>CM019067.1:288245154-288845154 GCA_009667805.1 Leptobrachium leishanense
AAGCATATTGCAAGGATGCCTCGATGTCGAGGCATTCTTTAATATACTCAGAGCAGCTGGAAGCGATACCGATCGCTTCCAGCGCTCTCTAGAAGTGCCGGGCACCTCTCCGGTAAAACCGGATGTTGATCGCTCCCGGGGAGCGATCACATGGTGCCCCGGCACTTCTAACCGCCATTGCACGGCTGCCTGGACTCCCAGGCAGCCTGCAATGGCGTTTGAGCTGCTGGAAGCGATCCGATCGCTTCCAGCGCTCAAAAAACGGCAGGACGTACCATGTACGTCAGCGGGTCTAAGAGAGACCCGCTGCAATGACGTACATGGTACGTCCTCGGTCCTTAAGGGGTTAAAAACGTGCGCTCACACAGGACTAACGTCCCACTATTTTCTGACTTTATTCCGTGTACGGGGTGCACGTGGGTGTTTGCAGCAGCACAAAAGTATAATACCACCTGTTTATAGTGATTCAGCGCCAATTATTCACTCTTTGCCCTTGCGGGCTACCGATACAGTACAGGTGCTGTCGCACGGCACTCATTTGGCCCTGACCCGCAGCCGACGCACACTGGCTGCAGGGGGGTGGCTTGAGTTCAGGACCTGCAGCCAATGACGCGTGCCACGAGTCGGCAAGCGCATGCTGCGGGTTGGGGCCGAGGCTGCCCTTTGAAGACAGCGGGGCGTACATGTTCAGTGACTTTTTGTTTTCTTCAATTCGGTTCGTTTCGCCAATCCCATTTCGGAGACCCTGCGGTGTATTCAGCAAGCACCACAGGGTCCCCGAATTGCAGGGAAAGGTCGCCGCAAACCCAACGAAAATTAACCGCCAAACCCGGCGAATGCACGCCAAAAACCTGCAAAAACACCTGGATTAACGTGCCGAAAACGCCGGAAAAACCCGAGCAGGAGCCGAACACACGCAGCAAAGCCGCCGGAAAAAGCCGACACTGCAGACGAAGGAGGTGAATAAATTAGAAATACAGTTTGCTTCAATGTTTGAAAAGTGAAACCCTGTTTGCAAAGAAACTACTGAGTGAAAATGTCTGAAGTTTACATATGAGGTCCAGGGAATGATAATATAAAGGGCTGTTACAGAAAAAATAAGTAAACTAAATCGGAATTTTTTTAGAAAAAATAAAAATCCAGAAAAATGCTTAAAATATCCTAAAAAAATCTTTAAAGAGACTCTTTACTGCAGAATTTTATAATGAATGGTTTATTAGATATTGAATTAAAACGGGAATATTTTTTTTTTTTTTTTTTTTTTAGATTTTTATTTTGTAAAGAAGGCAGCATAGAATCAAACGTATCAATGCAAGGGCCACGCAGGACCAACCACAGCATAAGTATTACTTGTGAAAAATAACAAACATCCCCCGAAAAAGGGGGGGGTCTCAGCTTAAAAGAAATAAGGGGGGGGGGAGATGTCTCAGGGGAACACAGAGCAATATACAGGGCAGTATTAAGGGACGGGGGAATCTCGTCTTCAGCATAACAATATGTCATAGGGGGGGGAAGGGGTGGTGGGGAAATAAAATTTAGGAGGGGGGGGGGGCAACAACGAAAGTCTGCAGGTGCTTCCGAAAAAGATAAAATAAACCCACATTTATTCCTAAAAGTAGCAAAGTCATCTTAGGCGTTTCAAGGTAAAAGCAAAGTCCAGAACGAAAGCAAGGGGGTCATCAACCAGAGTAAATATCACACGGAGGTCCGCAGGTATACTCTCAGCCAGTGTCTCGAAAGGGTAATATTGGCTGCGTAGGCAGGGAGAAGAGACGAAGCCCACCGGCTACAAAAACGGCCGGTAAATCAAGTAGGCCCTTGCCTGCACCACCACCGGTGTTTCCGGCCGCGCCAGGTAGGGCCGCAGGTGACTCCGAAGCAGAGGATCGCGGGGGGGGACCAGGCAAAATCTCATCTTCAGAGGTAGGGGGATAAACGGTCTCCATGTACCGGTCGGTGCCAGCGGGTGCCTCCAGCACACCCATCAGCTTCCTCCGGCTTGACGACCCTCTATATGCAGACACCCCCGAAACACGCCACGTGGTCATATCTCCCTTCGGGGGAACACGCTGTGGAATCAGGCGTTCGGGTGCCCTCTCCTCTTCCCGCAACTTCTCGGTCTCCTCCGTCTCATATAGCACATCAGCACGTGGTTCTCCTCCTGCGGGCCGCCCGCCGCCCGAAACTCCGCCGGTCGGGGGAACACCCTGCAGAATCGGGTGATCTGGTGTCCCCTCCACATCCCGCGGTTCCTCGACCTCCATCCTTGCAGGCAACTCACCGCCTCGTGGCACCCCCGCGGGCTGCTCGCACCCAGGAACGCCGCTGGTCGAGTCTTCAGTGCTCCGGCCGGCGCGTAGCACCGCCAGGATGCGGCGCATATCGCCCCGCGTCACAGGGCTCTCGTCATCCCCCAGCAGCTGCAGCACGGCATCTATCACAGCCGGGAAACGGGGGCCCTCCGTCTCTCCAGCCGCTAACACGGTCTCCGTCGCAGAATTGGGGGGCAGTAAAGTCTGTGAGACAGGCCTCAAAATGGCCGCCAACGGCATGCTCCCGCCAGAGATGGCGTCTAGCAGGTGATTCTCTGGACCGGAGGGGGGGGGAAACAGGCTCCGGTCAGCTCAGTCCTGTTGGCCAGCCGCCCAGGGTCCTCGGGTGAGGATACTCATCAATTTAAATTCTTAAAATATGCCCAGGAAAGGGAGAACGCCGCGGAGCTCCAGCAGCATGCAACCTCTCTCAAACGGGAATATTTTTAACATTGAAGCCTATGGGATTCTCCTGAATAAACCTGTTGCATTAAACCACCGAATGGCAGGGCATTTCGGGAACCTTTCACTGCTGGTTTGTGTTCTCTGAATAGCCGAAGCAGTGCTTTTTTATGGGGATTTCACTGCCCTCGAACAGGCACCGAATGTGCAGGCAATTCGCCAGGATTTGGCGAATTGCCTGCTCTCTGGATAGCCGAATGGCCAAGAAAGGTAACCGTATGCTGAATTTCAGCGTTCGGTTACCTTTCTCCAGCAATTCGGAGCTCTTTGAATAACCCTGGATATTTCCTACATATTTATTTTCTGTGTAAATCTGTATATATGTGTTTTGTTTTTTAATATCTTGCATTTATTACTTTGTATTTCTGTAACGACTAACCATTTCAATATTTCTTGAACCCAGGACATACTTAACCCTTTCGCTGCTGAGGCTTTTCCCGCCTCTGTGCTGAGCTAATTTTTACCGGTTTTGCTCATCATGTTTAAACGCGTTTTGAAGGCTTATTTTAGTATATGACCCAGACATATTATATATCGTTCTTTCCGTCAGACTCAGCAGATTAATAATATGTCATTATTATATGTATACGTCATGACCTGTCTGTATATTATAACAAAAAATGCAATAAAATATGAATTTTCAATAATTTACAGCGTGTAAAGTGTTTTTTTTCCACATTTTAACATGCGAGCAATTACGGTTATATTTTGTATGGGGTGCGCTTGTTAAAAAAATTAGAGATGGGGTCTCGTTACATTTTTTTTGGGGAAAATTACACGATTTTTAACAAACGCACCGCATACAAAAATCGTTAGTGCAGCATCATTGTTCACATTATAATTGAAATGGGAACAATATTGCTGCATTAACAAACCAAAAAAAAGAAAAAAAAAGTGTTTAATTTTTTTTATAATTTTTTTATTTTATTTATTTATTTATTTTTACAAACTTTTTTCACATTCGAGTTTGGTATCGTTGGAACGGCCATGCTCTGGCCGATCCAACAATACCAAACGTTAACCCCTAGCTGCCACGGATCGGGAGATAAGAACTCCCTATCTCCACCGTTGGTGGCAGTTAGGGGTTAACTCCAGGACTGGCGTCATCGTGCTATGCACGATGACGCCAGTTCTCAGGGGGAGTTCCCGGAGGCTTGGCCGACATCCAAGATGTCGGCCAGCTCCGGGAAAGGATCACGAACCGGCGCTTTTCAGCGCCGATTCGTGATCCAGCTCCCCAGGGGTTAATGGCAGGTACCATTTGGAAGGGCAGGCTGTGCCCTTCCAAATGGTGCCTGGGTTAACCCCCGCAACGCCGCCGATCGGGAGAGAGAGGTCCGAAGGACCTCCCCCCCTCCCTTTCAGGCGCCTCCTCCGCACATGCGGGGGGGGGCGCCTGAATTAGGTGTCATCGCGCAGCCGCGATGACACCTAATTTCACCGGCGGCGGTTCCGGATGCTGGGCTGACATCGAGGATGTCAGCCCGCACCGGAGGGGCCAGCGATCGGCCGGAACCCGGCCGATCGCTGACCCCAAGGGAGGACGCGCTCAGCGCGTCCTCAGCACAGCAGGAGCCATGCGGAGGACGCGCTGAGCGCGTCCTCCGCATCGAAGTGGTTAAACGAGAGAAATGTATCAATGTATCCTTCCTGGTAAAATACTTTATAAATAAAAAATAAATCTAGCCTTGTGTAGTGATATATGAGCTGCTTTTGTTCGCTGAAAAGATAAGATGTAGCCAATGAAGAACTGAAACGAAAACCTAATTTGATAATCGTCTGAACGCTGCCCAGTACAAACGTATGTAACATATGTCGTCCTTAACCTTTTCACTGCCAAACCATATATACCTCATTTTTGCATTGTAATGCAATAAAAACCAGAAAACATTATAAAATATATATATACCTTCTAATGCTAGATTTCGTGCACCCCCTGTACAATGATGAGAATTATTTCTTTGTGCCGTGTGCAGGGATTTTCAGTGATTATAGAACATATTATTTTTATATTCTCTTTAAGATCACTATAAATACTCATAAACGGGATATCTGAACGTTATGATATCTTTATCCCATTTGCTGTATATGACACAAAGGTCAGTTCTGCCTGTATGCTAATAACACAGACCCCATATGACATTGTTCAAGAAAATGGGCACAATCTAGCCCCTTAACTGCTGAGCCATTTCACGTCTTAAAAAAAACACATTTTACTTTCTTGTATTATTATTTTTTTTTTATTTATTTACTTTAAACATGTTCATGTTTGGTATCATTGGAAAGGCCCTGCTAGATGAAAACAGTAGGGAGATATCGGGGTTCAAAGGAACCCTTATCTCCACCCCTATCTTTCCTTAGGAGTCAATGAGGACGTTCCCCACACATCCTCAGTAGGGATGAGCCAAACACTCCCCGAGTTAGGTTCGAGCCCGAACCCGAACATCCCATTTGTTCGGGACCGAACCCGAACCCCCATGCAAGTCAATGGGGCTGAAAATTCGTTTTTTTAGAGTGCCCTCCAAGAGGGCATATATGCTACATATTTGTCATAAAAGGTGTATGGGGGTCCGGGTAGTGCCCTGGGGGACAGGAAACAAGGACAAAAAGTTTTAAAAAAAAACGTTTTTAAAGGGACAGGTGAGTTTTTCCATGAAAAGGGTTAAAAATAAAAACCAAAAATTCCTTCAAATATCGTGCCTAGAGGTCCCCATAACCTGCCCGTGAAGTGGCGGATTTCTAGGATGTATAGAAACACTTAAAAACAAAAAAAGACGTTTCATATGACGGTAAATGCTTTTCCTTTAATCTATCCATAAACAACTGCTTGGGGCGGCAGCCTGTATGAAAAGACATTTTAGGATGCGCAGAAAAAGTTTAGTGGTTTTTTTTGGCTAAATTATTGTGAAACTTATGCAGTCTTTGGATGAAAGTAACAATAGGTGCTTTAAAATTGGGCTTTTAGCGTCAGCAACAGTGCCGTCACACCGTAACCCCTCTGAGGATATGAATCTGATACAGGCGTCAATGGCAGTGCACGCAGATATTGTGCCTTTAGTGCCAGGCATGCAAGTACTATCATACAGTAACCCCTCTGTGGTATTGTGGAAGAGTGCAGGGGTGGACCATGCGGTCCTATATTAAAAAGATATGAATCTGGGAATGGGCGTCAGTGCACCCAGATATTCTGCCTTTGGTGCAAGACTGCCAGGCCAGCAAGTATCATCATACAGTAACTCCTCTGTGGTATGGTGGAAGAGTGCAGGGGTGGACCATGTGGTTCTATATTGAAAAGTTTTTGATCTGGTAATGGGCGTCAGTGCACCCAGATATTGTGCCTTTAATGGCAGGCCATCAAGTATCATCATACAGTAACCCCTCTGTGTTATGGTGGAAGAGTGCAGGGGTGGACCATGCGGTCCTATATTGAAAAGTTTTTGATCTGGTAATGGGCGTCAGTGCACCCAGATATTGTGCCTTTGGTGCCAGGCCAGCAAGTATCATCATACAGTAACCTCTCTGTGGTATTGTGGAAGAGTGCAGGGTTGGACCCTGCTGTTTCAAAAAATTTAAATGATATAAATCTGGCACAGGCGTCAGTGCAGCCAAATATTGTGCCTTTCATAGCAGCAAGTGCATTCACACCGTAACGTAACCCTTTTGTGGTATTGTGGAAGAGTTCAGTGCTGGAGGTTTTGTGCATGCAGAAGACATACCCGATCTATTCCGTTACTTCGGCATCAGGGGATTGATAGCTGCTGATCCAGGATTGATTCATTTTTAGAAATGTCAGCCGGTCTACAGAGTCGGTGGACAGACGCACTCTTTTGTCTGTGACAAAACCTCCAGCGGCACTGAACGTTATTTCGGAAAGCACGCTAGATGAAGGGCAACCTAGTAGCTGCGTAGCATATTGGCTAAGTTCTGGCCAGTGATCCAATCTCAACACCCAGTAAGCCAGTGGATCATCTGCTGGAAAGGTATCCAGGTCTGCCCTTGCCCCTAGGTAGTCCTGCACCATATGGTGAAGACGCTGGCAATGGGTGCCTACATTTGACGTCCCTGGGCGTGGAGGACTAAAAAAATAAAAAAATGCATCAGTCAAGCGGCCCTGGCCTTCACCGCTATTCCTCTGATCACCTGTAGCCTCAGAAGCACGTGTGTCAGCACTTGGTAATCTAACAGTGCCTGGAAAGGTGTTACACAAGTTTCGCTTTAGAGCGTCCTCAAGTTTTGTCATCCTGTGCTCCCTCTGTGCGGGCAGGATGAGCTCTGCAACTTTCCCCTTGTATCGTGGATCAAGAAGGGTTGCCAACCAGTAATGATCCCTCTCCTTGATAGCACGAATCCTGGGGTCCTTTAGCAGGCTTTGCATCATTAGGGAGCCCATGCAGCGTAGGTTGGAGGTGGCATTAGCTGCCGAGTGTTCCTGGTCAATGAGGATGACCGTATCGTGCACTTCCTCCTCCCAGCCACACACAAGCCCTTCTGTTTCTGGGCACACAAAACCCTGCCTTGAGGAATCCCCACCTTCAATGCCCCCACTACTTAAATAGTCCTCCTCCTCCTCATCCTCCTCCTGTCTGATCTGAGTAGGACCCGCTGGAATGCTGTCTGCGGAAAGACTGGGGTCTTGAGAGCTAGGGAAGGCCTCCTCTTCCTCCTGCTGCTCTGCCTCTAGAGCCACATCTATAATTCTCCGCAGAGTGTGCTCCAGCAGGAACACTAAAGGAATTGTGTCACTGATGCATGCACTGTCCCTGCTCACCATCCTCGTTGCCTCCTCAAATGGTGACAGTACAGTGCATGCATCCTTGATCATCAGCCACTGTGGGGGGGAAAAAAAACAAGTTGACCTGAACCTGTCCTTGTGCCATACTCACACAGGTACTCGTTGATGGCCCTCTGCTGCTTGTGCAGACGCTGCAGCATTGCTAATGTCGAGTTCCACCTGGTGGGCATGTCACAGATCAGATGGTTTGTGGGAAGGTGGAATTCTCTTTGAATTTCTGCCAGGCGAACGCTTGCTGGGAATGACCGTCTGAAGTGGCTGCAGACTTTTCTGGCCTGGATGAGAAGCTCTGGCAGCCCTGGGTACTTGGTTAGGAAACGCTGTACCACCAGATTTAGGACGTGTGCTAGGCATGGTACATGCGTCAATTTACCCTTGCGTAGGGTGGAGAGAAGGTTGCTGCCATTATCGTAGACGATCATTCCCAGCTCAAGCTGGTGTGGTGTTAACCATCTCTGCACCTGCCCCTGCAGAGGTGACAAAATTTCTGACCCGGTGTGGCTCCTGTCCCCTAAACAAATGGTATTACGCTTCAGCCTCCTCTGACATAGATTACAAATAGCAACGATGGGGTCTGCTGCACATTTCTTAAAGAACTCCCAGACAGCAGAGTTCCTGCATGTGTTCTTTGAGACAACAGCGCTCTGCACCGGAGCAGCTCTGACATGTGATGCCTTGGACTGGCTTGTGCTACGGTTGGTCACAGAGGATGTTGTGCCTCGTGTTTGCTGTGCCTCCTCCTCCCCCTCCTCCTCACTTGATTCCTCAGTTCGATCTGGCACCCAGGTGGAGTCAGTGACCTCATCATCATCAATGTCATCTTCCCCCCTATCTCCTCGTCACTGGAGCCAACTTGGCAGTATGCTGCAGCTGCTGGGGTAACATGTGTGCCAGTTATTTGTGTGTCATCACTGGCACCCCCTTCCTCTAGGTTGATTATACTCCCTTGCTCAACCTCAGAGATTGAATCAGAGCACTGTACTTGCTGCGCATCCTCAAGCAGCATGTCAATCTCATTGTAGTCAAACAATTCAGCTGACTCCTCCGTGTGTGATAGCGAGGCTACGGCAGGAGTAGCTGTGGACATGGAGGCTGCATTAGATGCTTTGGCGGCTGAGGTGGACTGTAAAGCACTAGAAGCCTGCCTGGCAGAGGACTCGGAGGATGAGGATGGCCTGGTTAGCCAATCCACCAAGTCCTCTGTATGTTGCTGCTGCTGCTTAAGGCTAGGGTCAGACTGAGGCAGTGCGAACGCGCGTGCAGCCGCACTTAATCACGGCCGCACTAGCAGCAGATGCCGGGCAATGACGGCCAATATACGAAGTACGGTCGCACAAAAGTGCGCCGCGCAACGCAAGCGGCAAACAAACGCATTTTTTCGAGAACGTGAAACCACTAGTACTGACGTACAGAGTGCGCTGCGTCGCTAGCGGCGTGTGTGCGTGATTGGGAGACGTCAGACGCTGCTAATGTCCCCCAACATAACGTCCAGACGCAAAAAGTGTTTTATTGATGATCCGTTCAAAATCAACTGCGCATCGTATGACCGCTATTGCGTATTCCGTGAAAAATACGTCCATTCGTTCGAACGCACTTTTTCACGGACAACGTGAAAAATGCGTTAGTCTGACCCTAGCCTAAGACGGCTAGCACCAGTTAGAAAGGACAAGCGTGCCCCTGAAGAGGATGCACCACGTCCACCACGACCAGAGGCACAGCCTCCTGACACAGGGGCTGCTTGCCCTCTTGTCTGTGTCTGGGAGCGTCTGCCAGTCCTTTTTGTTCTTTCAGACATGGTGAGTGATATATAGATTAATATATACAGAACTCTGATTCAACTCTGGTATAAAGATTTAAATAACTCTGGTATAACTCAGTGAGACACACTGATAGCTGGCAGCCAGTGACAAGAGACAGATCACCTTAATTCACAAATGTTTTAAAGAAATTAGTGAGCCCCCAAATACAGCGTGGTACTTTTTGTATGACGAGACACAGATCACCTTAATTCCCAAGTGTTTTAAAGAAATTAGTGAGCCCCAAAAAGATTTGCTGGCACAGTGACAAGACCCAGAAAATCACCTCATTTCACAAATGTTTTAAATAAAGTTGTAAACCCCAAAAAAAATTGCTGGCACAGTGACAAGACACACATCACCTAAATTCCCTGATATTTGGTATAAATGAGACCCCCAGACCCCCCCCAGTAGCGTGGCAGACCGGCAGTAACAACACACACAACTATCTTCTTTGAAATCTCCTCTGAAATGCGTGCAGAAGCGCTGCGTTGAAACCTTATATAGTGTGCTGCGGGACTTAGCTCTGTGAGCCCATGATTGGGCAAAATTTGCCCAATCAGGACTCTGAGCGGTGATTGGCATAGTGTTCAACCAGTCTTGCACCAGACCTGTGGTCAGGTGCAAGGCTGTAGCCAATTAGGAGCTTCAGGCAGTGGGAAAATGCATTGTGGTCCATTGTGGTCCAACATGCGGCGAACACCCGGAAATGTTCGAACAGGCTAAGTTCGGGTCGAACCCCGAACCGTCCGAACCCGAACAGCTCATCCCTAGTCCTCAGCAGTGAAAGGGCTAGAGCAGGGCAAACTCCTGGCCCCCAGTGGTGATGTCTACATTCCCAGAATTCCTTTAAAACACTAGGGGCCCTATTACATTCTCTGTGCAAACGTTAATGCATGCGCAAAAACGCATTAACGCGAGGGGAAAAACCCTTTGCACAGAACATCTTATTACAAAGTCCGCGCATCGTTAACGTCTAACGCGGGTGGACCTGCGCAAACCCTTTGCGAGCATAATGTACTTTGCGCATCCTATACTTAACATTGTGAGCACAAATGCGTTTGTGCGCTGTTGCGCGCAAGGTATTACAATCTATGCGCAAATTTTAACAGACAACGTTTGTGCGCATAATTTTAATTAACGTAATTTTAACGTCTTTTAAAAGCTGGTGTTTAATGGCTAAT
Source organism: Leptobrachium leishanense (assembly GCA_009667805.1). Taxonomy (NCBI): domain Eukaryota; kingdom Metazoa; phylum Chordata; class Amphibia; order Anura; family Megophryidae; genus Leptobrachium; species Leptobrachium leishanense. The sequence goes on from CM019067.1 coordinate 288,255,701, forward strand.
CTGAACGTTCTGGCCGAAACCAAATACACCAGCCCGAAAAAAAAAATACAGCAACGTATAGTTACACATTCTACACATACCAAACAATAAAATAGAGAGGTTGTGCGTGTTTTTATTATTGCTGCAACATATATACTCAGATTGATTTTGACAGGCTCAAGAACTGAATGAGAGACAATTGTGGTTCTTAATTCTGATTGGCTGAATCGCCCACTGATTTCTGTGCGCAGCGTTAATGCGCGCTCGTTTTTCCGCTCGTTATTTTTTGACAGATGAAAAAATGCGCTCGGATTGTAATACCAGCGTTAATTTACGCACGTTAACGTTTAGCGCTGCGCGCAAAAAAATAGCGCTGCGCGAACGTTTTTGCGCAAAGAATGTATTCGATGGGCAGGGAATCATTGGAGTTTTAGCTTAGAAACCTTTGGCGGGGGTGGAGTTTAACAGTCCTGATCTAGAGCTTAGAACGTTTCATCCCATGAATGTTTCCGTAAAGGTTATGCGAAAACCATGAAAAAATTGAAAAGGTACAAATTTGCATTTTAATCTTGACTATCTCAGAGTAACAATCTTTATTTTTATCTTTTTGTTTTTTGCATTTTAAGTGTTTACTACGAGTCCCATGTTCCAACTAATTGTTATAGTTTATCGGGGGAGGGGGGAAAGCCCTTGGCAATGAGAGCAAGGTAAATAAATCCTGACCTCTGAATATCTATGCAGAGCGGTTCTGACTTAAAGCCTTGCTGATACAAAGAATTGCTATTTAAGGCTAGGGTCAGACGAACGCATTTTCGCGTTGTCTGTGAAAAAGTGCGTTCGAACGAATGGACGCATTTTTTCACGGAGTACGCGATAGCGGTCATACGATGCGCATTTGCATCCGTGATTTTGTACGGATCATCAATAAAACACTTTGTGCATCTGGACGTTATGTTGGCCGGACATTAGCAGTGTCTGACATCTCCAATTCACGCACACACGCCGCTAGCGGACGCAGCGCACTCTGTACGACCGTACTAGCGGTTTGACGTTCTCGACAAAATGCGTTCGTTTTCCACTTGCGTTGCGCAGCCGGACTTTTGTGCGACCGTACTTCGTATATTGGCCGTCATTGCCCGTCATTTGCTGCTAGTGCGGCCGTGATTAAGTGCGCCTGCACGCGCGTTCGCACTGCGCTCGTCTGACCCTAGCCTAAGAGATTACTATTTATTGCTGAAGGAGACGATAAATTGAAAGTACTTGGCAATAACAGGATGACAGGTCTCTTCACCCCAACAACTTTCTCCAATTGCCAATGTCATTGACAGTTTTTCTTGTCTCTTGAAATGAAATTGTTTTCACAAGAACTAGAATATCCTCTCTAAGAGGATACAGGTTAAAGTTGGAGAATGGATGACTGAGCTGTAGAAAGACTTATCGTTTTACTAAAAGCCTGGCTGATGAATGGACCTTCCATCCAAGCAGAGTGTGCTGCATTAAAGTACATCCATGCTGGTGCTACATTGGTTTGAAAGACTGAATAAACGTTTATTTCGATTACACGGAAAATAGAAAGATGTGCTGGTTACTGTTGTAGAACTTAAATTGGATTTACGATAGTCCTATATTACAACAGGACCACAGAATTACAACCAAATCAGCGATGCACTTTAAGGCTGGCGTCAGACGAACGTTTTGCAGAGTGGAAGGAACGTCCGTTAGAGTGGACACTCCTTCCACTCTGGCGCCCATCTGGCCACCTCGCTGAGCGTAGTTAGTGCGCACAGCGCTGCAAGGCTCGATCCTCCTATGGAGGGTCTCACTTTACAGCCCCATCGAACGCGCGTTGTAGCGCGTCAACGGGGAGGCTTGCAGCACGGTGCACACCCACCAACTCAGCCTTCAAGACTTCTCCAGAGCTGCCCCATTTCTATGGCATTCCCTCCCCCACAACATTAGACTCTCTTCGTCTCTCCAGTCCTTCAAGAAGTCTCTGAAAATACATCGGCTCACTCCATGATTCCTCCACGGTGCATTTCTTGCAGCATCTTCCCACCCAGCCCACGTGCACCCCGCAAACTTTATGTTCTCGATTTACCCTCACCTAGTGTGTCACCCCTCTCCTCTTAGAGTGTAAGCTCTCGGGCAGGTTCCTCCCTCCTACTGTTCTGTGTGTTTAACTTGTATGGACATTTGTTATTCTGTCTCACCCTTTTGTACAGCGCTACGGAACTTGTTAGCACTTCATAAATACTTGTAGCTGTAACTGCTTGGGTTACTTTCAGCATTTAGAAATAAAATGAAAACCTTTTACCTATTGTTTTAGCGGTTTCAGCATTTGCTGCCAACATTCACGTTTTATACATTTTAAATGAAGCCATTGGTTTATTCACTTTATCTTGTGTCAAATATCCATCTGTTTTATTCCATCCAAGAAAATATCCATAAAACCAATCTCTCCACCTTCTTAAACTCTAATCAAGGTGCGAATCTGAAAGAATTGAACGTGGAACGTTTGTGCCTTTCCGTTTTGCAGGAAGTGGCTGTAATAAGGCGCGCTGTTTCTGCCAGTAAACACACTTTTTCTTCTCTAGTGTAGGAGTTTTCTACGGCAAATGAGACTCTAGAGTTTTATATTACAGTACTTACACTTTCCTTAACCTCTCTCTCTGTGTCATGAGAATCCAAGAGGTAATTATTTGCTCACAACTACCAAGCTGTTAGGCGTAGGTTTAAATCCAGAATTTAAATGCATAAACATGGGAGAATTCTTCTTTCTCCCTCGAGACTTGCGGTGAGGTGGACTACACCATCAGAAAACAAAATCCCATCAACAATGTCACTAATTAATTACTGTTTTTCGATGCTCCATTAACTTTTTTTATTTTTTCGGTGTTTTAATTTTTTTAAAGAACAGCTTTCTTCCTTGTGATGGCACCTGTGCAGTTTCGAGGATGCACACACTTTCTAAGTTTCATATATACAACATTTTGTTCAATAAAAGTAATCATATACATAGATTTTTCCTTTTTTTTTTACTTGCCTTTCAATATTTTGTATTTACAGTATTGGGCGTTCTCTCAAGCAGAGAGATATACGTATTTGACGTTTTGTACCATTAATATTTTAATATATTTATATATAGTGCTTACTTGGGTTGTGGTGGAGGGCAAAAAATGAGATAAAAAGCCGCCACGCAAGAACCAATAAGGTTTATTATTGCAGAAGCCACTTGTACGTCACAGCAATTCAAAGAACTGCATCCCAGAGTTCCTGTGCTACATTCCCTATATGTAGCAAGGAACTCTGGGTAAGACATGCAAATGACATCCGTCTCACTTTTTCGCATTTTGGGTCTGTTTTTATATATATATATATATATTTGACCTGTTGCATAAACCTGATCTCTGCTAAAGAAAGCCATAGTATGGCATGGCATTGATTTAAGGGGTCTGTGTAAAAACATACAGAGGATGCAATAAAAGTGAGACAGAGGTCATTAGCATATCCTACCCAGAGTGCCTTGCTTCATATGGGGAATGCGGTACAGGAGCTCTGGGATGCGGTTCTTTGAATTTCTGTGATGTGCAGATGGCTTCTGCAATAATTAAAATAACCATTTTATCGTGGAGGCTTTTTATCTCACTTTTTGTCCTCCACCACAACTGTTGTGTATAATAGATCACACACACACGCACACGCACACGCACACGCACACGCACACGCACACGCTCACGCTCACGCTCTCGCTCTCTCTCTCTCGCTCTCTCTCTCTCTCTCTCTCCCTAGTTGCATTCATTTGTGGCCAAGATCTTGTGTTGATGATGGGAGAGTCAGATGCCGCGTAAAGTCTTCTCCAGCAGATTAACCTCAATGGGGTCCAGGTCTGGACTGTGTGGTGGCCAATCCATGTGTGAAACTGATGTCTCATGCTCCCTGAACCACTCTTGCACAATTTGAGCCCCATGAATCCTGGCATTGCCATCTTGGAATATGCCCGCTGTGCCATCAGGGAAGAAAAAAAACCTGCTTATGATGGAAAAACCTGCTTATTCAGGGAGTCACATGACCTCATATTTTGCCAACTGAAACCTATTAATCACTGCAGTAATTAGCCAATGGAAGGCTCTTACCTGTTTAGTTAAATCCAGGAGGTGACCTTTTTGGCCAGGCAGTGTATAATGTGTGTGTGTATATGTTTTTATTTTTAATTATTTCCGGAATTTTAATCTAATGTATTACTTTGTAAAACATTGTTATACTGGATTGAATTAACCAATTGAATTATTTAATGAAACAATCCCAGTCAACTGAACCCCAGAGCCTTAATTAATTCAGTGCTTTGGACAGCTGTTAAAGCTAATTTACAGGTCATTTGACTCTCGTTAATAGTTCTCATTGGGTAGACGTTCTCAGGACCGTATTATGTTGATGCAACAAAGCTTTTTTATTTTAAGTAAAGAACAATATTTGATTCCTTAATTATCAGATAAATGAAAGCTATTTAATCATCATGCAGAATTAATTTGCTGTAGTGCTGCGTACACATGCATATTTTTATAGATTTAACTTCCCAGTAACAGAACAAAAGGTGCGGAATAATCTGTATGTGAAAGTTTTAGTTGAAAACGCTGGAATAATTGTATTTATAGTTTGAAGGAGCTATATAAATAAATGATGGTAATAATGCATTATAATCCCTCTGCTTCAGGTTATAATCATCAGAGACCAGCTAAAGAATAATGATGCATTTAAGCATGAAAAATGTCTGATTTAATCAAAACCACCCCCTAAGCCAATGAAACAAACAGAAAAAGTACAAGATTTTATATTGTCTCGCCTTTTTATGTTGTCTTGTAATAACTCATTGAGTGCCGATGCTGTGCGCGATGGAGAAGGATTTATTTATCTGCGGCTTTGCATGCGATGGAGAAGGTTTTCTCTCGGCTGCTTTGCATGCGATGGAGAAGGTTCTCTCTCGGCTGCTTTAGAAGCGATGGAGAAGGTTTTCTCTCTGCTGCCTTGCATGCGATGGAGAAGGTTCTCTCTCGGCTGGTTTACATGCGATGGAGAAGGTTTTCTCTCGGCTGCTTTGCATGCGATGGAGAAGGTTCTCTCTCGGCTGCTTTAGAAGCGATGGAGAAGGTTTTCTCTCGGCTGCTTTGCATGCGATGGAGAAGGTTTTCTCTCGGCTGCCTTGCATGCAATGGAGAAGGTTTTCTCTCGGCTGCTTTGCATGCGATGGAGAAGGTTTTCGCTCTGCTGCCGTGCATGCGATGGAGAAGGTTTTCTCTCTGCTGCCTTGCATGCGATGGAGAAGGTTTTCTCTCGGCTGCTTTGCATGCGATGGAGAAGGTTTTCTCTCTGCTGCTTTGCATGTGATGTAGAAGGTTCTCTCTCGGCTGCTTTGCATGCGATGGAGAAGGTTTTCTCTCGGCTGCTTTACATGCGATGGAGAAGGTTTTCTCTGCTGCTTTGCATGCGATGGAGAAGGTTTTCTCTCGGCTGCTTTGCATGCGATGGAGAAGGTTTTCTCTCGGCTGCTTTGCATGCGATGGAGAAGGTTTTCTCTCGGCTGCTTTACATGCGATGGAGAAGGTTTTCTCTGCTGCTTTGCATGCGATGGAGAAGGTTTTCTCTCGGCTGCTTTGCATGCGATGGAGAAGGTTTTCTCTCGGCTGCTTTGCATGCGATGGAGAAGGTTTTCTCTCGGCTACTTTGCATGCGATGGAGAAGGTTTTCTCTCGGCTGCTTTGCATGCGATGTAGAAGGTTTTCTCTCGGCTGCTTTGCATGCGATGGAGAAGGTTTTCTCTCGGCTGCTTTGCATGCGATGGAGAAGGTTTTCTCTCGGCTGCTTTGCATGCGATGGAGAAGGTTTTCTCTCAGCTGCTTTGCATGCGATGTAGAAGGTTCTCTCTCGGCTGCTTTGCATGCGATGTAGAAGGTTCTCTCTCGGCTGCTTTGCATGCGATGGAGAAGGTTTTCTCTCAGCTGCTTTGCATGCGATGTAGAAGGTTCTCTCTCGGCTGCTTTGCATGCGATGGAGAAGGTTTTCTCTCGGCTGCTTTGCATGCGATGGAGAAGGTTTTCTCTCGGCTGCTTTGCATGCGATGGAGAAGGTTTTCTCTCGGCTGCTTTACATGCGATGGAGAAGGTTTTCTCTCGGCTGCTTTGCATGCGATGGAGAAGGTTTTCTCTCGGCTGCTTTACATGCGATGTAGAAGGTTTTCTCTCGGCTGCTTTGCATGCGATGGAGAAGGTTTTCTCTCGGCTGCTTTGCATGCGATGGAGAAGGTTTTCTCTCAGCTGCTTTGCATGCGATGTAGAAGGTTCTCTCTCAGCTGCTTTGCATGCGATGGAGAAGGTTTTCTCTCAGCTGCTTTGCATGCGATGTAGAAGGTTCTCTCTCGGCTGCTTTGCATGCGATGGAGAAGGTTTTCTCTCGGCTGCTTTGCATGCGATGGAGAAGGTTTTCTCTCAGCTGCTTTGCATGCGATGTAGAAGGTTCTCTCTCAGCTGCTTTGCATGCGATGGAGAAGGTTTTCTCTCAGCTGCTTTGCATGCGATGTAGAAGTTCTCTCTCGGCTGCTTTGCATGCGATGGAGAAGGTTTTCTCTCGGCTGCTTTGCATGCGATGGAGAAGGTTTCTCTCGGCTGCTTTGCATGCGATGTAGAAGGTTCTCTCTCGGCTGCTTTGCATGCGATGGAGAAGGTTTTCTCTCGGCTGCTTTGCATGCGATGGAGAAGGTTTTCTCTCTGCTGCTTTGCATGCGATGTAGAAGGTTCTCTCTCGGCTGCTTTGCATGCGATGGAGAAGGTTTTCTCTCGGCTGCTTTGCATGCGATGGAGAATTTCTCTCGGCTGCTCCTTTGCATGCGATGGAGAAGGTTTTCTTCCGGGCTTTGCATGCGATGGAGAAGGTTTTCTCTCAGCTGCTTTGCATGCGATGTAGAAGGTTCTCTCTCGGCTGCTTTGCATGCGATGGAGAAGGTTTTCTCTCGGCTGCTTTGCATGCGATGGAGAAGGTTTTCTCTCGGCTGCTTTGCATGCGATGGAGAAGGTTTTCTCTCGGCTGCTTTACATGCGATGGAGAAGGTTTTCTCTCGGCTGCTTTGCATGCGATGGAGAAGGTTTTCGCTCTGCTGCCGTGCATGCGATGGAGAAGGTTTTCTCTCTGCTGCTTTGCATGCGATGTAGAAAGTTCTCTCTCGGCTGCTTTGCATGCGATGGAGAAGGTTTTCTCTTGGCTGCTTTGCATGCGATGGAGAAGGTTTTCTCTCGGCTGCTTTGCATGCAATGGAGAAGGGTTTCTCTCGGCTGCTTTGCATGCGATGGAGAAGGTTTTCTCTCAGCTGCTTTGCATGCGATGTAGAAGGTTCTCTCTCGGCTGCTTTGCATGCGATGGAGAAGGTTTCTCTCGGCTGCTTTGCATGCGATGGAGAAGGTTTTCTCTCGGCTGCTTTGCATGCGATGGAGAAGGTTTTCTCTCGGCTGCTTTGCATGCGATGGAGAAGGTTTTCTCTCGGCTGCTTTGCATGCGATGGAGAAGGTTTTCTCTCGGCTGCTTTACATGCGATGGAGAAGGTTTTCTCTCTGCTGCTTTGCATGCGATGGAGAAGGTTTTCTCTCGGCTGCTTTGCATGCGATGGAGAAGGTTTTCTCTGCTGATTTACATGCGATGGAGAAGGTTTTCTCTCTGCTGATTTACATGCGATGGAGAAGGTTTTCTCTCTGCTGCCTTGCATGCGATGGAGAAGGTTTTCTCTCGGCTGCTTTGCATGCGATGGAGAAGGTTTTCTCTCGGCTGCTTTACATGCGATGGAGAAGGTTTTCTCTGCTGCTTTACATGCGATGGAGAAGGTTTTCTCTCTGCTGCTTTGCATGCGATGGAGAAGGTTTTCTCTCGGCTGCTTTGCATGCGATGGAGAAGGTTTTCTCTCTGCTGCCTTGCATGCGATGGAGAAGGTTTTCTCTCGGCTGCTTTGCATGCGATGGAGAAGGTTTTCTCTCTGCTGATTTACATGCGATGGAGAAGGTTTTCTCTCTGCTGCCTTGCATGCGATGGAGAAGGTTTTCTCTCGGCTGCTTTGCATGCGATGGAGAAGGTTTTCTCTCGGCTGCTTTACATGCGATGGAGAAGGTTTTCTCTCGGCTGCTTTACATGCGATGGAGAAGGTTTTCTCTGCTGCTTTGCATGCGATGGAGAAGGTTTTCTCTCGGCTGCTTTACATGCGATGGAGAAGGTTTTCTCTCTGCTGCCTTGCATGCGATGGAGAAGGTTTTCTCTCGGCTGCTTTACATGCGATGGAGAAGGTTTTCTCTCTGCTGCTTTGCATGCGATGGAGAAGGTTTTCGCTCGGCTGCTTTGCATGCGATGGAGAAGGTTTTCTCTCGGCTGCTTTGCATGCGATGGAGAAGGTTTTCTCTCTGCTGCTTTGCATGCGATGGAAAAGGTTTTCTCTCGGCTGCTTTGCATGCGATGGAGAAGGTTTTCGCTCGGCTGCTTTGCATGCGATGGAGAAGGTTTTCTCTCGGCTGCTTTACATGCGATGAAGGTTTTCCCTCGGCTGCCTTGCATGCTTGTCTGTTCGATTTAAATTTTTGTCGTAAGATAAATCCAATCAATAACAAAGTGCTATAAGCACGGGTTTCAATTTTTGAAGGTGTAGTGGTTTATGTAGAAATATTATAGCTTCTTTTTGCGTCTTAAAGACTTCAAGTAAAGCTGATAAACCTCTGCCTTTTTATCAATGAATTGTGCTAATATTTGTTACAGTTTTGAGTAATTTTCCATCCTAGCATCAGGCCTTGTGATCAAGAAAATCTCTCTTCTCTCTAAAGATTCATCGTAACCACTTCATCTTACTAAATTATATTTTCTTGAAATAGGGCTTTAAAGCTTGGACTCTGCACAAAAACATGTCCATCTAAGAGCCGGAGAATTATATTTCCTGCTGTACATAAAAATGCTTGCTAAAATCGTGTGTTGGGACTAGAAGAATCCATCTCATATGTAACTATTGTTATTTTTCTAGTCCTAATTGCTTTATTATGTGTGTAAATGTAGCAAATTTGCTTAAATGTTTTTCCCCTATGTGTGACGCTATTAGTTAAATGTGTCAGTGCAATCTGTCAGTATGATGAATTTGTATGTGTGAGAGAATAATAACAGTGTGATAAAATGTATCTTATCTTGTTATATTGTATATATGTTCTAATTGTCTCTATATGAGAATCACACCTGATTGCATAATGAACATGAGGCCCACAGGCATGTACTCTGTGACATCACACTGAATGGCTCAACCTGCTTGAATAAAATAAAGTTTTCAATCTTTTTTCTTAAACTTAAATAAAATAAGTACTTTTTTGTTTATGTAAAAAATACATTGGTACGTGCAATCATGTTTTTACCTAGAGGAGTGTTTCCTTTACCTGTCCTCAGAGAGCACTAAAAGACCAGATATTAAAGATTACGAGCCCTATTCTGTAGTTCGCCATAAAATGGGGTCAGTAAAGGGCAAAATCTGAGTTTGCCGGTTTTTCTGGTAGCATCCCCATTTTAAGGGCAATATTCCAGGGCAGGCTCTACCTTCGGTACCTTGTCTCGGAAAGCAGGGATACCCACGGTATCGGTTCCGCACCATTGCGAGTTTCAACTCCTGAGTCCATAGGACTCCATGGAGGGTTGCGCTTCCAGGATCAAGATCGCAAGCTCCAAGGAGGAAGACTGAGAATGATTTCTTCCCAGTCTCACTCCGGGGACAAAAAGTGGTGGATCAGGCCACCGTTCTCGCCGCGGGATGAAAGGTGAGCATGGGATTTATTGGGTGGGTTTTAGGGGTGTTAGATGATTTTTGCAAACGCAGGATCAGTTAGCACCAACTTTTAGATGTAGCTAAAATTTTGGTTTGAACAATTCGTCACCGATTGAAGTCTTTTTAGCACGCTCTTTTAATACCGTTGAACTAGAGTACGTACACTAGTACCTATGTCTCGCACCCTTTCCCCCTGAATTTACTCCGCCTTCTTTTCACCTCTTTCTCCACCTTTTTCCTGGGTTTGGGCGACCCTTTTCTCTCTCTCCCCCCTTATCTGTCACTCCCTCTACGAATAATATAAAACAAATGTTGAATGGCTTATGTATAATGATGTTTTCCGTTTCCTGATAATAAAAATATATTTACAGAAGTCTTTTTAGCACAAGCTAAATTTACATCCCTGTCTCTGATGTTACCAAAGAACCATAAAATGAAAAACCATTTGATTCGAGGGGGGACGCATGGAGAACCATGATTATCCCCAACAAAACTGACATCTTGCCAGTTGTTAGTGTAATCTGACATTAAATGCTCAACTGACCATGCTGGCGCCCTGTGAATGATTACATTACAGAGAAATAAATTGCATACCTGCAGCTTGCTGATAATCTTCCTGCAAATAATGGTCCAGTAACCGTGACTGATGGTCTGCATTCAGCAACAACTTGCATCGTTATGATGGTTTCAAATGGTGTCACTTAATCTCCCTTGTATTGTTAGAGAGAGAAGATGCAAGACATGACACTGCCGTAATTGGTATTTAATGTAAACATGCAACGCATCTTATTATATCTGCAAACTGTCTATGGTCTGGCTGTTTGGTCTGTCGTGTGTTCCTTTTTTCCCTCTTAAGAGAGATAACTAGCCATTTAGGTCGGGATCTTGGGTGGCAGGCTTGTTATAATGCAGGGAGATATCTACGTGTCTTATTCCCTTCCCTTTTTTCTAACTTTGACAAGTATCAATTAGATGATTGCCCTGAATGGTTTCGTAATACAACTGTCGTCTTCTCCAGAATCACATCACGTCGTCTGCGTGTTTCAACAGGATCTTGAAACTAGGCTGTAGCGTCATTTCACAAGGATGAATAGTTTATTTTCAGTTGCTATTTTTGTATTTTCAAAGAGGAAGTATCTGTCTTCTGCCAGTTGTTTTATATCTTGGTATAAAATGTTATTATTTTAGCACACTATAGTTTCTTTAATCGCATCTGATTTGCTTCCGTCATCCAGTTCCCATCCCCCCCTAAGCCCATGAAGACCAAGTCAAAAATTATTGGCGCTACCACAGCTTGTCATTTTCAGTTACCGCTATGTACAGATAAAAAGGAATTGAGTCCCGGCAGGTTTTATGGTAAATGTAATATAGTCTGTCAGACGCTTGCCTTTACACTGGCCGTCCATGGAGTCCATATTTGTGTGATCGTGCGATTGTCCATCATCTTCCGTCACCGGCCGACCAATCCCACAACATGCAGGAGATTCAGCCCTGTTCCACTGCCTGTGACTTCAATCGGATGGCTTCAGACGACTTTGTGTGACAACAGATTAGCGATCTTTCCCATTTGAATGGGATTTGTCGGACGATCTGTTACAGTTTACGTGAAAAGAAGATGGATTGCATAGTGAAAGTGACATTTGGCGGCAAAATTGTCCCATAGAGAACTGATTCAGTTCAACAGGCAAATCCAATATAATTCAATGTAAAATAATATTTTCATTTCTATATTTTTTTTTATTCAACCATTCTTTTCATTTGCAGGAAATTTTTTGTTTCCCAATTTTTTTTAAAAAGGCGATTGTTTTTTTTTCCTGGCGTTTGCAGACTGTTTTTTTTCTCTCTTCAGTCTTCGGCTGCGGTCAGTGTTTCTGTCCCTGGTGCTGAAGCCCATTTTTTTTTTCTCTGTGTTCGCGGCGCTATTTGTCGATCAACCTGGGTCGTCCACAGACGCTTCAATTGGATGACCATGGTCAGTGCGATGGAGTTGTCCGTAGTCAGAAGACCAAGTCAGTCATCCTTCTACGGACTCGGTGGACTGCCAGTCTAGTGATTGAATGGCAGCCAGGTGTCAGCCCTGCTCTGGGGTGCTATTGAAAGGACATTGTTTTGCCTGGTGGTCCCACAGTCTACAGAAGGTGGGCAGTGCATTTTGAGATGCACAGTTCTTTGCTGAAGTTATTTCCACCATTCACTCCCTGAACTTCCCTCGTTCCCTTTCCCCCTTTTCCAATACGCCTTCAATCCTTTTATTCCCTGTATTGCTAAAATTCTAAAACAAATATATAGTTAGGTGGGAAACCTGGAGATCCTGTCATGATGCTCTTCCTCTGGATTTGGGACCTACCATGTGCCCCACCACAGCTGCTCCTCACCCACTAGAAGTGTGTGTGTGGTTAGAAGCATGAATCTGATGCCAGTCTTATCAGGTTCCTCCAAGTGAGACAGGCAGCTTCTCATCCCGAAGGCTGGTGGATAATAATAGAGAAAATGGTTAAAATGAAATGCAAATGGTTTGTTCTTCAGCAGATTAATCTGATATATAATTGGTTTTAGCACTCGAATTCTAAAAGTCTTTCCCAGTGCATTTAAACAAAAACACATGTTCCTTAACTGTGGTTTTAAACCACTCTGACAGCTTCCAGGAGAATGGTGACTCGGTCGGATACTGAACATTTTAACCAAAGCTCTAAGGACATTCATTCCCATAGCCATCTTTTTTTGTCAATAGGTAGATTGAATAAAAAATTGTTGTAAAATGGGTTTAAATGACTATTAAAGCTGTCATAGTTGTGTGATATCTCGACAGATTTATATATACAATATGTTTATGCTGGAGCACCACATCGATCATGCAACTTGGGAACTTTACCCGAACTGTATGTGACCATACGTCAACTGTTTGGAAGAAGAAAAAAAAACAGAAAAGAAAGAAGTGAAACTGTTGAAACCCCTTTGTGTAGAAAATAAATAAAATCTCACTTTTTAATATATATATATATTGTGTGTGTGTTTATTATTGCAGAACTGCATCAGCGCTCATGTGCTCCATTCCCCATATGCAGCACAGATCTCTGGGAAAGACATGCAAATGACGTCTGCAATTTCAAATTTTTTTGCATCCCAGGTCTGTTTTCACACAGAACCCTTCAATCAAGGCCACCCCATACTAGTTGACGTTATTAAGCAGAGATCAGATATTTGCAACTGGTCAAAACCACTCCTGGACAGCTGTTTCAGGTTTATTGTACCCTCATCAGCAGGAGCCAGGCGTGACCAGTTAAAATACATACATACAACAAAGCAGGAGGAGCGCACTCAACTAACACATTAAAAGACTTCAACAGTAGCTTATACATTTAAAGACTTTACTAGATTTTAACCCTTTAAAGAGTCTAACAACGCCTAACCCTTTCATGATTTCAACAGTTCTTAACCTATTCAAGATTTTTTACAAGCTTTATAACTAAGCTCTGTTAAAAATGGGAATTTAGTTCACAACAGGGTGTACCTAGAACATTTGGCATTCGGGGTGGATCCTATATTTGGCACACCCCCCCACCCACTTTAAAATGTAACAAAATCACCTGCACTTTTTTTAATGTTTTCAAAAATATTTTTAGTTACAGAATTCTGGCAGGTTATGACGTATGCATATAATAATGATATATTATGAATCTGCCGATGGTGGATCATGTGTCCTCTGTGCTGTGCCACAAGAGGCGAGTGTAGATTCTTTTTGAATAACTGTTATTTTTAAGTGATTTTGCATATCCATCCTCATCCTATGAACACTTTGTACACAAGTGGCTGTATTTGTGTTTTGGGAGTTGTGTGTGCGTTGGGGTGGCTGGTTTTTGTGATGGGAGTTGTGTGTGTGCTGAGTGACTGTTTTATGTGATGGAAATTGGGTGTTGGGGCAGCTGGTTTTGTGGATTGGAGTTGTTGAGCAGAATAGGTGTGTGTTTTGCAGGTATGAGATGCTGCTATGGTCTTTTATTTACTATTCCAGTTTTTTTATTAAGACACCCTCTTCCCTGTTTACCCAGGGCTGCCTATTCCCTGGTGAGGCAGTGAATGCAGCCTCACCCCCTCTATGCAGGACCTCACCAGGAGCCGGGCAGCTCAGTGACAACTTTCTCATCACTGCTGGTTAAGGAAAGGGCCATTTTAATCAGCAGTAAGCAGACAGGGCTTCATATCCCACTGATAAACCCCCCTTTACCTACCATTTACTGTCATCTTTTATCTCTGCTCACATCCCCCTTCCCTCTCCCAGAGCTGCTGCGGGGCAGGGGAGGAACTATGGAGGGAGGGGAGGGAGATTTTTTTCTTCTAATGCAAACGCCCTGCTCCACTCACTGCTCCTTGTTTGAGAACACTGCTCAAACTGACACACAGTGACAGTGGCACCTCCTAGTACCCCCTAACGGCACTCTAATAATCAGTGGTACCTGGGGTGGACCACCTCTGCCCCCCCTAAATACTCCACTGGTTCACAATATATGGCCACAAATTGCTTAAGCCTGTCACAGCGCCAATGTATCCCATCTTTGACAGGTCCAACTTTACAACACCTAATGACTGCTATTATGGGTTTAACGCACTTACTGAGGACTGAATCCTTTCTGGAGCTCCCTGCGATTCAAGGTTAAATAGAGCCTGAAGGTGCAACACATGTGACAAGGGGTAGTGCTTGCCAGAGGGTTGTCAACCCTTTTCATACAAAATACACACGGAGGGCAGCACTCAACTTAAACATTCAAAGATTTCAAAAGTAGCTTATACATGTTAGTTGGTGCGCTCTCCTACTGGTTTGTTGTATTTTTTTTGTCTAAGAGAAGCACCCACCCCCTATGCTTAGTCAAGGTTGAGTGCTGCCCTCCTGGTGCAATATATATATGTTCTATTCTGTTGTCTACTAATGCATCTGCCAATCCATCCTTTAATGCATTTATCTTTCTGTCCATTCACTTTTATATCTGTCAGGTCCACAGATGGATAGACAGAACAGTCTGCCTATGATGTCCCTATGGGCAAGTCTATTGTTTCAGAAAATTTATATAAAAAAGGAAAAAAAAAATCACATTTGGCACCTGACAAGGATATCGTGGCAAACGATTGCCACCCACTTCACAAAAAAGCCTTTCTAGTTGTGCGCTAGAATCCTAATAAATAAGAAATGCACATCGCTGCCTATGTGCATCTAAACATAGCTCCATGATATTTAGTCCGTAGATTACCCAAAAGAGCTAATTTAATTTCCATAAGACGCCGCTGCAGAGCCGCGTTTGAAATCTCCATTTGTAATTAATGATGTTATGTCTGAGAATCTGTAAACCAAATGACTTGTTCATGTGCAATAAGAAGGAAGGAACCCCGTTAAGATCAGCCTTTCGGGCCCTAATTATAATGGATATTGTGTCAACAATCCAGCAAATATTTTTCTAGTGTTAGAAATTGAATAGTTTAACAGCATACTGTATTTTCAGGCTGTGAAGAGAGGGTTTATTTTTCCACAAAAAAATGATTGCACACTGATAAAAATGTCCGCCTCTAGCATTGTCACTGAAGTGTAATAAATGTCATGCTTTCTATTCCTTATACAGATATCTCTTTGTATGTTTTCACAATGATATGTGCTTGTATTTAATATAGTATATGCAATATTTTTGGTTATTTTTCCCCCTGTACATGCAGTTTTTGTGCTGTACAAGTAAGCCAGTACCTTTTTTAGTTAATATTACTTACCCAAATTACAGAATTTTATGGGGAATCTGGTGATACGACGTCTAGTTTTTTTTGGAATAATAGAAATTGTCTCTGTATTTTATTTATTTGATTTATTTATAAAATATTTTACCAGGAAGGATACATTGTGATTTCTCTCACTTTCAAGTATGTCCTGGGTTCAAGAACATTGACTTGTTACAGTCGTTACAGAAATACAAAGTAAAAAAATGCAAGATATTAAAAATCAAAACAAAATTATACAGATTTGCAGAAAATAAATATGTAGGAAATATATTCATTAGGTTACATGTTTACAGGCGCATTCTGTATTGAGGTATGTTAATAGGGAGCTCTTGAGTGACTTAAGACTGGGGGAATTTTTGAGGCGTATAGGTGCACTTATTTTATTTCACACTAAAATGTCCCCCAGTTTTATTAACACATTCTATTATCATAGGGATGTCACAATCACGATTTTCAGGATCGGCCTATACCGAGTCCAGATTCCATTCCACATGACGCATGGCTAGACCAGTCACTTTCCTTGCGAAAGTGAGTCCCAGGCCTCAGCATTCACTCGCAGCATCTTCCCTTCCTGCTCGTGGATCATGCATCAGACATGGAAGATGCTACAAGTACATGCAGAGGCACCTAGACCCCAGCAGGGAGACTCTCTTAGTTTTCCCCAAAAGCAGGCAAGGAAGACATTGGTCTCCCCCGTCTTGGCAGTGATAAGCAATCTGGGCGATGGGGAGTCTCGCTGCCCTGCAGATCTTGGACTCGGGGATCTGGGCGATATGAAAAAGCTGATCTCCGATCCCTGAAAATTGCCGCTATCGGCTCCTGATCTCAATCCCAATCCTAGGGTTTGGATCAGGATAGCACGATCAATGGGTCATGAAATTCTAGCTTATTTATTTTGTCCACTTAAAGGAACAGTCTAGCCACAATCACCAAATTAACGCGGCAGGCTGTGACATCCTTCCAAAATGGAGGGTTTGACAGCATTCTAGGCTTGCAGTCAGCATTACACAGCATGTATAGAGCAGATCTGCCCAGCTAAAAACAGGAGGCTCTGCCTGTGAGGTGTGCAGGGAGTAATACTTAACCACTCTCCTTTTTTAGCCTAGAATATCACTTAAAACTCATGTTCTAGTTGGCACACACTCAATTGTGAGAGGCATCCCCATGCCAGCACAGAATAAGTCTGCCTTTACATTTAGTTGCAGGAATCTTGTATTGACCACACAAAGTGAGTAACGAGAATCCTTCTTTTTTTAAGAGGTTATTCACTAACCACCATCCTCTCACTGAAGGAACCGTGGCCTTCGCTTGCTACTGGGAACTACTTTAAATTCACTGTTCGGGGAACGTCCACCGTATTTCTTCATATGTTTCACCATTTTGCTTCCAACATAGAAGCCAAAGCTGACTAGTCTGCCTAAGTTCCAGTGTTCTCACCACAGTTTCCACCGTAGTTCCAGTTCAAGTTGTCTTGTATTGATTCTTGCAGTTGATTTATCGGGAGTTCAATGGAGATCGTCCGTATACGAACGCCAAATCGTACTCACTGGGGGTTCCAACTGTTCCAGTGCTGCACAATATCATGGCGCTTTATAAATATAAAGAAGAAGAATACAAACAACCGAGCTAAAAGAAACCTAGCTGCAGTTTATGAATTTTATGGAGGAATAATGGGGTTTTGTACCGTTGTTTGTTTTAACTCCGCTAGGTTGTTCTTGAATTTTCCTTCTCTGGATACCCAAAACTCATTGTAGTTGCAACAATATTACCATTAATTGCAACTACGTAGAGCTTTGCTGTCACTGCGGTGCCTAGTGAGTAAACCCTTTAACACCTTTTAGTAATTCTTTAAGAAGTGAGAATAAATGTCCTTATTCTGTTCTCAATAAACTCCAGGAGTCTGAAAGACTTTATTTGAAAGGGTGACTTTCTTTTTATCCCTTTCCTTTTCTTCTTATTTATATACAGGGTTATTCAGAGAATCGAAAAGTCACCGCACGTTCGGTGACTTTTCGTTCTCTTCAGTTCGGTACGATTTGGCGATCCCATTTCGGCGACCCTGCGGTGTATTCAGCAAGCACCACAGGTCCGTCGTAGTGCAGGGAAAAGCCGCCGAAAACCTGCCGAACACTCACCGCAAAACCCAGGCGAATGCACACCGAAACCCGCAAAAACATCTGGATTAACCCTGCCGAACACGCCGGAGAAACCCGATTAGGAGCCGATCAGAGCGCTGAGCAGCCACCGGAAAAACCCGACACCGCAGACGAATGGCGTGAAAAAAAAAGGACGCTTGAATGTTTGAGAAGTGAAACGCTGTTTGCAAACAAACTACTGAACGAAAATGTCTGAAATTTACGTATAAGATCCAATGAATGATCATACAAAGGGCTGGTACAGAAAAAAGAATGATTTAAAAAAGAAAATCGGAAAAGATTTTCAGCGTTCGGTTACATTCGCCAGCAATTCGGAGCTCTTTGAATAACCCTGTTAGTGACACCGTTGAGATGACCCTTAACCACATTTCTACGTAAGGTTCCTCAGTTCTACAAACATTTTATGACTTCTCTTCACTAGAATGGTGGAGAAAAAAAAATCTGATTTTTAAGTAACTATTTAGTGATATATATATATAAGCCATGTGAACATCCAGCTGAAAAAGATAGAAATGGTTTAAATTATCCTCTGCTCCCTCTGTGACATCACGTTGCACCAATTTATGCAAATCGTCTGCCACAATAGAAATACAATGTATCATTTTCACGTTTCTCTCTTGCCTGTCATTCAGCTAAGGCTAGGGTCAGACTGAGGCAGTGCGAACGCGCGTTCTGGCGCACATAATCACGGCCGCACTAGCAGCAGATGCCGGGCAATGACAGCCAATATACGAAGTACGGTCGCACAAAAGTCCGGCCGCGCAACGCAAGTGGAAAATGAACGCATTTTTTCGAGAACGTTAAACCGCTGCTACAGACGTACAGAGTGCGCTGCGGCCGCATAGCAGCGTGTGTGCGTGATTAGGAGACGTCAGACGCTGCTAGTGTGCGGCCAACATAACGTTCAAACAGCCGGATTTCCCTAGACTTCTTTTCACCCCATTCATGAAATACGTCCAGAATTGCGCATCGTCTGACCACTTAAGCGTATTCCGTGAAAAAATGCGTGCGCACGCATCGACGTACATTTTGACGGTGGCCGCAGAAAATGCGCTCATCTGTCCCTAGCCTGAATGGTTGCATGATGCGTAGCCTGATGCTCGCGCTTTCCAAGCCGCACCTAAACACTAATTAGATGACAGTTCTAACGAATTACTCTGTAATTGTGTGTCCCCCCTGTAATCCGTGCGGTAGAACAAAAACAACCCAAAACCTGTGGAGAGTTTTTTTGTTCTATTTCTTTTCTTTCCATCTTTACATATAGAAAAAAATCTTAATTGCCGCATTATGTAACATTCATGGCACCAGTCGGATTAATTAGCAGTAAATTAGTTAGTATATGTCTGTGACGTCTCACAGAGGGGGGGCTCCACACGGTACATTTTGTTTCATGGTCATGGACCCATATCTGATAGGTATTCAAACAGTTAAGTGTATGAAAGCCGTGTAATCCTCTTGGCATTTAAAGAATAGCTGCTCCTTTCCATCCATCGCGGGAAAGCATCCCACTGACAAACCGTTACAGGTCAAATAGCTCCAGTGTTTCAGAATTGGCCAAAAGTAAGGGATTAACCCCCCCCCCCAACAAAGCTCAAGTCCTCAACACAATGTTTAGCGAGCCTTCTGTGACTCCGGCTTCATGTTCTTGTTTCGGTGCATGGCCTGTCAACGATTCACGAGACAATAGCCTTTATTTTCGGATAAGATCGCTTTAAGGGGCCTTTGCTGGTCTGGAAGGAAAGCAGGTTAGTGGAAGAGGGTTGTTTTGGGTCAACGTGAAAACCTATCATATGAATTCAGACTCCGCACTTGTCTTGGTACGATGGAAATGCTTTTCATTCTGCTTTCTGAAAGCCGTTCTGTTTATTCACGACTTTCATAAGTAGGTCAGAGAGGAGGTGGGTAGAATAAAAACGTAAAGGATACGGAGACCATCATCAGAGACTGGTGCCACGAACCCGAAATGCTTCCATAGCAATCGTGTTCCCGTTCATTTCAAAGTTTTGTGACAACAGTGAACTGCGATGAAACAACAGCGCTTAGGGAATAACCCCATTCGACACCACGTTCCCCTGGGCTCGTTTTGATAGCTTCATAGAAGTCACTGTTCTTATTATTTTTAGATTTATAGAAGTTGAGTGCACGTCCTGATCTTTTGTTCTGTGGATGTTTTGGAAGTGGTTGCTCTGTGGTTTAGGATCTTTTAGGCATTTTTTAGCAAAAATAGTTTTTTTCCATTTTTTTTGTTAATCGTTTTTCTTTTTTCTGTAACAGCCCTTTTTATTATCATTCATTGGATCTTATATGTAAATTTCAGACATTTTCGTTCAGTAGTTTCTTTGCAAACAGCGTTTCACTTATCAAACATTCAAGCCTACTGTTTTTTGGGGGTTTTTTTGGGGTTTTTTTTGTCATGCGGTGTCTGCTTTTTCCGGCGGCTGCTCTGTGCTCTTACCGGCTCCTGCTCGGGTTTCAACGGTGTGTTCGGCGGGGTAATCCAGATGTTTTTGCGGGTTTCGGTGTGCGTTCGCCGGGTTTTGCGGTGAGTGTTCGCCGGGTTTGCGGTGGCTTTTCCCTGCACTACGACGGCCCTGTGGTGCTTGCTGAATACACCGCAGGGTCGCCGAAATGGGATCGCCAAATCGCACCGAATTGAAGAGAACGAAAAGTCACCAAACGTGCGGTGACTTTTCGATTCTCTTTGAATAACCCTGTGTGTTTTTATAATGAAGTGGGATGCACCCCTTCTTGATTAGGGAATTTATAGACATGAAATCTTGGCATTTTTCTATTCTTATCAGGAGCTACTGCCTAAATTTGTAGGACAGTGTTTTAGCCTACTAAATACTATTTTCTAAATGTATCGAAGTAATCTAAACAAATTAAACCAAGGATTCCTTTTCTCCTCTGTTTTGTCTTTAGCCAGCAAAACACTTCTTTTACTGCTCTGTTACTGAATCAAACACTTGAAGTGTTGTTTTCATAATAGAAGTGTGAGATCTGTGTCGCTGTTTAAGGCTAGGGTCAGACGAAAGCATTTTTCCCCGCGAACGTGAAAAAGTGCGTCCGAACGCATTGACGTATTTTTTCACGGAATGCGCAAAAACGGTCAGACGATGCGCATTTTCGGGCGTGATTTTGTACGGATCGTCAATAAAACTCTTTTTGCGTCTGGACGTTATGTAGGCTGGACATTAGCAGCGTCTGATGTCTCCTAATCACGCAAACACGCCGCTATGCCGCAGCTGCGCACTCAGTACGTCAGTACTAGCGGTTCAGCGTTCTCAAAAAAATGCGTTCAAATTCCACTTGCGTTGCACGGCCGGACTTTTGTGCGGCCGTACATCGTATATTGTCCGTCATTGCCCGTCATCTGCTGCTAGTGCGGCCGTAATTATGTGCGCCAGAACGCACGTTAAAAGTGCGCTGGTCTGACCCCAGCCTAAGGCTAGGGTCAGACTAACGCATTTTTCACGTTGTCCGTGAAAAAGTGCGTTCGAACGAATGGACTTACTTTTTCACGGAATACGCAATAGCGGTCATACAATGCGCAGTTTCATCCGTGATTTTGTACGGATCATCAATAAAACACTTTTTGTGTCTGGACGTTATGTTGGCCGGACATTAGCAGCGTCTGACGTCTCCTAATCACGCACACACGCCGCTAGCGGACGCAGCGCACTCTGTACGTCAGTACTAGTGGTTTCACGTTCTCGAAAAAATGCGTTTGTTTGCCGCCTGCGTTGCGCGGCCGCACTTTTGTGCGACCGTACTTCGTATATTGGCCGTCATTGCCCGGCATCTGCTGCTAGCACGGCCGTGATTATGTGCGGCTGCACGCGCGTTCGCACTGCCTCAGTCTGACCCTAGCCTTAGACTTTATTCTTGCATGGAACACGGATTAAAAAAGAAAACAACATGTAAACAAGCAGAGAAATTAGCATGTTTTACTGGAAAGAGAGAGGCCATAGACAATGAGGAAAATAAGAAAGGTTTATAAAAAAAATGCAGTTCAGTTATGCGACTTTTTTTGCGTTTTGTATTTCTTCTTGTTTTTGTAAAAATGGATTAACTGTAAAATATATATTTAACATGTATTACTGTATGCTATTATTTGCTTCTTCATGGTTTTATTTTGCTGTATAGATTTAGCCTGATTGACAGGGTTATTCAGAGAAAAGTGAAAACCAGGAGAAATGGCAGAAGAGAACAATTTAGACCAAATAGCCGATTTGGAAAGTGAGATAAATGGGAGAATTTTTCTGGTTTGGCTATTTTGACCTAGAATTTTCACATCTCCAGTCATTCTCCTGAGGTTCACCTTTCTTTGCATAGACCGTATAGTAATTATGAAATTGTTCTCTCTTTTGGGCTTAATATTTGGTTTATTTGGGAATTCAATAACCTCCCCCTCTGTGGCTCCTGTAGTGAGACTTGCTCACCTTCTCAGCATATTATATGAATTTGCAGAAGTTCACAAACTGCATTTTCTGTGATGCAGTCAGTAAACATTGGCCATGCCGAGATTTGGCATCACCGATCAAAAAAGTTTCTGAATCATGGCTAGAATGATTAGTGCTGACATTGTCTTTGTAAATAAAAGATTCAGCAGTTCTAAACAGAGAAAGCTACATTTGTTGTGATTCCCCCACCCCCTCCCTGGAGTATTGTTGGCTTTTATATTAAATAAAATAAAATGCAGGCTGTATTGATACAATTTGAAAGCAGGAAGAACCATTTAAAAATAAGATGTGAGGAAGCACGCTGGGATGATCAGCCCTGCCAGCGTGCCTGACTATTTTAGGCTGTGAATTAAATATGCTGATGGTTGTGCCTAGGCAAGCAGTCCGCAGCAGAGATGGTAAGATTGTTCTAACAAGTGCCATTACCTCCATGCCCAGTTTGCTTTCCTCAGCACTTAAATAACATTCATTATCTCAAATGAAAACACATATCCCGTCACCTTTAAGGTAAGAGTCAGACAGCCAATTATAGCTCCTAAGCATTGCGATTGATGGGAACACAAGACCATTGCGCATTGTATGCTCAGCTAGTCACCATGCTATATGTATACGTCAGGGAGTCGGGAGTATAGGTTTAATTTATTATTTAAACAAGTGATATTCGTGTAGGGTGGCTCGTGTAATCACGTAGGGTTTTTTCTTAATTCTTCTTGAACACATTTTAGTCTGTATGCTGGCTTGCATGATTTTCATTGCAACCTCAAATTTTCTAATTATAAACTTTGTTCAGAAAAATTCAGCCCCCCCCCCATACAAAATAAGCAAAACAGTTTCCTGTTAATACCCGTATGTACTTACTGTGGCTGCACTTTCACCAAGCCTCATTCTCTCTCCACAGCATACACAAGCAGACTGAACTGCATCTCTACCCTCTGCTGTCCCACTCACCAAGGCCCGGTCTTTACTTTCAGGTCTCCTTTCCAGCTGTCCCCACTTCTCTCTCTAATTACTCTTACTAAGTCCAAGCTTCTGGTCCTTCCCACACAAGCCCTGCTACATTCTTTCTGTCCACCAACTTCACATTCTCTCTGCTCCCATTTGTTTCACCTGCCCCAGTCCCTTAAATTGTAAGCTCACGGGATGTCTGGCTCTGCACTTGGTTAAGTCCTGTATTACCTGGACAGTCATCCTATGGGCAGGGTCGTCTTTTCCTCATATATCATGTACGTCTCCTGTTTGTGCTCCCCAATTGTGAAGAGCTACGGAATATGCTGGCGCTGTATAAATGCCTGTAACTGCCGAAAACATGCTTTTCCAGCACTTTAGAGAAAAAGTGCATTACTACAGGATTAGCACTCCATCACTCGCTTTCTGATGTCGTTTCTTGATATTCTGTTTGCATTGAGCTGATACTGTACCCCCGAGACCTAAGCTGCTTATGCCATTGCCCGTTCTCAGTGCTCTCTTAAATTAGTTTTTATTGTCTCGGTGCTTGTATTATCATCACTTGACAGCTAGAATGGACTATTTTGGAGGTGATGGGCAGAACTCTTTATAAATAAAAATATGCAGCATTGTACACGTTTTACCTACTGTGCCTTAGATACATTTTACGTAGCATTGACCTCCCATGGGTCTTTGTTTACTATACCCTGTCCATGGTACTGACGTTGATCATGTGATTTTGACCAACATTGTCGTGCTCTAAAATTTTTATTATCACCCTTTATAGAGCACCAACATTTTTCCCTAATCTTTACAGTAGTGAATGGGGAATTAGACAAAAATAATTGCAAAAATAGGAAACAGACGAGAGGTGCAGAGGGCCCTGCTCAGGTGAGCTTACAATCTAGAGGAGACCTCATAATGAATGGATATGAAGCCCTCCGTACAGATGAACATTAAATGTGCTCTCTTTGACCTCTGACAATATTAACATCGAACTGAGCAGAAATAAACATTTGGAGATAAGTCTTTGTTAGCATTTCCTTGTCATCCACTTATTGAAGTACTTGCGAGAATTCTCTGCACCGTGACTACAATAAATCATCTGTATCTGAGAAATACATTTTATTCACTGCGTTGTCATAATAGCCATTAATCAACATTGACAGATTCACTTTACATGAGAGAGCAAAATGATCATAAAGATATTGCAAGCCGTGAGTTTCCTCAATCCAGCGCCAAGAGCCGCCATTACACTATTCTGTGCGTGTTGCGTTCTGTAGCACAAATTTAGGCACTCAAGATTTCATTGACCCTCAGTATGGATGGCGACAGGCTTTATTTATTCATAAAATGCTGTTCCAAGAAGAAATGCATTGGAAGTTCTGTCGTTTTCAAATTTGTCATTGGATGCATGACTTTGGAATTGGCATCAAGGCTGCAAAAGAAGCAGGAGAAGATCTGTCTGCTCATTGACATCATAGTGTGAGGAGACCAATATACCAGCAATTTAAGCAACGGTTGTGTTGGCACTTTTTTGTTGAATTATTCAAAACTCTATTTGGGTTATTCAAAGAGCACTGAATTGGCCACGAAATAGCACCGAACTGTGAATTTCCCAGCACGGTGCAATTTTGTGGCCATTCGGCTATTCAAAAAGCTGGCAATTTGCCAAATAATGGCGACTTGTCAGTGAAATATGGTGATCTTCGGTGGCAGTGAACTCCCCAAAGAGAAGTAATTGTTTATCTATTTAGAGAACTCCGAACAGCACCGACATGTCAGTGAAATGCCCTGATTTTCAGTGGTTTCATTCAACAGGTGTAAACAGGCAAATTCCTTAGGTTTCAATGTAAAAAATATCCCCGATTTTCTTAAATATTTATTCAACCGTTTATTCTTTGTATTTGCAGCAAAAAGTCTTTTTTATTTTTTTAGGCAACATTTTTAATTCAGATTCTATTTATTTATTTTTTCCACGGTGTGTTTTCTTATTAAATACTGTAACAGACCTTTTTATTGTTATTCATAGGACCTTTTATATTATTCCCCAGGCATTTTCATGCACTTGTTTTTTTTTTTTTTTAACACGTCGGTGACATTTCGGTGTTCTCTGAATAACCCCTTAAATATTAACTAACTGCTTAGTTACTCAGAAATCAAGTGAATAATGACAATATTGTAAAATCAAACAGTGAGCCAATCCTCTTCCTCCATCTATGTATATTGACATAAAAGGTATAAAATACAAAATAAAGCAGGGCTATCTGGATAATGTATACTGCATACAATTCCTTCACATTGACGAGTGCTCGGTTACTAGACATCGGATTTAGCCGCCTCCTTGGGACTCTTTCAGGAGTTGTCCCAAAGTTTCATACAGGGTTATTCAAAGAGAATCGAAAAGTCACCGCACGTTCGGTGACTTTTTGTTCTCTTCAATTCGGTGCGATTTGGCAATCCCATTTCGGCGATCCTGCGGTGTATTTAGAAAGCACCACAGGGCCGCTGTAATGCAGGGAAAAGGCGCCGTAAACTCACGGCGAAACGAGGACGAACGCACACCGAAACCCGCAAAAACATCTGGATTAGCCCCGCCGGAGAAACCCGAGCAGCCGCCGATCACAGCGCAGAGCAGCCGCCGGAAAAAGCCGACACCGCAGATAAAGGAGGTGAAGAAAAGAAAAAAACAGTCCGCTTGAATGTTTGAAAAGTGAAACGCTGTTTGCAAAGAAACTACAGAACGAAAATGTCTGAAATTTACATATAAGATCCAATGAATGATAATAAAAAGGGCTGTTACAGAAAAAAGAACGAGTAATAAAAAAACGAAAAAAAAATGTTTGCAAAAAAATCACAAAAAATGCCTAAAAGGTCCTAAAAATTTAAAAATTAAGAGACTGTTTACTGCAGAATATTATAATGAAAGGTTTATTAGATATTGAATTAAAACGGGAATATTTTAACATTGAAGCCTATGGGATTTGCCTGAATAAACCTGCCGAATTAAACCACCGAATGGCAGGGCAATTCAGCAACTTTTCACTGCTGGGCTTTGCTCTCTGAATAGCCGAAGCATTGCTTCTCTATGGGGTTTCTCTGCTCTAGAACAGGAACCGAACAGGCACTGTATGTGCAGGCAATTCGCCAGGATTTGGCAAATTGCCTTCTCTCTGGATAGCCGAATGGCCAGGAAAGGTAACCGAACGCTGAATCTCACTGTTTGGTTACCTTTCTCCAGCAATTCAGATCTCATTGAATAACCCTGTTAGAGCGAGCTAAAATCTTGAAAAGTCCTATCTATTTTTGAATCCTCCTGTGATAATTGGCATCTCGTTGTGGTGGGTCCTGTCTCCTTCCAGTCACCTCTAGTTTCCAGTTTGTGTTCCAAGGTTGTCTAGTTTTCCAACTTCCTTTGCTTGTGGCAATGTGTATATGAACGATTACTCTTCTTTGTGGATAAAGCTAGTGTCAATTTACCATCAAATAGCGATTTGTAGCCTCGTACATCAATACGCACCATAATCTTTTTAGGGAGGAAATCTGGACCACCTTTGAGGATGGGAATCTACCATCAAAAGCTGTTTGTAGACCCATAAATCAATACACTCCATAATGCATGATGGAAATGATAAAAAAAAAAAGATTTGCCGTGTGTATTATCAAACAACGAATTTTAAAGTATAATGAAATAGAAGAATCCATAATAAAAAGAACATTATCACTTAGAAATGGAATATGGTAACGTTACAAAAGATAAAAAATATTAAACATGCACCGTAATAATAGAATACGAATAAGAACAACAAAAAGGCTTTGTCTCATGTTTCCATTTTGTGGATTCTCATTTTACAGGTGTGGTATGAAGATGTAATGGGGTGGGGATGCAAATGTTTAGATGAGGCTATGTAGGGGTTTATTGTGGTTTCTAGGCTACTCAAGTTAAGAGATGGCAGCGGCATATCTCCATGTGTGAGCTGGGGCAATATCTCCATGTGTGAGCTGGGGCAATATCTCCATGTGTGAGCTGGGGCAATATCTCCATGTGTGAGCTGGAGGCAATATCTCCATGTGTGAGAGCTGGAGGCAATATCTCCACGTGTGAGCTGGAGGCAATATCTCCATGTGTGAGAGCTGGAGGCAATATCTCCACGTGTGAGCTGGAGGCAATATCTCCATGTGTGAGCTGGAGGCAATATCTCCATGTGTGAGAGCTGGAGGCAATATCTCCATGTGTGAGCTGGAGGCAATATCTCCATGTGTGAGAGCTGGAGGCAATATCTCCATGTGTGAGAGCTGGAGGCAATATCTCCATGTGTGAGAGCTGGAGGCAATATCTCCATGTGTGAGAGCTGGAGGCAATATCTCCATGTGTGAGCTGGAGGCAATATCTCCACGTGTGAGCTGGAGACAATATCTCCACGTGTGAGCTGGAGGCAATATCTCCACGTGTGAGCTGGAGGCAATATCTCCATGTGTGAGAGCTGGAGGCAATATCTCCATGTGTGAGAGCTGGAGGCAAATATACCCATGTGAGAGCTGGTGTCAAATATACCCATGTGAGAGCTGGTGTCAAATATACCCATATGAGAGCTGGGGCAAATATACCCATGTGAGCTTTCTTTTTTAGGGGGGGGGGTGCAAGTAGCTGATCTTGCTTAGGGCACAAAATAGTCTGGCACCGGCCCTGGCAGCGGGGTTTCAACACTGAATGGAACCCCCAGTGGTGTTCTTTAGATACATTCCACACAATGCAAGCCAATAGGTCGGTTTTCTGGACTTCTGACCCATATAGCCCTTTTGAAGCTTAGTGCCCCACGTTGAGGAACAAGTGATGTAAAAATACTGTGGGAGAGAAACATTTTAAAACACAAAAGATCACGCAATAAATGCACACAGTGACACATATAGAGTAACATATTTCCTTAACTAAACAAACAAGAGAAAAACAAACACATGTAAGATATCAGCAGCATAAAAATAAACACCATAAGAACATTGCAATTTTTCATGGTAGTGGCCCTTTAAATAATGCTTTGGAGAAAAAATAACACTCACAAAATTGTGTTAATCCATATACAATGTTTATTCAACATAGAAATCTATAACTACACTTGTTAAACTGATTTATTCAGAACCTTTGCCTTTTTTTTACTTTTTTAAATGCTAAGTTATTGGTTTTATTAGGTGTTTTGGAATTCTGATTTACACTTCACTCAGCTCCATATTTAAACGAATGCAGGAAATCACCATGTTATTGGGAGTATACTTTTGTGATATTATTAGATTTGTGAAGCGAAGTGGAACCATATCTATTAAATCTATCTGACAGGAGCAGCATGTGGCTATACTAACCTTTCCGATTACATGTGAATGGAACAGTTGGGAATAGAAATTATTTTTAACATCCGCTCATAATGTCCGTATATTTTAGCAAAGAATTAATGTGCTTGAATTTACCCAAACATTCATTAATTCGGGTTTAAGAAAATGGCATTTGTTTTGTAGATTTGTGCTGATCGTTTTTAAACCCGTTGTACCTGAATAGGTATCTTAAGAAATATTCTGAGAGCTGTACACAGTTGAACCAGACGTCGTGACTTTACAACCAATTTGCCAAATTTAGGCCGTATAAAGATGTCTGACATATTCGAATCTGACCGAATGCCGATCTATGTTCTCAAAATGGTTATGCTTGCCATGAGCAGACAGTAATTATTTTTAAATGTCAGTACATTGCACAACACAGGAAAGTGAATATATAAACCATAGGTGCTTGTAGTTATGCTACACAGTGACGGGCTGAAATAGGTGCACGGACCCCACTTCTGCCACCAATAAAGAATGCGACTTACTGCACCTGCTGCAGTTGCCATTGCCTCTATTAAAAAATACACTTGGGGGCCATAAGCTAAAACAGGGACGCTAAGGGGAAAAATTTACAGTCACAAATCTCCCCTTAGAGTCCCCGTTATACAAGTGGATTACGGTACAGGCACTGAATCCAGCAGCCTGACTGCAGCGGCCGCTAGCCTCTAGGTTGCTTGGGGCACTGCAATCGCGCTCTCCCAAGCATCCCCTACATGGAGTCCATAGGTCTCCGTGGAGGCTTCTGCTGCCGGAGCACATGACCGGCAGGATCTCCCCTCACGAGATCCTGTTGGTCGGTGGAGTGATTGCGGAGCGAGACTGGGGCCTTTTTCCCCAGTCTCCCTCTGCTCCCGGCAGCCAGAATCAGCGAATAGGGCCGCCGTTCTTGCCGCGGGATGAGAGGTGAGTATTTGGGGTTTTTTTGGGCAGGTTCCAGCTGCTGCTGATTCCACAGAAGGACCAGCTCTAAGCTGTAGAAAACTTTTTTAGTTGGTGACTGCGGTTTGTAATTCGGGTTAATTTAGGACCATATGATCCTAATGCTAATTACTGATTGCTTACACTTTGCGCTCCCCTTGTTAAGCATAGGGAGTGCAAAGTACAGTAAGCTTGCGCTGAAAAGCGCTAATACTCATTCGCTAATGGGTTTTTTAACCTGTTAGCGGGACGCCTGTATCACCTCCCGATCGCTATCACCTCAACTAACCCAACGCTCATATATGTGAGCGCCAGCGTTAAGGAGGTGATAGGGCCCTTTAGTCATTAAAGGAACACTCTAGGCTAAAAATCCCCCCTTTTTATACATTAAAATATACCTATTCCCTACCTAGTTATTCAGTGTATATATATACAGTGGCGTAGCGTGGGGGGGCCTCGGGGGCGGTCGCCCCGGGCGCAATTTTCTGAGGGGGCACAAAATTTCTAAAGAAATTTGAACCACTAATTTTTTCCAGCAGGGATCAGCAAGGTGTCTGCTCACGGACAATTGTGTCCGTGAGAGGCCCTTTCACGGGGAGCCACCAGTTTTACGGTGCTGGCAGTGACTTAGCACTTAGCGTCTGGAAGGGAGGACCAGGACAGAAAATTCTGTCCTGACTCCTCATTAACGCTGACATGAGTCACGTGAAGCAGCGCAGCATTTTCCGAGGGAACACTGACCATGTACCACGCTTGTCAGGCCCCCTTGAAGCCCTGTGCCAGGCCACGCCACTGGCAACCCTGCAGCTGCTGAACAGGAAGGAGGGAAGGAGGCGCCTGCCCTGCAGCACATTTAAAATTCTCCACTAAGTCCCCTGGACAGCTCCCCCCCAGGCCACCAGCAACTCCACACAGGTAGGTGACACTGTGTGACACCAGAGCAGCATGACCCTCACACAGGGAGGGGGTACGAGGAGAAGGTGACTGGAGGTTCAGGGAGAGAATGACTGGGGATACTGGGGGAGTTTGACTGGGGTACTTGGATAGATAGATGAGAGAGAGTGACTGGGGTACTGGGAGAAAGTGGGGTACTGGGAGAGAGTGACTGGGGGTACTGGGAGAGAGTGACTGGGAGGTACTGGGAGAGAGTGGCTGGGAGGTACTGGGAGAGAGTGGCTGGGAGGTACTGGGAGAGAGTGTCTGGGAGGTACTGGGAGAGAGTGACTGGGTATAGTGTGAGAGTGGAACTATACTAGGGTATACTGGGACAGGGTGACTGGTAGCAGTGGTGTAGCGTAGGGGGGCATGTATGTTTAATTTTTTTAGATCAGTATTTTGTTAATATACAAAACATGTGCTTGTGGGGTATCGGGGGTCAATACTCTATTGGTAGAAGGGAATCAGGGTGTGTTACCGTATCCACAGGTTGGGGGGGCGCACAATTCTTGCCTTGCCCCGGGTGCTGATAACCCACGCTACGCCGCTGTATATATATATTATATATATATATATATATATATTTTTTTTTAATGTAATACTTACCCTAAAAACCACTTGTTTCCAACGGTGTCTTTTTTTTTTCCTTTACTCCCCTCCCTCTTCCGCTCCCGTCCTGTTACAGCTTGGCTGCTAATGGTTTACGTGAGAAGCACGTATGCGCGCCTCTCACGTAAGCCAGCCAATCAGCAGGCTTCCTCTTCTTTGATTAGTGTTACGCGCAAGAGGATGCGCGCAACACTAATCAGCCGCTGCCGCCAGCTACTGCGGTGAGCTGGAGACGTCATTGCGCTGAAAGCGCGATGATGTCTCCTACTCGGCAATAGTCGGCAGAAGCAGGAAATATGAATCCCGCTCTGCTGTCTGACAGCTGGGAGGGCGGAGTAAAGTCCTCCGCGTCTCTCAGCTGTTTCAGCCGATCGGCTGAGCGGAGGGAGGGGGGAAAGACAAGGGCATACTCGGGGCATAAAGCCCACCTAAAAAAGCTTAGGTGGTCATGTTGCCTAGAGTATCCCTTTAAAGTGAAATGAACATGAATGTAAGGACAGTCTCTTATCCACCTATAGCCATCTCTACTCTTTAGCATCATCACACCTTCCAACTCTTTCATGTGCTTTGCTATAGAGTGGACTTACACTGCTCAGGAGGAAATGGAACACTGTACCCTTCTTCCAGATCTACAATATGAAGGGCAAGCCTTCTGTTCTTTTATCACTGTATTGCTAGTGTTCAACGGATTGTAATTTCCAATGTCGGAGGTATCTGGTATATAACATGGGGAGAAAGAGGTTGTGGGTTCTATATCTACATTGCTATTGTAAAGGAGAACAGGTGTGGGTATCAGGTCCGATTGGAACCTGAGGGTCAGTGACCTTTCTTAATACCAACATGGAGATCTATTTAATTCGACTCGATCACTGAAATCTGCAGCTTTTTCAAGCACAGTTTGGTTATTTTTCAGTCCGGTAAATTTATAGAACGGCATACCAGTATTTTGAATCCCGTTAAAAACACTCAATTATCGGCACACGCGCCCCATACTATTTGGTGGAAATTTCAACTTATCGATTCAATTTGATTCTATTGGTATTTTCTACAAAATCGTCGCACCAAGTGCTGAAAGGCGTTGATAAATGACGGTTTGGTCAGGTAAGGCCGGCGTCAGACGAACGCAGTGTTCACGTCCGTGTTGCTACACAGTTTAACGTCTGTCGTAGCCTAGAATCATGAGCAATAGAGACCCACACACTAAGTACGTGTGCACCGAACTGCGCATGTACAACGCACGTGGCAAACGGACACAAGTTAGGCAAGAACGTAAAACCGCTACGACGGACGCGCAGAGTGCGCCACGTCCGTGTAGTGTTCTGTGTGAGTGATGAGATGTCAGATGCAGAGCATTTGCGACGTCCAGCACCTTGACGCACAAAATGCCTTTTCATATCCCTTTCAAATTTTTATCATTTTTCATATTAATTTTATTTCCCATAGTTCCCTTTTTTTTTTTTTCTACGTCCGTCAAAAAAAACAAACCTTGTGGTGTCTACAGTATCTTCCGTCAGTAGTTCCTAGGGAATAGGGCCTCATCCCCTCTTGTACTGTTTGTCAAATGTTGTTCAATGTATTGTAACCCGTCTATACTGTGCCTATTGTACAGCGCTGCGGAATATGCTGGCGCTTTATAAATAAAGAATAATAATAATAATAATACGTCTGTCCTTTATGCACGCACGCAGAGTGCGCTCAGACTGCGTTCATCTGATATTAGCCTAAACAGGGGGGGGGAATCACACTGACTACCTTCAATTTTATTATTAGTGTTGTTTACCACTTAAAACCTAACCCTAAAATTTCCGGACACTAGAGGTTCCTTTCCTCATTATAGGGTTACTTACAGGGTTAAGTAGAGACCCTGTCAGACAGCTTATGTTTTTTTGTTTTCTGGCTAATTACTGCCCTGATTTTTATAATTAAGAAAATAATAATTCAGTTGTAGCCAAATATGTTCAATTGAATCAGTCAATCTATTGAAATAAATATTGGTAATAACCCACCAATATTTATTTTTTTAATTTTTATTTAATTTTTTGGAAAATCAGCCAATTGCATTAAATCCAGCTCATGGTGATGAGTGTACAATGAAATACATGAGCATTGAGGAAAATGAAGAAAAAACAGCAACTTTGGATAAGCGATAGGAAAAAAACCTGAAGAATTGAGAGAGATGATGGACCATGACAGCCATCGTTTGAAGCGTGATGTGGAAACTGTATGACATCATGTCATATAGACTGCGGATCTCTTTCGTTGTTTACAAGGTTTATTGCACATTAAAGATTAGCTTTGTTTCAAAACAATTCTCCACCAGTGTGTTAGTGCTATGTGATAACGGGGTCAAGAACCGTTTTCGGCACAGATGTTGCATGCTTATTATTGTGCACTGTGCCGGGTTGCTTTGTCTTTATGGACTTCATCCTCTACGACACTCGGGCTTCAATTAGGTCATGGCAAGCCTGGTTCACACATATCTTCAGTGCCATGGTTAGACGTTTCTTTGAAGTGCGCTTCCATGACTGATAAAAGCCGTAATGTTATATTTCAGTAGATCTCTGGGGGTAAGACCTTATTGTTCTATAATCCAGTGATGTCAAACCTGCCTTTTATTGCATCGTGACTAGAGATCAGCGACCTCCGCTTTGTAGCCAGCTGGTGGAAAATAAATTGTTTTCTCACGTTGTCCTGTAATATCACTTGTAAATATAACGACCCGGCTAACGCTGCCGAGCTCTTTCAAAAATAATCAGTGGGAAAAATGATCAATGGTTTTATATCTCCCCCTGGTCCTTCTATAGTTTAATCCATTTGCAGTATGATAGAATGTAATTAAAGTCTCGCTTTAGTATTTATTTCTCCGTTTGTTAATGCGGCCAACTACCAAAAAGGTTATTTATTGATTTTTCCTTTTAATAAGCAGCGCTAAGGAGTGGAGTTAATGGTAAACTAGTAATAAAGACGACGAGGAAAGGATGGCAACAATGGCCGTGGGCACTACCCTGCGTGAACCTTCGAAGACAAATACCGAACATACTTTATGGGCGAAGGAGCCGATGTCTGTTACATATTGAGTTTTTTTCTTTTCTTAAAACAGCAAAAGGAAATTTGTTAAGAATTGGCTGAAAAACACATAGCTACTGCCGGGTCAAATTTATCTTCAACCAATTGTAGACGCATGGGGCTCTATTACATTCTTCGTGCAAACGTTAACGCGTGCGCAAAAACGCATTAACGCGAGGGGAAAAACCCTGTGCGCAGAATGTTGTATTACAATGTCCGCGCAAAGAATGCGTGTTAACGTCTACCGCTGGTGAACCTGCGCAAACCCAGCACGAGCGTAATGTACGTTGCGCGTCCTATAGTTAACATTGTGAGCGCAAATGCGTTTGTGCGCTGGTATGCGGATGGTATTACAATCTATGCGCAAATTTTAACAGACAGTGTTTGCGCGCATAATTTTAACGTCTGTGAAAAGCTGGTGTTAACGGCAAATCTGAAATACACCAGCCCAAAAAAAATAATACAGCAAAGTATAGTTACACATTCTACACATACCCAAACAATAAAATGGAGAGGTTGTGCGTGTTTTTATTATTGCTGCAGCATATATACTCAGATTGATTTTGACAGGCGCAAAAACAGAACGGGAGACCATTGTGGTTCTTAATTCTGATTGGCTGAATCGCGTGAAAAAACAGTCCGCACACTGATTTCTGTGAGCAGCGTTAATGCGTTTTTGCGCGCGTTATTTTCTGACAGATGGAAAAATGCGCTCTGATTTTTATACCAGCGTTTACGCGCGTTAACGTTTAACGCTTTGCGCACAAATTAACACTGCACAAGCGTTTTTGCACAAAGAATTTAATAGAGCCCGTGGATGGTTAACCCCTTCACTATAAGGGATCCA
Source organism: Leptobrachium leishanense (assembly GCA_009667805.1). Classification (NCBI taxonomy): domain Eukaryota; kingdom Metazoa; phylum Chordata; class Amphibia; order Anura; family Megophryidae; genus Leptobrachium; species Leptobrachium leishanense. The sequence goes on from CM019067.1 coordinate 288,290,567, forward strand.
TAAAACCACTGCCATCAACCAGTGTTTTGTTGTTTTCCTTTTAAAAATCAAATTACAGGAATTGTACAGGAAGAAATATTTGAGAATTTTCCCAATGTATTTCTCACTGTAGACGTCGCCATCTGCTGGCCAAAAACAGCTATTGTAGCTGGAGCTCCATGCTGGTGGTGGTGCTATCATTATGCTTTGGAGGGGTTTTGAGACTGGTAAGGGGTCGAATGCAACATAACACAGCTATCCTTATTGAAAACCTGGGGCCTGATCACAACAGGGATGTTCATGGAGGTGCGCAGAAGGGAAAAGCTGTGCGTGACTTTTTCCCTTTTTCAGCTTTCCATTATCATCCCTTTTCCGTTTGAGCCACTGTACTGGCAGCCCGGGCTAAGCGGGAATATATTACACGATTTCCTGATACCGGCAGTGGTGGTGGCGCTGTTATTGGCTCCTGGAGTCCATAGGACCTCATGGAGCCCAGAGTAACACTGTTTCGAGCTTTATGTGAGCAGGGATGAGTGGGAGCGTTGAGGGACAACGAAAACTATTTCCCGTGCTCCGGGCTGAGGAAGCGACAGATCACGCTGCCTTCTGCACCGCGGGATGTGAGTTGTGTATGGGATTTTCCAATACCTTTTAGATTAACGTTTTGATTTTAACTCCAGCTGGATTTTTTGAAAACCGTCTTCAAACAAGAAGAATGAATTATATTGTTGTAGCTCGTTCTCCTCTTGCTGGATGCAAATTACACGAGCTCTTAATTTAATGTAACCTGGCGAAAAACTAAGCAGCGCTTGCCGCTCCATTTTAATATCGTTACAAGTTGTTTGGCATTTGGATAGAGGCGATATGTCCAGTGGATCTGGCCCTAGTGGTTATTTTTACTTGTTAATTAAGGCTAGGGTCAGACGAACTCATTTTTCACGTCTACCGTCAAAACGTGCGTCAATGCGTCCGAACGCATTTTTTCACGGAAGACGCGATAGCGGTCATACGATGCGCAATTTCGGCCGTGATTTTTTACGGATCCAAACCAGGAAACTTTGAGCGTCTGGACGTTATGCTGGCCGGACATGAGCAGCGTCTGACGTCTCCTAATCACGCACACACGCCGCTATGCGGACGCAGCGCACTCTGTACGTCAGTACTAGCGGTTCGATGTTCTTGCAAAAATGCGTTTGCTTGCGTCGCGCGGCCGTACTTCATGTGTGGGCCTGCGTTGAACGTCATTTGCTGCTACCACGGCCGTAATAAAGTGTGGCTAATGCACGTTTGCACTGCGTTCGTCTGACCCCCGCCTAAAGTGGTTATTTATATTTACATATATCTGGTGATAAAGGCTAAAATAGCCCAGCGCACACCACTAAGGCTAGGGTCAGACGAGCGCATTCTGTGCGGACTGTGCGTCCATGCACAACGGACGTGCTTTCTGACTGACGACAAGGTAGTGGCCACACGGTCTGTTTTTGCGACTGATTTTTTTTTTGACTGATGTAGAAGGGAAAATAAATAAATATGAAAAACATAAATATGAAAATGCTGGATGTCAAATTGCACTCTGTCTGACTTCGTTCCATCACTCACACACAAAGCTATGCGGACCTTGCGGACGCAACGCACTCTGTGCGTCCGTTCTAGCGGATTTACGTTCTTGCCTAACCTGCGTCTGTTTGCTGCGTCCATTTTGCGTCCGCACTTCTGTGCGGACGTACTTCGTGTGTGGTCTCTTTTGATTATAATTGTATGCTATGTATAACGGACGTACAAATGTGCGGTAACACGGACGTGATCACTGCGCTTGTCTGACACGAGCCTAAATTGTATTGACGTATGTCGCGCTAGACCTGTTGCTTTCAGAAGTTCATTGTGGATTTGTTTTTCATAGAACTTTCGATTTGCGCTACATCTTATTGTCTCCTGGTTTCTGCAGTAACTGTTTCTGTCTTGAACACTTTTTCAAAAAGCTGATTTTTCTTCATTCTGAAACAGGATGTGGGTTGAGATCTCTAAATAGCTTGAGTAAAAGTCTTCATATCAGAAGCGGACCCAGTGACAGCAGGAAATCTCAATGCGCGATTGAAAGAGAGACACTGCATGCACTTACCAATTACTGTTCAATTACCGATCCTCAGAGATCGGCCCTACGATTGTCGTTCGACATATACACAGATTTTATCTAGATATTCCGTGACTCTTTTATGTGTTTGTTCAACTGTAAAGGGACACTCTACACACCCTGACCACTTTAGCTTTTTAAACTGGTCAGGCTGCAAGGATTGCCCCCACTCTACAGCCTTGTTTGCACAATTATTTTGTGTGAAGTGGAGGAGTTTCCTTTGCCCACACAAGTATCACCAGCTGGGATCACTTGGGGACCAATGGTGACAGCATGCTTTGTGTGCTGACATCATCCTGTCTCTGAACACTCGCAGTAGCGAGCATTCTCAGAGACAAGACCAATTCATCGTTCTGTGCAGGCACTACGTAATTTGCGTGCAGCAACACAAAAGTCCCAAGCGATGCACAATTTGCAAAGTTTACGCACAAATTGCGTAAGAAAAAAATAAAAAAGCTGCAGGTACTTGCGCGTTTCAGAAGCTCAGATGGAGGGGATGCCGTGCATACCGAGGGAGAAAAGGGGAGTATTTTCTCCCAAATTTAAAATAAAAAAAATAGGTGGCCTAATTTTTTTTATGGTTAAAAATAAAAGGGGGGGCTATTAGCAGCAAAAAAAAAGGAAACTCTACGTTTTAATAGTTCATTAAAGCCCATCCCACCCCTTGTAATTCTATTTAACATACTGTAAAGTAATGCTATAAAAAATGTATATTATGATACACGTTCTATTAATAATTAATAAATTGATGCAAATCTAATACTTGTATTATTGCCACCCTATAAATGGGTGATCTCTCCCGCCATGCTGCGAGTATACACCCCCCACATACTTCACCGTGTATTTACTTAGTAGAAGAATGGTGCTGGCAGATTGGGACGCTGAGGCAATTGCCATCCTGCCCACAACGCTTACCAGCCCTTCCCTGAACCAATATATTTTATTATTACTTTGTAAAAGGACGGTATGTGGATTTGTAATTTACTTAACTACACATCTTCATCACTGTGATTTACCAAATCTGACATGCTACACCGATTCCAGACTTTGTATCCATGCTATGTCATTCTTAATCCATTGCACAGATTAACATATCACTTGTTTTATTTTTTCTGGTACACCCCTGCATAATGAACCACTCGCCCCAAACTAGTTGAGGAGCAAGAAAACTAATGGGAAGTGCAGTTGGGACACTAGCTGGTAATCGGTCCATTGAAGCCTCATTTTCTGGCCCAGTAAGTTTTCAATTTGTTTAAAAAGACACACCCTGTAGTCATCATGGTCAATTGTGTTAACCCTTTAGTGAGTGTAACACTCTCCCTGAATCCGGCGCTATGCTCCCTTTGCTTTGGTCTGCACATGACATGTATCTTCCACTGAAACTGCAGCATGTCACGTGACCAGGGAGAGGCTGGACAAACGAGTGAGCATCCAACCAATCCAGCGGCTCTGAGTGAGCTAGTGTTCATTCCTGACCTTTTTCCAGGAACCCTGGTCGGCACTCCCTGGGGACGAGGGGAGGTAGGAAACACTCATGTTACTGTTAATATTCAGTTTGCGTTGAATGTTCATGGAGCCTTAAGTGTCTTTTTTTAAAAAAGCGATAGATTATGGCATTTTGTTTTACTACAGATATGTTTATATGCTTTTTTAACTTCGTTGTTGACTTAAAAACCTATTGTTGCTTGACCACAATTTAGGGTGTATGATATGTCACTTAGTAACACTCGAAAACAAATAAAGTACAATGGCGCAAACCAGGTGTGTGCAAATAATACCACCAAGTTCTCCCAGATACGGTTGGTTGACCAATATATAAACTATATGTAAACTCCATTATCAATCCATCTGTAATAAGAACAATAAAGAGGGAAAAAGGAGAAATGGTGGGCTCGATTAACTTCTTCACGCAAATGTTAACGCGTACGCAAAAACGCATTAACACGAGTGGATAAACCCTTTGAGCAGATCGTCGTATTACAATGTCTGCGAAAAAAATGCACGTTAACGTCTACCGCTGGTGAACCTGCACGAACCCTTTGCGAGCGTAACGAACGTTGCACGTCCTATACTTAACATTGTGAGCGCAAATGCGTTTGTGCGCTGGTACGCGGATGGTATTACAATCTATGCGCAAATTTTTAACGGAAAGCGTTTGCGCACATAATTTTAACGTCTTTGAAAAGCTGGTGGTAACGGCAAATCTGAACGTCCTGGCTGAACCCAAATACACCAGCCCAAAAAAAATACAGCAACGTATAGTTACACATTCTACACATACCCAAACAATGAAATGAAGAGGTTGTGCGTGTTTTTATTATTGCTGCAGCATTTATACGCAGATTGATTTTGACAGGCGCAAAAACGTAACGTGAGACAATTGTGGTTCTTAATTCTGATTGGCTGAATCGCGTGAAAAAACAGTCCACCCACCGATTTCTGCGCGCGTTTTTGCGCGTCTTTTTTACACGCATTATTTTTTGACGGATGAAAAAATGCGCTCGGATTGTAATACCAGCGTGAATTTACACGCGTTAACGTTTAATGCTACGTGCAAAAAACATAGCGCTGCGCGAGCGCTTTTGCGGGAAGAACTTAATAGAGCCCATAGTGTAGTAATTTTAATATAATAAAAATTGATTAATATATTATTTGCACGTTCCTGGTTTGCGCCATTGCACTTTATTTGTTTTGGGAAATCAAGGTACCCCTGGGCATTAGGCTGCGGTGGGAGGATAACTGCACGCATTTTCTTTGATCACTTAGTAACCCTCTACTTACAGTGATTCACACCATTGTTACGCTATTATTACTCTACGCCCACGTTCTAAGCATGAATTATATCACAGAAATACACCATGATGTCTTCATCTTAACGTGTTCTGTCAGCATTTAAAGTAATGTACCCGGCATCCTTTCCATCCAGAAACCTGTCATTGCTTTATGGAATTGTAAATATGCTTCATTCTATGTATACATTCTCAGAATTGAAGTAGTGTAAACGTCTCACATGACCGCTGAGTGCAGAAGTCGCTGCGGCATTACACACCGCCAGAGTACTGCATCCTCATTATAGCACATATAATAAAGCAAAGTGACATCATTATTTTAATGTTTGTGGAGCCAACATTTGCTCTACTGTTTAACAAAATAAAGCTGAAATATAAAACATGAGCAAAATGACAAAAATAAGTAAAATCTCTGAGATAACACACTTTTTAAAAGCTCCTGATAGAAGCCTAAACATTACGATCCCCATAAAGCAGCCGATTCCACCCTGGTCATGTAACCAGATCTCAAAATTACAATAACAGAGGCAAGAGGTGGGGTAGAGAGTCCTGCTCAGTGGAGGTTATAATCTAGAGACTTCACAGCGCTGTGTACGTTACATGGATTGTCGTTTTAGAGGACATGGGGTTAAGGATGAAGAGGGTTGTGGGGATTCGGTTTAAGGAGACAGTCTGGGCACTATACCATCTTGTTGTATTGGATATAGGGTAACGGCCATGGCTCTGTAATCCCATTTTAAAATCGGTTTAGTTTTGTTGAAAAATGTCACTCAACCCTGAAACCTGTCAATCAAAAACATGAAATTACAGATGACTCCCCACTATGCTTCCTGAGTTGGTGTGTGTGTGTGTGTGTGTGTGTGTGTGTGTGTGGTTTTGTATACACCTTCTGTATGTCCTCGGTGTTTCCCTAGTATGAGAATGTGTTTTGATATGATTGGTAATACTGGGGAGATATCATAGTGGGTCGGTCACCATATTGGTTCTGTAGTGGAAGAAAAGGTTTTCAACTGTTCACATGAATTTTTTTTAACTTCTTCACTGCCAAGTGATTTCAAAAAACAAAATCACTCAGGAACCAGTGTTTTTTTTTTTGGAATTTTTTTTTTTTATTACACAGTAAGAAATATTTCAGACTATTTCCAATATGTTCCTCACTGTAATAACCTATTCAACCGGGAGATGTTGCCATCTACTGGCCAAGTGGTGTTACTACAGTTCTGAGCCTGTGTGCAGGATCAGGAGCTGTCATAGACATTCCCCAGCAGGTTTTAAAAAGTGTTAGCACCTCGGGCCTCATGCCCACGGTGCTAAAACCTTGGGGGCATTTTCTGGACCCAAATGCAAACAGAATTTGGTTGCAACAAACAAATTTCATTTGCAGTAACACAGCACAGCTGCACATCATGATAACATGATCCTGGGCTGCTGTGTATTCGACTACTGATCATGTATACATGATCACAGTAGTGAACGGATTACACAAAAAAAAGGATGTGTGTGTAATATATATATATATATAAAAATCACGAGTATAGCAGTCTGTAGTGATACCTTTTTTATTGGACTAACGTTACATTTAAAGTACAAGCTTTCGAGAGGATTCCTCCCTTCCTCAGGTATATTCCTCTCGAAAGCTTGTACTTTAAATGTAACGTTAGTCCAATAAAAAAGGTATCACTACAGACTGCTATACTCGTGATTTTGGCATCTGGACTAACACGGCCGACCTAATCTATATATATATATATATATATATATATATATTTCATGTCCTACCTAGAATTCCTTGCTGCATTTGGGGAAGGTAGCACATGAGCTACATGGGCAAAGCTGTTCTCTGAATTGCTGGTATGTGCAAGTGTCCTCTACAATTATAAACTTTTTTATTTGCTGTGTAGATGCTTTTAATCTAAGTTCTTGCTCTCTACCATAACTTAAATGTATAGGTGTGTATGTGTATATATATATATATATGTATATATATATATTATGTATATATATAATATATGTATATATATATATATATATACACATACATACATACATACATTTTATTTTTCCAATTGCCATTCTGTCTGGTTTGATACTTTCAAAACACAACTTTAGTTTAGTGTTTTAGTTTAGAGTTTACATAAAACAGAGGAGGTATTTTGTGATTTGAGACTTAAGCCCATAAAATATACGAAACCCGAAAAAATGGATTTTATAAATTTAAACTGCACTGGGCGTAAAACGATCCCCCGCTTCCTGTCTGTAAAGCTGCAGTTTAACATATGCGGAGATCTAAATATAGATAAATTAATTTGCTTGGCTGTGACACATTATAGTGTTCATTAAATCTGTCATCGGGGCACGCGGAGAGACGGAATGTGAGGCTGTGCAGGATTGTATTGTTATATTATATAGACTGATCAAAAAGGAACCAGGCCCATGAAGTGCAGCTTCCATAGTATTTTAACACAAAGAAGCAAATAAAGAATCGTTAGAACTTGCGTTATGAAAAGAGGAAAACGCCCACTAGACTCTCAAAGTCTCCCCCCCCTTTGGAACCCTTTAATCGGACTGTCAAACTCGCCCCCCCCCCCAGATGTTGATGCCTACAATTCCCAGAATTCGTTCAATGTAAAAGATGGCCAGGGAATCATGGGAGTTGTAGTTCAAAAACATCTGGAGGGCTTGAGTTTGCCAGCCCTGCTTTTAGGCTAATGTCAGATGAACGCAGTATGAGCGCACTCTGCGTGTGTGCATAACGGACGGACGTACTGACGGAAGATACTGTAGACCCCACACTGTCCGGTTTTTTTTGACGGATGTAAAACAATACAGGGAAATATGGAAAACAAAATTAATTATAATTAAATGACAGGTGCAGTCAGCCAGACCAAAAAAACTTCTGAGCGTCAACGCGATGGACGTTGCAAATGCACTGCGTCTGCCGTTGCGTCATCACGCACACAGGCTGCTACGCGGACGCGGCGCACTCTGCGCGTCCGTCTTATCGGTTTTATGTTCTGCCTAACTTGCGTCCGTTTCCAACGTGCGTTGTGCGTGCACTGTTCGGTGCGCACGTACTTCGTGTGTGGGTCTCTATTGCTCATGATTCTATGCCACGACGGACGTTAAACTGTGCGGCAACACGGATGTGATCACTGTGTTCGTCTGACGTGGGCCTTAATCAGCAGCAAATCATATCACCTGTGCTGTGCTCCAGATATCAGGCAAACCTGGCCTGTTAGGGGGACCCGAGGACAGGGTTGCGAAACACTGCTTTAATGCTTAACAACTCTTGCCGACTTTGACCATTCACAGCTTCCTATGGTCGGCCCAAGCGCAGTAAATTCATATTGTGGATATCCGTGTAGACTCCTTCGTTTTTACACATATCACTACAACAGTAGCAGTTGTCGGTTGCATATATTATAACCTTCAGTTTTATGCTTTGGTGATTATTGCTATTTTAATAATTCAGATTTTGATTAAAAAGAGGAAAAAAAATGACCACCTTTCAGCTATTCGAGGATTCTCCATCCAACCTCCTGGCAGCAATGTATCTGCTGCTATACCTGCCGCACACGCAAGCTTTCCAATGACTGTGTAGGTGGTTTTAATTATTCATACTCTGGTTTGTTCTTTATAGCATTCCCAGCTGTGCTTTATTATTCAAAGGTTAATGGAAAGTGAGACAAGCAGATTAACCCTTAACATTCAGGATAGCTATCCCACTCCGGTACCTGCGGCATACAAAGTCCGCAGCTCCTGGTTAAAATGATTAAGCCACATGTCCATATTTCATTGACATTAAATGAGATGCAGTCAGCATTTCTGCAGTTGACTCATTTTTCCATTAAAAAAACTATACTCGAAAAAGGCTCAAGTTTGGCAGAAAGCATTGCGTCATCTATGCAATAAAGGCTTATGATAGATCATCCGGAGTGCTGAAAGGGAAGTGGACCACCTTGGTCTGTGTGGCACATGGAGTACTAAAGGGACATCCTATGCACTCTGACCACCTTCTCTTATTAAAGTGGTTAGACTGTGTGGAGTGCCCCCACCTTCCTGCAGCCCCATTTACCCAATTTCGCACTGTGAAGCAGAGGAGTTTCCTCCGCCCACACACAGCTGTCATTCAGCACAGACAATTTGAATATCACGCCTGCCCAATACTAAATCGGGGAATGATGAGGTCACACACATTGGGCCATATTACATGGTTGGTGCTAACTTAACCAGAGCTGTTGTAAACTTCCCAGAGCCCTTATAGCCTATGGAGGTTTTAAGTTTACAACAGCTCTGGTTAAGTTGGCACCAACTTTGTAATATTGCCCTTTTGTGTGCTGACCTCATCCTGTCTCAGACCACTTGCCCTGAGTTGGATGTACATACCCTCAAATTAAAGCTGACAGTCTGCAGTTAAAGCACATTGTGTTTGTTTTATTCCAACTCCATTGTGGTGGTGTATAGAGCCAAAGATGTTAGAATTGTGTCGATGTCCCAATATTTCTGGACCTGACTGTAGGTGTGTCAAAAGTTGCCAACTAAATGTGTGCCTCCTATATTATGTCACTTCACTAAATTATTAAAGAAAGGGCGTAGGAATAGGTTTACAATAGTAATAGTGTGATGACTATAAAGTGTGCGGATCATGCCCAACATATCTTAAGCTCATTTTACAAGGATTTCCTCCTTTTTAAGGCATGTTTGCTTACACATATATTGGAATATTTTGAGTTCTTCCTTTTCAAATTTTGCTGGACTGCAAGGTGGGAGTGATGGACTGCAAGGTGGGATTGATGGACTGCAAGGGGGGAGTGATGGACTGCAAGGTGGGATTGATGGACTGCAAGGTGGGAGTGATGGACTGCAAGGTGAGAGTGATGGACTGCAAGGTGGGAGTGATGGGCTCGTTGGGTGGTAGGCTTCCCTAAATAGGAAAGTCTTAAGGGAGCGTTTGAAGGAAGGGAAACTAGGGGAAAGTCTGACAGTTCGAGGGAGAGCGTTTCAGAGGATGGGGGCTTCACATGAGATATCCTGCAGTCTATCATGGGAAGAGATGATGTGGGGAGAAGCTAGGTGCAGGTCAGTGTTTGATCTAGGGTAGCGGGCTGGGGTGTATTTGGCGATTAGTGAGGACAGGTAGTGAGGAGCTGAGTTAGTGATAGCCTCTCCCTGATGAGATACCACAAGGGCAGTGAGCCTGGCTGTTGCAAGTTCACTGTAACCCCTTCACTACCAAGTGATTTTCCAAAAAAAACAATGTCAGGAAGCAGTGGTTTTCTGGAAAAATCATTTTAAATTAATAAAACCATAAGAATTATTGTGGGATATTACTTACTGTAATAACCGATCTGGCAAGCAAATCTGCAAGCCAAAATGTGTTACTACAGTTAAGAGCTCACGAAGGATCAGCTGGGGAAAAGTCCAATAGAGACAGTCCCCAGCTGGTTTTAAAAAGTGATGGCAGCTCTGGCATCATGCCCAGGGTGCTAAAACGTTAGGGCCCCCTTCTGGCGCTTAAATGCAAACAAAATGTGTTTTGCAACAAACAATTTTAATTTGCAGTGATACATTATGGCCCCAGATCTTGTTAACAGGATCTAGGACTGCTGTGTCTGTTACCGCTGATCATGTATACGTGCTCATGGTAGTGAAGGGGTTAATGCTGTTATCAAGTTCAACAACATCACTTGGAATGTTTGTGTTGCTGTGCAGATCATAAAGGTACATAATATTATGTAAAGTATATATGATAAAAAGGGTAAAGGAAAAAGTTTGAATTCAAAATAGAATTCATATTATCATGTTCTATAAATCATGATTCATTTACTTGATTTAAAATCCTCTACCGAAGTCCAAATATATTTATGGTTTGCTTATTCGTGTTGAAAATTAAAGGTGATATTTTGTAAATAAAAATAATCTGGATCCCCAGAGGTATGTTTTGTATTGAAATAGAAGTTCTACCATTTACTACTCTGCATGCTGTCAACACTTCAAATACAATGATCTAAAATCCGGCTCGTGGATATGTCTTTGATTTTGAGAAATAAAAAAGGCATCAGGAATTCTTTTAAGCAATAATACTTTTAAGCAAACAGTGCACAGGTTGTTTTTTTTAAATTACAGTATGTTAAATATGTTTCAACGACCGAACAATGAAGGATTTCTAAAACATTTGTAGCTGATGTCTGCTTTTTCAACAAAGTGTCATCAGGGAGGTCAGAGAGCACTTTTCTTGTTCTCGCCCACAGAAAAACTGGAAGTTACAATGAAAATTGCATATTGTGACAAGCTGCTGACATCGCATAGATATCTTTCACTCCGTTGCTGTCTCTATGGGTTTGATGTTTTTGGTTCATTTTCGAAACCCATCAGGTCCTCCAATGGTGATTATAAACTTACCTTTGACTTGGTATCGATGAAATCATAGGAATCTCGCAGGAGATTTCATTGTAAAGAAAAAATTTCAAATTTGCCTTAAAGTCTGCACTTTGTTATTAGTATCAAATTTATTTATTTTTTAGAAAGGATTTTACCAGGATGGATACATTGAGATTTCGCTTGTTTTTCAAGTATGTCCTGGGTGGCGAGTATGTATCGTTAGGTGTCTTTCCCAAGGACACTTACTAGAGAGGTGCGCTTGCTGGGATTCAAACCTGTGTCTCCACAGTCATAGAGCGGTGATGTTACCTCTACTCCATCCATTCTTTTATGATCACTGGCTTGAACAACACTTGGTACATTATTTCCGTACTTGGACTAACATAGGCTCGTTGTTGCACGTTGTGATTGTTTTTCCTATGGTTTAATTTAAAATTTATGCTCAAATATGCCCTTAATATTGTTTCGTAGGGCTGGCTCATGGTGGGTGCAGGAGGTGCCCTGCACCTGGCCTCGCTCTTCCACAGCCCTTTGCAGTCGCGCTCTCTGAAGCTGAATTCAGCAAACCCAGTATATGCTGCCCGCAGCCCAACAAGTATTCTAGTGGGCAGCAGTTGTCATATACCAGGCAGTGCATGGCACAGGGGGTTAAATAGTGGTGCCAGGCAGCAAGAAGTTAATACTTAACATCTGCTGATGTCAGGCAGTGCAAGGGGTCAATCACCTCGCCTGTAACCTCAACCTACAGAATGTGCAGCAAAGGTTTCTGAAACCTCTGAGGTGCCAAACCAATCCTCCTCCTGGACCATATGGGAGCAGGTACCCACTCCCAATCCAAAGAGGTTTGAAATGAGGAGAGGGAGGTTAAAAATATTGGAAAACCAGCTCAAAACACAATGTGCCCATAGCTATTATCATGCAAATATACATTGTTTTGTCTTTTGCTGATTAAGTTAATACTTTATTTGCTGAAAATTGGCATTAAAAATGGATTATACGCAGGAAAAGTTAACATCATGACGTCATCCGTCGAGCAATAACGCGCGTTAAACGGACGCGCACAAACGAGCGCGCACAAACGTTGCGCGCAGAAATCAGTGTGCGGACTGTTTTTTTCACGCTATTCAGCCAATCAGAATTAACGTGAGACAATTGTGGTTCTTAAGTTTTGCGCCTGGCAAAGTTAATCTGTGCATATATGCTGTATCAAAAAAAATGCACACACAACTTCTCAAATTTATTGGCTTGGTATGTGTAGAATGTGTAACTATACTTTGCTGCGTATATATTTTTGGGCTGGTGTATTTGGTTTCGGTCAGGTTGATAGAATTTGCCATTAACACCAGCTTTTAGGAGTTGCTAAAATTATGCGAGCAAAGGCTGTGTGTTACAAACTGCGCATAGATTGTAATACCATCCGCGTACCAGCGCACAAACCCATTTGCGCTCACAATGTTAAGTATAGGACGCGCGACGTACAGTAAGCTCGCGCAGCGTTCATGCAGGTTCACCCGCGGTAGACGTATATGTGCGTTTGTTGCACTGACATACGACGTTCAGCACAAAGGGTTTTGCTCCTCGCGTCAATGCGTTTTTGCGCTGGCGCAAACGTTTGCGTGAAGAATGTAATAGGACCCTAACTCTTTTAAAAATGGTGGCCATTTTTGCTTCACGCCATGCGCCATTTATAACTTTATAAAATGCGTTTTTCTGGATGTTTTTGTTGTTATTCTGTCTCTCACTGTTAGAATAAAGCTCCCATTAAAGTTATAGACTGATCATTTCTTTGGCAGTGGGAAACGTATAAAATCAGGGAAGCAAATAATTTTTTCCCACACTGTATATTATATCCTGGTTAAAATTCCGAAGGTGTTAGAAAATGTATTGAATTGCATACGGATACATTTCATGTAAGTGTAAATTTGAGACGTTTAAGATGGAGGGAAGCAATGTTGCTTGGGTATCAGTTCGGAGCCTCTGATACTTTCCATTAGGAACCAATCAGTATGTGTTAAGGATTGGGCGCCTTTAAGTTTAATTTCTGGGGTGGCCTATATTTTATCAACTTGCGTCCCCCTTCACTATATATACTTCCACCGACTTCATGATATCCTGCTTCTCGCTGATAATAAGGCACCCCATCATCATCACCACTGCGTTGATGTCAGCATTTAGACGTCAAAACCATTGCTTAGGTGTATATATAACATCGAAGCGCAGCAGAGGATATTCAGTCTCCTTTCAATCCTTGCATACTGAGAGACTGAAGGGCTCATAGTCAGTGTGTTTCAGTGTCAGTGTGACAGCTATCCTGAAAGGTGGATGACAGATGAACGTCACAGACACGGATTAATCTAAATTTGGCTATGGGCAAACTGGAGCCGCGTAGCTGTTGCTGACCTATAGCTGCCATCACATCAAAGTACAGACGTCTAACTGGTTCTAATCCACTTGTTACTTATTACACAAAGTAGACATGAATAATGGATACATGGCTATATTATGTAGCATTTGATGAATCTGACAATTCCTGCTAACCTGTGTCTGCATTTATCATTGCCCAGGCTTATTACAATGCGGCTGCCAGGACGGGAACAAACGGCCACTCGTACCGCTCTCTGTTCATTATCCCCTATATTAGAAAGGAAATTCCAACACTAGGCAATACCTGTATAAATAAATGATCGCTGCATGCACTGCGTAATCAATAAATATGTGTGTATACAATATATAACATTAATAGGGTATTACATTTTGCCTGTAACAATAAATCTAAAAAGTGGAACTCCATTTATTTTCTTCTTTGTTCTCTTCGTTGTGGATAAGCCACAAAAATCAAATGATTATTGCGATACGTGTGCGGATAGCTGCCTTGCCTGCACCCCTGCTTCTAGTTTAGGCGAGAAGTAATGCTATTTTAATAGAATTCTACAGACTTATTGTAATATTTACTGGAGCTGCTGCTTATGGGATTTGCAGTGAAACATATTGGGCTATATTACATTCCTAGCGTTAAAACGCAGGCGCAAGGGAGGAAAAACTGCACCCGCAGTTTTCCCCCTTGCATCCGCGTTTTAACGCTGGATTACAATGCAGGCGCAAAAAATGCTGCCTGCATTGTTACTGCGCGGTAACCCCCGCGATGCTCACGGTAGTGCTGAGCGCAGCCTGCGAGCATCCACTCGATGGAGTCCATAGGACTCCATTGAAATCCTCCCTGCTGGTCACATGACCAGCCGGATCTTGCCTCGCCGGTCGGCGTAGTGATATCCAGGGAGAGATTGGGGGGACTTTTTCCCCAGTCTTTCCCTGCTCCCACCAGACAGTGGAGGCGGTTGGAGCCGCGGTCCTCACTGCGGGACAGGAGGTGAGTATACGATTAATTTTTTTATTTTTCTGGATGGTGTTAACGGATTCTGCAGAAGCGGAATCCGTTAACACCAAGTCCTGACTGTGGTTAACGTTTTGCTAACCACAGCCGGACGTTAATCAGCGCTAGTAGATTGTAATCCTGACGCTGATTAACACTTTGCGCTCGCCATGTTAAGTACAGGGAGCACAAAGTACAGTAACCTCGCGCTGAAAAGCACAAGGTACCAAACGCAAACGGGTTACTTAACCTGTTTTCCTTTGGATTGTTATATGCGGTAAACACCGCAGCTAACGTTAATGCTCATGCAAGTGAGCGTTAACGTTTGCGTTAAGATCGTAATGTGGCCCATTCTGTCTTTAATCTGGACTGTTTTTACAGAGCTGTATGAGATCTATTCGCCAGTATACTAATAGCCGTGCAAAATGCTCCTGCATAACCTTTACATGTTGATTTTTAATGCTGTCGTAGTGAATCTAATTTTACTTCTTTCTTCTGTCCTTCCAGTGCTGGACCCAAAGGAGATAACATATATGAATGGAGATCTACCATATTAGGGCCCCCTGGCTCGGTGTACGAGGGGGGTGTTTTTTTCCTTGATATTACATTCTCACCAGATTATCCCTTTAAGCCACCAAAGGTTAGTAATTCTATCTCTTTCACTCCAAAACTATAACGGGCTTTGTGTTCCTGCTTTATTCTGACCCTCTGAATACCGACTGTGTTTTCCATGTTCTGAGTTTGAGTTCTGTGTTTTCCAAATTACTGAGTACCGGCGAATACCGGCAGAGGAAAAGACCCGCTTGTTCCCCTTTTGCATGTATGTGAGAAAAAAATAATAATATATATATATATACCGTGTGAATAGAGGCAGGGTGGTGCACCATAGGTTTATTAGCCGGCAGATGGAGGACTCCCTTTTTCCCTAAAGGGTTAACTAACAATTAAAGCCTAATTAGGATTGCCCTGCCCTTCAAAGGAGGTGTGTGGTTCCCTCAGGGTGCAGAGGGAGGAAGGTAAACCAAATTTTACTTTTAAAGGTTGACAAAAGGCTTACTGTCCACCATGTTAGACAGGTCTGTTCCATTGTTTAGTTAACACCTACTCCTGGATGAGGAGGCTATTTAGTATTTGTTTTCTCTTGTAGTTGTGAAATTGTACCTTGCAATGGCTGCACAATAAAGCAGAAATCGGAAGCAGTGATATTCATGTCCAATGATTATATCACAATATATACTGTATAGAATTATTCATTTGTACAGGAGGCAATTAATACTATTCACCACTGTCCTCCAAAGTGTTTGGGAGCTTTGCAATGCAACTCTACAGACACTATTAACATACGCATTCTAATTTTTTTTATAGTTTTTACCTTGAAGAGGTGGGATATATTGGGGAGTAAGTGAACAGTCAGTTCTTTAATTTCATGTTTTGGAAACGGGAAAAATGGGCAAAAATATCTGGGTGACTTTGAGAAGTGCCAAATAGTGATGGTTAGACAACTTGTTTCAGAGCATCTCCAAAACAGCAAGTATTGTGGGAGTGTTCCCTGTATGCAGTGGTTAGTCCAATCACACAGAAGAGCTACTGTCAAAGAGGTGTAAAACCTAATTCTGGGCATGGTAAAAAGCTGTCAGATTACACTTGACACATACCACCTACCTAGAAATTGTTGCAGACTAAATTGGCCAGCATGATGGCAGTGCCCTAATGTTTCATTCCAGCTATGCCACAGCTACCAATATCTTGCGAAGCAAGTACACGTCCCATTCTTCCTCATCATCAATGCAGTATATTGATCACCTGATGCAACATTGAAACCTTGACTAATAACGGAATCAAAGGCTGCTTAACAGCTGAAACGTTGTCTCTGCTGGTATTGTGACATCGCGATAAATTCACATTTTATTTGGATTGACAGGTCTCTTAATAACTTTACATATTTCAGTCAGGGTTAGGCATAGGGGCTGTTGTATTACTTGCCAGCTAAGGCCGGGGTGAGACCAGCGTTTTGCAGAGCGGAAGGAACGTCTGTGGGAGTGGTCGTTCCTTCCACTCTGACGTCCGTCTGGCCACTTCTCTGACCGCAGTTAGTACGCTTAGCACTGCAAGTCTCGATCCTCCTATGGAGGATTGCGCTTTGCAGCCCCGTCGAACGTGCGTCGTAGCATTTTGACAGGCTTTCAGCATGCCCACTGTAGCGTGTGCAATTCGTGTGCGTGCTACAGTGTGTGGCCGGCACCGTCGAAGTGTCACAACGCCGCGACGGACGCCGGGAGGCACGTCAGTACGGGTGCACATACTGCGCTCGTCTGACCCCAGCCTTAAAGACAGTGAGCTCCATCACATCAACAATTCACAAGCTCTCCAAAATACACAAAGATGAGGGAACACAAACTGCTGCACCCTGCACATGGTGTGTACTAGCATCACCAGCACTATACCGGCACTCTCCTGCTTAAGGTCGCAATGATTTTGTATTCCTGTTATGATGCAGCTCAACCTTTGATCTGTTTCATATAAACATAGATTCAACTTGTGTTAAATTATTTCATTTTGGCACATTTGATGCAACAAGCTCCTTGAAGGTGACTTAACATGGCATGGAAATCTGTTTTTGAGAACATTAAACCACGTTGTATTTAAATAGGGAACAGAATGATGCCATCGCCGGGCATGCAGGTGTGCTTGCCAGCTTGGGCTCCTTGCTATCACAGCTGCAGCAGAAAAACTGTTACATTGTTATAAAATCCAGCAGAAATGCTAGAATTCTTCAGTACCTTGTTAATTTTGATGGATTAGCTGGCGTGGAGAAGAAAAGGTCTTTATGTATCTACATTTTCTCTGTAAATATAAATGTTTGTTGGTAGGCGGTGTATTACTTACCAAATAAAATCACTGAGCATAACATTAAGTATGAAACATTATCATTTGCTTTATTTTTATGCATCCTTTTTTTTTTGTTGTTTCTTTTTCACGGCCCTTGAAAGCGCCCTTGCGATATGTTCTTTAAAGTGAGTGCTCAGCTGCTGGCGTGCCGAATAGGTCATTAAAATCATTACAGCGGCGAAATCCTGATACAGCTTTCCTGAAACCCTGCTGCTGACTTAATAACAGCCTAGCTAAGATTGTGTTAACACAGGCGCAAAATGCCTGCCTCATTACTTAGAGCTTCTTCTCGTGAGCTCCAGTTGCACATTGGATTATCACATGCTCCCGACATGTATTGTATGAATCAAACTGATAAACCTGTTTGAATATTTACCTTACACTTTCTTTTCATAATATTTATTTTCATGATATAAGAAAGTAAACCTACATGTACAACAGGAGGAAAGATCAAAAACCTATGTAAAAAGTTGGCAAAAACCATGTCCAAACAAGAGTTCTAACCACACCACCTTCCAACTGCTTTCCTCGCCATTAACCATATTCTTTTCATTGCATCTTTTGGCCTATTGGAGTTAAGATGGGTCATTTTCTCGGATTATACATAAATTTATGGAACCCATCATGCCCAAAACCATTAGTATAGTGTGTGTGTGTGTGTGTGTGTGTGTGTGTGTGTGTGTGTGTGTGTATACAGTTAGGTCCATATATATTTGGACATAGGCACAATTTTCATACTTTTAGCTCTGTATGCCACCAGTATAAAATTAAGACTAAACAATCCAAATGAATTTGAAGTTCAGACTTTCAGCTTTAATTCACCGGGTTGAACGTAAATATCAAGTACAACTTTTAGGAACTACAACCATTTTTATACACAGTCCCCCCATTTCCAGGGCTCAGATATAATTGGAAAAATGAATATAATCATAAATAAAATTTAAATTTTTAATATTTTGTTGAGAATCCTTTACTGGCAAAAGTACCAGCTGGATGGAGTAGAGGTAACATCACTGCTCTATAACTGTGAAGACACCGGTTGAAATCCCAGCAGGAGCACCTCTCCAGTAAGTGTCCTTGGCTTGGGCAAGACACCTAATGGTACATACTCGCCACCCAGGACATACTTGAAAATGAGAGAAATCTCAATGTATCCTTCCTGGTAAAATACTTTAAAAAAATTAAAAAAATGGATGCCTGAAGTCTGGAACCCATGGCCATTACCAAAGACTTGGTTTCCTCCTTTCTGATGCTTTTCCAGGCTCTAACTGCAGCTGTCTTCAGTTCTTTGTTTGTGGGTGTTTCTGCCTTTAGTTTTGCCTTCAGTAAGTGAAGTGCTGCTCAATTGGGTTGAGATCAGGTGATTTACTCTTGACTGACTTTTCCTATGAAAGCTCCGAGGTTGCTTTTGCAGTGTGTTTTGGATCATTGTTCATCTGTACTGTGAAGCGCCGTCCAATCTACTTTGCTGTATTTGGCTGAATCTGGGCTGACAGTATATCTCTATATACTGCTGAATTCATCGGGCTGCTTCTGTCTTCTGTAACATCATTAATGTAGTAGAGGTAACGTCACTGCTCTGTGACTGTGGAGACACAGGTTCAAATCCCGGCAAGAGCACAGGACATACTTGAAAACGAGAAAAATCTCAATGTATCTTTCCTGGTAAAATCCTTTCTCAAAAAAAACCACCAATGACCCAGTACCACTGGAAACCATGCATGCCCATACATCTCCATCATGTTTTACAGATGACGTTGTGTGCTTTGAATCATGAGCTATTCCAAACCTTCTCCACATTTTTTTCTTCCTGTCTTTTTGGTACAGATTAATCTTAGTTTCATCCGTCCAAAGAATGCTTTTCCAGAACTGGTCTGGCTTTTTTAGGTGTTTTTTGGCAAATTCTAATCTGGCTTTTCTATTTTTCAGGTTTATGAATGGTTTGCACCCCTGTATTTGCTCTCGTGACGTTTCTCTTGATTGTAGACTTTGACAATGATATGCCCACCTCCTGCAGAGTGTTGTGCACTTGTCTGAATGTTGTGAATAGGTTTTCTTTACCATAGAGAGGATCCTGTGATCATCCACCACTGTTGTCTTCTATGGACGTCCAGGCCTTATGTTGCTGAGCTCGCCAGTGCAGTCTTCTTTCCTCAGAATGTACCAAACTGTCGATTTGGCCACTCCTAATGTTGCTGCTATCTCTCTGATGGATTTGTTTTGTTTTTGAAGCCTGGTATAGGTTCACAGCAATAGATTCCAAATGCAAACACCACACTTAGAATTAACTCCAGACCTTTTAACTCATTAATTCCTTGACCCATACCTTTTAATCTGTCTTTAACCTCTGGGGTCTTTCCTGCTCCCCTCAAACATGCCACAGTAGTCCCAATCCTAAAAAAACATCTCTGGATCCGACTGCTCCCTCCAACTACCGCCCCGTTTCCCTGCTCCCTTTCGCCTCCAAACTCCTCGAAAAGCTTGTGTACGCCCATCTGACTACCTCAACACCCACTCTCTCCTTGACCCTCTGCAATCTGGCTTTCGCTCACTGCACTCAACAGAAACGGCTCTTGCGAAACTGACCAACGACCTTGCAACTGCTAAATCCAATGGGTTCTACTCACTGCTGATCCTTCTTGACCTCTCTGCCGCCTTTGATACAGTTGACCACTCAATCCTCCTTCAAACTCTTAGTGATATAGGCCTTCAAGGTGCTGTTCTTTCATGGTTCTCTTCCTACCTGTCCCAACGATCGTTTAGTGTCTCATTTGCTGTAAGTACCTCCTCCTGGCAGCCTGTCTCTGTTGGGGTGCCCCAAGGTTCAGTACTGGGCCCTCTACTTTACTCAGTCTACACAGCCTCTCTAGGCAAACTGATAAGCTCCTTTGGATTCCAGTACCACCTATACGCTGATGACACCCAAATTTACCTCTCCTCCCCTGACCCCTCTCCAGGTCTCCTGGATCGAGTCACTGACTGTCTCTCCGCTGTCTCAAATTGGATGGCTTCCCGCTTCCTTAAACTCAATCTTGCCAAAACTGAAATTCTCGTCATCCCTCCCTCCAAGAAGATCCCAATACCATCCATCTCTCTACGAGTAAATGGAACACCCATTAGCCAAACACCCCAAGCTCGCTGCTTTGGTGTCACTTTTGACTCTGACCTAACATTCTCTTTCCACATCCAGACAGTGACCAAATCCTGTTATTTTCAACTTAAAAACATTGCCTGTGTCCGCCCCTTTCTTACACAAGATACCTCAAATGTGCGGGTTCATGCTCTTGTCATTTCACGACTTGACTACTGCAACTCGCTCCTTTTTGGCCTCCCCAACTCCCGTATTGCCCCTTTGCAATCTGTAATGAATGCAGGGGCAAGGCTTATTTTTCTCACTAAACGCACCTCACATACGTCCCCACTCTGCCGGTCCCTCCACTGGCTTCCTGTACGTTTCAGGATACAGTTTAAAATACTGATGCTCACATTAAAATCACTCAACTCAACCCCTCCCTACATGTCTTTGTTATTCCGCAAGCACGTCCCATCTAGACAACTCCGTTCAGCAGGTGATCTCAACCTGTCATCCGTCTACAAACGCACAGCCAACTCTCTCTCCAGGACTTCTCAAGGGCGGCACCAGTTCTCTGGAATGACTTGCCTCACCCTATCAAACTCTCCCCTAATCTTCAGGCCTTCAAGAAATCCCTTGTAGCGCTCACTCCCGGAGGAGCCGCTGAATTTGAACCTCGGGTCAGTCTCCCCGCACTAGGGAATAAATATACTCCAGCACCGTCGTGGATTTTATAAATTATATAGTTTACTGAATAAACTGGCATATAATGAGTAACACGGTATATGTATATATATTTACAGTACTTCGTAATGCGGGAAAGACGCAGCGGAAAAGAAATACAATACTTCGTAATGCCGGAAAAGGAAAAAAGTATTTTTAACCCTCTTAGTGGTTGGAGTGTGAGTCCCGTACAGGTTATGTCCCAAGGAATGTATGTGTGTATTGGTACCCGGGTACAATATTCAACTGGCCAGTGAATTATTTATGAGGTATCTTCGACTAGTCACGTTGGGGCCCTGTGGGTTTTGAAACAAACTGCAGCGTGCTTTAGTATTTTACAGCGGCCTGGAAGGCCTCTCACCCATCCGCCAGATACTCTGTGCTCCGCTCGACCCAGGACGTCTCTCCGCTCGATTTTGACTGGGATTCTCTGTGTCACCGGATCCGCTGTCTTGCTTGTCTGTATCTGCCACAAGATGTCCAGCTCACCGCCTGCACTCCCTGTTAGATCGTCTGCGGTTCTCCTAACTCGGGGTCCTTCAGCTTACTCTGTATCAGCGTGGGTTACTAGCGGTGGATCACTGGGTCTTCGTGTAATAAGAAGGGAAAAACCCGATCTCCAGCTCTGCTATGCCGCATCTGCGCTCTGGCCTGGTCGTGATCACTCTCTGTTACACTTGCGTCTTGCTCCTCTCACTCCTCTGCACGCTCTGCCAGCTCTTTCCACGAGGCTGCGGATATCAGTGTCTCTCTCCCTCCCACTTCCTGTTCCCGCCCGCAAAGCATGCTGGAAAATGTAGTCCCAATGTTCAGTGTCTTACATCGCGCTTGTCTCCCTCCGGTGGCCAAAAACAAGTACTACAACGACAGGGGATTTAAAACCAGCGCTACACCCTCAAAACCCACCTCTTCAGATTAGCACACGACATCGCTGATGCAACTCATCCCTCTGCTCACTATATGGTCCTTAATGTTTTTGGCCCCTCTACAAATAAAACGTGGTGCTTCTGGAATGATATCTCGCAATATCGGGTCAAAAACATTAAGAACCATATAGTTAATAGCGCCTTCAGAAGGAAGGGAAAGCATCACGTCAATATGTTAGGAGTCCGTGATGGATTCTATAAATGCGGGAAATGTTTAGGGTGTAAGAATAACGATGCCCAAAGAAAAATCTATGAGGTTGCATTTGGAGGCAAAATTGCATATATTAGAGGTGTCTTCAATTGGGCATCCAAATATGTAGTATACTGCCTCACGTGCCCGTGTGGATTGCATTATATAGGGAGAACGTCCAGACCTTTATCTGTACGTTTGGGGGAACATCTTCACAATATAAGGAAGGGGTATGAGCTGCATAACCTTTCTTTACATTTTAGAGATCATCATGCGCAGGATCCATCCGGCCTAGAGTTTTGTGTACTTAGAAAGGTTTCTAGGGGATGGAGAGGGGGTGATATAGATCTCCTCTTGGCTAGGGAGGAGAGGAGGTGTATATTTGATTACGGTACTTTAGTCCCCCGTGGTTTAAATAGCGATTTTGAAATACGCCATTTTTTGTAAACGGCGGATTTGATTGTCATGCTGCTGCCCCATTTGTGGGTTTTGGAACCACTCTGTCTCCCACATTTGTGTGTATGTATACTTCACCTGCATAATTTAGTACATCTTTATAGTGACACCATTTGTTTGGTGATCTTTTTATTTTATCATTTCCATTTATACATATATTTTATTATTATTATCATTTATTAGCATAAGGGTGGCAACATCATTTATATAGGGACACCATTTAGCCCTATGTGATGGAACCCATATACGCACACAAAGTGGGTTAGTGTGTTGCTATTGGGTGTATATAAGACACTGTAGGTTGACCACCATTTTTACTATATCTGTATATATTATTTTATCAGTATTACTCCTTTTAAGTATAAGATTTATATCATCATTTTTTATTTTTATTTTAGAGTATACTATTTTTCCATGCTCATGTCCACATCTATGTATTTCTACTCTGCTTGGTTGATATCAGCTGAAGCCAGAATGTACATTGATATTTTGGGCATGTAAGTTTTTTTGTAGTTTTTCTTTTTTTGGCTTTGTATTGATGGACCCCCCTTTATTCTCGTTTGTTTTGCTCCATGCCTCTGGTATATGGAGACATGGATGCTATTACAGGTGAATGTGCTGAGACTGCAGACCCCCAGGTCACCTTACAGTGATCGAGTTAATGCAGTCAATTATTTGTGGAATGGTAAAGACTGTAAGGATTTCCCAAAATGGCCGCTCCAGCTTCGAGCGGAGATCTACAGGGAAAAGACTCGATGGACGTGCTTTGGTGCGCATGCGCCTTGGAACGAGGTTGAGGACGCGGACTTTCGACGTCACAGGAGTGCGGCAGACGGAAGCATCCGTGTAAACAGCGGACCCTGCGGACCATGTGGAGCGCAATTAATCTGGAGGGATCCAGAACACCTGGAACTGGGAACACGAAGTGTGTATATATAGGGGGGTATGTCATATGTACTTTTTACCAACTGATGAAGCCGTTGTTACGGCGAAACGCGTTTTGGTTACTTTGATAATAAATTTTTTGGATCTTATGAGAAGATTTTTTCCTTATTGGGTCCAAAGGGGATCAGCGTGTCCTTAATACGCTCAGGTTCATATACGGAGCCAGTGGATATAACACAGGCTCTATACCACGTGAGTTTTATATCTCTACAAGTTAAGTATTATCTGCTTATGGTACAGAATCACGCTATGGTTTCTATTTATATCTATTTTTCTGCATGAAATCCATATTACATCCGGAGGACGTGTGAAGAGGGACGGGGTCATCCCTAAAGGGACCCAACGCCTTCATATAGAGCCTTGTATTGTTCAGGCTCTAGCTCATGTGAGTGAACTTCCGTATTGAGAATCCATTACACTAATCGTATATATATATATTGTGCAATGTGTGTTCTCTGTTCTCTTTCTTTTACATGTTTACCAGAATTCTGGTCCAGCCATGTTCATATGAATTGGTAACTGTATCCCTTTGTGGTCATATTAGCGACCATTTCATCGGGTGTTGTTCCATACAGTGTGCATTATTTTCCGTGGTTGTGGGATTCGCACTGGCGCTTTCTCCATTTCTTTGAATTATTGTTTTTGTTTGGGTGTGGTGGGGAAAGCCCTTGGGAGATATAGCGGCCTCTCCTATCCCTAAACCGCGGGATATTACATCTCTCCACTGCTGCTTCAGCGCCCCGAGTTTTTTGCTACAGATTGGTATGCCCAGATTTAGAATCACCCCATGCCCATATGCCAAAACTACAGTGACCTTATTTAATTGGGTATTCACGTGATGGAGTACATTATTAAACAAACTGCTGTACAAAAACGTGTGGATACTTCGAAGACCAAATTAAACGGTCCGATATGATATTTTACATGCAGAGCTTCGTGCCAAATGAACCTGCATTATCAAACTGAGATGGGGACTGCCTGCACGGCTTCCAGTTTCAATATGCACATGCTACATTTTGTATTCCTGGGTACTGGATAATAGATAATGGGAGACATACAGGGTTATCCAAAGAGATCCGAATTGCTTGAGAAAGGTAACCGAATGCTGAAAATCAGCGTTCGGTTACCTTTCCTGGACATTCGGCTATCCAGAGAGCAGGCAATTCGCCAAATCCTGGCGAATTGCCTGCACATACGGTGCCTGTTCGGTCCCTGTTCGAGGGCAGTGAAATCCCCATGAAAAAGCACTGCTTCGGCTATTCAGAGAACACAAACCAGCAGTGAAAGGTTCCCCTAATGCCCTGCCATTCGGTGGTTTAATTCGGCAAATTTATTCAGGAGAATCCCATAGGCTTCAATGTTAAAAATATTCCCGTTTTAATTCAATATCTAATAAACCGTTCATTATAAAATTCTGCAGCAAAAAGTCTCTTTATTTATAGATTTTTTAGGATACTTTAAGCATTTTTCAGATTTTTTTTTTTTTTTTAAAAGTCCGATTTTTTTTTTGATTTTTTTTTTCAGTTTACTTATTTTTTTTGTAACAGCCCTCTTTATTATCATTCCCTGGACCTCCTGTGAAAATTTCAGACATTTTCGCTCAGTAGTTTCTTTGCAAACAGCGTTTCTTTTTCCGAGATTCATACAAATGGTTTTTCTAATTTATTCACTGCCTCCTCTACGTCACAGCTGCTTCGGCTCTGTGTGATTCGGCTCCTGTTCGGCTTCTTCGAAGGTTAATCCAGATGTTTTTGCTTGTTTTCAGCGTGCATTCGGTTAGTTTTCGTCAGGTTTGCGGCAGCTTTTCCCTGCAATTCGGGGACCCTGTGGTGCTTGCTGAATACACCGCAGGGTCACCGAAATGCAATCGGCAAAAGGAACCGAATTGAAGAGAATGAAAAGTCACCGAACGTGCGGTGACTTTTCGAATCTCTTTGGATAACCCTGATAGTATTATGCAAAACTGATTATATACAATATTTTGTTTTAAAAATAATTTGGAATTTGTGGGAGCTAAATAAAGTATAATAGTAATAACAACAAACCTCTGCTATGCAAGGTGCCAGGTATGAGCACTCAACAGTGTGTAGAGAGATTTGAATTGTATATATTGTGCATCGCTTGCTACATTCTGTACATGTAGCTATGGCATTCCACATTTTCTCCAATTCAACTTTACTTTCTATATTGCGTATGTAAGGGCACATTCTAAAGTATCTGCTGCTAGATGTCAGTTTTGTGCAGTTGAGTGGAAACGTTCCGCTTTGGTTGCAGCTGATAGGAATTTGGAAACATTCTGCTTTGGTTGCAGCTGATTAGAAACATTCTACTTTGGTTGCAGTTGATTGGTAACATTCTGCATTGGTTGCAGCTGATAGGAATTTGGGAACATTCTGCTTTGGTTGCAGTTGATTGGGAACATTCCGCTTTGGTCGGAGCTGATTGGAAACATTCTGCTTTGGTCGCAGTTGATTGGAAACATTCTGCTTTGGTCGCAGTTGATTGGAAACATTCTGCTTTGGTCGCAGCTGATTGGAAACATTCTACTTTGGTTGCAGCTGATAGGAATTTGGAAACATTCTGCTTTGGTTGCAGCTGATTGGAAACATTCTGCTTTGGTTGCAGCTGATTGGAAACATTCTGCTTTGGTTACAGCTGATTGGAAACATTCTGCTTTGGTTGCAGTTGATTGGGAACATTCTGCTTTGGTTGCAGCTGAGTGGGAACATTCTGCTTTGGTTGCAGCTGGGTGGGAACATTCTGCTTTGGTTGCAGCTGAGTGGGAACATTCTGCTTTGGTTGCAGCTGAGTGGGAACATTCTGCTTTGGTTGCAGCTGAGTGGGAACATTCTGCTTTGGTTGCAGCTGAGTGGGAACATTCTGCTTTGGTTGCAGCTGAGTGGGAACATTCTGCTTTGGTTGCAGCTGAGTGGGAACATTCTGCTTTGGTTGCAGCTGAGTGGGAACATTCTGCTTTGGTTGCAGCTGAGTGGGAACATTCTGCTTTGGTTGCAGCTGAGTGGGAACATTCTGCTTTGGTTGCAGCTGAGTGGGAACATTCTGCTTTGGTTGCAGCTGAGTGGGAACATTCTGCTTTGCATTTTCTCCAATTCAACTTTACTTTCTATATTGCGTATGTAAGGGCACATTCTAAAGTATCTGTTGCTAGATGTCAGTTTTGTGCAGTTGAGTGGAAACGTTCTGCTTTGGTTGCAGCTGATAGGAATTTGGAAACATTATGCTTTGGTTGCAGCTGATTAGAAACATTCTACTTTGGTTGCAGTTGATTGGTAACATTCTGCTTTGGTTGCAGCTGATAGGAATTTGGGAACATTCTGCTTTGGTTGCAGTTGATTGGGAACATTCCGCTTTGGTCGGAGCTGATTGGAAACATTCTGCTTTGGTCGCAGTTGATTGGAAACATTCTGCTTTGGTCGCAGTTGATTGGAAACATTCTGCTTTGGTTGCAGCTGATTGGAAACATTCTGCTTTGGTTGCAGCTGATTGGAAACATTCTGCTTTGGTTGCAGCTGATTGGAAACATTCTGCTTTGGTTACAGCTGATTGGAAACATTCTGCTTTGGTTGCAGCTGAGTGGGAACATTCTGCTTTGGTTGCAGCTGAGTGGGAACATTCTGCTTTGGATGCAGCTGAGTGGGAACATTCTGCTTTGGTTGCAGCTGAGTGGGAACATTCTGCTTTGGTTGCAGCTGAGTGGGAACATTCTGCTTTGGTTGCAGCTGAGTGGGAACATTCTGCTTTGGTTGCAGCTGAGTGGGAACATTCTGCTTTGGTTGCAGCTGAGTGGGAACATTCTGCTTTGGTTGCAGCTGAGTGGGAACATTCTGCTTTGGTTGCAGCTGAGTGGGAACATTCTGCTTTGGTTGCAGCTGAGTGGGAACATTCTGCTTTGGTTGCAGCTGAGTGGGAACATTCTGCTTTGGTTGCAGCTGAGTGGGAACATTCTACACTGTTCATAGGTGAGCATGAATATTGTATTTATCTTACTAGAAGTATTCTTGAAAGTGTACAAAATTGTAGCACAAAGCGGCAGAATGAGTTATACAATGTAGTAAGTTTATGAAGGTGTGTTTGAGGGGCCGCTGCATACACTACATCTCCGTATTCAATAGCCAGCATAAGCAATTGTTGTACAATCTGCTTTCTTATTGACATATATACATAAATTTATCAGCGCTGAGTGTGTGTTTGTGTTACATGCGACATGATAATTGCTTATTGGGAGACAGAAATCCTGGTGAGTTCCCACACTTCTTTTATTCGGACTTGATCCCTGACAAGTAGTTTGAACATTCAGCAGTGTGCAGCTAATAGTGTACATGCTACATTATGTGCACCTAAATATGTGTGCTCTACATTGTGTGTAACCAGGTGTGATCATTTTAGGTCGTGTGGAGCTGAAGGCGTGCAATCTATGTTTTTAACAATTAGGGCTCACCACATTCCTTAGATTGTAAACTTACTGGAGCAGGGTCGAATATTCCTATTGTTCTCGGTGTTTCGCACAACACTCTGTTAATTTTAAGTTGGTCCACTCCCAGGGCAGCCATCAAGGGGTGACAGCCTATGATATGTTAAGGGGCCCAGCGGCTGCAGGGGGCCCTAGCCAAACCCTGTGTAGTTTGTTTAAAGTGCCACAGATGCCAGGTAGAGGTACAGAGTGAAAGCTATCTCGCCAGGAAACCATTCTTATGTCGTCAGTGGAAGAGAGGAGGAGCCAAAGTGATTTAATTTTTTATTTACGAACTTGGGCGGCTGATGGAATGGGAGACCCCAACCAATCGTCTAGAAATGGGCCCCGTGAATTGTAATGGCAGCCTTGGTTTGTCCTACCCATTTTACAGGTCTGCGGAATTTAATGGCCCTTTACAAATAATTGTAATCGTATAAATAACTCCGTGGCTTGGAGCAGTACCAGGAGAGATGTTAAAAGTGGTGAGGCATAGTATACATACTGTTTGTTTTCTCCACAATTCTCTGCACCACTGCTCATCTCCAAAACGTGGGAGCGCTAGCAGACAAAAAATAGAAAGACTGCACACCCAGAGAATTATCCAAAAAATATAAAATCACTTTATCCAAACGATTGAAACGCACACACATATATAAAATAAATATATTTGTATAAATATGTAGGCAGCAACATGTAAACAAATTGTAACAGTAATTAACAAAATATCAAACAAAGAAAAATCGCAATTATATAGCTTGAACATGATTGTAGAGAGTGAAATCAGCAGACAGGTAACATTGTATGGCACAAACCCAGCGACCTCACTAGCTAAGCATAAGGGCCACAAATCAATAGAGCTACTAGCACCAGGGGCGGACTGACAACTAATGGGGCCCCGGGCAATAGGAGGTCGTGGGGCCCGCTTGTTCTGCACCCACAGGAGGCCACACCCATAAAAAACCCACCCCCTACAACACAACACCCACATGTACATTATTTTGCTAAAGAATTTATTTCTGAACTCCTAAAAATAACCTGAAAATCCACTTGGACCCAGCAGCGAATTGTGCCCCCCCACCTCCATACTTACAGATGGCCACCGCAATGCTTCAGCAGCCATCACCCACTCATTGCAGCTAAGGCTACAGCCCGGCACAGAAAGCCCCTGTGTAAAATGTGGGAAGCTGCCGATCACTTTAGAAGATACTGTACAATCCTGACACACTGCACGTTACAGAGCTCCACAGCAATAAAACTCACTGGAATGTGCGGTGTGTATGAGCGTATTACAGAGCTGCAGAGCAATAAACCTCACAGTAATGTGCAGTATGTATGAGCGCATCAGAGCTCCACAGCAATAAAACCCACAGTAATGTGCAGCTCACACATGGATATATATTGCCCCAGCAGCTCAGATGGATATATATTGTCCTCAGCAGCTCAAACATGGATATATATGCCCCCAGCAGCTCAAACATGGATATAAGTTGCCCCAGCAGCTCACATGTATATATATTGCCCCAGCAGCTCAAACATGGATATAAATTGCCTCCAGCAGCTCCCACATGGATATATATGCCTCCAGCAGCTCAAACATGGATATATATGCCCCAGCAGCTCAAACATGGATATAAATTGCCCCCAGCAGCTCAAACATGGATATATATTGTCCCCAGCGGCTCAAACATGGATATAAATTGCACCCAGCGGCTCCAACATGGATATATATGCCCCCAGAAGCTCAAACATGGATATGCCCCCAGCAGCTGAAATGAAAAATATTGCCCCCAGCAGATATACAGTTGTGTTCAAAATTATTCAACCCCCACTGAAATTGAGTGTTTTGGCCAGTTTGACATTGATTTTGATCATTCAGTCATCTTGCTTACAATTAAATCAAAGAGGCACGTGTAGGTCAGACAAATATAACATAGCATTTATAATAAAATAACCACAAATGTCTTTTCTGTGCTCACATCATTATCAGTTTTATTCAACCCCCAAGTGACATTCAATCTTAATACTTAGTACAACATCCTTTTACAGTTATAACAGCTTTTAAACGTGAAGCATAGCTTGACACAAGTGTCTTGCAGCGATCTACGGGTATCTTCGCCCATTCGTCATGGGCAAAAGCCTCCAGTTCAGTCACATTCTTAGGCTTGCGCACTGCAACTGCTTTCTTTAAGTCCCACCAGAGGTTCTCAATCGGATTTAAGTCAGGTGACTGCGATGGCCACTCCAAAATGTTCCAGCCTTTAATCTGCAACCATGCTCTAGTGGACTTGGAGGTATGCTTGGCATCATTGTCCTGTTGAAAGGTCCAACGTCTCCCAAGCCTCAGGTTTGTGACGGACTGCATCACATTGTCATCCAATAACTCCTGGTACTGAAGAGAATTCATGGTACCTTGCACACGCTGAAGCTTCCCTGTACCTGCAGAAGCAAAACAGCCCCAAAGCATGATTGACCCCCCGCCATGCTTCACAGTAGGCAAGGTGTTCTTTTCTTCATAGGCCTTGTTCTTCCTCCTCCAAACATAGCGTTGATCCATGGGCCCAAACAGTTCTAATTTTGTTTCATCAGTCCACAGAACACTATCCCAAAACTTCTGTGGTTTGTCCACATGACTTTTGGCATACTGCAGTCGACTCTTCTTATTCTTTGGAGACAGCAAGGGCCTGGGAGTTCTGGCATGGAGGCCTTCATTAGGCAGTGTGCGCTGTATTGTCTGAGCTGAAACTTCAGTACCCACATCTGACAAAACTTTTCTCAGTTCCTCAGCAGTCACACGGGGACTTTTCTCCACTCTACACTTCAGGTAGTGCACAGCAGTCGAAGTCAGCATCTTCTTTCTGCCACGACCAGGTAGCGTTTCAACAGTGCCCTTTGCCTTGAATTTGCGAATGATCCTTCCTATGGTCTCTCTTGGTATGTTTAACATCTTTGCAATCTTCTTATAGCCATTGCCCTTCCTGTGAAGAGTAATCACCTCTTCTCTTGTCTTCCTGGACCATTCTCTTGACTTCACCATGTTTGTAACCACACCAGTAAATGTCTAGAAGGAGCTGAGTATCACAGTCATTTTAAAGCTGCCTAATTGGTGCTTATTATGCTTTATTGCTGCTCCGTGACATCCACAGGTGTTTTCAATACCTGATTGAAAACACTTGAATGAACCTCTGTTCTTCAGAGTGGTAGTCTTTAAGGGGTTGAATAATTGTGTCAATGAAGAATTCACAAAAGAAACATTTACTACTGTATTACAAAACCAATTGATGTCATTTTAGTTGCATATGGTTCTTTAAAAAGTCCTTGTAGGATTTCATTCTGAATACAATTACAAATGTACACTAAATTCCCTAAAACCCTTTACAGCATTGGGGGTTGAATAATTTTGAACACAACTGTATATTGCCCCCCCCCCGGGTTCTCACCGGCACTGTCTGAGGGCCCACGGGTCGGTAGGGGCACAGTTTGGGGCAACACAGTGGGCCCCTGCCGGTTTCCTCTGATCGTAGAAATTAAAAGGCAGCCAGCGGCGCACTCTGTAAAGGCCGCGCTGGTGCTTGCAGCGTGCCACATCCCAGTCAACTGGAGCAGGCACGTTGCACTGCCGCCGCCCCTCACGTGACACATCACGTGAGGGGGCGGTGCAGGCGCCACCGCAGCATTTACAGAGTGCGCCGCTGGCTGCCTTTTTAATTTCTACCATCAGAGGGAAACCGGCGGGGACCCACTGTGCCGCCCCCAAGCCGGGCCCCTACTGACCCGCAAGGCCTCGGGCAGTGCCTGAGTGCCCGATGGGTCAGTCCGCCCCTGACTAGCACTATCCCACAACCAAAATGATATACATTGATGGTAGGTAGTTGCATTGTGAACCAAGGGTCAGACTCAGAAGGGTGTCAGAAATCAAATGAAGTACCCCGACGATACGGCACCTAGGCCTTCTATCAGGGGTCCCTGGAAGGTCACTGGGCTTGTGCCATATGATTTTACCTTTTAGAGTTTGTCACCTTTACAGTCAAGCCAATTATTTTTCTTTTGAGAGCTTTGCAACTTTGTAAATGGTATTCGTTAATTGGACATATGGAAAAACTAAATTAGTTACCACCAGCTTTTCAAAGACGATAAAATTATGCGCGCAAACATTGTTCGTTAAAATTTGCGCTAAAATTGTAATACCATGCACGCACAAACGCATTTGTGCTCACAATGTTAAGTATAGGACGCGCAAAGTACATTACGCTTGCAAAGGGTTCGCGCAGGTCCACCCGCGTTAGACGTTAACGCACATTTTTTGCGTGGACATCGTAATACGACGTTCTGCACGAAGGGTTTTTCCCCTCGCGTTAATGCATTTTTGCACACGCGTTAACGTTTGCGCGAAGAATGTAATAGTGCCCTCTGTCTGTTTATTTCTGAGCATTTCTGTTGATATGACCTTACATTCAACATTCATCAAATGCTCATTGAACTGTTTTACTTTTATAACTGCGCAAAATCTAAAAGCTTTGAAATCGAAGGTTTACCTTGAACAGGTGACTGAAGTTTTCAGTCAGTATCGCAGTCTGCCCTTGTGTCTGTAATAAATGATGAGTTAGAACAATCACCTCCACATTCCTCTATCGCTGCTGTTATTTGTTTTTTCTTTTGTTTGTTCGAGGCTGCATTGATATTATCGGAGCTAATTATTATTGTTACTGTCTTTTATCTGCCTGATATCTGTTAAATGATGAGCGGTACCCGGTGTCACGTTACAGTTTATCAATGATCATTCTTGAATTTCATGAATAAGCTGGCAGACACACCTCACTGGAAAATGTCTGGCATTTTACATATACTCATATGATTAGGCTGAGACATTGGCTGAAAACCTCTTCTTCATAGGAAGCGTTGCTTTCTCATTCAGCTTTGAAATACTAGCTCCTTTTAAAATGACATTATGCAGCGCCCATGAACGATGACGTCAGTGGGCCAGGGATTGTCCCATAGTGAGGGGAGTCAGTCAGGCCACTATGGATAACTGCTACGATCTGCAGAAAGTGACCCCCTGCGCTGCAGGAACCAGATTATGATGATATACAGACGTCTTCTGCACTGCAGCGGGAAAGCAGACAATGTCTGTATATCATCCTCCACAGCAAAGGGTTTAAAGTACATTAGAGGATTGTAAGCTCTTGAGCAGCGTCCTCTCTCCTACTGTTCTGTATGTTTAACTTGTATGTATATTCGTTGTTCTATCTCACCCATTGTACAGCGCTACGGAACTTGTTAGCGCTTTATAAATACTTGTAACTGTACAAACATTCATCTGTTATATTTACTCTTCATGGAAAAACTCATCAGGTGTGCACAGCATTTCTTTTTGGTGTGTGTGTGCGCGCGTTCCTCCCTCCCTTTGGGTGACCTCCAAAATCATGCATAGAGATGAAAGATACTTGTGAGCGGACAACCATCTCTATAAGGCTCCACCAATTTGATCTTTATGGCAGAACGAGCTGTAAAAAGCCTGTTCTCCCTGCAAGACAAATCAAAGCCTGCTTGGAATTTGCAAAAAAAAAAACACACCAAAAGGACATCTACTGTGATAAACAAGATTCTCTGGTCTGATGAAACAAAGATTGAACTGTTTGGCCTCAACTCAAAGAAGAAACCAGGCATTGCTCCTCATCGGCACAATACCATCCCAATGGTGAGGCATGATGGTGGCAGCATCATTCTTTGTTTTTCGGTGATAGTGACTGAAAGACTGGTGTGGAGGGAAAGCTGAACATTGCAAAATACAGAGATATCTTCAATGAAAAAAAGCTTCAGGCACCTCAGTACTGCAGTCTTGTCAGATTTACCTCCCAACAAGGCAGTAATGCTAAGAACACATCCAAGATAGGGTTCCCATCCGTACGGTTTTGACCCATACTGTCGGGGTTTCGAGTCATGTGTACGGATTTCAGATTCCCTGCCACCCGGACACATGACTCGGCTGGGACACAGCCTCCCAGACTGTCTGCTGCGATCCTCTGCACCAAGCGGCTATTAGCAGCTGCACAGTGGGAGAAGTTTGTGCTGCCCCTTCATTAATCACTCGCGCTGCCTGTGTGCGAGTGAGAGAAGGAAGCTCCACCCGGTGAGTATAGCTGTGGGCCAGTTCCCCCCTCCTCTTCTACCTGGCTGTGCAGCGTCCGAGTGTCTCTGTCCCCTCCGTGGTGGCCCATCCCAGCAGCAGCTCCTCTCTTGATATACAGGCATAGAGCATGTAAAGGGAGGCTCTAGCTGTTTACAGTGTAAATACCAGTCTGCCATGCACAATACCAGTCTGCCAGCCATATTACCAGTCTGCCAGCCATATTACCAGTCTGCCATGCTTAATACCAGTGTGCCAGCCATATTACCAGTCTGCCATGCACAATACCAGTGTGCCATGCATAATACCAGTGTGCCATGCACACCAGTCTGCCAGCCATATTACCAGTTTGACATGCACACTACCAGTCTGCCAGCCATATTACCAGTCTGCCAGCCATATTACCAGTCTGCCATGCACAATACCAGTCTGCCAGCCATATTACCAGTCTGCCAGCCATATTACCAGTCTGCCATGCTTAGTACCAGTGTTCCAGCCATATTACTAGTCTGCCATGCATAATACCAGTCTGCCATGCACATTACCAGTCTGCCATGCATAATACCAGTGTGCCATGCATAATACCAGTGTGCCGTGCACAATACCAGTCTGCCAGCCATATTACCAGTCTGCCATGCACAATACCAGTGTGCCATGCATAATACCAGTGTGCCATGCACACCAGTCTGCCAGCCATATTACCAGTTTGACATGCACAATACCAGTCTGCCAGCCATATTACCAGTCTGCCAGCCATATTACCAGTCTGCCATGCACAATACCAGTCTGCCAGCCATATTACCAGTCTGCCAGCCATATTACCAGTCTGCCATGCTTAGTACCAGTGTTCCAGCCATATTACTAGTCTGCCATGCATAATACCAGTCTGCCATGCACATTACCAGTCTGCCATGCATAATACCAGTGTGCCATGCATAATACCAGTGTGCCGTGCACAATACCAGTCTGCCAGCCATATTACCAGTCTGCCATGCACAATACCAGTCTGCCAGCCATATTACCAGTCTGCCATGCACAATACCAGTCTGCCAGCCATATTACCAGTCTGCCAGCCATATTACCAGTCTGCCAGCCATTTTACCAGTCTGCCATGCTTAGTACCAGTGTTCCAGCCATATTACTAGTCTGCCATGCATAATAACAGTGTGCCAGCCATATTACCAGTCTGCCATGCACATTACCAGTGTGCCATGCATAATACCAGTGTGCCATGCATACCAGTGTGCCATGCACAATACCAGTCTGCCAGCCATATTACCAGTCTGCCATGCACAATACCAGTCTGCCAGCCATATTACCAGTCTGCCAGCCATATTACCAGTCTGCCAGCCATATTACCAGTCTGCCAGCCATTTTACCAGTCTGCCATGCTTAGTACCAGTGTTCCAGCCATATTACTAGTCTGCCATGCAGAATACCAGTGTGCCAGCCATATTACCAGTCTGCCATGCACAATACCAGTGTGCCATGCATACCAGTGTGCCATGCACAATACCAGTCTGCCAGCCATATTACCAGTCTGCCAGCCATATTACCAGTCTGCCATGCACAATACCAGTCTGCCATGCACAATACCAGTCTGCCAGCCATATTACCAGTCTGCCAGCCATTTTACCAGTCTGCCATGCTTAGTACCAGTGTTCCAGCCATATTACTAGTCTGCCATGCATAATACCAGTGTGCCCGCCATATTACCAGTGTGTCCTACATAATACCAGTGTGCCTAAATACCAGCCTGACATACCATGCATACCACGTGTCATTATATATATGCATAAAGTAAATATATGCATAATA
This sequence comes from Leptobrachium leishanense, assembly GCA_009667805.1. NCBI lineage: Eukaryota > Metazoa > Chordata > Amphibia > Anura > Megophryidae > Leptobrachium > Leptobrachium leishanense. Next base: position 288,326,835 of record CM019067.1, read on the forward strand.
TATACGCTACAAAAAAAATGGCCACCCAAGCCCAACACTAGAATGTTCGGGTTTGGCTTGAAGAAAAGGTGGCAACCCTAATCCAAGACCATGCATGAGTGACTATGGGGCATCTATGAGGATGTCCTAGAGTGACTACGCCATAGCTTGGACTCAAACCCTATTGTACATCTCAGAACAGAGCTGTAAATGGCGGTCCACTATCAGAGCTTGAGAGGATTGCAAAACTTCTCACATCACACCTTTATGACTTGAAGCTACAATTGCTGCCAAAGGTTCTCGACTAAGTACCTAGTTAAAGGGACACAACCACTTACATAATCTGTAACTATATTACTTGTGCATTAAAAAAAAAACCTTATCAAACACATGCTGCTGCTTTAATTTCTTTGTTTAAAGTAACCTCCCCGGCGGTCTGATTTTTTATTTTTTTTAAATTTCGTGTCCAAAAGCGGTCTATTTTTTCTTAATTTTTTTTGGTCCCCCTAGCTGTATTCCCGAGTGTGGCTCGGGGTTAAATTCCTATGCTGGAAGCGGTAACCCCAGGCAACACTCGGGATGCCTCTGGATACATCACCTTTTTCTGTGCTCCCTCGCTGTCACCCGCAGTCTCCTCTGACGATCGCGACCTCATACTTCCTGGTTCCCTTCTCACGAGAAGGAATCCAGGAAGTAAAATGGCGCGATCGCCGGAGGAGACTGCGGGGACAGTGAGGGAGCGCAGGGATAGGCGATGTATGCAGCCCGAGTGTGGCTCGGGGTTACCGCTTTCAGTGGTGAAATTTAACCCCGAGTCACAGTCGGGAACACCGCCAGGGAGGTTATCTAAAAAAACAAGAGAAAAACAAAACACATGTAAGATATCAACAACATATAATAAGCACAGTAAGGACATCTCATTTTTTTTGTGGTAGTGTTCCTATAAAGCAGTGTTTCCCAAACCTCTCCTCGGGACCCTCAACCAGGCCAGATTTTGGAGATCCCCTTGGGGAAATGCAGATTGAATCCTGCAATCACTGAGCAGCAAATCATATCACCTGTGCTGTGCTTCACATATCTGGCAAACCTGGTGAAGCGGAGGATCCTGAGGACAGGTTTGGGAAACACTGCTATAAAGGTCTGAATACTTATGTCAATGTGATATTTCAGGAGGAGTGGTTAATTTATAATGTAAGAAAATCTCTAGGCTTTACTTTTGTCGTTATTGGTTGTTGATTGTCGACTAATGTGTAAAATATTGTGTAAGTGTTTTTTATATATTTATCTTGTATACGTCTTCCATATTGCTAATGACCACCTTGAACCTGTCAGAGGGGATACACTAGATCCATCATATGGGACCGGGACAAATCATATGGCTTCGAGGTATTACTATCAAACAGTCTTTTTGGCTGGCTGATCAAAATGAGAAATGGATTTCACAAACGTCTGCAGGGCCCAGGTTGACTTCGTATAGATTATTGGCTTCTTTGTATTTAGCAGTGTTACACAGCACAGATTTTACCTCATCATTCAATCATTAGTTATTCCATGATTGTGTGCGTGTGTTTGTTGTCCTTGATGTAATAATGGCCAGAATAGACTCATGTCGCTATTTGTCCTTCTATCGACGGAATAAATCATTAGTAGTCATCATCTTTGTACTGTGCTATCAGACACCATCAGGGCTATTCAGAAAGAGGTGAAAACCTTGAGAATGACTGGAGAATTGAAAATTCTAGGTCAAAATAGTCAAACCAGAAAAATTCTCCCATTTATCTCACTTTCCAAATTGGCTATTTGGTCTAGATTGTTCATTCTCCTAGCAATTCTCAAGGTTTTCACCTCTCTCTGAATAGCCCGGCATGTAAACAGACACTATATACACAAATATAGGCTGTGTCACCTTCATCCCTTTTATGTTTAAAGCTTCCCTACACCTCTGTAGACTTGAGTATGTTCATTTTTATTTTACACTATAGTGGTTATTCAGAGAGAGCCGAAATGTCACCAAACAGGGAATTTCCCCGTACAGTGACATTTCGGGGCCATTCGTCTATTCAGAGAGCAGGCAGTTCGCCAAATTTTGGCGAACTGCCATCAAGTACGGTGCCTGTTTGTCGGCAGCGAAATCCCACATAGAGAATCAATGGTTAATCTATTCAGAGAACACCGAACAGCAGTGAAAAGTTGCCAAAGTTGCCTGCTGTTCAGTGTTTTTATTCAAGAGGTTTATTCAGATGAACCCCATAGGCTTCAATGTTAAAAATATTCCCATTTCTGTTCAATATCTAATAAACCAGTTATTCTTTTAATCTGCAGTAAAAAGTCTCTTTATAGATTATTATTTATTTATTTTTTTAGGATCTTTTAGGCATTTTTCAGGATTTTTTCGACCAATTTTTTTTTCTTTTTTCTGTAAACAGACCTTTTTATTATCATTCATAGGATCTTATATGTAAATTCCAGACATTTTCATTCAGTAGTTTTTTTTTTTTGCAAACCACATTTAATTTTTTTTTACCCTGTTCGTCGGCTTGTCGGCTTTTTCCGGCGTGTTCGGCATGTTTTTTGCTCCTGTTTCGGCGGGTGTGCGGCAGGTTTTCCCTACACTCCGGGGACCCTGCGGTGAATGCTTAATTCACTGCAGGGTGGGGAACTTTGATTCCCCGAAGTGCAGGGACGTGCAGGTAACGAGAGAGCACCGAAATGTCGGCGACATGAGGCACTTATGGGTGCATGTGGACCCTGTGACCTTTTGAAAGAGCTGCTGTTTTTATTGATCGATTTTTATTTATTTAAAACGGGAGAACTAATAATATTTATTTGCAAATGATACACTGCTCAAAAAAATTAAGGGAACACAAACCTAAGACATCCTAGATCTGAATGAATGAAATCTTCTTATTAAATACTGTGGTCATTACATAGTTGAATGTGCTGACAACAAAATCACACAAAACATTATCAATGGAAATCAAATTGAGCAACCCCTGGAGGTCTGGATTTGGAGTTACACTCAAAATTAAAGTGGAAAACAACACTACAGGCTGATCCAACTTTGATGTAATGTCCTTCAAACAAGTCAAAATGAGGCTCATTAGTGTGTGTGGCCTCCACGTGCCTGTATGACCTCCCTACAATGCCTGGGCATGCTCCTGATGAGGTGGCGGATGGTCTCCTGAGGGATCTCCTCCCACACCTGGACTAAAGCATCCCCCAACTCCTGGACAGTCTGTGGTGCAACGTGGCGTTGGTGGATGGAGCGAGACATGATGTCCCAGATGTGCTCAATTGGATTCAGGTCTGGGGAACAGACGGGCCAGTCCATAGCATCAATGCCTTCGTCTTGCAGGAACTGCTGACGCACTCCAGCCACATGAGGTCTAGCATTGTCTTGCATTAGGAGGAACCCAGGGCCAACCGCACCAGCATATGTTCTCACAAGGGGTCTGAGGATCTCATCTCGGTACCTAATGGCAGTCAGGCTACCTCTGGCGAGCACATGGAGGGCTTTGCGGCCCCCTAAAGAAATGCCACCCTACACCTTTACTGACCCACTGCCAAACCGGTCATGCTGGAGGATGTTGCAGGCAGCAGAACGTTCTCCACGGCTTCTCCAGACCCTGTCACATGTGCTCAGTGTGAACCTGCTTTCATCTGTGAAGAGCACAGGGCGCCAGTGGCGAAACTGCCAATCTTGGTGTTCTCTGGCAAATGCCAAACGTCCTGCACGGTGTTGGGCTGTAAGCACAACCCCCACCTGTGGACGTGGGTCCCTCATACCACCCTCATGGAGTCTGTTTCTGACCGGTTGAGCAGCCACATGCACATTTGTGGCTCGCTGGAGGTCATTTTGCAGGGCTCTGGCAGTGCTCCTCCTGTCCTTCCTTGCACAAAGGCGGAGGTAGCGGTCCTGTTGCTGGGTTGTTGCCCTCCTACGGCCTCCTCCACTTCTCCTGATGTACTGGCCTTTCTCCTGGTAGCGCCTCCATGCTCTGGACACTACGCTGACAGACACAGCAAACCTTCTTGCCACAGCTCGCATTGATGTGCCATCCTGGATGAGCTGCACTACTTGAGCCACTTGTGTGGCTTGTAGACTCCGTCTCATGCTACCACTAGAGTGACAGCACCACCAGCATTCAAAAGTGACCAAACCATCAGCCAGAAAGAATAGGAACTGAGAAGTGGTCTGTGGTCACCACCTGCAGAACCACTCCTTTGTTGGGGATGTCTTGCTACCTGCCTTTGCTTCCCACCTGTTGTCTATTCCATTTGCACAACAGCATGTGGACTTGATTGTCAATCAGTGTTGCTACCTAAGTGGACAGTTTGATTTCACAGACGTGTGACTGACTTGGAGTTACATTGTGTTGTTTAAGTGTTCCCTTTAATTTTTTTGAGCAGAGTATATTAGTATGGAAATACCAGTGGTCCTAGTACATTGGTGAGCAAAATACTTGTAATTTTATGCAAGATCATTAACCATGATCACCACAGAAAACCGTACAAAGATTCCAGGCCAAATAAAGGGATTTCTGGGAATTCTAATCCAGCGTTCAGTTTTCTACACCAGAATTACATCTCTCAGAATATCAATCTGTGACCTGGTTAAAATAAAGCTTATTTCAGATTCAGCTCCAGGCCCACATCCTATGTTAAGCCTAGGAAAAATTTATTTTTACACCTAAGGCTGGCAGCACACGAGCAAACATTTTGCGTCCGTTTGACCGTACTGTTTGCCGTTAGTCGTAGCTTTATAAAGGAGTCAATTAAACACACCACACAAAGCATCTACGCACTTGTTCACGGACGGGCAAAGCATGAAGCCACGGACGCAAAAATAACATTGATGTGAAAAAGCTAAACGGACGCAGAAACAACGCCGCCATGTGTTTTCCTAGGGGAGAACTCAGACGTTACGGACGCACTTTATTCAGTACTAACAATATCTCCTGTGAAAAAGTGCATCCGTAACGGACACTGTACAGCATGCTCATGTGCCGCCTCCCTAATACCTCCAAACTTCCAACATGGAGATAAATGGCACCATGGAGGGAAGAGCATAAATTGCAAGTTTCCATGGGAACAGAGCTCAACCAATCCTACTGAGTCATCTTTGTTTAGTTTTGTATCGTTCATTTGTACTTATGTTGCAATGTGCCTTCCCTTTTTGCCTTGGACAGCTCTATGTAAATAAAGTATAATATGCAAAGACTTATTGGAGGATGGATAGGACAATGGTGGAACAGAGAGTCATTGGAGATAGAGTATCCCTTTAATTGCATCATTATCCTATGATTAAAATGGAGTGAGGGAATGAAGGGGGTTAAAGGAACTCTCTACTAATTCTGAACACTTTATATTTTTTTTAAGTGGTCAGGAGTGTGAGGAGTGCCCCCCCCCCACCAGACAAACTGGAAGAAAATGCTGAGTGAAGTGGAGGAGTTTGCTCCACCCAGCACCACCAGCAGCCAGGGAATTTGAATTTCCCGGTTGTCTCCAAGTCCCGTTGCAGTGTGCCATGTGCGTTCCCTATGCTATCTAATTAGCTTAGGAAGCGCAAATTGCACAGGAAAGCCTCAGGGACTTCCAGGTTCTGAAATTCCTGAGCCGTAGAGGAGGAGGAGGAGCTGTGCGCGGCGAGGGACAAAAGTTGAGTGAATTCACCTGAAAATACGAAAAATAAATAAAACCTAATTGGGCAGATGCTGTCAGCAGGCTCTGGCGGGTTATTTAAGAGCAAAAAATACGTTTTTTAGTAGAGTGTTCCTTTAAGCATTAACTCCCCTCCGTTTTAACCCTTTGTGATTGTGAGGCTTTGAATGTTAGACAATGAGAGAGCCATTGACCTCTCATAGGGATACAGGTGTGAGGACACTCAGGGCACTATGACTACTCCGATAACGTTGAGTGGTCACAATGCCTAGGCCAGGGCTGTCAAACTCCTGTCCCCTATAACTCCCATGATTCTTTGGCCATCTATAGCATTCTAAGAATTCTGGGAATTGCAGGTCACAAATATCTGGGGGTGTGGAATTTGACATCCCCGACCTAGAGTGTCCCTTTAATAGCGGTATGAGGTACAAGTATAAAGGTGGTTGAGAGCAAGAAGGCAAAGTCCCAAAGTCTTTAGATTCAGGACCATTAAACTCTTAATCTATCACTATGCAGAAAAAACGGTTTTGCTCCTATTCCCTAACAGGGCGGCTGCGTAGCCCAGAAGCATCCAGCCTGCTTCATGTATAAAATATAACAAGAAAAAAGGTTGTCGTTTGCTCTCACACCACTGTAGCTCCATGCGAAACAAAACACAATCAGAGGTTTTGGTTTACTTGAATGGCCATTAAAGTGTAAGCCCACCTGCCACGTCACGGCACCTCTGTCTCCTTGGGTACAGTGTCAGGGTAAGAACGTGCATGTATGGGTAGGACGATGCATAGACTCATCGTGTGATATAATGGAGCTTTACGAGTGATTTCATTCACATGGTTCATGGATAATGAAACCTATTTAAATACAAAGATTGGTCAGCTGGGGGTGAAAATAAAGGATTGTTATATCTAAACACTGCAGCCCCAACATATTTATCGAAGTTATTCCTTTCTGACAGCTGTGACTCCTTTTAAGCATCAAATTCACAAAGTTGCTTTATTTTTCTGCAGGTGACGTTTCGTACAAGAATCTACCACTGTAACATTAACAGTCAGGGCGTGATCTGCCTGGACATCCTGAAAGATAACTGGAGCCCGGCCCTAACTATTTCCAAGGTCCTCCTGTCTATCTGCTCGCTGCTCACAGACTGCAACCCCGGTAAGAACAGGAGCATTTGTTGCCCGACATATCACTGAAATGCAACATCTGAACTTTAATAATGTGCTTTATACTTTATGATCTACTTATTTGTATATAAAATAATATTGTTTAGCATGAATCTTCATTTGTGCAATCACAAATACCCATCCCTCACCCCACCCCACCTCTCCTCACCCCACCCCATCCCACCCCATCCCACCCCTCCCCATCCCACCCCATCCCACCCCTCCCCATCCCACCCCATCCCACCCCATCCCACCCCTCCCCATCCCACCCCATCCACCCCATCCCACCCCTCCCCATCCCACTCCTCCTCATCCCACCCCTCCCCATCCCACCCCATCCCACCCCTCCCCATCCCACCCCTCCTCATCCCACCCCTCCTCATCCCACCTCTCCTCACCCCACCCCTCCTCATCCCACCCCTCCCATCCACCCCTCCTCATCCCACCTCTCCTCATCCCACCTCTCCTCACCCCACTCCACCCCTCCACATCATCTGTCCCTGCGGGCTGTTAGCTTTTCCAAGTGGGGACTTTCCCCTGGAAGATTACTCAGTCCATGCTGGCTTTAGGGCAGCAATCTTCAACTCTGCACGTTGCTGCCCAGCCAGTGCCTCTCATTGCATCTGTATTGAGATACCAGTGCTGGGCAGAAGGTAAGTATTAAAACATATCCTAAGTAAAAAACTGGAGATACAGAGAACAGAAGGGGGTTATCTTTAATCCTCTCTCTCGCTCTACCTGTTCCTTTCACAGTTACACTAAAGTAACACACTGATACATCAGACACTGTATAGTAGTTCAGTAAATGTATAAAAAGAGATGGAAAAGGAGAAAATGTAGATTGTGATCAATAGAGACCCACACACGAAGTACGTGTGCACTGAACTGCGCATGCACAACACACGTGGCAAACGGACGCAAGTTAGGCAAGAACGTAAAACCGCTAGACAGACGCGCAGAGTGCGCCACATCCGCGTAGCGTTCTGTGGGAGTGATGAGATGTCAGACGCAGCGCATTTGCAACGTCCAGCACCTTGACTCACAAAATGCATTTTTATATCCTTTTCAAATTTTTAATATTAATTTTATTTCCCAAAGTTCCCTTTTTTTTTCCTAATGTCCGTCAAGAAAAACGGATTGTGTGGTGACTGCAGTATCGTCCGTCCGTTATGCTCGCACGCAGAGTGCACTCAGACTGCATTCATCGGACATTAGCTTTTGATGTTAATATTATGTTATAGGTTCTATTCAGTAACGTCTCCCCTTTGTACCATTGCTCCTTTACAACCTCATTTTTTCATGGTTCTGTCACTCACACCATATTCTGTCATTGCACTGCAAATTCCCGAGGCGCACCTGGAAACCGATTACGGCAGCTCTGTGCATTTTGTGGCAAATTTGTGGCTTCTTTTCTTTTTTTTCTTTCTTTTTGAATGAGAAGTTTAACAGACCACATGGCCCAAAATCTACAAACAAAAACAATTGGACATAACATGAAAACATACAAGTGCAAGAAGCCTGTGCATGCAGAACATAAAAAAGAAACAAATAATGGCATGTGATACAGCCTCGAGAATGAAACAGGCGCATATCAGGCAACCATAACCGAGTTGCATCAAAATATTGCAGCACAACATAGCTTATGGTCTCCCTAACATAAAAGTGCAGTAACCGCAAAACCATTACATGGACGGTACATGTCAGTACCTCACAAGGAGAGAGGTGAATATCCAGAGCTTGTGAACGAGAGAGAACAGAGAAGGAAAGAAGAGAGGAGAGAAAAAAAGGGGGCAGGAGGGGACATGGTGGAAAGGGTAGAAAGAAATATCCGTAACGCTCCTCCTCGGGCACCCCCACAGTACCAGAGCAACCCCCCCCCCCCATACCAGTGTCACCACGTAGGCGATCGGCAAAATCAAGTCAGGTCCTGGAGGACCTAACACGTACACAACTGTCCCTCCTCAAGCCAATGACAGACGCCACTCCTCATCCGAGCTCCAATCATGACCCAACTGTCTGGCTAACAGAGCAGTGGAAAGAAATTCAGACCAGTAATACCACAGTGGCTTATTTTCTTTACTCCTCACAGATCAGGTGAATTTGGTTGGTGTGGCTACTTTGGAATTGGTTTCCCAGGCTTTTCTACACAAAATGTATCTAAATCCAGAATGGACACTTCAAAATGCATTCCTTGGCAAATTTGTGGCGTATTGTATGTCTCCTGCTTAACCCTTTCACTGCTGAGGACGTGTGGGGAACGTCCTCATTGACTCCTAAGGAAAGATAGGGGTGGAGATGGGGGGTTCCTTTGAACCCCGATATCTCCTGACAGCTAGCAGGGTCATGTTTGATATCATTACAAAGGCCAGAGCATGGCCTTTCCTATGATATCAAACATGACCATGTTTAAAGTAAAAAAATAATAAATCTAATAATAAAAAAAGGAAAAAACATGTTTTTTTTTAAGACGTGAAATGGCTCTGCAGTAAATTGGTTAAGCTTATGAATCGGGTGAATCTGCAGGTATATTCAAAGAAAGGTGAAACTCAGGAGAATAATCAGAGAATTGAAAATCCTAGGTCAAAATAGCCAAACCAGAAAAATTCTCCCATTTATCTCACTTTCCAAAACTGCTATTTGGTCTAGATTGTTCTCTTCTGCCAATTCTCCTGAGTTTCATCTTTGTCTGAATAACCCTGTTACTTTGTGTAGCTGCACCCCAATTGGGCGGTCTGGCCTTTTCCATTCTGATCTGTCCTCTTTCTGCCAAGAAAGGGGTTAATTTTATTTCCTCATGCCTCTCATCTTTATAGTATGGACGGTTCCTTAACAAAAAAGGCAGCTTTATGTTTTTAGTTGTGCAATGTTTAGTGGTTCTGTTTCATACCGTGTCCCTCTTTTACGCATATATAAAACTGGCTTTGCAGAAGACAACACTATTCTCTGAAAAGGCCAGTGAAATGGAATTGGAAAAATAGGTAGAAGTTGATCAGTTGTGGAACTGATTTATTTCAGCGCCAGAAAATATATATATATTTCCCCTCTGCCTGGCAGTAGTTTCTACAACAAAAACAACTTATCAGATCCATTTCTGCTACATTGAAATTAATGTCAAATTTCCAAATTTGTAAGACTGCTCCACGATGTAGGGCAGCACTCACAGCAGGCAAGGCCAGGCAGGTGCCACCACAATCCATAGAGCGACCACCTCCATAGTACAAAAGAAGACCTGGACTGGACACTCAAACTTCTGTCAGACAGTCTTATTGGTGACACATTAACCACTGCAACGTTTCAGGTAAAAGCCTTTGTGAAACTTGAAAAAGGCTTTTAGCTGAAACGTTTTATTTGTACTATGAATATCTTGTATTCTGGAACCCCAGGGTCATATGCGAGAAGTGAATGTCACACGCAGGATATGATTGAAGTCACATAGCTTAACTCATCCTCTTTTGAAAGCCCAAAAAGTCATTTGTATTTTCTTCACTTTATTGGGAAAGTTACAGCAAATAAAAGGTGGCTTTATAGACAGAGAGGGCTTCTCAGGTGTACCATGGTATGGTGGGGTGTAGATAGAGAGGGCTTCTCAAGTGTACCTTGGTATGGGGGGGACGTGGATAGAGAGGGCTTCTCAGGTGTACCTTGGTATGGCGGGACTTGGATAGAGAGGGCTTCTCAGGTGTACCTTGGTATGGGGGGACGTGGATAGAGAGGGCTTCTCAGGTGTACCTTGGTATGGGGGGACGTGGATAGAGAGGGCTTCTCAGGTGTACTTTGGTATGGGGGACGTGGATAGAGAGGGCTTCTCTGGTGTACTTTGGTATGGGGGACGTGGATAGAGTGCTTCTCTGGTGTACTTTGGTATGGGGGACGTGGATAGAGAGGGCTTCTCAGGTGTACTTTGGTATGGGGGGATGTGGATAGAGAGGCTTCTCAGGTGTACCTTGGTATGGGGGAAAGTGGATAGAGAGGGCTTCTCAGGTGTACCTTGCTATGGGGGGACGTGGATAGAGAGGGCTTCTCAGGTGTACCTTGCTATGGGGGGACGTGGATAGAGAGGGCTTCTCAGGTGTACCTTGGTATGGGGGAACGTGGATAGAGAGGGCTTCTCAGGTGTACCTTGCTATGGGGGGGACGTGGATAGAGAGGGCTTCTCAGGTGTACCTTGGTATGGGGGGATGTGGATAGAGAGGACTTCTCAGGTGTACCTTGGTATGGCGGGACTTGGATAGAGAGGGCTTCTCAGGTGATCCTTGGTATGGGGGGACGTGGATAGAGAGGGCTTCTCAGGTGTTCCTTGGTATGGGGGGACGTGGATAGAGAGGGCTTCTCAGGTGTACCTTGGTATGGTGGGGTGTGGATAGAGAGGGCTTCTCAGGTGTACCTTGGTATGGGGGGACGTGGATAGAGAGGGCTTCTCAGGTGTACCTTGGTATGGGGGACGTGGATAGAGAGGGCTTCTCTGGTGTACTTTGGTATGGGGACGTGGATAGAGAGGGCTTCTCTGGTGTACTTTGGTATGGGGGACGTGGATAGAGAGGCTTCTCTGGTGTACTTTGGTATGGGGGACGTGGATAGAGAGGGCTTCTCAGGTGTACCTTGGTATGGGGGACGTGGATAGAGAGGGCTTCTCAGGTGTACCTTGTATGGGGGGACGTGGATAGAGAGGGCTTCTCTGGTGTACTTTGGTATGGGGACGTGGATAGAGAGGGCTTCTCTGGTGTACTTTGGTATGGGGGACGTGGATAGAGTGCTTCTCTGGTGTACTTTGGTATGGGGGACGTGGATAGAGAGGGCTTCTCAGGTGTACTTGGTATGGGGGGATGTGGATAGAGAGGCTTCTCAGGTGTACCTTGGTATGGGGGAAAGTGGATAGAGAGGGCTTCTCAGGTGTACCTTGCTATGGGGGGACGTGGATAGAGAGGGCTTCTCAGGTGTACCTTGGTATGGGGGAACGTGGATAGAGAGGGCTTCTCAGGTGTACCTTGCTATGGGGGGACGTGGATAGAGAGGGCTTCTCAGGTGTACCTTGGTATGGGGGGGATGTGGATAGAGGGCTTCTCAGGTGTTCCTTGGTATGGGGGGACGTGGATAGAGAGGACTTCTCAGGTGTACCTTGGTATGGTGGGACTTGGATAGAGAGGGCTTCTCAGGTGATCCTTGGTATGGGGGGACGTGAATAGAGAGGGCTTCTCAGGTGTACTTTGGTATGGGGGACGTGGATAGAGAGGGCTTCTCAGGTGTACCTTGGTATGGGGGAACGTGAATAGAGAGGACTTCTCAGGTCTACTTTGGTATGGGGAGACGTGGATAGAGAGGGCTTCTCAGGTGTACCTTGGTATGGGGGGACGTGGATAGAGAGGGCTTCTCTAGTGTGCTATATTATGGAGGGACGGTAAAATCGGGATGCAATCACCCGGTAGAGACAGACAAATGTTTGCTGAACTGCCTCTGAGGTAAACTGACTGAAATAGATGCTTGCAGAAGCGGTAAAATGGGCCTGGGCCAAACTGAGTTAGACAGGGGGAGTGGAATAATCCAGTTTATGTAAAATCATAGGGGGAAAACAAATAAGAAATCTGGTTCCATGACATCTTGGATGTGGTTACTGTCTCAGTCTGGATTATGATAGCACCTGCCTGGTTTTGGCCACTGGAAGTGCAGCCCAGTCAAGCTTTCAGGAAAACCAATCGATTATGAGCTTTACTGGGCTACTCACTCAGATAATGGGACTTGGCTAAACGTGGGCGCCGTGCGTGAGCTGCCGCCATCTAGAAACAATCTGGCTACCCAAGCGTGTGCATTCATTGCCATGCATATGTAATCGCACAGTGCTGGTTCAATGTGATTGATATGGTCAGTTGATGGGTAGAGAGAAGGGCTAAACAGCTGCCATCCAGACACAATACATCTCATTAAACGTCCTGTTCCAAAAGCGCTCTTTCCTGGCGGATCGTGTTAACGTGAGCAGGGATGGACTGTCTTTCTTCACCATCACTGGGGTAGATCGCAGTACAGTCCGTCCTTAATGAGATATAGGCGTATATGTTTAATAGTTTTTATTTGTTTCACTTTAAAAAATAAAATTGTTAGAGACAAAGCCTCTTGATGTTAATCCACATCTAGATGTCCCGATGCCGCTGTTGCTTTCGGGACCTCAAGGGTGCTCGTACCTCCAGGATAAATCCATTTTATATTTTAACACACCCAAGAGGCCCAGACTTGAAGGTTCTGCCAAATGGATTTCATGCTGTGTTTATTTGCCTTCTGTAGCAAAACATAAAACACAGGAGGTTTAGACATTAGATTTAGGCGCAGATAAAATGCAGGCGATGACCCCTTACAGATGCTGCAGCAGGAAAAACATTGTACAAGGCCAGACTCATTACCATATGAATGGAGCTTCACTTCTTCTTATCTGGCTGCTTCTTGGATACACATTTACATGGCCTTTCTAATCTTGCTGAATGTTCACTGTGGGTTTCTTTTTTTCATCATTAATGGGTTTTAAGGATTTTAGAAGGAATTTTTAAGTTTAGTTTTGGAGAGTGTGAAAATTGTTCTCTGTATATATTGTTACCTTATCCAGAACTAGATGTTTTTTTTTTTTGGCTTTTTTTGTGGTGTTGGCAGGTTTTCACAAATCCTGCACTTGTCAATAAATAAAATATAGAAATATATATATATATATATATATATATATATCAATTTTTGCTTTGAAATGTGATTCTGGGCATTTTTAAGTGCTTTTCAGGGGTTTAGCTTAGTGGTGCACCGAAATGGAAATTTCCGGCCGATACGAAACTGAAAATTCGGCATCGGTTCGGCCGAAAACCGAAAATTAGACATGAGAACCTGGGCCTGGATGCCGGGCCGAGCTGGGGGCTCACCTGAGCCTGGAGGTCGGCCGCGCAGCTTGCTCGGCCAGGCCTCCAGGCCCAGGTTCACATTGGCTGATTGGTTGCACCTACATACTCACTTACATCCTCCTACTTTGGCCCTGAGCTCCGGCTGAGACAATCCTCCGGCTGTTGCAGGCTGCTCGGCTGTCCTCCAGGCTCAGGCGAGCCCCCAGCTCGGCTGGGCCTTGAAGTCCCGCCTGAGCCGGGGACTCGCCTGAGCCTGGAGGCTGGCCGAGCAGCCTGCGCCAGCTGGAGGACTGTCACCGCTGGAGCTCCGGGCCGAAGTAGGAGGATGTAGATGAGTATGTTGCTTACATACTCCCCTACATCGGCCCCGAGTCCTCCACCGGTGGCAGTCCTCCTGCATCCAGTGCCCGCTCTCTGTATCGGTCGCCAGGATGACGTCACGTCCAGGCCCTATTTTGAAAGGGAAATTTTCAGCCGAAACCAAAAACACCATTTTCGGAAGATAGTTTTCGATGGCCGAAATTTTGGTGCATCCCTAGTTTAGCTGTATAATCTTCAAAAAAAATAAAATGGTAGCAAGTAAATGAATTTTTTTTTTTTTTGCGCTTACCATAATAAAGAGACCCTGGTTCTTTTCAACGAGTTAAAGTGACTGCAAACCACTCCCAAGCTTTCATTTATTTCTCTTGGCTGATTTCTTTATAGACATGCCAGGAGCAGTGATTACTAGCCTGAAATTTAGAGTATCTTGGAATGTTTTTGACTGATGCAATGCTTCTTAGGCTAATGTCAGACGAACGCAGTCAGAGCGGACTCTGCGTGCGTGCACGACGGACAGACGTACTGACGAAAGATACTGTAGACACCACACGATCCGTTTTTCTTGATGGACGTAGAAAAAAAAAGAACTATGGGAAATAAAATTAATATGAAAAATGATAAAAATTTGAAAAGGATACGAAAAGCCATTTTGTGCGTCAAGGTGCTGGACGCCGCAAAAGCGCTGCGTTTGACATCTCACTCACACAGAACACTACGCAGACGTGGCAAACTCTGCACGTCCGTCTAGCGGTTTTACATTCTTGCCTAACTTGCGTCCGTTTGCCACGTGCGCTGTGCGTGCGCAGTTCGGTGCGCACCTACTTTATGTGTGGGTCTCTATTGCTCATGATTCTACAGTTGTGTTCAAAATTATTCAAACCCCAATGCTGTAAAGGGTTTTAGGGAATTTAGTGTACATTTGTAATTGTATTCAGAATGAAATCCTACAAGGACTTTTTAAAGAACCATATGCAACTAAAATGACATCAATTGGTTTTGTAATACAGTAGTAAATGTTTCTTTTGTGAATTCTTCATTGACACAATTATTCAACCCCTTAAAGACTACCACTCTGAAGAACAGAGGTTCATTCAAGTGTTTTCAATCAGGTATTGAAAACACCTGTGGATGTCACGGAGCAGCAATAAAGCATAATAAGCACCAATTAGGCAGCTTTAAAATGACTGTGATACTCCGCTCCTTCTAGACATTTACTGGTGTGGTTACAAACATGGTGAAGTCAAGAGAATGGTCCAGGAAGACAAGAGAAGAGGGGATTACTCTTCACAGGAAGGGCAATGGCTATAAGAAGATTGCAAAGATGTTAAACATACCAAGAGAGACCATAGGAAGCATCATTCGCAAATTCAAGGCAAAGGGCACTGTTGAAACGCTACCTGGTCATGGCAGAAAGAAGATGCTGACTTCGAATGCTGTGCGCTACCTGAAGCGTAGAGTGGAGAAAAGTCCCCGTGTGACTGCTGAGGAACTGAGAAAAGATTTGTCAGATGTGGGTACTGAAGTTTCAGCTCAGACAATACAGCGCACACTGCGTAATGAAGGCCTCCATGCCAGAACTCCCAGGCGCACCCCCTTGCTGTCTCCAAAGAATAAGAAGAGTCGACTGCAGTATGCCAAAAGTCATGTGGACAAACCACAGAAGTTTTGGGATAGTGTTCTGTGGACTGAGGAAACAAAATTAGAACTGTTTGGGCCCATGGATCAACGCTATGTTTGGAGGAGGAAGAACAAGGCCTATGAAGAAAAGAACACCTTGCCTACTGTGAAGCATGGCGGGGTTTCAATCATGCTTTGGGGCTGTTTTGCTTCTGCAGGTACAGGGAAGCTTCAGCGTGTGCAAGGTACCATGAATTCTCTTCAGTACCAGGAGATATTGGATGACAATGTGATGCAGTCCGTCACAAACCTGAGGCTTGGGAGACATTGGACCTTTCAACAGGACAATGATCCCAAGCATACCTCCAAGTCCACTAGAGCATGGTTGCAGATTAAAGACTGGAACATTTTGGAGTGGCCATCGCAGTCACCTGACTTAAATCCGATTGAGAACCTCTGGTGGGACTTAAAGAAAGCAGTTGCAGTGCGCAAGCCTAAGAATGTGACTGAACTGGAGGCTTTTGCCCATGACGAATGGGCGAAGATACCCGTAGATCGCTGCAAGACACTTGTGTCAAGCTATGCTTCACGTTTAAAAGCTGTTATAACTATAAAAGGATGTTGTACTAAGTACTAAGATTGAATGTCACTTGGGGGTTGAATAAAACTGATAATGATGTGAGCACAGAAAAGACATTTGTGGTTATTTCATTTTAAATGTTATGTTATATTTGTCTGACCTACACGTGCCTCTTTGATTTAATTGTAAGCAAGATGACTGAATGATCAAAATCAATGTCAAACTGGCCAAAACACTCAATTTCACTGGGGGTTGAATAATTTTGAACACAACTGTATGCTACAACGGACGTTAAACTGTGCGGCAACACGAACGTGATCACTGCGTTCGTCTGACACCGGCCTAAAAGCATGAAAACCTAGCCTTTTGTTTTGTTTTCCTGTCGCCTTTACATACAGCCCGACACTGTGTAAGATCTCGTATATTGAGTGGTTGCATCCATTTATCTGCGAGCTTCAAACTGGATCTTGGCCCTATACTTATTAGAAGGAGTCCGTTGTATAATGATTTCTCCAGGACCTTTTATTGAAAGATCACTGATAATAAATCCAGACAAGGCTGAGAAAAACCATCACGTACTTATACGGTTTTAGACTTTTCTCGGGTTTTTAGCTAGACTGCACTGTTTCTTTTATACAAGTCTTTTTAAACTGTAGAACAATAATAAGAATGTCCAGTAATATAGTATGTCAAAACATAGTTTACCCTTGTTAATCTTTTCACGTCGCCAATAAACACTGTATTTTTTTTATACACTTTTAATAACATTTATAAACCTGGACGTTGACAAATTCTCACAAACTGTATTATACACAACGGAACACAATTGAAAAGTAAACATCGGTAGCAAGATTACAAGTAAATTTACCATAACAAAAACAAAACCTTAAAATAACAAAATAATAACAAAGCGAAAAGTGAGTTTTAGAGGAAGCACCAGCCACAGTTCTGAGAGGAGGAAAAAGGCGATGAAGGCGCAGAAGAGGAAAAAAAGGAAGATTCCTTTAAACTGAGTCACAAGGTTCCAAGGTCTTCACAATCTCTTTTAAGGTGCTCCCAGAAAAGTTGAACAATAACGTCTGTATTTTGTTACTGTCAAAACCATATCCTGTACAAAAGGCTGATTGTCCATGTCCAACCATCCAGCTATTATGGCTACATAGCATATTCAGGTGTGTGATACCCATTGAGAGGACTTAATCTTTATTATAAGACTCAGACTTTAAATAAACACCTGTGAGTAGCCAACGGATGCCTAAGATAATACTGCACTGCATGTCTTTGAGAGGTGACAGTTACAGTGACAAGTATTTATAAACGCTAACAAGTTCCGAAGCACTGTACAACTGATGAGACAGAATAACAAATATACATACAAGTTAAACACACACAACAGTAGGAGAGAGGACCCTGCCTGAGAGCTACCGTGACTTTAGGTCTAACACTGGCATGGGTTATGAAGTCCTTATGACTTTAGGTCTAACACTGGCATGGGATATGAAGTCTTTATGACTTTAGGACTAACACTGGCATGGGTTATGAAGTCCTTATGACTTTAGGTCTAACACTGGCATGGGTTATGAAGTCCTTATGACTTTAGGTCTAACACTGGCATGGGTTATGAAGTCCTTATGACTTTAGGTCTAACACTGGCATGGGTTATGAAGTCCTTATGACTTTAGGTCTAACACTGGCATGGGTTATGAAGTCCTTATGACTTTAGGTCTAACACTGGCATGGGTTATGAAGTCTTTATGACTTTAGGACTAACACTGATATGGGATATGAAGTTCTTATGACTTTAGGTCTAATAAGTGCATTTCAGGTCCTCTCCTTTCACAATTTTTCATTGGTAATAAAACAATATTCTTGGGTACATCTTTATTTTTATATGATGGTACTGGTCCTTTCAGATCTATATAAACTATGACTTATGCTCATGCAGCATGACATATGTAATGTGTTTTAAACTACATTGCTAACACCTTTGAGTATATTTGATATTATGCTACTGGTATATTGTACAGTGAGTATAATACACACATAGGAGACATTTTGCAAAGATTTGCTTTATCACATAGTCAAGCATGTGGCTGGATTCCAGCTGGGGCATTAGAGGTCTCCGGCACAAGGAACCACCCTTTTGGGTTTTTTTTCAATGTCTACTCGACGGCACCTCAGGATATTGATTATTGACACTGAACTTTACTGTGAACTTTAACATGCTTTGTGAAAATGGAGAGGGAAACCTGCTGTTTGTCCCTGCAGAGGAATCACAAAGTGCTTCATAGGGCTGAGGGTTGCTCCAAGTGAAATCGGAAGCATTGATGGACATTGTTGGGCTTGTTGTAGTGAGGTGTTTGGCATGTTTCACTAGGAATATATTTGGGTGAATTTATTTTTGTTGCTTCACTTTAGGCATTGTGCGTTGATAAAAGGTTGCTAGTGTCGACATGTTTCTACGTCAAGACTCAATGTACTAAAATCATTGAGTGACACTAGAGCATACGACAAATGAAGAAGGTAGGTCCACACTATCAATTTGGCTGCAAATACTTAAACTTATTGGGGAAATCGCAATGTTTCATTCATAAATTGGCCCTTTCTCAAGTCTCTGAGTGCAACTTCCTGTTGGTTTTCTCCTTTTAACATTGGTGTGGGTTTTAATGATGGCTGTCTATGACTGAAGGTTTATCTTTGGACTGTGTTTCCAATGACGACTTTCCTTGGAGTGGGGTTCAGTCATTTTGACTTTAGGTTAAGTATTGGAGTTTCTTTGGTGGAAATCCTTGTGACTTTGTCTTGTATTGCATTTGGTTTTGGTGGTGGAAGTCCCTTCGACAAAAGAATTGGAGAGGCTTTGCGTAAATCTCCTGTGACAATCTAACATTCAAGGTGCACCAGTCCTGTAACGTCACTGGGCTGCAAATGCAACAATGGGAGTCATTAGATGTACTGGATACCTGATGGACGCAAATGGTCACTGGACTTCACCGACAATGCTCCCTTGGAACAGCTCTGGTGAGCATTCACTACCAAGAAGATGGGAGTCCAGCCAGCTCTACTTCTTGAGCTGTCTCTTTCATGTCTTTCTCCTCACGATAATCAATGATTGAGTGATGCCTCCTTATCTGAAGACACAGTCTAGTAATTCATCATCCTGTTGATGATGGCTTGACCAATCGAAGGGGAAATGTGCCTTAAATAGAACCTTCTCCACTGGGAAATCATTCATGCCAAGTCCTCAAAGAGTGGAAATAATAGCTGCAGGTCACACGTGTTTTTGGCAGAAAAATTAGCCATCTTGATAAAGTTGCAATAAAGGATATGTCAAAAGTCACTTGAGAAATAAGTCTCTCCGTTTATTGGTCAAACAACATCAGGTGGTGTTAATGTGTTGGACATTTCTAATTTTATAGGGTACTTTAGGAGTGTGAAGAATGCATTGAATGATGCACAGTTTACTTTAGATATTTGTATCTCTAGGACTTTACCGGCATCTGTTTACATATTATGTAATGAGTTGGAATCGGACATAAATTGCGTGTTTAATCAAACTCCCGCCTTCGCTAATAAAGCAAACCTGTTAATAGAATTCTCTCTGCTTTTATCAAATGCTTTTTCAGCAAGTGCTCCTAACAGCATCCTGCTAAATGCCAATGACCTTTATAATTAAACCGGTATTGAAGGGCCCTCAGGCCCTGTCACAGTACCCAGCGTTTGAGACATTATGCAGTAAACCAGAGGTATCAGCTGTTTTTATTGTTTGTCTTACTATGAGTGCGACTCCTGCGCTTGTTTTATTTCCATACTTGTTTTCCTTTTACATAATTATGTATATTTCCCCTTTCCATTTTATTAATTGTGCACAATCCTAATGAAAACAGCATCGCGTTCACCAATTATGCCTCCTTTACAAGAAATAATATACTTATGTCATTAGATTTTTACATATTTTTTTTTCTATTGTTTAGAAATTAAATCTTGATAAAAATGTCTAATGTGTTTCCCTTAATTGAAACATCTAAATTGTTAGCTTTTGCACGCCTGTACTTTAAATGATTACCTTTGCTTTAGTACTCTCTAATTTAATTAATAAATTACTATTCTGTAATAATGTCTCCTTATAGTTAATTTCTAACTCCGTTGTAAGGATGAATGTTGTACTTTGTAGCATTAAATCACATATATATATATATATATATATATATTCCACGTATGTCATGCACTCACGCTGTAGCCGTCACTTGATTCAAATCTACCCGGTGCTCCGTCTTTTGGCCTCAATTTTGCATAAGTAAACCAAGGAAGATGACGGCACTCAAGGGTTAAAATATTAGTTAAATCCTTTGTTCGGTTAATCCACTAAATAGAAAAGTTGACGTTTCAGCTCCACCTTGGAGCTCTCCTCAGAACATGAGATGTTCACATTTATATATGAATTGCTGTGATGTGCAAGTGGCTCCTGCGATAATGAACCATATATACAGTTGTGTTCAAAATTATTCAACCCCCAATGCTGTAAAGGGTTTTAGGGAATTTAGTGTACATTTGTAATTGTATTCAGAATGAAATCCTACAAGGACTTTTTAAAGAACCATATGCAACTAAAATGACATCAATTGGTTTTGTAATACAGTAGTAAATGTTTCTTTTGTGAATTCTTCATTGACACAATTATTCAACCCCTTAACGACTACCACTCTGAAGAACAGAGGTTCATTCAAGTGTTTTCAATCAGGTATTGAAAACACCTGTGGATGTCACGGAGCAGCAATAAAGCATAATAAGCACCAATTAGGCAGCTTTAAAATGACTGTGATACTCAGCTCCTTCTAGACATTTACTGGTGTGGTTACAAACATGGTGAAGTCAAGAGAATGGTCCAGGAAGACCAGAGAAGAGGGGATTACTCTTCACAGGAAGGGCAATGGCTATAAGAAGATTGCAAAGATGTTAAACATACCAAGAGAGACCATAGGAAGCATCATTCGCAAATTCAAGGCAAAGGGCACTGTTGAAACGCTACCTGGTCGTGGCAGAAAGAAGATGCTGACTTCGACTGCTGTGCGCTACCTGAAGCGTAGAGTGGAGAAAAGTCCCCGTGTGACTGCTGAGGAACTGAGAAAAGATTTGTCAGATGTGGGTACTGAAGTTTCAGCTCAGACAATACAGCGCACACTGCGTAATGAAGGCCTCCATGCCAGAACTCCCAGGCGCACCCCCTTGCTGTCTCCAAAGAATAAGAGTCGACTGCAGTATGCCAAAAGTCATGTGGACAAACCACAGAAGTTTTGGGATAGTGTTCTGTGGACTGATGAAACAAAATTAGAACTGTTTGGGCCCATGGATCAACGCTATGTTTGGAGAAGGGAAGAACAAGGCCTATGAAGAAAAGAACACCTTGCCTACTGTGAAGCATGGTGGGGGGTCAATCATGCTTTGGGGCTGTTTTGCTTCTGCAGGTACAGGGAAGCTTCAGCGTGTGCAAGGTACCATGAATTCTCTTCAGTACCAGGAGATATTGGATGACAATGTGATGCAGTCCGTCACAAACCTGAGGCTGGGGAGACGTTGGACCTTTCAACAGGACAATGATCCCAAGCATACCTCCAAGTCCACTAGAGCATGGTTGCAGATTAAAGGCTGGAACATTTTGGAGTGGCCATCGCAGTCACCTGACTTAAATCCGATTGAGAACCTCTGGTGGGACTTAAAGAAAGCAGTTGCAGTGCGCAAGCCTAAGAATGTGACTGAACTGGAGGCTTTTGCCCATGACGAATGGGCGAAGATACCCGTAGATCGCTGCGAGACACTTGTGTCAAGCTATGCTTCCCGTTTAAAAGTTGTTATAACTGTAAAAGGATGTTGTACTAAGTACTAAGATTGAATGTCACTTGGGGGTTGAATAAAACTGATAATGATGTGAGCACAGAAAAGACATTTGTGGTTATTTCATTATAAATGTTATGTTATATTTGTCTGACCTACACGTGCCTCTTTGATTTAATTGTAAGCAAGATGACTGAATGATCAAAATCAATGTCAAACTGGCCAAAACACTCAATTTCACTGGGGGTTGAATAATTTTGAACACAACTGTATATCAGAGTATAGCAGTATGTAGTGATACCTTTTTTTACTGGACTGTTACATTTAAAAGTCAAGCTTTCGAGAGTGTTCCTCTCTTCCTCAGGTCTTGATGCTAAACTGACCAAAATCCTAGAATTGAACAATAAAGATCTATATATATATATATATAATACAAAACGGCAAAAGGTTGCTCTCCACCTCAAAACTAAGCAGGTGCATCTAAGACATCAAATACAAAACACCAAGAAAGAGCACTCCATGTTATTGACCACCTTCTTCCATCATTTTCTGTGAAAAAAAACGTTTTAAAAAATGTTCAAAAAAACCTGACTGAGGTAAAATGATGGGGATTTAGTTCACAAAGTATGATCATAATTTGCTTAAGGCTTAAGCCTGTCACAGTCGCCAATGTACCCCATCTTTGACCGGTCCTATATAACTTGACCAAGTCCGCACTTACAGGATCAACTCACCCTGGAGCTCCCCGGCAGCTTGAGGCCTTTCTAGGCTGCCATGGTGGAGCACCTGTGAACAGGGAGGGGTGCATACCAAATGGGAGTTGTCTATAAATAAAATACAAAACCGCAAAAGGTTGCACTCAACAATAATATGGACTGCTCTTTCTTGGTGTTTTGTATGTGTATATATATATATATATATTACATAAAATGGTGGAGGGAGGCACTCGGGGACTCTAAAATCCAAAAGTTTATTAATATGGCATTAAAAACTGACCAAAATCATAGAATTGAACAATAAAGAATATATATATATATATATATATATATATATATATTATATATATATATATATATATTTCAAATGTAGTCATGCTCTTATTTCACAGACGCATAGACTGAGATTGTGCTTAAGAACCAACTGGCGCACGTTAACCGGCCATTCTTGGACTATACCTCGTTTCCTGTAATGAAGCTTTCTGGGGTTTGAGTCCTGCGTTAGATCACCGTTTTTTACGTTTGGAAATAAGGTTACATTAAATCAGCTCAGAGCGTGGTGATCTAACAGTCGCTAGTGGGCTGCTGGTTTCTTTCATTTCACATAGCGAATTTCATCCTTTGTGAAATGTTTTTTCAAGAAAAGCAGCAATTAAATGAAGACGGATGCTGTGTTTTGTACCTTTAAGCAGACACGGCGTTTTCATTCAATTCAGGTTTAGGCTGCATGCGTAATCACTGGGTTTTTTTCTCTGTAAATGATTTATTTTGCTGGATTCCTTAAAGCGATGGAGTACTGTTTCCTGAAAAATACCGTCTGCCTGCATTTTCATCTTGATCGCTCTCCCCTTGACATGCTGCCTATTCACAAAGCATCGGATGGCTGTTATATTAACCGCCAATTATCATCCTGGGTATTAATAGACGATATTAACTAATGTCATCCTTGGAGGGAAGATTCACAGCAATATGTCACGGCTGTGCTTGGCTGTAGAGTAGTTTCTCAATCCCTGCACCAGGACTAGGTGTTTTTATGGTTGGTGCTGCCCTGGTACAACAAATTTTGTTGGCTTCCCTTCCTGCTGTCACATATATTGAACATGAAACTAGGACAAACTATTCCTGATCCAGTAGGGCTATTTATGCAAATTCAAGTGTAAATTGGATTAACCTCCCTGGCGGTCTATTTATTCAAAATTTTCTTGTCCCAAAGCGCTCAGTTTTTTTTCTGTTTTGGCCCCCCCCCCCAGCGACATCCCGAGTGTGGCTCGGGGGTTAAATTCCTATGTTGGAAGTGGTAACCCCGAGCAACACTCGGGATGCCGCTGGATACATCACCTCTCCCTGCGCTCCCTCGATGTCCCCCGCAGTCTCCGGCGACCGCGACCTCATACTTCCTGGTTCCCACCTCACGAGAAGGAATCCAGGAAGTAAAACGCTGCGATCGTCAGAGGAGACTGCGGAGATCAGAGAGGGCGCACAGGAGAGGTGATGTATGCAGCCCGAGTGTGTCTCGGGGGTTACCACTTCCAGCCTATTTATTTTGTTTATTCAATGTCATTTATAACAACATTTTATTATAGTTTAAAGCAGTGGGCCCTGAGGACCAGGGTCGGGAAACACTAACAGGCCAGGTTTTAAGGATTCCCTCAGTGATTGCCAGATGACTGAAACCTGCAATCAATGAGCAGCAAATCATCACCTGTGCTTCACATATCTAGCAAACCTAGCCTGTTAGTGGGCCCTGAGGACCAGGGTTGGGGACCACTGGTTAAAGACTCATCACTGGGAGTTTTATTGCTTTGCAGCTGTGTTACACACCCACACATCTCAAATCGATCCTCTAAAAAAGGTTCACTAGTAGAAGATAGAGGAACTTAAAAATTAAGGAGACCAGCTAAGTGCCATTTCTCTCACTTCTCAATTATCAAATATAACTGCTGCCACCTCCAGTCTGCTGCCATAGGCTCAAGCCTAGTTGGCCCGTGCAAGAACTCACCCTTGATGAGGGCCCAGATGGTCCCTGTTCTTAGCAACTGGCACATGTTATTTAGGAAAAGGCAAGTGCTGCAATGCAGTGTTTTCTTTAGCTAAAAAGGTGTAACTAATCAAATCATTATTCACACTAGAGCAGAGGAGAGCAAGCAAGTGTTGGCCTGGTGGTGGTCATGGTGGAAGGAGTCTGACTTCCTAAACACTGCCAGAATGCTAAAGAGCAAACATTTGAGACAGCTGATCAAACAACCAAAACGTTGCTGGTGATGTCACATTAAAGGTGTCTTTCCCCTTATGAAGATAGGCATGCCGGGATTCCTTTTGTCGTTGTTCTTCGATTAATAAGACTGGCTTCTCCTGGATCAGTGAGCACCATATTTTGTACTGTTGTGGAAATAGATCTTTTTATAGAAGGGTTACAAGCAGAGGCAGGTGTGCAGGAAGTGTTTTCTCTTCGAATAGACTAAAAGTGTTACCTGCACTCTGGTGGCTGTCTGTCAATCAGCTTTTGGATCTCCTACCCATGGGCAGAGATGTCCCTGATCAAAGTGCTGTATTAGTGCTCTATAGAGATCTGACATAGCTTTGCTGAAATGAACTGTTTGGTCAAATAAGCATTCAACCAGTCGCCTTGTAATGGGTAAACAGACCTGGAATTGACATTGAGGTATCCTGGCAAACGCTTGGTAAATTGAGTGGCCATATGTAAAGGGGCTCGGAGTTCTGAGAAGAACTCCCCCCCCCCCCGTCATGTTTCTTTTATGGTCCCAGCTTCCACCCAGTGAGTGGCAGCCAGTGTTTGAATAACATAGTTCCAGAGGGCTTAAAAGTCCATTTCTGCAGGGCAAGCTCTTCTGGTGAGGAGCAGTGATCATAGTGCCCTGCTCAAGGAGTCCTAAGGTAATGTAGCTTGCCCACAAGGAACAGCGAATGCAATTTAGAAATGTACCCAGATCCAGAGACAGGGCTCTTGTAAGAGCAAAAGTAGAATGAAGCTTTGCTACAGTGTGCTTAAAACTGTTTCTCAATATCACATCATCCTTTCCCACTGCCCTATAGATGACCCTGAAGATGTAGCCACGACAGAATGATACAACAGGAGACAATCATGTTATATATAGCATTGAATAACCAAGCAATAAACACACTGAACCGTAATACGGGGCATATCGCCGAAGTTGTTACTACGGAAGCTATTGGCATAAAAAAAACACCGTTCAAAAGCAAGCCGTAAATTTATGTTCTGTAACCGTTACAACATGGATTTCCCAACCTGGTAAATAATCTCCCATAATGACCACCACTGCAAATCTGCAAACCTACCTCGTGACGAAGCCAAATGAGCAATCCTGGTCACCCTGTAAGTATATGTCATGATATGGCACATGTCTAGACAACTAAACCCATAATGATGGTGAAAGCAAAGATACAATGTGTTACATAACATTCAGACACGTCTCTATATTCCATCGGCTGAGCACACTGCATTTTTGGATTAATTAATGAGAATGTAATTGGATTGTGATAGTTCTTGTAAATCACTGAAAGGTTAAAATTCAACCTCTTGGTAAGTATTATATTTAATCCATCTTTCATTTCTGGTGAATTTTTTCAAGCACACCGTATCCCTCAAATTATATTCTATACCAGAAGGGCCCTTTGTCATTCACACAATGGTAAATGACAGGGTCACTTCTAAAAGGATTCGTTTACAATGAAATGCATGGATTTCTTGGCAGAGTCACAGTAAAGTACAATCCTGGAAATGTATTTTTATTAAATTGCCCTCTTTTGATCCTCTGAGCAGGAGGGTATTGTACAAAGCTATGTGTCTTACAGATCCCGGCTTCACACAATTAACTGTCTCCAACCAAGGGCTCGTATTAGAAGCACGCATTCATTAATTTATATGCGTGATCTGATTCTTTACTTTAATGAGGATTCATTTCCATACAGATTATAAAAATAAGATTTATTGTTTAAGCTGATTTTGAATATATCAAGTCTCAGTGTACGGGTAAAAGCAAATAAAGCTGTTAAACTGGAATAGTTAAACACTCCTCGTTCTAATCCCCGACCGTTACATCCCGCTTCTTCCATGATTAAATCGTATTTGTTAATATCTGGAAAACTTGAGAAATCATCTAATAATCACCATGTATGATGCCACGTGTCAGTAGGAATGTTAATGTGGTAATTATCAGATAATATCCCTTCTAGTTTAATACAATTATGAAAATATATTTAATAATTCGAGTAAGAGGCTTTTAATGTGCAATCTCAGGCCTTTTTTCGGAGACTTAGCAAAACACAGTTATGACAAGCAGGACCTTTTAAGTAGCTTTTTTTTATTTTATTTTTATGTGCGCAAATTAAGCCTAAGGGTAAAATATACATTAATGAACAGATGTGATTAAATATTAATTAGATTTATATAGTGGAGCCTCTGTGCTGCTGGGAATAATGTGCAAGATATCATGTCTCCGCAGCTTTTATTTTTTTATGCGTCTTGTTACATTGTACATCTCAAATGTTATCTTGGAAAAGAATCGTGAGTGGAATCTGGAAATCGTCATGTAGGGTTTAATCTCGGGGTTTGGCACAAGTTAGCTCTCGGAATTCAGTTTTTGGATAATCTTTATTGGGGGTCTCATTGGGTGGTTGTTTTTTAGGGTTAGGATTGTTTTAAATTTATGCTAATTGACGAAAAAAAAAATCCTCTTTTGTTCATGTAAGCAGACTCACAAGAGAAGTGTCAAAGCCATTTTGCTTTATATTTTATTGAATACCAGATGGAAACGGGTTTGGGTTGAAATCCCGACAACCAGGTTCTCGAATGCCAACATCCTGACAAGTGCCCGACATACAGCGTTGTATTTTGGCCTAGGCCAACAAGGCCTAGGGTGGCAATTTACAGGGGGCGGCGCCCCGCCGCTCAGTGGGACCCGCTGTACCGCCGCTTGGTGGGACCCGCCGCCCCGCGGCTGGATCAGAGGGACCCGCCGGATATGCGAGCTGCGCCACCGAGCAAAAGCGCTAGGAGGAAGTGGTCATATGACTTCCCTTCCTCCCATACGTGTGCTGCTCCACCTGCCAGAGCAGATGCAGGAAGGAGAGCCGCCGCTGACTCGCCGCCAGCCCCCAACCGCCAGCCCAGCCCAATGCCTCCCAGGTCTAGTATGTGAAAGAAAGAGGGGGGGGGTAAATGAAAGAAAGAGAGGGGGTAAATGAAAGAAAGAGAGGGGGTAAATGAAAGAAAGAGGGGTGAGTGAATGAAAGAAAGAGGGGTGAGTGAAAGAAAGAGGGGTGAGTAAATGAAAGAGGGGGGAGTAAATTAAAAAAGGGGGGAGTAAATGAGAGGGGGTAAATGAAAGGGGTAAATGTAAGAAAGGGGGAGTAAATGAAAGAGGGGTAAATGTAAGAAAGAGGGGTAAATGAAAGAGGGGTAAATGAAAGAGGGAGGAGTAAATGGAAGAAAGAGGGGGTAAATGAAAGAAGGGGGTAAATTAAAGAAAGAGGGGGTAAATCAAAGAGGGGGGTAAATGAAAAAGCGAGGGGTAAATGAAAGAAAGAGGGGGTACATGTAAAAAAGAGGGGGTAAATGAAAGAGGAGAGTAAATGAGAGGGGGGAGTACATGAGAGAGGGTAAGTGAAAGAAAGAGGGGGTAAATGTAAAAGGGGTAAATGTGAAAGAGGGGGGAGTAAATGAAAGAAAGGGGGGTAAATGTAAGAAAGAGGGGGTAAATGTAAAAAAGAGGGGGTAAATGAAAGAAAGGGGGAGTAAATGAAAGAGGGGGTAAATGAAAGAAAGGGGGGGAGTAAATGAAAGGGGGTAAATGAAAGAAAGAGGGGGGGTAAATGAAAGAAAGGGGGAGTAAATGAAAGAAAGGGAGTAAATGCAAGAGGGGTAAATGAAATGAAAGCGGTGGGGGGTTAAATGAAATGCAAAAGGTGTTTTTTAAATGAAATGAAAGCGATGGAGGGAGGGTTTAAATGAAATAGGTGTGAGGGGTTAAATTAAAGAAGTGGGGGTTTAAATGAAATGAGTGAGTTTTATTGCTGTGCAGCTGTGATTCGCGCATACACAGCCCACATTACTGTGAGTTTTATTGTTGTGGAGCTCTGATACGCTCGTGCATACCGTACATTACTGTGAGTTTTATTGCTGTGCAGTTCTGTGATACGCTCATACACAGCGCACGTTTCTATGGGTTTTATTGCTGTGCAGCTCTTACACGCTCATACACTGCGCATTTCTGTGGGTTTTATTGCTGTGGAGCTCTGTGATACGCACATACACAATGCACCTTTCTGTGGGTTTTATTGCTGTGAAGCTCTGATACGCTCATACACAGTGCACCTTTCTGTGGGTTTTATTGCTGTGCAGCTCTTATACTCTCATACACACCGCACATTTCTGTGAGTTCTATTGCTGTGGAACTCTGATACGCTCATACACAATCCACGTTTCTGTGGGTTTTATTGCTGTGCAGCTCTGTGATGCGCTCATACACAATGGACGTTTCTGTGGATTTTATTGTTCACCCAATTAGAGTGGCTGTGATCCAATATACTTGACATGCATGGCTGATCTTTGTAAAAATGCTTGAATTTAAACATGTCATAATTTTATTATCTCAATAGATACATTTGAAATGGTATACAAAATATACAAGTAGGCACCTGGTGTCCACTTTTTTAATATGAAGAGAGGAAAAGGCGGAGCCTAAATAGGAAGGGTGGGGTTTAACCCGGAAGAGGTGCGACCTTGACAGGAAGGGGTGTGCCAAATTTAAATTAGGGGGTCACAAGTTTAGTCACGCCTGGGGCAGCACAAAACCTAAATACACCACTGCCGACATACGAAGTTCCCGACACGGTCAACTCCCTGACGGCCAACATGGCGACATCTAATATCCTGATGGGCCAACTTCCTAACTCCCTAACCCTAACTCCTGAACTTCTTAACTCCCTAACTGTCTGGGATTTTGGAATTCGGGAAGTTGGCCGTCTGCGATGGCCTGCAACGGAAGTTAGCCGTCTGTTATCTGTGTCGGGAACTTAGTATGTCGGGAACTTAGTATGTCGGGCACTTGTTCTATCAGGAAGTTGGCCGTCGGGATGTTGGCATTTGGGATCTGGGTTCTAGGGATTTTTTCCAGCACCCGTTGGAAACATGGTGCATAGGGCTCTGTTTGAAGGTCACAGTATCTACAGTGCTGACACATGCCACAGCTATGCAAAGTATGAGCCCATGCACAGCCAGTCCCCTTTCTGGCACGGACAGACTGAGAGCTCTGTTCAATCCACAGTATTTTCAGTGTGTGATTTAGCCAGCGTGACTTAACAGAGTCCCTCAACCATTAGGTTTTTCTATGTCAATTGAAAGAATGTATTAAATCAGGGATGTCAAACCCCCCCCCCCCAGGTTGATTACCTACAATTCCCAAAATTCACTGAATGCAATAGATCAGAAGTGAATCATGGGAGCTGTAGTTCAGTAACATCTGGGGGGGACAGAGTTTGACATCCATTAACCAATTCAAAGAGAAAATAAAAACCACGTGTTTTGTTCTAATATAGTGGGTCAGCACTGTTGATACTGTGACCTTCAAACAGAGCCCTATGCACCATGTTTCCATTGGGTGCTGGAAAAATCCTGACAATCAGGTTCCCGAATGCCAACACAACAGAACAAGTGCCCGACATACCAAATTCCCGACACAAACAACTCCCGTCAGCCAACTCCCCGACATGAGCTTTGTGACTTGCAGTGAATTCAATCTCTTGTTGCTGAATTAATGTGGTTATCACTCTACAATACAATAAGACTCCGCTTGGATCATTGATGGGCCCTTATTGCTTGAATAACTTGTGTACATCATACATAAAAGAATGGCGAAAGAAATACAAATGTAAAAATTCCATATAAACAAGCTACTCATCTTTGAGGTCCCCACACTGGTGTAATTCATGAAGTATTGCATCTTCTGCAGTAAGATCTGCCCAAACCAATAAGAATTTGGTCAAGCATGGCATTCTTTTCTCTTTTCTGGGGATTATTTCCTATAAACTGCAAGATTTGATGAGGCACGTGGTTCAGTGCTCAGCTGCAGGTCCTTTCATTAAATTAAAATGGACAGACCTGCTGCATGCGCTGATATCTAGTGTCAGATTGCCAACACATCCATTGTGCTTATGTGTTGTGCATGTTATGTATGCAAAGTCATGGATTGGGAATGTGCGTGTGTGTTTCATGCAATTACCTGGTGTGCAGAAGAGGAACCTTCTTTTCTCCTGGTTTTGACTTGATGAGGAATGGGTCATGAGTCATAAGCCTTTTCTTTTTGTGTCAAACTATGATGTTCTGATGTGAATTGTGTTTACGTTTGCTTATTGGCGTACATTGAGTCTCCCATCTCCATAAAGTGTCTGTCATCCTTACGTTTGCCATATGATCCTTTCCGATGGCTGCTCAGTCATCTTTTCTAAAATGATTCTTAAAAAGACTCCGTCTGTTGAATCATTTTACTGGTGGAGATGATTTAAATATTTAATAACCACTAGGCTGCAATAAATTGATGCCGAATGATGACAGTATCGATCTGCAGATTGATAGATTCGACCTAAACTAATAGTGATTAATCTCAGGAGCCTTAGGGCTGACCTAAAGGCCAAAACCATAAGAAGCTAATGTGTGGCTCCCCTCTTTAATATTGGATCATGATGTAAATTGGTTTCTGCTATGTACACATTGTATTAATCATTTAAATGTTCCAGAGGGTCATTCATCGAGTTTTCATTTTGTCGAGGACGAATATATATTCATCTTTACTATTGTTTTGCTATTCATATATTTCTACAAAGCTAATTTAATGCTAAAAAAAATCCAACGGAGAAAGAAATATGACAATTGAGAGTCAGTTCCCAATAGTGCAAAGAATACAGATCAATATTAATGCTGTTCACATAGTACCCGTATAGCATAGACATATAATCAACAGTATCGACAAAGTACCTGGTTTTATCCACATAGCCGTATACAACGAGTCCTAAAGTAAGCCAATAAAGCCATACAGCACGCCAGCAATATAATAAGTGCTTGGCTATTGCCAGATGAAGGATACTCAGTGGGAATGAATATGTAATATACGCCATATATCCAGTGGTGTATTTAGGTTTTGTGCTGCCCTAGGCCTGACTAAACTCGTGCACCCCCTAATTTAAATTTGAGGCACCCCTTCCTGTCAAGGGCACACCTCTTCCTGGTTAATCCCCACCCTTCCTCTTTAAGCTCCACCTTTTCCTCTTAGAGCTCCGCCTTTTCCTCTTTTTATATTAAAAGTGGATACCAAGTGCCTTCTTGTATATTTTGTATACCATTTCAAATGTATCTATTAAGATAAATAAAATTATGAAATGTTTAAATTCAAGCATTTTTACAAAGAACAGCCACGCATGTCACGTATACTGGATCACAGCCGCTCTAATTGGTTGAACAATAAAATCCACAGAAACGTGCACTGCATATGAGTGTATCACAAAGCTGCACAGCAATAAAACCCACAGAAATGGGCACTGTGTATGAGCATATCAGAACTGCACAGCAATAAAACTCACAGTAATGTGCAGTGTGTATGAGCGTATCCCAGAGCTCCAGGGCAATAAAACTCACAGTAATATGCAGTGTGTATCATTGAATCCACAGCAATAAAACTCCCAGCAATGCAATGTGCAGCGTGTATGAGTGTATCAGAATCCACAGCAATAAAACTCCCAGCAATGCAATGTGCGGTGTGTGTGTCAGCGTATTAGAATTCACAGCAATAAAACTCCCAGCAATGCAATGTGCGCTGATGTGAGTACATCAGATTTTTATTCTATTCGATTTATTCCGTATGCAAACGCCCTGCTCCGCTGCTCGTTGTTTGAGAACACAGCTCAAAGCTGACACACAGTGACAGTGGCACCTCCTAGTAACCCCTAATGACACCCAAATAATCACTGGTACCTGGGGCGGCCCTCCCTCTGCCACTCCCCTAAGTACACCACTGCTCTGTGATATGCTCACACACAAGTTTTGCGAACTGCCAGCAAGTACGGTGCTGTTTGAAGGCAGTGCAAATCCCATAGAGAAGTAATGGTTAATCTATTCAGAGAACACCAAACAGCAGAGAAATGGCAGTGAAATGCCCTGATGTTCGGTGGTTTCAATCAGCAGGTTTCTTCAGGTGAACCCCATAGGTTTTAATGTTAAAAATATTCCCGTTTTTATGCAATATCTAATAAACCATTTATTATTTTAATCTGCAGTAAAAAGTCTTTATTGATTTTTTTTTGATTTTTTTTTAGTACCTTTTAGTAATTTTTCAGCAAAATTTCCCCCCCTTTTTTTTAATAGCGGTTTTTCTTTTTTCTGTAACAAAACTTTTTATTATCAATCATAGGATCTTATATGTAAATTCCAGACATTTTCGTTCAGTAGTTCTTTTGAAAACCGCAGGCCACGGGTTTGCGGTGGCAACATTCAGCGGCCGACTCCATGCACTTGGGGACCCTGCGGTGAATGGTGAATTCACTGCAGGGTGGGGAAATTTTTCCCCGAAGTGCAGGGAACTACAGAACACCAAAATGTTGGCGTCATTTCGGTGCTCTGTGAGTAACCCATTTAGTGGTGAGGTTTTTTGCTGCCCCCTGGAAAGTGAAAGCCTAGGCCTTGCCTACCCAGGACATACTTGAAAATTAGTGGAATCTCAATGTATTCTTCCTGGCAAAATACTTTGCAAAAGCAA
This sequence comes from Leptobrachium leishanense, assembly GCA_009667805.1. Lineage (NCBI taxonomy): Eukaryota > Metazoa > Chordata > Amphibia > Anura > Megophryidae > Leptobrachium > Leptobrachium leishanense. The sequence continues at coordinate 288,360,360 of CM019067.1, forward strand.
GAAAAAAAATTTTTTAGGGGTGGGGCCACCAGTGCGGGCCAAAATACACCACTGCATATATCCCAATATGTAATATACACCACATATCCCAAAAAAGTGTCAGTTTGTGTCCAAAAGAAAGACTAAGGATTTATTTTCCCAAAAAGAGTCTCTGGTCTTGACAAATCTCAAAGAAAATATAGAAAAAGAAAGGGAACAAGTAATAGTGCAACACCGTCTATTAATGCAAAAATCAAAAATATAAATGGGTCAGATGATTATCCACTCACATGTGTCACAGCCTGGTTTGACTGGCTCTAAGAGATGGTACAGCCCAATGATGGAGGCTGGTGCTCGGATGACCTCAGAGAAAATCCAAAGTTGATGGCTTTGGTAAATGTAACCATACCGGAAGTGGCAATCATTACTGGGATTAGTGACAGATCTGCTATAAATACACCTCCCGATGCTGGAAATTCTTTATAAAGTGGGAAAGGTCTTACAGATATGACTGTTCCCTTTACGCGGCCTTCAAAGAAAAATGTTTGAGATGAAAGTGTTAAAAAGAAACAAAGCAAAGTGTTGAATGAAGTTGCTGCATGCAAACCTAATAACTTGAGATATTCACCATTTTATTGGACTGTTTGATTACTTTCCATATTGTCGTGGGAGCAGTATTGGCTTTTTCGTCTGATCAGTACATACAATGTGGGGGTTAAAATGCTAATCACTGTTATTTACCATTGAGAATGAAAGCACGGGAGGCTGCGCTTGGTTCTTGGAGTGCGCTGGTGCCACTCACATTTATTTCTACTCTGGAGCATAAGACAAACATTTCATGATGGTCCCTTTACATCAGCGCCGTATCTCTCTACCTCTTATTTACCATTGTTACATAGGCCGAAAAAAAGGACATACGTCCATCAAGTTCAGCCTTTCCCACATCACCTACTGTGTTTGATCCAAAAGGAGGGAAAAAAAACAGTCTGAAGCGCTCGCCAAATATGCAACATACTGGGCAAAAATTCTTGACCCCAAAATGGCGTCATATTTCTCCTTGGATCAAGAAGCTTTTACCCACATAGTCAATATTATAACCCTTAATATTCTGTGTCTGCAGGAAGTCATCCAGCCATTGTTTAAAAGTGTGTACAGACTCTGACCCAACCACCTCAACAGGCAGAGAATTCCACAACTTTATTGTTCTCACCGTAAAATTACCCTTCCTAAGCTTTAGGCTGAATTTCCTTTCGTCAAGTCTAAATGGGTGACCTCGTGTCCGGTGTATAGTCCTGTTAATGAATAGGTTTCCAGACAATGGTTTATAATGGCCCCGTATATATTTATATAAAGCTATCAGATTGTTGCAAACCTTGGTGATCCAGAGACGGAATTTCAAACTAAGTCAATGAATCTTCACCTGCCGTTGTTTGATTTTTGCCTCTATGGACTGACAAAGTTCATCATGGTGGACCGGCTGGGTGGAGTAGAGGTAACCTCACTGGTCTGCATGGAGAGAGCCCGTGGAGACATGGGTTTGATCCCAGCGAGCACCTCTCCAGTAAGTGTCCTTGGGCAAGACACCTAACGGTACATAATCGCCACCCAGGACATACTTGAAAACGAGAGAAATCTCAATGTATCCTTCCTGGTAAAATACTTTCTCAAAAATATATTTTAAAAAATTGGTGGCAGCAATGGTGATTTTCTCTATTGTATGCAACAACGGTAAATAACAGTGACTAGTTCACACATCCACAACTTGTTACTCCATTTGCAATAAAACGGTTAAGCAAACGTAATTTATTATTTACTGAAGCAATTACATTTATTATTTATTTGCTGATGTCATTATAAACTGAATTGTTTATTTCTCACTCTTCCGAATATTTAAACTTCAGGAGTTCTTGCCCAGTGCAGCAGTTTGGGGAATTGAAATGGGATCCCAAATTACAAGCCAAAAAAAAACGGAGTTTGATAACTTTTACTACTCGCCGTGTTTCCTTGGCTACACAATTGTGGGACATACACTTTATTTTGTTGTGCTATTACTGTCTATTCTAAAATCTAATATAATTGGATCTCTACTAGGTGCAGGATTAATTGCTAATCTTCTGTTACTGAGATTTTGGCGATAGCATTACGCTTTCAAATCTGGGATGACATTGTTCGTGTGTGGCGTTCCACTTTTAGTGTCGATGACACGGAATGAAAAGAATTCTAATTATGGATAGAATTTCTTTTTCTTATGCAAAAAATACAACATTGAACGAATTACAAGTATTCTACCTGAAAATGCCTTGAGCATTTCCATGGCACAATGTTTTTATCCCCTAAATTTACTCCCCCCCCCCCCACACACTTATTGTCTATACTGTTAACAGGTGTCCCCTGTGTGTAGGAATGTAATCCATTTTTATTTTGATACTAATGGAGCAGCACAATGTAATACAGCAAATATAATCCGATGAACTGAGGTGGCCTGTTTTATCATTTTCATATAATGGCAACTTTGTCTCAATATTCCTGGCAATCTATTCAAAAGCACTGATATAAAAGGATGACATCCACCCCTTGGAAGCTTCAATGCCCTTTATAGTGTGTTTGTTGTCTTTCTGTTGGCACTTTATGTACCCAAGGCTGAGCGACAGATATTTGCAATAGAGGAAAAAGAAAATCAGCAGGGTTATTCAGAGAAAGGTGAAAACCAGGAGAATTAGCAAGAGAAGAGAACAATCTAGAACAAATAACTGATTTGGAAAGTGAGATAAATGGGAGAATTTTTCTGGTTTGGTTATTTTGACCTTGAATTTTCACTTCTCCAGTCATTCTGGATAGAATTGTATATTTTTCCTATTTTCTGCCTTGTATGTTCTAAACCTTCTTGTAGCTCTCCAATCCACCGAGGACATATCTGTGCTTCCTTAAAAATACTGGGCCTTATTCCCAGCGAGCCGAATAAATATATATATATATATATATATATATCACCAGGATAGAGCACTCTGTATCAATGACCACCTTCTTCCATCATTTTCTGAAGCAAAAAACAAACAGTTTCAAAAAACCTGACTGAGGTAAAATGATGGGGATTCAGTTCACAAAGTTATGATCATAATTTGCTTAAGCCTGTCAGTCGCCAATGTACCCCATCTAACTTGACCGAGTCTGCACTTACAGTATCAACTCACCCTGGAGCTCCCCGGCAGCTTGAGGCCTTTATAGGTTGCCACGATGGGACACACCCGTGAACAGGGAGGGGTGTATACCCAGGAGTTATCACCTCTCTATATGTATATACAGCAGAACCACTCATAATGGCTCCTGTGTTATTCCAGCTGAGCTGCAAACTTTGCCTGCGGCTCAGCGGTTTCCGCTGCCTACTGTAAATGAAACTTCCCATATTTTGTATAGGAAGCACTGCTTTGCGGGCAGCTGGAAAATAGCGTGTGATTCCAAGGTCGCTTGTTAGTCTCGTCTTGAGCCTGTGTTACCATTTCTCAGATCCTGGTGCTATGTTATTTGGCATTTCTCTCTCGTGTAGTTGGAGTCTTGGGTTACACTGCCGGTAACTGTTAGCGGCTCCTTCCTAGTACAAGTCAAGCTGCCAATACAGTGGCTGGCAATGGAGAGTTCTAAGGGTTAACGGTGTGCGCTGCATCTACCCAATAGCGGCTCCCTATTAACGGGTCACACTAAAGCTGCTTCCTGTCACAAAGAGTAGGACCTGCTATCAATCTATTTAATCCTTTTGTTTTGCTTGTTGTTTCAATATATATTATATTTTATTATTTATGTTTTTAACAAAAAGTTTTAAGACCTCAAATACAGAATTCACTAGGACAGTTTTGGTCCAGCATTCTACCACCAGTCTCTCTATTACATTGTAATTCATTTATGTGGTGGATAGATCTCTTAAATCGAAACTTTACATTCTAATAAGTTACATTGTCACCTCATTAGAGTCTGTCAATTAAACATGTTCTAGTGCACTTTCTATGTAAATATATGTGGTTGTACATCATAAAACAAACGATCATCAATGTATTGTTTCATTGAGAATAGCTAACAAGCCTATAGATCTCATTTTATTATTATTTTCAGTTGAGTTGGTTCTACTAGAGATGCTCCGTACCAGAATGGGCTAATATTTGGCATGGGCTCCATATGGCTCTGTAAACTGGCCAGGCATCATAAGAAATATGGTTTACAGTGACACAATGGAGCATCAGTGATTTTAATAATATATGCATGTGATCCAGAGAAGCAGTCACAAGTCAAGGGGAACATGAGGGAATGCAGTTCCCCTCGTGCTTTTACAGAGGGAACGGAGTTCCCATTGGTCCCACACACTATAAAGTTTGTATTCAATCATATCTTTCCTGTTAAGTCTCAATAGATATAGGATTTATGATATATTTTTTTTAATATCCACATATATACTGGAATTTTCTAACAAAAATTAAAAAAAAAAAAAAATGTCCAGATGCACACAAAGGCTGCAAAAAAGATTCTTTATTAGATAGATCGACATTTCAGTCACATCCGGGACTTTTCTCAAGATAGCACAGGATAAAACACAACACAACATATTATATATATATATATATATATACACACAATCAATTAACCCAAAACGAGGTCCGAGACACACGCCCTGGCAACGGGAGTGCGTCCTGATGGAACCACACCACCTGTAGCCAAGGAAACACTTATACAAAAAACAACAAAAATAATAATAAAAAGGAGTCATGGCCTCTTAGTACAGTAGAAATGATATAGATAATATTAGTTTTAAACAAATAATTTTAAGACATACTGTATAGTACGAAGGACCAGAAGCACATCAATATGTATAACCACAAAGTATATCCGAAAAAATTCTGTGTGTATATACGTATATGGTGGAAGATCTGGGGAAAAAGAGAGATTGATAATTAAACATAGATCCATAATAAAAATAGATCCTCAAGCAGTTAGTTCACCTAAATGGTAGGAACGGTATGTATGTATTTTTCTCATTTAACCCCATCGGTTTAGGGGTTCAAGGTACCAAGGTGTTCAATGAAAAGATCCAAAAAGCCTCCCGTTTCAGCAATTTGTTGACCCGATCACCCCCCTAGATCTATATATATATATATATAATCAGATTTCAGTGCGTGTTTGTGTTCAGTGCGAGATAAGTGCTAGTTGTGGGACAGAAATCGTGGTGAGTTCCCACACTTTTTATTTAGGAATCGACCCCTGGTTTTAACCTTGATCCAGATACAGAGAATCAAAATGTGTAGGTAGGAACCTAAATGGGCAGAATAAACCAACAATGGGTTTGCTTTGACACAGCTGACACACCGGTGCATATAATCCATATTTTGTCTTATTTCTGTCTCTTTCAGCTGACCCTCTGGTTGGAAGTATCGCCACTCAGTACATGACCAACAGAGGAGAACATGACAGAATGGCCAGACAGTGGACCAAGAGATACGCCACATAGGAATTCGACACAGAGGACCTGTGCAAGCACATTCACTAAGTGCATCAATAGCTCTTTTCTTGACTTTTTTATGTTGAAACATTTTTGTGACAAAATACTGTATGTTCTTTTTTATTAAGACTTTATTAACTTGAAACCCCCACAAAATAATCGGGAATTTTAGTTTCTGTGCAAGAAATGTTGAATATGTGATAGTATAGAGCTTTGTTTGGAAGCCTTGTATCTATATTTGTGTTTTTATTATTTTTTTTATATATATATTTTGTTTTTCGGTTTTGATTAAATTTTTCGGGAGGAGGTTCTAATTAATGCATTTTAATTGGCCTCCTCTCTATATAGACGTAGTGTTAAATTTGTATTTTTCGGTTAAGATTTAATTTTTTTTGTACTTAAGTCTTTCATGGTGGGTGCATGCTCCAGGGAACAAACTTTTATAAATATATATTATATATAACATCTAATATTAAGAATCACTGTGGATAACAAGACTGTGTTTTCCTCCACAGAGGACTTTCCGTATGAACATTTTGATCTATTTAAAATTGCTTGTAAATTAATTTAGCAGGATGTGGAGCAGTTGATGTACACGTGTTATACAGCACTCAATAAAAACACTGCGACTGATTCGTATTTGTGTTTTTTTTCTTGTTTCACTTCACATATTTTTGTACTTAACCCTATCACTACCAAGGGATTTAGAAAAAAAAACATTGTCAGAAACCAGTGTTTTTTTGTAAAATCATTTTTAATTAATTAATTATACAGTAGTACATACTGTAAATAACCTATTTGACCAGTAGATGTCACCATCTACTGCCAAATTGAGTTACAGAGGTTTAAACAGCAGGTCTATTTTTTTCCCTGCATCGGCTGCTGAAAGCCCGACATTTCAGAGCTTTGAGCAGCTGATTTTACACTTTAAGCTCTTTGGGCATTATGCCCACAGGGCTAAAACTTTAGGGGCACCTTCTGCAGCTCAAAAGCAAACAAATTTCATTTATTTTGGGCTGCAGATCAGCATGTCGAGATACCTCGATATCAGGGCACCAGAGGGTGCCTTTGAAGCCTGCAGTATCTCCAGGGCCGGATTAATGTAGGGGCGGATGGAGCGGCCGCTCCAGGCCCCCTTCTGAAAATAGGCCCACAGTACTGGCAGCAGCCAAGATGAGCTGCTGGCCAGCAGGCAGACCTACCACCAGAGCCAGCCCGTAGCGTGCAATGAGTGCACTGCACCCGACCCCGCGCTGTCACACTTGCAGGCACACTGTGCCGAGTGCTGGCTCCGCCCCTTCCCTCTCTGCAGCACTGGCACTCTACGTCCATGGTGTGGTATTAACACATACAGTGTGTTACCCACTGGTTTGAATGGTGTTGCCTCTATTTTACTGAGACAGGCAAGGCAAATGCATGTTAATCTTATCCAGGGTGAAGCAGGCATTATCCGGGCAGCCATCTGTGAGTGCTGGGTCCTCTTGGAGGAGGAACATAAGGAGGGAGGTTCCCACATGTTCCCCAGGCAGCACTCAGTCTGCTCTGCACATCCTGCATGTTAGTGGCTCCATGTGACAGGTAAAAAGACTATCTATTTACATTGGGTAAGATGGCAGAATGGGGTTGATGGTGGGAGGGAGGAAAGTGGTGGGGATTTGGAGGTATTGAATTGATCTGAGGAATGGAGAAAATACTGTTTGGGAGGGTGAGTGGAAGGGGGTGACTTGGGGGTATAAATTGACAAATATTTTTGTGTATCAGGGATAAGAGTTTCAGAGAGCTGGGTTTTTTTTTGTTAAAAAGCAAACCATAGATAAATCCTATAAGCATCACAGCAATACATTAAAAAAATATTTTTAATAAATTTGTGTATGTGCTATATATATATATATATTAGCACTGGGTATTACACATGCAGGGTACAGGATCAGTGGTTATCACATACAGGCCCCAGAAATTTAAATGTCAGACCCCTGTGTTTTCCTCCTTTTCACAGACATGTCTCCTACAGAGCTGCACTCTCCCTCTGTGCTTTGACCCATCCCCTATATCCGTGGTGAACCTCGGCAGCCCAGATGTTTTAGAACTACATGTTCCATGATGTCTAGTGAGCCTTAAAGCTGCCAGAGCATCATGGAACATGTAGTTTCAAAACATCTGGGGTGCCAAGGTTCGCCATCGTTGCCCTATATGAACTGCTCCGGCTCCTGTCAGAGTGTGAGTCTGTGCAGGCTCCAGCGACCGGTGTTTGCAGTGCTAAGGTTTTCCTTTAAAAAAGCGTAATAATGCTAGAAATACCCTGAATGCGAGGCACCTGTAAGCGGCGCTGCGCTTCGAGACGCACTCAGTATATACAGAGGTCCTTTCAGTTCCTCAGCAGCTGCTGAATTGCTTCAGTGCAGCAGTTCAGTTTGCTGCAGCCATCTCACTGAATGCTTTGGCTGTGAATATGGAAGTGAAAGGGTGTTGGATTGCTTAATGAAAGGTGCTGTTTCTGCAAAATCCACTGTTGTCCATTTTATTATCACTTTAGTGTTAATGTTTACCATGTTCCAATAAATATTTGGTGCACCATTACAGTCTTATCACTAACTTTAGCGCTCACCTGAGTGAGCGCTAATGTTAGCCATGTGGGTCCTGGCACGGGCCACCCATATTACAATCCAAACACTAATGGGTTAAAAAAAAACGTTAGCGATTGGAATCTTGTGCTTTTCAGCGCGAGGTTACTGTACTTTGTGCTTCCTATGCTTAACACAGGGAGCTCAAAGAGTTAATTAGCGTTAGGATTAGAATATACTAACGCTAATTACTGTCCAGCTCTGGTTACACAAAAGTTAACCACAGCCTGGACTTGGTGCTAAGCGATTCCACTGCTGCAGAATCCGTCAGCACCAGCATTCCAGGGCTTAGCGCCTGATAACGATGCAGGCTGCTTTTCTAGCGCCTGCATCATAATATCGCGCTAAAACAGGGACGCAAAGGAGAACACTGCGGGCGCAGGTTTTTCTCCCTAGCATCCCCGTTTTAGCACGATGACTGTAATGGTGCCCCTGGTGTTTTGCTCCACTAAAACCTCAAGCTGAACATTTCCTTATTGGAATATTTGCTCCGTGGAGACGGCCATCTTTCCTACGTCACACTCCGCTACTCTGCAGCACCTCTCGACTTGGCTGCAGTGCTAAGTTAGCAGTGCTGAGTGCTGAATTGCAGCACAACGTCCAGTGACAAGATGCTAACTTAGCACTTGAAGCAGCTGAGGAACTGGACGGGCCTCAGGTCTGCATGGCTGAGTGCCCAGAGCTGGAAATAGCCAGCTTCGGCTGTGATGGGGCGCAAAGCAACTGCTTCGCGCCGGGGTATCTCCAGCGTAATAGTGGCCCCGCAAAAAGTAGAACCGGCCCTGCCTGCCACACACTCTGCGATTTATTTTAATATATGGTTGCTTCATATAGTGATCCGGTCCATCCTTACTAGCTTGTCTGGTTGAGTTGTAGTGATTGACTAATATATGGGCCACACATGCTACTCCATCAGGAGGCTTGTGATCCAGCGCACTGTAAGTCACACTATGTGTCATAGCACACGTGACATACGCACAGTGCACCGCCAAACTCTCTAAACGAGAAAGCAGTGCGGGCCGATTGCTATCTCAGTATCTCTAAAAAGGCCCATCGAAATACTCAGCACCAGGCCCATGATACTCTTAATCTGGCCCTGAGTATCTCAATATCGGTAGTGAAGGGGTTAATGTGAAAATTATTAGCTTTACAGGCTTAGGATTGCACTTCAGCTTCCAAAAACTTTTACCTCCAAAGAGATCCATCTTGGATGCCAACAAGAGAATCTAGAAGTCATGAGTTTCAAGATCTCCCAGCCTTTTTTCAGAATCGTAGTGAACATTGTATCAGACAAATCATACCTCTGTTAATTGCCTTTTAACATAAATTCTTGTCAGTTGTCCTGAATGGTCCCAAATCCTGATGACACTCCAACTCTCTGGGTAAGAAATTCATTCTTCTGGGAATTTTCTTTTGCTGCTTTGAGTTCTGCCCACACCAGGAAGCGATTCATCCAATCAGGATGATTCTGAACATTTCTGGTGTTAAGCTTATCAAAGAACTTGTAACTGCAGGACGTTATGTAAATATTGTTTTGTAAAATATGTGACAGAACTCCTAAATTCCCTCCTATATGATTATTTATTTTTTATCACAGATGGTCACTTTCTTCACTGCAAGTTCCACTATAAGCCTTTATATAATTTCTAAAGGGGACACTCAAAGCACATGAAGCCAATAAAAGTCCTTCAGTTCACTGTAGTGATTATAGTGCTTGGAATTTCTATATTGATTACTTTCTTTGATATCTTTAACTGCTTCATGACCAAGATTGTTCATATCTCGATGCCATGTGATCAGCGTCACAGCTAGTCACATCGCCCATACGGCAGTGACGGTGTCAACTGGCCGTGTCAACATGGCTCACTTCATCGCAGTTACGATTCCTGAGCAGGCCCAGCAAAATATAACTCATACTCGCATCACATCCACCAGTTGGCGTGGACACATTTCCAATTTCAGGATACTTCAATAAAAATAAATAGTTACCGACTCCTTCATGTGGTAAAGCAAAAAGGATTTTATTCCGCATTGAGCAAAGGACAACGTTTTGACGCAGTGGTCTTTGTCAAGTCTAGATACATGCAGGGTTATTCAGAGAGAGGTGAAAAGCAGGAGAAAGGCTGGAGAATGGAAAATTCTATGTCAAAATAGCCGATTTGGAAAGTGAGATAAATGGGAGAATTTTTCTGGTTTGGCTATTTTGACCTAAAATTTTTCCAGTCATTCTCCTGCTTTTCACCTCTCTCTGAATAACCCTGCATGTATCTAGACTTGACAAAGACCACTGCGTCGAATAAAACATAATTGGTAAGCTCCTTCAACTCTCATTCAATCACCTGATTGGAAGGAGTATCAGAATGTGTACCAGTGTTACTTATGTAGACATGAAAATTATAAACAATTTAAAATCAATAAACACCGGAAGTATTGTATTAACCACTATGCATTATATAGTCTTTATTGTTAATTTATTACTCAAATGCTATTCAAAAATATACCCTGGTGTACCTGTTATGACACAAAACTCCATTTTTAATCAGTTTGGTAAAATACTCATGCACTCATGGATCTTCTTTTCTGAAGAATGTCACAGAATCCTCCCCAACACACTCTGTCTCTGAATTGACACACGCACACAGGTAATTTCTTCTGCTTCATAAAAGAGCATAGAAATCTAACATACATGCGTGTTGTAGGGATGTCACATTAAACGTGTGCACTAAAATGAAAACCTGAGTCCTGTACAGTTGAACGTCTGTCTGATAAGTGTGGTAAAACGTCACATAGTACTCACCATGACATTGATGTCTTGAGGTTCCTAAAGTTGAATGCATTCTTTATCCATATTCATGTCTAAGTTACATATTATCATTAATATCTGTTTGATAGGAATAGTTATTTCAGTTTATACCTTTTATCTTTTGCTTTTTGACAAATTTAAATCAAAGAAATCGGTGTTCCCGTTGTAGTAATGCGTGCAGTTAAATAGTTTCTTACAGGATTATTCAAAGAGAATCAAAGTCACCGCACATTCGGTGACTTTTCGTTCTCCTCAATTCGGTTCGATTTGGCGATCCCATTTCAGTGACCCTGCGGTGTATTCAGCAAGCTACACAGGGCCGCTGAATTGCAGAGAAAAGTCACCACAAACCCGCCGAAAACTCACAAAACAATCTGGATTAACCAAGCCGGAAACGCCGGAGAAACCCGAGCAGGAGCCGATCACACGCAGCGCAGCCGCCGGAAAAACCTGACACCGCAGACGATTGGAGTGGAAAAAAAAAACGTTTGCTTGAATGTTTGAAAAGTGAAACGCTGTTTGCAAAGAAACTACTGAGCGAAAATGTCTGAAATTTACAGATCAGATCCAATGAATGATAATAAAAAGGGCTGTTACAGAAAAAAAAACGTTTTAAAAAAAAAAAAAAAATAGGCAAAATTTTTTTGGCAAAAAAATCCCGGAAAATGCCTAATATCCCGAAAAAATCTATAAATCAAGAGACTTTTTACTGCAGAATATTATAATCAACGGTTTATTAGATATTGAATTAAAACAGGAATATTTTTAACATTGAAGCCTATGGGATTCACCTGAATAAACCTGCCGCATGAAGCCACCGAATGGCAGGGCAATTCGGCAACTTTTCACTGCTGGTTTGTGTTCTCTGAATAGCCGAAGCAGTGCTTTTTTATGGGGATTTCACTGCCCCCGAACAGGCACCGTATGTTCAGGCAATTCGCCAGGATTTGGCAAATTGCCTGCTCTCTGAATAGCCGAATGGCCAAGAAAGGTAACCAAAAGCTGATTTTCAGCATTCGGTTCCCTTTCGGCAGCCGTTCGGATCTCTTTTACAACACATATTGCTAATCCTGGTGTGTGAATTGAAGAACTTGCATCACATGGAAGCAATTCTAGTTTATTTTTATTCTAGGAGTGCTGCAGTACCAATGCAGTTTTGTCTGAATATTATTTGGTTTTGCTTAACTCGAGCTTCATATTTTTCCTACATGTTTGGCACACACTATACATGTATAGAACAGTCTATTCTTTATTTTTAATATTTATACTTTATTTTCAGTTTGTATAATTGTATTAAAATAATCTTCTAAAGCTCATTTTATTATTTAAGTAACAGATTTTAAAAAAAAAAAGTCAGCTAAGTGTTGGAAAGTCCCCAAAAGACATTCATCTTTATGTAATCAAACGTGTGTAAGCGATAAATCCCTAATTGATTAAAAGTACCCATAACTCCAAAACAGGCATCACAAACAAGTTTTATAATGAGCTAATCATATTTTTTTTATCACATATCTCCTTTTTTATACAATAAAGGGTTACTATTTACAACCAAACTGGTTTTTGTAGCAGGTTTGTCAAACACCAGTAAATAACTGGTGAATAGTCCTGTAGTTAATAGTTTCATTAATGCTTTTAATAGGAGAAATATTGACATTATTTCAATTTAACCCCTTAGTGACAAAGCCTTATTTTGCTTTCTTGGTTCTTACTGACATACTCAATTTCGGCATTTTTTTATTTTGTGAGTTCAACTGTAATTTCCATCTTTTTATTTGCTATATACCCACACATATTGTATACCGCAAAGAACAGAGAGGGCTTTACTTAGATTTGACACATATACATTCTCAATGTTAAGGAAAAAATGCAATACACCCATTTTCACCGTTCTGGCAACATCGGCCATGCTAGGGAGTATGTCTGTCCTCAAACAGGACACATGACCTCCGTGATACTGACATGTTGGGCATATTGGCCTGGTTAGGAGAGCGCAAGAGGTCTGCCTGTAGAAGGGTCCTCCTGCTTTCTATTGTCAATCAATTCTTGGCATAAATGTTTTAACATATCCATATCAAAAATATTTATATGGTCAGGTGGGCATATTTATTTATTTTGGACATTTTTTGCTAGCACAGTATGCATGAAAATCCTTACTATACTTAAAAATACTTAAATTATCACATACTTTTAATATTTTCTTTAAATGACCTCTTATCGATTAGCACCTTCTTGATGCCACAGCTTAATTAGGAGCCATGTAGCCTGAATAGAACAATAGAGCATGGCTCCAACTTTGTAACTCTGATTCAATTGTCTCTATTAGCAATAAGTTAGTATTTAAAGTTGTGGTGAATTAAATGAAGTGACATTAAAACTCCCCTTTTCTTTAAGACGAAATTCTCAGGCTTAGACCAGCCATCTGGTACACTGGCCAAATGCCCAGTGGGCCGTGATGGTCTTGGTGGAGTTCATCTGCAACCCCTACCCATAACTGGCACAAAGACCTCTTAAATCCACTCAATCACAGGTCTTGTTAGCTCAAACCTTGCCCGTGGTCTGACCCATGCATACTGTATGGTATGTAGTGGGCCATCCTTTGGGCTCAGTCCCTCCCACTCCTGCCAAGCCCCCTCCCGGGGTCATTTTATGGCTCCAGTTTATCGCTGCTCATTCTTGTATTTTTTTTTTTAATTAACATTAATAAATTTGACATCTAAAAACCCACTACACGGAGGCCTAGCTAATTATTCAGCATGCAGCAGGCGTCTGACTGACACATTGGAAGGGGGGACAATTGAAGGGAGACTTGCTGTTTTATTTCTCCAGAGACACTACAGGCAATGTGGTGCTACCTGAGCTTGGAAAGAGGTAGTGACGAATGCTTCTGATGCTCTGAATTGCAGGAAGAGAGGGATAGAGAAGGCAATGCCATATATCACACCATATTATTATTATTATATTATTATTCTTTTGAATAAAGCACCAGCATATTCTGCAGCGCTGTACAATGGGCACAGTATAGACAGGGTTACAATACATTGAACAACATTTTGATAACCCAGTACAGGAGGAAACGAAGGTCCTATTCACGTGGGAAATTAGAATCTAGAAGGGTTGGGAGGAGAGGACTGCAAGGTGAGAGTGATGGACTGCAAGGTGGGAGTGATGGACTGCAAGGTGGGAGTGATGGAATGGTTGGGGCAGTGAGTCGGGTGGTAGGCTTCTCTAAATAGAAATGTCTTAAGGGAGCGTTTGAAGGAAGGGAAACTATGGGAAAGTCTGACAGTACGAGGGAAAGCGTTCCAGAGGATGGGAGCTGCGCGTGAGAAATCCTGCAATCTATCGTGGGAAGAGGTTATGCGGGAAGAAGCTAGGCACAGGTCACTGATCTTAGGGAGTGGGCTGGGGTGTATTCGCTGCACTTTTTTTATCCAAAAACATAAAATATCTCATTATTTAACATGGCTGCATCAACTTTTAAATATGAACAGTATTTATCTTGCGTCAAAATATATTTATGGTGGAAATGAAGACTGTAAGCATATCCACAGACCAATAACCATTTCAACATGCATCCTGTTATTCAGGATATATAGCCCTAAGGCCCCGTTCACACTGTGTGATTTGAAAATCGCGCGATTTTCCTATTTGCGACAGTGCGATAATGTCGCTCGATGTTGCGGTTTTGTGCGATTTTTTGCAAAGCACCAATACAAATCGCAAAATCGCAGATAGCAAATCCCAAAAAAAGGGTCATGTACCAGCGACATGCTACCGCGACAAGATGTGAACAGCTCCATTGAAATGCATTGGAGAAACTACACAGCGCGACGGCACGCGGATTTTGCTGCGACGTCGCGGCAAAATCCACACGATAAATCGCACAGTGTGAACGTGGCCTATGGCTAATCATATAACCCTGGTTTCCTGCCTCTCCTGCTCCTGAATGGGGGGATCTAGCAGCTTGAATTTACAGATTTTGCAGCAATGAATAGTGAATCTAGGCCAAAGTGTTTCTAAGTCCGCTAAAAGAAATAACTGTATTCCCAAAATGCAATTTGCGCTTTAAAAGCTAAGCGGCGAACATGAATAAGTCACATTATGAGGGTTTTTTAGTTAACATTTCACAGTAAATATAGTGTGTTCTACTGCCAAGAAATGCTTTGTATAAGATGCTCATTGTGCGGAAGGCAGATGCGAAGATGGTATGTGAGCATAAAGAAAGGATTGCTTTGCTTCTATTGAAAGGTCTGCAGTAATGGACAATAAGTGTATTATAGAACCTTCATGGAGATAAAATGAAGAATAGGAAGTTGAAATAACCCTACATATTTCATAATAAAATACGTTGTGATGGACGGAAAATGATAAAATGCTGTGTATCTGATTATAATAGGTTAACTTCTCCATCTGTTTTATAAGATAAACCTTTAAAACTGAACTTCTGTTCCTGCTTGGAATGTTCCTGGTAAAGGTCCTCCTGAATGCCCTTATCTGGACCTGACACACATACAAACAATTGGCGTCTGTTACATACCCACTGGGATGAGCTTCAGCGTCCTCAGAGTACTAGTGATGGTGTGCTGAACTTCAATCAATGTGTTACTTGTGATATAAAGCCATACATAGAAGCCGTACAATGAACTGAAAACGTCTTGTTCGTCTTTTGTTGCAGTGACTTCTCATTCTTCTTTTTTTTTATGAGCAATGAAACGTAAGTATCTCTGTCTCACAGGTTTGTACATTTAAGGATAGTACAATGCTCCAGTAGAAACCTATGGGAGGATAAGGACCGACTGTCAGATTCCAGCCACGTTTTTTGTGAAGTGAACAGTTCTGGGAAATAATCAGAGCCAACTGATTTGCAGCAGAAGTCAGAACGTCCCTTTCTTTCAATGTATTATTTTTATAACACTAAAACCTCCCCGGAATGCGCTTACGATCGGGGATATACAATGTCAAGGAATGACATCGGCTGACAGCTCTTCAGCATTTAATTCCAGGGAGGATTTGACATTGTTGAAGCATGTGGATGTCGGAAAATAGATCTGGTTGTTTGCATCCTTTAATTCCAATTGCTGTCAATAGTGGCTGACAGATACAACCAGATCTGATTTACTCTTCATTGAAAGCAGCGAATGCTATTATTGGCTTTTTCAAAGTCAATTATCACAATAAGCTAACATTAGGACAAGTTAATTTATTAGCAAAGAGTATCTTTTACTGAGCAACAAATGATCTATCATCATGTTTAAATAACTGTAATTTGCTTTTTTAAAAACAATTTTAACAAGTCAATTGTATATTTCTTTTTAGTATTAATTTTTTATTTTTCACGACTTTAGCCATACGTGGTGATACCTTTTATTGGATTAACGTTGCATTTAAAAAACAAGCTTTTGCGAGTCTACCCTCTCTTCTTCAGGTCTGGAAGCTTACTGATCAGTATCTTAGAATTGAACATTAAAGGGGCACTCTACTCAAAAAATCACCCCCCCCCCGTTTTTTTATCCTAACCTATCCCTATTCCCTTAATAAATCTTTCGTTTTTATTTATTTTTTTGTAACTGTAATACTTACCCTAAAATCCACTTCTTTCCAGTGGCGTCTTTTTTTTTTTTATACTCACCTCCCTCCTCTTCCGCTCCCCTTCATGCTTCTTGGCTTCTGGTTTACGTGAGAAGCGCGCATGCGCGCCTCTCACATAAGCCAGCCAATCGGCAGGCTTCCTCCCAGCTCAATCTGAGGATTAGTGTTGCGCGCAAGAGGATGCGCGCAACACTAACCCTCAGAGGGAACCGCCAGCTTCTGCGGTGAGTTGGAGACGTCATCGCGCTGAAAGCGCGATGACGTCTCCTACTCGGCAAAAGTCGGCAGAAGCGGGAAATATGATTCCCGCTCTGCTGACTGACAGCTGGGAGGGCGGAGTAAACTCCTCCACCTCTCTCAGCTGTTTTCAGCCTTTTCTGCCGATCGGCTGAGCGGAGGCAGGAGGGACAGGCAAGGGAATACTCCGGGCATCATGACCACCTAAAATAGCTTAGGTGGTCATGTTGCCTAGAGTGTCCCTTTAAGGGGCACTTGGGTGGGGGTAGGTGTCATAAATGGTGAGCGTTAAATGGTATGGTCAAAATGGGAAAATAACCAAGGAGGGATCTTAGACCCATGAAACAACAGTGATAAGATCATGACAACTTGCAAGAAAGAAAAAAACACAAGTCAGTGAAGGCTGAAAAAGACACAAAAAGGAACAAAAAAAAACAAGCAACAGCTAGAATTCTGAATGTTATGTGACATTCTGATAATGGGTTAAAAAGCCAGAATCCACATTTAGCCCTTCTTTTATAGTGTTAAAATATGTGATCATTTTCATTTCAAATGTCTTGCGCCCGCGATCGCATTTAAAATTTCCTTTGAGGATTTTAATTCTAAGGTTTTGGATGGAATGGCCTGTTAGATTGAAGTGATGTCCCACCAGGGTACAATATGTATTTTTCCTGATGGTTCTTGAGTGGAGTTTATTTATTTTTGCAATATTTTGGTTCTATTATTTGAAACTCATACACTGTGGGAAATGTTTTTCCCATGCAAGAACAGGCTGGAGACTTTCCAAAGCCAACTTACACAGATTGATAAGAGAAAAAAAGCATTGGGACTTATAGATAACATATGTTATTTTTTACCCTTGCATATTCCTTTAAATATCAAGGAGTAGTTTAAAGCAATTGTTTAGGGGGCGTGGCCGACCATCGCTCATGGCGGACGTGATTTAGATCGCTCTGCTGGAGACAGGCACTAAAAAGCGGATATCTACCCACAACACTCACACAGCAGATCGTCCCCGACAACCCACGGCATCAGGAGCACAATGGCGGCGGCCAAGTCGAAAAAAACAGTGACAGGCAGGACTTTTTCACTCCTAAGCAGACCAAACGCAAGGAGGAAGCGGCCTGCCACAATGGTGACGGATCCCCTCCGGCATCGCCTGGGACACGTGGCGCGGGGCTGAGCATGGACTTCGAAGCACTCTCCCTGAAAATGGAGTCCAGGCTGAAAGATTTTTCTGCCACACTTACTGGACGCGGTATCAGCGGAAATTCGAGGCGACATAAAAGACCTGGGCGAACGGACCTCGAACTTGGAAGATAAAATGGCAGAGGTGATGGAGGCCCACAATACCGTGGCGACGCGAGTCGAGGAACTGGAGGATCGTCTAGAGAGGTACTCCAATAAGCTGGCGGATTTAGAGGAACGCTCTCGGCGGAATAACCTGAAAATTAGAGGGATCCCGGAGTCTGTCACCCTGCGATTTACGGCAATATGTCACGGAATTCTTCTCTCACCCGCTGCCGGACGCGACACTGGATTCACTGCTCATGGACAGGGTCCATAGGATCCCCAAACCACCTTCGGCCCCTCCAAATGTACCAAGAGATGTAATACTGCGATTACATTCTTTTAAACCCCGAGAAGACGTGCTGCGCGCTCTCCGTGCACCAGGGGCACTGGGCCCAGCCTACACCAAACTTTCATTCTTCCCAGACCTCTCACAGGCCACACTGCAACGTTGCAGGCAGTTTCGTCCTCTCACGGACACACTTCGGTCAGCGGGGGTGACATATCGGTGGGGTTTCCCCACCAAGCTACTGGTCCTCAAAGACGGGGCCACCACTGTGATCACCTCACTGGAACAGGGGCGTTGGATCTTGGAGAGTTGGGATCTACAGGTACCAAAAGCAGATAATAGGTCCTTGGGTCGGGTGGAAAAGGACTGGCATGTCCGCTGAAGATGCGGCGAATGGTTTGCTTGCCTTTATGACTAGGTACTTCTCTTTCCAGCTTGACGGTCTGACGCACTGTCTGTGGTTGGAACCGCATTATGAACAGCCTAGCGGGCCTCAGACGGACCCATTGCTTATAAACACATTACTTCTGACTGCTAATACGTAGCAACATTGAGTGCTGTAGTCGCTTTGAGTGCCACAGCACCCCCATCTCCCCCTTCTACATAAGGGTACGGACTCCCCATATAGGGGCTTGCCCGTTGGAGAAGATTCACCTGTTGTATGTAAATAGTTCCGCTGTAAGGCAGTGTTTTTGCTTTTATTGTATTATGTTCTCTCTCTTTTCTTCTCTCCCTCCCTCCCCCTCGACACCAGAGACCCACTGTTTACTGTTGATGCACAACTGCTTCATCTCCCTGTCCATTTTCGACTGGCTAGATTTAGGGACCAATCAGGGCTGCATGTTCATCATGACGTATGAGAGTATTGACCTTTAACGTCAAGGGGCTAAATTTACCTGTCAAGAGACATTCACTATACAAAGATCTCAAATCACATGACGCAGACATAGTGTGCTTGCAGGAGACGCACGTTAGACCTTTGGACCACCCTAAACTTTATCTTCCACAATATGCCACCAAATATCACTCGACATTTTGTTCTAAATCACGAGGGGTCACCCTCCTGCTCCACAACAGACTAGACTTTCAGGCCCGCCGTATTCTCACCGACCCTAAGGGTAGGTACATCATCTTAGTTTGTACAACAAACTCCAGAACCTACACATTGGTATCAATATATGCCCCTAACACGGCACAAACATCCTTTTTCTCACACCTGCTCAGTAAAGTGTCGGAAGTTCTATCAGGTGCACTCATAATCTGTGGGGATTTAAACGTAAGCATGGACCCTTCTAGGGACCAATCTCGACCTGACACAACCAGGAAAGCAATGGCAACGTTGAGACAGCTACAGACCATCATGGGGTCCAATAATTTAAATGCGCCTCCTTCATCCAACCGACCGAGACTATACGTTCAGATCTCGTGTCCATAACAGCTACACGAGAATAGACTACTTTATGGTCTCGGGACCGACTCTGCCCTACGTAGTGGACTGCGCCATACTACCCTTCTCCTGGTCGGATCATGCACCCATGATGTTGACATTGGGAGACGCATATCAATATTCCACGAGAACACGACCAAGCGAAACAAGACATTCAGGACACTCTGACGAACTACTTCAAGGAGAAAGCGTCCCCTGAGGTGCGACCTCCCATGCTATGGCAGGCTCACAAATCTGTGGTTAGAGGGACGTGCATTCAGTGGAAAGCTAGACTCCAAAAACAATACACGACTGACAGATTGGCAATCCTTACCGATATTCAAACCATTGATACTAAGAATAAAATGTCCCCTTCCCCGGAACTGGAGGAGAGCTTAGATCTCTCATTACGTGTCACGGTTAGGGATGGTACCGGGGTGGCACCAGGGGTGAGGAGAGTATGAGCCCAGCGTGCAGTGGTCTGCACAAATAAACAGAGGATAAGGGTAGAGGAGGGTGGATGAATATGAGAACTGACCAGGTTGATTGCAGAAGGATGATGGAAATGATGGTTGTAGTAGCAGAAATCAGGAATACTGGGCAGAAATATCAGGTAGCAGATCAGCAACGGTGTTTACTCTTTGTGAGCAAAAGCTGTAATGAACCAACAGTGAGTGTGTGCGGGGCTGAGCCCTTTATTTCGTGAGTCACATGTTTTTGGTGTTTTTAACTCTTACACTGCTGGTTGCTGGCTGCAGGGCAGGAAACAGAATGGAAGTGAACCACCGGGGGGGGGGGGTTTCAGGATGGTGGCAGCCATGGGGCATGACATTACTAGCCCTTCATGACCTGGAAGCTCGTAATTACTTTAAAGCCACATCCAGATTGAACACGCTAAATTTTATGTCCTTAAAAGCAAACCAGGTCGCCTTTTGGCGTGCAGATTGCAGCCCCTAAGAGCACCAAAAAATCTCATCCCTTAAATCAAAACACGGCTTATTGTACAATCCCAGGGATATTGCAAACGAGTTTGCAGAATATTACGAGGCCCTTTATAATTTGGATGTCAGCGACACGGTCTCTCACCCTACACGTGAGACGATCAATAGGTACCTGGAGCGCATTCAGCTCCCCTCCCTCTCGCATGCCCAGGGTGAAATACTTTTGAAACCCGTAACTTTAACTGAGCTCTCAAGCCTGCTCAATAAACTACCAAAACGAAAAGCACTGGGACCGGATGGTCTCTCGGGACTTTACTATTCTGCTTTCTCTAGCCAGCTACTGCCCCATCTGCTGTCTGTGTTTGAAGAGGCGGGGAATCGGGCTTCTTTCCCGGTGGACATGTTGCAGGCACATATACTGTACCTAATTCTACTATATGGCTATAGGCCATTCCTATAGATTTGTACACCGCCCCGGTATATATCTTCCCTTAATTTCCGGGTTTTCCTGTTTATTTTGGGAGGACAGCCTGCTTAGATTAGGATTCACCTGGATTCTACTGATATAGGTGATCCTTTCTTTATATTCCCCTTATGCATTGTATTTGTTATATCCTTATCGCAACCTAATTTCAGAGGAACGTAATACCGGAAGTGCGTGTGGCTACAATGGAACGTACACTGTTCCGCGATACAGGATGTGAGGCTATGAAACGCACTGTGGAACGCGGAAACGTCTATCACGCCTGCGCAAGATGGCGCCGATGACCAGAGATATATTTGAACTTCAGGAAGAGGCCAAGAACGCACGCTGACCACCTATTAAGCACATGTGGGGACGTTTTTTCTTAATTGTGTTAACTTTTCAGTATAAAAACATGCATAGTGATTCATTATTGTAAGGACCAGCTGATGAAGCCGTATTTCGACGGCGAAACGCGTTCTGGACGGTAGTCTAGTTTTATTTGTTTATTATTTTAATAATTTTTTTAAAAAGAAGAACCAGTTCCTGCATGTTTTGGGTCTTTATTGGGTTTGACCTACGAAACCCATAAGCTGTTCGTTTCGAGCTCGGAATAGCTCCACCACATGTGAGTTTCCAATCGCTTTGGTCTCATATTATTGAATATTACGCCAGGTATACACAAGTCCTGTTTCTTTCTCTTCCCCATCTTGAATGGACGCAATGAGATACCTCCAATAACAAGGAGTGGGTTACCTGAGAAAAATTTCCAGACTAACAACCCAAAGGCGTTTATCCACTCAGAGCCAGTGTTTGGGCTCTTCGTTTGTGAGTTGAACAACCATAAGAGATTCGTCTAAGATTTACTAATCTTGTTAATCTACTGCACTTAGATTTGTGTTTTCTGTTTTTATCCCATTATGTTATATTATGGATGACGTCATTTGAGAAGCCTTCGAGTCTCCTTGCGTCTATCTCGCGCTGACCAGATACGTATTTTCTGTTCAATTTGTCTTCTGGTTTGAGGGAAACCACTGTCCCTCTGGTTAGCTGGGCACTTGGAGGTCATAGTGTGGGCGCTCACCTTTCTCCTTTGCACATATTGTTACCCTTCCGAAACCGGGGAAGACCCCCGATCGCTGTCAGAACCTGAGGCCCATATCTCTTCTGAATGTGGATGTAAAGCTGTATAGTAAACTTTGGACATCCAGATTGCAGCACATCCTTCCCACTCTGATAGGCCTGGACCAGGTGGGGTTCATCTCTGGACGACAAGGCCCAGATAGCACAAAAAAGTTGTTGAATGTGATGGAATTCCTGAGGGAATCAGGGAGCCCAGGATTGATCCTGTCGCTTGATGCCGAAAAAGCCTTTGACAGCGTCAACTAGCTCTTCCTCCGCATGGTCTTGGATAGATTTGGGTTTCCAGACTCTTTCATGAAGGCAGTGCACGCTCTATACGATACTCCATCAACGAGGGTCCTGACTGCAGGGTTTCTGTCTGAGGAGTTCGTAATAACTAATGGAACTAGACAGGGATGTCCCCTCTCGCCGCTTCTCTATGCTCTGGTCTTGGAACCACTGGCGCAGGCTATACGGGAGAACGACCTCATTCGAGGGGTGGAGGTAGGCCCTACGTCCCACAAACTACACCTTTATGCGGACGACATTATAGTTACGGTGACTGACCCGACTGTCTCGCTCCCGGCTCTGCACTACTTATAGTGAGCTTTCCTACCATTTAGTGAATGTTCTCAAGACACAAGCACTACCTTTAAAACTCCCGCAAACTCAACTGGATGACCTTAAACACATGTATGACTTTGATTGGAAACACAACCACATCATTTATTTAGGTTTACGCATTACTAACTCGGTAGACTTACTGTTCAAACCTAACTATGATCGCCTCCAATCGGAGATAAAAACGTTATTGCATTCATGGCGACTTCGAGAGATATCATGGATGGGCAGAGTGGCAGCAGTTAAAATGTTGATATTACCAAAAATATTATACGTATTCAGGGCCTTGCCGATAGCAGTGCCGATAAGTTTCTTGGACACGCTGCAGGCTCTCTTAATTAGAGATTTTTAATTAGAGTCTTATATTTGGAACCGAAAACATCCGAGAGTACCCAGAAACCTTTTGTATTTTAGACACAGAGACGGGGGGATAAACGTATCCCATGTACACAAATATTACTGGGCTACATGTCTGGCCTCCCTGGCGGAGCTGTTCCATGTTAGACCGTTGCCACAATGGCTAGTCTTTGAACATGCATCCGCCACCGGACACGATTTGTGTTCCTTATATTCTGCTCCCCGCGGAATAGACCCTGATTACCTAATGCACTCTCCTCCACCCTTCTTCATATGAAGGCGTGGGATCAACATTTTTGCCGTATCACTAATCATACTCCACTATCACTGGCAACTCCACTCGTCTCTTTGCCATATCTACTGCCTTATTTTCAAACGAAACAGTGGATTCAAAGAGGCATAACTCACCTCCACCACTTTTTTGAACCGCACGCCATTCTGCCCTTCCAAACATTACAACAGAAATACCAATTGCCGAATTCAATGTATCTGTCTTACATGCAAATACATTCTTATATGAAATCTAGCGGGGTGTATACTGGGCTCAGTGCACACCTACCACTTCTCTCGGAAACTGAACTGTTCTGTCTTGACCCGCATACTACGACTAAACCCCTTTCGATGTTTTATCGCTTACTGAACACCCCGACTAAGGTGATGATCTGGAAATTTCAACAAACCTTGGAGAAAGATTTAGGGAAGAAATATACGCCTACACAATGGGCGCAGGCCCACCAGTTTGCAGACGGCGCCTCAAAATGCTCCACGCTTTTGGAAACACAAAGAAAAGTGATGTACTGTTAAGATCTCACCTCAGGTTCCCGAAACTTGCTGCAGATGTTCAGGGGAGGTGGGTACCACAGGTCATGTATGGTGGACCTGCCCAAAAGTGACTACACTATGGAAAGATATTTCACAACTGGCTACGGAAGTTCTGGGACGCAGTATCCCGTGCTCACCAGAGGTACTGTTGCTTGGACTGATACATCTCCCGAGAAGGCAATCAAAAATGCTCTTTATTATAGTATCTACGACTATGCTTTTACTGGCCAGGAACTGGAGGTCTGATAGGGTCCCAACCTGTCGTCAGGTAACTCAACTGCTGGATCAGTATCGGCATTTTGACGCTGTTTCTTCAAAATCAAACTATGCAACGACCCTCCAAAACAGATCTATGGACGATTTGGGACACACATAAGATATATCAAACGTGCGCCAGACCGATTACTGACGTCCGCCCGCCAATTACGTTGCCAAACGATGCGTAGGTCTACTCTGATTACAAGAAAGATGTTTATTATGACTGTGATGTTAGGTATCTCTGGTGTCATCTTTTTCCCCAAACCTGGGAGAAAGATTTAGGGAAGAAATATACGCCCCTCTTTTTCCTACTTTCTCTTAAGAACTATGGAGATGATTATATCGATGCATTTAGTATATGTAAATGAGAGTAAGAGAAGTCCAGGAGTTCTACACCTCCTGTAGATGTTGTTAATACTACTTGCTTGAAGTCTCAAAAAACTTTTCAAATAAAAAAAAAAAAAACAATTGTTTAAAACCTACATAAAACCAGCTCTGATTTCCCCAGGCAAGCCCCCTAAATATATTTCTTTCCATGTGCAGTTGAGGATCCACTTGACCATTGACATTAATTTTCTGCAGAAGAAAATGGTCATGAGATCAAGTAATGTCAAGATGATATATTTTTTTTTACAAGAAGAGAAGTCGCAAGGTCAAGGCAGTTCATAGAAAAAAGGAAGTGTTTATATTAGCATAAAAAAAAAATGGCATAAAAGCCCCTCTGTACTATAGAAAGAGAAAAGAGAAAACCTGTTTTATTTTTTCATGTTGGTATCTAGTTATGCGTTTCTGAAAATATGGAATCAGTATATCTTTCCATGTTCTTGGAAGAGAAAGGAAGCTTGAAGGATGCTATTCGGGTTTCACTCTGTCTCCCATTCCATCACCTTGATAATTATAACAGATGACTCTCGGTGAGTCACTGTCATCTCCCTCATTGTACAAAACACCCGAGACAAGCCCTGAGCTCTGGTAAATATATGGTTGACTCAAAAAAAAATCAAAGTCAGGAATGTCCCATTAATTAGTCATGAAATGTCACTTCTACTGAGCATAAACAAAGAGGTGATATGACAGGCAGGCTAGGGAACCACAAACTCTGCTATGGTTCCAAAAGTTATGAATGTGAACTAATTTTGACAAATCACTTTTCTGACATGTAATAACAATACTGTGGTCAGACACATACATTTTATTGATATACTGCTATAGACGTGTCTCTTGCTTCTATAGGCAGGGCTGAATTTATAATTAGACAAAGTAGGCATGTGCCTTCAGCCGCCTGCCACATTGGGCGCCTTTCTCTTTTAAAAACATTTGAACCCCTTATATCTCTGGAACCCTATATGCTAGAGTGTCCTATGAGGGATCATTGGAAAGGCCACCGAATGCCACGTTTTTCTGTAAAAAATAAAATGGCTAATAGAAAAAATGTATTTGTATTTTATTTAGCACAGCACTGTTGTTCACTTTTCAACTGTAAAGTGAACAGTGATGCTGCACTATCTCAGCTTCTCATTTACCATGCTGCCAGCAAGTGTGGAGGCAATGGCAAAATGCATTATTATACATTGTGTCAAAAACCTAAAATCTAGCACTGCAGGGAGGACTTTGGGCCCATGCATTTCTGAATGTTACGCCACCCAAGGTCAAGTTAGGTGTCATTGGAAAGGTCAGAGTCTGGACTTTCCAATAATAGAAAAAATGTCCATGTAATGTGTAAAAATAAAAAATAAATGCAAGATTTCCTTTTTTTTCTCTGCTCTAAGGCAGTGGCATTATGTGCTTTTACTTCTAACGCAAACAATGCCACTGCAATAACTCACCGTCTCACTTCCCATGCCTTTTTTTAATTTTTTTAATTACGTTTTCTTCTTTTTTTTCCCCTTTCTTTAAGTTTTGCAGAGAAAGACTCCTCCCGGTGGTGGGCAACGTTCTCTATAGAACTAAAATATTTGGAAAATAAATAATAAAATAATTTTAAAAAAACAACTTTTTTAATGACATTTTTGTTAAGGTTTTAATATCCTATGGGTAAAATGTCTGAAAAAAAAATAAGCATCAAAAAATGAAGTGGTAAAGAAAATAGTGTTTTCAAAAAGATCCTTGGCAGGAGACAAATTTTGATGCCCAGAATTTTGGAAGCTCCTGGCCGCAATAGAGCATCATTTTCCATAGTTTACAGATTAGGATTAGGTTACAATTTATACTTGTTTTATGGTTAGGTTTAACCCTACCCCCAATGTTCTGCTTAATTTTAAGGCAACAGATTCTGACCCTTCTTATAATTAGGGATGAGCCGAACACTTCCCGAGTTCGGTTCGAGACCGAACCCGAACTTCCCATTTGTTCGGGACCGGACCCTAACCTGAACCCCCATACAAGTCAATGGGGCTGAAAAATTGGTTTTTTGAAGTGCCCTCCAAGAGGGCATATATGCTAGATATTTGCCATAAAAGGTGTATGGGGGTCCGGATCGTGCCCTGGGGGACAGGAAACAAGGACAAAAAGTAAAAAAAATAACGTTTTTAAAGGGACAGTGAGTTTTCCATGAAATAAGGGTTAAAAATAAAAATGAAAAATTCCTTCAAATATCGTGCCTAGGAGGTCCCCATAACCTGCCCGTGAAGTGGCGGATTTCTAGGATGTATAGAAATATGTAAAAACCAAAAAATTACATTTCAATTGGCGGTAAATGCTTTTCCTTTAATCTATCCATAAACAACTGCTTGGGGCGGCAGTCTGTATGAAAAGAGGAGACATTTTCAGACACGCAGAAAAAGTTTACTGATTTTTTGGCGGTGAAAAGCAGGAGAATGGAAACTTCTAGACCAAAAAGCCGATTTGGAAAGTGAGATAAATGGGAGAATTTTTCTGGTTTGGCTATTTTGACCTAGAATTTTCCATTCTCCAGTCATTCTCCTGAGTTTCACCTTTCTCTGAATAACCCTGTCAGGGTTATTCAGAGAGCGGTGAAGAGCAGGAGAATGACTGGAGAATGGAAAATTCTAGGTCAAAATAGCCAAACCAGAAAAATTCTCCCATTTAGGCCTAGGGTCAGACTAGCGAATTTTTACCGTGCGTTTAGGCGCACTTAATCACGGCCACACTAGCAGCAAATGACGGACAATGACGGCCAATATACGAAGTACGGTCGCACGAAAGTCCGGCTGCGCAACGCAAGTGGAAAATGAACGCATTTTTTCGAGAACGCAGAACCGCTAGTACGGACGTACAGAGTGCGCTGCGTCCACTAGCGGCGTGTGTGCGTGATTTGGAGACGTCAGACCCTGCTCATGTCCGGCCAACATAACGTCCAGACACCCAAAGTTTCCTGGTTTGGATCCGTAAAAAATCACGCACAAAAATGCGCATCGTATGACCGTTTTCGTGCAATCAGTGAAAAAATATGGCAATGCGTTCGGACGCACTTTTTGACGGTCGCTGCGAAAAATGCGTTAGTCTGACCCTAGCCTTATCTCCCTTTCCAAATTGGCTATTTGGTCCAGATTGTTCTCTTTTCCTGCCATTCTCCTGGTTTTCACCTTTCTCTGAACAACCCTGAGAGAGAGGTGAAAGCCAGGAGAACTGGCAAGAGAATAGAACAATCTAGACCAAATAGCCGATTTGGAAAGTGAGATAAATGGGAGAATTTTTCTGGTTTGGCTATTTTGACCTAGAATTTTCACTTCTCCAGTTATTCTCCTGCTTTTCACCGCTCTCTGAATAACCCTGTGAATGTTTAATCCGAGGTGAAAAATAACATTGCTTTAGATTTTTTTCAAACACCAGATAAATGCAGCATATTAGGATGTTTTAGGGAAATTAATTCTCAAATCTCAATCAGAAGCAGACACCACCCCACCCTCAGTATATTGTACAATGTATCAAATTGATTACCAGACTAAAAACACCTGGTGTTATGCCCGTTTGTGAACAGAGGTCATTTAGGCTAGGGTCAGAGTGGGGCAGTCGGAACGCGCGTGCAGACGCACTAAATCACGGCGGCAGTAGCAGCACATAACGGCCAATGACGGCCAATATACGCAGTACGTGCGTACGAAAGTGCGCCGACACCACGCAACCAGCAAATGAACGCATTTTTATCAGAACGTGAAACCGCTGCTACTGACGTACAGAGTGCGCTGCGGCCGCATGGCAGCGTGTGTGCGTGATTAGGAGATGTCAGACGCTGCTAGTGTGCGGCCTACATAACGTTCAAACAGCCGGATTTCCCTAGACTTCTTTTTACCCCACCGTCATGAAATACGTCCAGAATTGCGCATCGTCTGACCACTTAAGCGTATTCCGTGAAAAAATGCGTGCGCACGCATCGACGTACATTTTGACGGTGGCCGCAGAAAATGCGCTCATCTGTCCCTAGCCTTAGAGTTGATAATCTTTCCACGTACACATTAGTTTTTAATTCAATATCTAATAAACCGTTGCTTATAATATTCTGCAGTAAAGAGTCTCTTTATTTCTAGATTTTTTAGTATTTTTTTTAAGCATTTTCTATACTTTTTTCAAAATTTCTTTTTTTTTTCCAAACCCGAACTGAACACGCCCAAAATGTTCGAAATTCGCGAACTTTCGAACTGCCAAAGTTCGGGTCGAACTCCGAACCGTCCGAACCCGAACAGCTCATCCCTACTTATAATGTGATTTTGGCGAGAAACTTTTTCAATTTTTTTAAATGTATAACTATTTGTTACTCCAAAACTAAAATGTAGAAAGTGTTTTCCCCAGTTTTGGCATTTTTGTTTGGGTGGGGGGGTAGGGGCAGTTCAGATTTCTGTGATGATGACAGGCTCCTGAAATGTAAATCCGGGCCTGTGTGTATGATGGATCATCTACTGTTCAGTTTGCCGTACTAATATGATGGTTTAGCTTCAGCTATTTTTTAGTCCTTGAGGATAACAGCTTTCTAAAATGTTAACATTTTACAATGTGGGTGTTATATGTTCCTTAACCCCTTAGTGACCGGGCGGTTTTACACAAATCCGTCTTTTAGTGACCGCTGCTGTTTTTACGTTTCTGCGCTGTCAGTGTTTAGGTCAAATTTTCCTCTTACTCGTTTATTCAACCCACACATATTATACACCCTTTTTCCCGCCATTAAATGGACTTTCTAGAAATACCATTATTTCCATCATATCGAATAATCTATATAACTGCGCATGCGCGACAGACATTTAAGAACGGTTAGAAAAAAAAAAAAGCGGAGCCGTCGGAGAGGCACGCGCCTCTCCCTGTCTCACCTCCTCACAGCTCAGTCACTGAGGAGGTGAGAGAGGCGCTTTGCGCGCGCCTCTCCAACGGCTCCGCTTTCTTTTTTTTGGCGGATCCCTGCTCACCCGAGCCCATGTATGCCCACCGGCGAGCAGGGACTAGAAATTAGCCGCCGACGGGCCCCCTCTGATGATGTCAGAGGAAGCCCGCCGGCGGCCATCTTTAAGTCCCTGCTCGCCGGTGGGCTCAGCCTCCGGCGAGCAGGGACTTCAAGAAGGCCGCCGGCGGCCCCTCTGATGTCAGGGGAAGTCCGTTGGCGGCCATCTTTAAGTCCCTGCTCGCCGGTGGGCTCAGCCTCCGGCGAGCAGGGACTTCAAGATGGCTGCTGGCGGGCCCCCTCTGATGTCAGGGGAAGCCCGCCGGCGGCCATCTTTAAGTCCCTGCTCGCCGGTGGGCTCATCCATGTGAGCTGGGGGAAAATATACCCATGTGAGCAGGGGGCAATTATACCCATGTGAGCTGGGGGCAATTAAACCCATGTGAGTTGGGGGCAATTAAACCCATGTGAGCAGGGGGCAATTATACCCATGTGAGCAGGGGGCAATTATACCCATGTGAGCAGGGGGCAATTATACGCAGGGGGCAATTATACCCATGTGAGCATGGGGGAAAAATATACCCATGTGTGCTGGGGCAAATATATCCATGTGAGCTGGGAGAAAATATACCCATGTGAGCAGGGGCAATTAAACCATGTGAGCTGGGGGCAATTAAACCCATGTGAGTTGGGGGCAATTAAACCCATGTGAGTTGGGGCAATTATACCCATGTGAGCAGGGGGCAATTATACGCAGGGGCAATTATACCCATGTGAGCAGGGGTCAATTATACCCATGTGTGCTGGGGCAAATATATCCATGTGAGCTGGGGGAAAATATACCCATGTGAGCAGGGGCAATTAAACCCATGTGAGTTGGGGGCAATTATACCCATGTGAGCAGGGAGCAATTATACGCAGGGCGCAATTATACCCATGTGAGCAGGGGGCAATTATACCCATGTGTGCTGGGGCAAATATATCCATGTGAGCTGGGGGAAAATATACCCATGTGAGCAGGGGCAATTATACCCATGTGTGCTGGGGCAAATATATCCATGTGAGCTGGGGGAAAATATACCCATGTGAGCAGGGGCAATTATACCCATGTGAGCTGGGGGCAATTAAACCCATGTGAGTTGGGGCAATTATACCCATGTGAGCAGGGGGCAATTATACGCAGGGGGCAATTATACCCATGTGAGCAGGGGGCAATTATATCCATGTGTGCTGGGGCAAATATATCCATGTGAGCTGGGGGAAAATATACCCATGTGAGCAGGGGCAATTATACGCAGGGGGCAATTATACCCATGTGAGCAGGGGCAATTATACCCATGTGAGCAGGGGGCAACATATCCATGTGAGCTTAGGCCAAATATACTCATGAGAGCTGGGGGAAATATACCCATGTGAGCTGGGGGCAATATATATACCCATGTGAGCCGGGGGAAAATATACCCATGTGAGCTAGGGGCAAACATATCCATGTGAGCAGGGTGCAAATATGCCCATGTGAGATGGGGTAAATATACCCATGTGAGCTGGGGCAGATATACCCATGTGAGCTGGGGCAGATATACCCATGTGAGCTGGGGGAAAATATACCCATGTGAGCTGGTGGCAATATATACCCATATGAGCTGAGGGCAATATATACCCATATGAGCTGAGGGCAATATATACCCATATGACCAAAAAAATTGTCTTTCCTTGGCATTGCTGTGCTTTCATTTCAGCGAACATTCATGCACACCTCACTTAACAATAGACTGCCCTCTGGGCAGGCTTTCCACCTAGTTTACTATAAAAAAAATATGAAATATGAGGAAAAAATGGTAAAAGCACACTTTTTCGTAATTTAATCCGCAAAATCTACAACCACCCAAAAAGACCCCGGCTAAATAGGTTCAAAATTTGTCCCGAGACTAGAAATACCCAATTTATAGATGCGTTTGCCTTTTAACCCCTTCACTGCTGAGACAGTTCACCTATGTGCGCTGCGCTCATTCTGACCATTTTGTGCTAATTATTTTTAGATGACAGCCTAGGTCCTATTTAATTAAACTCCATTAAACTCCATTAAACATTTTTTTATTTTATTTAATTTTTTTTTTTTTTTTTTTTTAAATTTTTTAAACCAAACCTGGTCATGTTTGGTATCATTGGAAAGGCCATAATCAGGCCTTTCAAATTATGTCAAATATGACCATCTAGCTGCCATGGATCGGGAGATATGGGGATCCTTAGGATCCCTTATCTCTACATGGCAGCTAGATGGTTAACTGGCCCACTGACATCCTCACACATATGGTGTGGTTGTCAGTGGGTGGGGGGACCTGGAGGCTTGGCTGACATCCAAGATGTCAGCCCCCCTCCAGGTTTGAATCGCGTTTTGGCGCCAATTGGCGCCAAAACGTGATCTGGCGGCAAAACTGTTAATGCTATACACTCCCCTTTTCAGCAGTGCAAACAGCATCTCCCTAGCTTCAATGGTTGGGGAGATAGAGGGCTCCGAAGGAAGCCCCCCTCCCCTCCATTGAATTGCATGGGGACGCCTGCTGATGACGTCACCAGGCAGCGTGGCGACGTCATCAGCCTCGCCTGCCCATGTAAATCACATGGGCAGGCTTCCTCCCTGCCAGATCGCCGAGGGATCCAGCGAGGGAGGTGAGTATCAGGCGGGAGGGGGATTAGACGCCGCTGATGTACCCTGTACGTCCGCGGGTCTAAGGGAGACCTGTGGACAGGACGTACAGGGTACGTCAGGGGTCCTTAAAGGGGTTAAGGTAATAATTTATCCCTTACAGTTTATAGTTCTTATCATTTATACAGTATAGCGTCACGTATTACGCAGCTTTACAAGATCGGTGTACCAGGTGTTGATACATTAGAATACCACACATGGATGATACGGCCTGATTCAGGGGGACACTGTTCCCAAGGGAATTTACAAACTATGGGATGTACAAGTATTTTGTGAGGTAAGCCCATCCATATCATTAGGTGTCTTGCCCAAGGACACTCGCTGGTGGTGTCTTCTGAGTGGGATCAAGTCGGCTTTCCATGATTGTTGAGCAGCGACCTGGTGGGTTAGGTTGAACCCGCTTCTCGTAACTTGCTTCTCCACAGTTGTATTGGAGGGATGTGCTGACTTGCTTCTTCACGGTTGAAGGGTAGAGACGTTTTTCTTTCTCCCATATTCAGTTTCTTTTGCTGAGATTTATGATTTCTGACTTGTCCTACCACATTCAGTTACTTTCCCTCTGCGCAAAGCTCCTGGAGGATTTAAACACTCTTAAGAGTAAAACATCAGACTATGAAATGACCTTACTTTAGGTTATTCCATCACTCCCTAAAAATGTGATAGGCTAACAGATGATTAGCCAGGAGGAAAGGCAGTTGTTTTATTGGGGAACCCTATGATTGATCAAAATGCTTGCTCTCAATACGTTGGATAGCATGTAGATCATTTCTGTCATTTAAGGGCACGTATGGGTATGTCACAGCCCAGTTTATATGGGGGTCTTGTCTGTGTAGGACACACAATGCACAACCTGAACTGGAGATATGTTTTCCTCTAACCCAACACACGTAAGAAAAAAATCTTTACATTTTTTCTGTGTGCTGACTAAAAACACTGAACAGGTACTCCTAATTTTGGAGACCACCACCACCTCCATTCAAAGGGGTCCTCTTATATGGAAGATAGCATCCTTTTTTAACACGAAAGTGACACAGATAGCAGCATGTCTCATATGGAAATTGCAGTAAACCCCAATACTGGGGTACTTTGTTGACATTGTTGGTTTAGCACCACATGACCAAATCTTCATGTTTTTTCAGAATAAGTTGTTCTTAACTCTCAAACTACTTATTTTGTGCTCTCTGAGTTGTGTTCCAACCTTAGTGTAAACTTACCCAGAGAGTCATTAAGGTCTATGGAGTTGGTAACCTTACAGCAGCTGTGGTTAAAGTTTACACCAAGATTAGATTAGAGCCCCTGGTGTTTTATTCAACACCGTGAAACTGATATCATGATTTTGATGTCTGCACAGTATTTTATCCCGCATTATTAATCCCTTCAGTAGGTGATTATTACTGTTAATCCAATTGTGTAAAAAAGTCCAAAACTAGTACCGGCTGGGTGTAGTAGAAGTAACATCACTGCTCTGCGTGGAGAGAGCCTGTGGAGTCATGGGTTCGACCCCCAGGAGCACCTCTCCAGTAAGTGTCCTTGGACAAGACACTTAACGGTACATACTCGCCACCCAGGACATACTTGAAAAAGAGAGAAATCTCAATGTATCCTTCCTGGTAAAATCCTTTCTCAAAAAAATAAAAAATAATATATAAAGGCAAATATTACTCATAGAGTCCACGAGGACCTCCTTAATATGTTGATATTGGTTCCTGACGTCCTCAGTGTCTTTCAAAAGCAAGAAGACACAAACAGTGGTGCAGATAGCTATAACAGATGGTCCCAATCCTCATATTAATGTGACAAACCACTCACATCTATAAGAGCCTAAGTGAATCCCGGCTCTGGGTGTAAATGCCTCTGGCCATATAAAGAGTGGCACTACCCTTCTTTGGTCAGCATTGGTCACTAGATAAATCAGAAAGAACCAGGAGACGGTGCTCCCATAGTACAATACTGTAAGGCAAATGAGAAATAATGTATTTAAAAATACACTCACCGATCCAGGAGCCTTGTTGTCATAGGCTCAATAAGTGTAGTGGCGGGAACCCTTAAGGTGAATGCCCAGGACCTATTTCCATCAGCAGTCCTCTGTTCCTGAATGCAGGGGGGGTGCAGAGGCAGGGAAGGGAGTGCTGATCCAGAAGCCGTATGTATATTGCAATAGGCCCACTCAGGATGGGTATCCAAACACTTTGTGTCAACAATCCTGAGGGCGATCAGTCCTCAAAATGTAACATACAAGACCGGCAATGGCTGCACTCAACCTGAACATGGATATTTCATAAGGGCGCTTCTGAGACCAATGAGCATAACATCAAAAGAATTAGTGCCATCTGCCAGGTCCCTAACCATATTGTACCTTCTGTTCGCTTAGTGCTATAAACTACAATACAGAGATTGAAGGATACATTCTTAATCCTTTTGAGTATTCTATAGATTCTTTAGAGTTACTCTCTAAACATCATAACCTCCAGAAACTCCGACTATGCTTACTAAAGCTATAATATAAATTGATTCTATATGGATGTATACAAAAATGATAATTAAATGATTTTAAGCTATATAAATGGTGATACTGATAATAATAGAACAAAAAGGTAATGCACATTTAAAGTGCATTTGACATTATTTAATCTTATTTTTTTCATTAAATTTTTTAACATGTTTCCTATTTATGGCTATTATACACAGTTGCATGAACATTGGCTGCAGGTGGAGATTATTTACATAGGCAGTGTATTAAACGTGTCTTTCTATGTATATCTAGTCTTTGAGTTGCATATAGAGGCTTATTACTTAATTAAATTAGTTCTCATAGGCCATCGTCACCCGTCTCATACATGTCAATATCCTGTTGTGCATTTGAGCCAATAAATGTCAGAGAGCTCTATAATTTTTTTGCATCTGTATGTGATCCCGCATGTAGAGCGATTGGTGACTTCATAAATCTCTTCAATAGGCAGACTGAGCATGTGTAAACTGCCCTCAAACAGGACAATTTTGAAAGAAGCCATCATTCTTGACAAGCATAGTTGTTGCTGTTGATTCTTCGCACTGGCATTAGTCAGGGGTGGTAAGACAAGGAGAAAAAAATATGAGCCTCCACTGAAGCAATTGAAGGTGTACGACAATACAAAACTTATATTTTGTAGTATTTTTTTTTATTCATAGTTAGTTACATAGCCTGAAAAAAGATGTGCGTCCATTGAGTTCAGCCTTTCACACAGACATCACCTACTGCTGTTGATCCAAAATCAGCTCAGGATTGGAGATAAATTTGGCCCAAGGTGCTCTTCCCTCCACAAACTGCCACCGCTATATTGTGTAAGTTTCTTATTGGGTTTATAAGAGTGATATAAACTTTTATTTATGACTAATACAGGCACTCATTACTGAACAAAAGGCCGGAAGCGAAACGCTATGATGACCCTGAACAGTTTCTATTTAGAGATGCAACAAAGGACTTGAAATAGATCCAAAACGTGTGAGGATCGTGGAGATACAATCTCTTGTTTCATTATGCGATAGTAACTTTTTCCTGCTGGAAAACATTGACTTGGCTCAAATAAGTGCCTAATGCAATTAAGAATTCGTCTCCTGCTGCATAAGCTACAGATTCTTACTGGTGGTAATGGCAGATTTCTAAAGCTGGATTCACTATGGAGAATTTGCAGTTGTGAGTTGAGAGGCAAAATAAGAGGTTGGGTACCAGGGGGTTCAGAAAAATCAAAACCATGCATTTATTTTAAGGAGAAGCAAATAACTCTGCAGAAATGTTACATATCCACAGGTTTAAGTTAGTATTTCCATCTGCAAGGAACTCTGACTATAACAACATACCGTTACAGATACTACGTTTCATACCCACATCAGAGCTGTCTACGACATTATTATTTTATTATTAATCTTTATTTTTAAAGTGCCAGCATATTCCGCAGCGCTGTACAATGGGCACAGTATAGACAGGGTTACAATACATTGGACAACATTTTGACAAACCAGTACAGGAGGAAACGAGGGCCCTATTCCCGTGGGAAATTACAATCTGGAAGGGTTGGGGGTGGAAACAGGAGGAGAGGACTGCAAGGTGAGAGTGAGGGACTGCAAGGTGAGAGTGAGGGACTGCAAGGTGAGAGTGAGGGACTGCAAGGTGAGAGTGATGGGCTGCAAGGTGAGAGTGGTGGACTGCAAGGTGAGAGTGATGGGCTGGTTGCATCAGTGAGTCAGGTGGTCGGCTTCCCTAAATAGGAAAGTCTTAAGGGAGCATTTGAAGGAAGGGAGAGCGTTCCAGAGGGTGGGGGCTGCGTGCGAGAAATCCTGCAGTCTGTCATAGGAAAAGGTGATGCCAAGAGAAGCTAGTCACTATTTGACCTTAGGGAGCGGGCTGGGGTGTATTTGGTGATTAATGAGAACTGGTAGTAGACTGAGTTAGTGAGAGCTTTGTAGGTCAGGGTAAGGATTTTAAATTTAATTCTGCAGTGGATGGGCCTGGTAGAGGCATTCAGAATGGATTGTAGGGGGGAGAGGCGGGAGAGAGGGAGACAAGCTAAAAGATTATTACAATAGTCAAGTCGGGAAGTTACAAGGGCGTGGATGAGTTGCTTTGTGGTGTCAGCAGTAAGAAATGGCCGAATTCTGGAAATATTATGTAATTGGTAGCGGCAGGAGAAGGAAAGAGACTGGATGTGGTGGATGAAGGAAAGAGCCGAGTCAAGTGTAACTCCGAGACAGTGCGCCCTACGTAGCCAAGACTCCGTGCAACTGGACGCGCTGAGCGCGTCCTCTGCAGCGAAGCGGTTAAAAGGCTTCTAATCTACCCCCTGGTTATGTACTTTGAATACATCCCACACAATAAAATGCTGTGCGTTGGCTGCCTGATCCATAGACTCCATTCCCTGGCCAAAGTCCCCCAGTGAGGAACAAGTGCTATAAAGATACTGGGGGGGGGCAGTTTTACAACACAAAAGATCACACAATGGATGCAGCCAGTGACACATATAGAGTAAAATATTTTCTTAACTAAACATACAAGAGTAAAACAAAGCACATCTAAGATATCAGCAACATAAAATAAACACAATAAGGACATTTAATTTTTGGTGGTACTGGCCCTTTAACCTCCCTAGCGTATTTTATATGTCAGAATCATTACAATTTATTCAGCCCCCTAATGTTATCAGAGTGTGGCTCGGGGTTAAATGCATTGCTGAAAGCGGTAACCCCGAGCCACACTTAGGCTGCCGCTGGATACATTACCTGTCCCTGCGCTCCCTCGCTGTCCCCAGTCTCCTCCGGCAATCGCGACCTTTTACTTCCTGGTTCCCTTCTCGCGAGATCTGAAATTTTTAGATTCAAAATCACTTCCCTAGTTGAAAAAAATTGCACTCTTTGTGTAATACTAACCTTAAACCTAAGACAAACATAAACCGTTAATATAACCATAACAGTAACGCTAACAATAACCCAACCCTAGAAGTAACCCTGAATATAACCCTAGCCTTAACCTTAGCCTTAGCTCTAACCCTAACAAACGCTTCACCATAGAGAAATCCAAACAGCCGCAAGAGAAGCTTCATTGTGAATGGCGCTGTTTGCATTTTTCTCATTGGCATACACTGGCGCTTTATAAATCACACCTTACTATCACAGCTGCGGTGTACTGGCTCTTTAAGGCTGCTGATCAGATAGGATTAACTCCTTCTAGGCAAACGTAACAAGAGCCCTCTTTTACCGGATTTCTATCAAGACTCTCTTCTTCGTGATGTAGAACAGAAATTGCAAATAGGCAACTGTTCCTTCACTATCAACACCTTGTACAACCAACATGTTTTATTTTCTTAACCATATATACTAAACACTACTATATTTATGGTCTATCCTAGTGATTGTTAGAGGAGAAACTAAATGAAAGCTGAAACAAGCACACTGGGTGACAGTGTTACATTATCCTATAAAGCACTGCTAAGGAATTCACTTTAAGCAAAAAACATAATAATAAAAGACCTGCCAAGCTTGAAAGTATTTTCATAATGTGAACTAATTTGCATTGTTAGTAGCATAATTTAAATTGTTTGGTATTTTTGGAAAGGTATGAAGCAACCTGAATTTTTACAAAAAATTTTTTAGAATAAAATGCTGCCGACAATGTCTAAATTCAAAAATTTTGACTAACAAAAGTAAGATCTAGAATAGTTTTTGTTTAACTTGAAGTAGGTTACTTTGTATTGCTTGCGTAATAATATATTTACAACGTTCTATCTCACTTCAAGCGAAACAGTACCTGTGTATAATAACTCTTTTATCCCCTTTAGTACGGAGTTATTTTCCAAAAATCCACTGTCAGGAACCAGTGTTTTTTGGAAAATCATTTTTAATTAATATACAGTAAGAAATACTTAGGAATATTCATAATGTATTTCTTACTGTAATAAACTATTTGACAGACAGATGTCGCCATCTACTGGCCATATAGAGTTTCTGCAGTTAGAACTGTAGCCCGTGTCTCCGTATCGGCTGGGGAATGCCGCATATGTCAGGAGACGTTCCCCAGATGGCTTTAACCAGTTTTTGTACCATGGGCATTATACCCACAGGGCTAAAATGTTGGGGACACCTTCTGGAGCCCAAAAGCAAATGAAATTAATTTGTAACAAAATAATTTCATACAGCACCCCCCCAGGTCATGTTAACACGATCTCAGACTGCCATGTCTGCTACTGCTGATCGAGTATACACGATCACCGTAGTGAAGGGGTTAAACCCCATAATAAGTAGAACATAAGATGTCTTGCTGCAGCCATACGTTTATTTCATTTTGCCTCTTAATGTGTGCATGGTGCTGTCGGAGTTGTTCAATGTGGATTTCTCCTCTGTGATTTCCTCATGAAAATAACTGTATTTAAGCCAAATTTAAGCCTTTTCTTGATTTTAAAGGTTTAATAACCAATATTTATTACATTATGACAGATGGTCCAGTATAAAAAAAATAACACAGCTATTGAATTGAAACTTTCCCTTCTTTATGTTGCACTGGACCATCTGTTCTGATGTCATAAATAAGGGGTTTAAAACCCTTACCGAACAGAAACATGCTTTGCAGTAAATGATTACATCCTAAGGGGTGATTTCACCTTCACAATGATAAAATCCTCCCCAGGCTCTCATCTTTCCAGTATCATTCCTTCTCTATGACAACTAGGTTAATCCTCCTGCTATTTAATAGCAGCGGATTTTCAAGCGGTGGCATAATGAACGGGCTGCACTTACTGTACATAAATACAGATCATTAAATAAATATATGTATTAATATGTGATTTATATATTTTCCAAGGATCTGGATAAAAACACCTATGAACATTTTATACACTAAAAGGAGGAGGTATGCACAGCTAAAAAATGTTTCGGTTGAAAATAATGTCGTCCGAAACTGAATTCGTTTGAATACTG
Source organism: Leptobrachium leishanense (assembly GCA_009667805.1). NCBI lineage: Eukaryota > Metazoa > Chordata > Amphibia > Anura > Megophryidae > Leptobrachium > Leptobrachium leishanense. The sequence continues at coordinate 288,400,139 of CM019067.1, forward strand.
ATTTGTTTCGTAATTTCGTTTCGTAATTTTCATTCGATTCGAATTTTCGGATCACTAAAAAAAAAAAAAAAAAATCATGAATCCTGCTCAATTACTGTTACATAAGGGTTAAAAAGCAAGCTAAGGTTAAATATTGAGCTGTCTATTGGCCTGTGGTGCTGAATACATCAGATTCAGCACCACAGCCAATTGTCAGGGATGGGGTGCTTTGTGAAACATTAAAACGAAACTGATTTGTTTTCATTAATTTCGTTTGTAATTTGGGATCGATTCAAATTTTTGGATCACTTAAAAAAACAAAAAACAATAAATCAAATCCTGCTCCATTACTATTAGATTAGAGTTAAACATGAGTGTTACAAGGCAAGCTAGTGTTAAGTTACCATTTCACTGCAGTGTGCATAGCGGAATCATTCAATCAATGGTTCTCTTGTGAAACGGTATAACGAATCAATTTCGTTATATACTGTTTCGTTTCGTTTTGATTTGGATGAAACTATTTTGTTATTTCGGAAGTACTTCCGTAACACGAATTAATGAATTTTCAAATGAAAAGAGACTAGTTACGAAATAAATGCACGCTTCTACTAAAATGTTTATTCTGAAATCACCAAAATTTCTGTGATATTTCAGTGCTTTCCCGTTCAGTGCCCTTCGGCTATTCCAGTTGACCGAGCCTGCGGGGAATAGTGAATTCACCACAGAGTGCGCCTAACATGAAGCTGCCGAATGTCGCCAAAGATTGCAAAACTGAACACTGCCGAAGTGGAGAAAAGAAAACAACAGAACTCTGCTATTCTTTAAAAGGCATTTAAAACAATAAAAATGCAGGAAAATCTGTGGAAATAATAAAAAGGTAAAAAAAATGCTATAAAAAGGTCTGTAACAGAATTTAAAAAACAAAAATAAAAAAATATTCAAAAATAAATAAAAGGGCTTTTTGCTGAAACTGAATAACAGGTTGAATAATGAAAAAAATAAAAACGATAAAAGAAATTACATAAAATTCTATGGGATTCCCCTGTTTAAACCTGTCGAACTGAACTACCGAAAATCAGGGCTTTTCACTGATACTAATATATATTTGTAATTTAAAAAAAAATAAAGTATATATATATAAAATATATATTTGTAATTTAAAAATATATATATATATATATATAATATATATTTGTAATTTAAAAAAAATAAAATATATATATATTTTTAAAATTACAAATATGTGGAGTAGAGGTAACATCACTGCTCTGCATGGAGAGAGCCTGTGGAGTCATGGGTTCGATCCCGGCGAGCACCTCTCCAGTAAGTGTCCTTGGCAAGACACTTAATGGTACATACTCGCCACCCAGGACATACTTGAAAATGAGAGAAATCTCAATGTATCCTTCCTGGTAAAATCCTTTCTCAAAAAAAAATACTTCGGTGCAGTTCGTCGTTCTCTGAACAGATTAACCATTACTTCTCTATGGGCCACTTTCACTGCCGCTAAAGAGCGCTGAATTGCGACGATCTGAGGAGAACTGCACCGTATTTCCCTGTCAATTCGTCAGTATTTGCCTGCTCTCTGAATAGCCGAACTGCCATGAAATTGCACTGTTCGGTGCAATTCGGTAGCAAGATTGGTACTCTTTGAATACCCTTAAAGTAGGTGCAGCGCCACAAGGCTGTATAACGCTGTGCTCTGTTGACTAGTGCTTTCAAAGTGTCATCAGTGGGAACTCTTATCAACAATATATAGGGGGCACAATAGATAGCACAGTCAAAGAGGGGTTGGATACTAATAATTTCCACCACTGTCTCTAAATTGAACAGGAAACATCAACCTCTGTCTGAGACTTCAAACAACAGGCTAAGTTTGCATCAATTTCCTCCACTCAATCTCTTCCAAGATACTTCGAGCCACAAACAAACCAAGGAGATTTTATTAACCACATTACGATTCTCTGTTTGTTGAAAGATTCTTCTCCTTAGCCTCTCGTGATAGGTTTCTTGATGATGAAGCTTCTTTGTCCCATTTAGTGGAGACTGACCTTGAGAGCCTCTACGCTCTGGTCACTGATGTCAAGCCCAATTAAGAAACCCTTCTCCTTTGGACGTACAGAGGACTCAAGTCATTGCCATAAAGAAGACAATTATTCTATGAATTACATCCCATTTTCTTGTTAACAAAAAATCTTAAGCTTTTTACTAAACTTTTAGCTACCAGGTTGACTATTTCTCTACCCAAACTGATTAACCTCAATCATTAATCTAGACACATTTTAATACATTTTATTGGTTTAACCCCTTACAGTGAAATTCGCCATTCCATGGCAAGTTCGGAGGTTCGTGAATATCCCCTTTAGATGCTGAAAAGGTGTTTGACAGAGTCAATTGGGACGTCATGGATTGTGTCAATGCTTTCCCAGGAACGGAGTAGCCAGCCTTCACTGGTGCAGAATGATCTTGGTAGGTAAAAATAACCTTCACATTGGGATCTCCAGGCACGTTTTCCCAGTTGCGGAGACACCGAAGTTCCAAAAAGTCACACAATAACCCTGCTGCTGGAGGTGTAAGTGATCTTGCAAAGGATAAAATAGAGTTCTTGATAAAGCTAGCCTTTGCTGCATTAGCTTGACGCGTTTGGTCTCAGTACGGACTTCTTCAGGAGCTGCAAATGTTACTTGAAGAGGGGTTGTTGTAAATATGATTTGCTCTGAGACCCCACCAGTGGCAAGTCTGCAAGTCGTTTGCACTGCTCGGGTCATAGAAGATCAAATGGAATTACCTTATAACTACTTTAGCTAGGATCGTATTATCTGGGATTATCTCAGTTTTTGCTGTGATTTGTCCGGTCTAATAACCATATCATAAATAACTTCACGTTCAGACCCAGAGTCACTTCATGTGTCTCTGCAGAATCTCCTTGGTTTGGCTCCTCATTAAAAGATCTTGAGACAAACCTGGTTTCTTCATGTGTAGAAGGAAAAAAGTAACTATTGGTGATCATAAATACTGAAGAGGTTATTCAGAGAGCACTGAATTGGCCACCGAATTGCACTGAAAGCTGAATTTCCCCATACAGTGCAATTTCGCAGCCATTCGGCTATTCAAGAAGCTGGCAATTCGCCAAATATTGATGAATTGACAGCGAAATATGGTAACCTTCGGCAGCAGTAAAATCCCCATAGAGAAGCAATGGTTAATCTATTCAGAGAGCACCAAACAGAAGAGAAAAGCTGTCGAAATGCCTAAATTTTCGGTGGTTTAGTTCGAAAGGTTTAAACAGGCGAATCTGATAGGTTTCAATGAAAAAAAAGGGTTTTATAATTTTTTTATTCAACGATTTATTCTTTTCATTTGAAGCAAAAATTCTCTCTATTTTTTAGGAATTTTTTGAGAATTTGTTTGGCGAAATTTTTGACTCCGTTTTTTTTTACATTGTGTAACAGACCTTTTTATCATATGACCTTATATATTATTTCCTGGCATTTTCATGGACTAGTGTTTTTTTAAAAAGCCTTTTAAAAGTTACTGGGGGTGTAAAATAATTTTTACCCCTGTTCGGCAGCTGTTCGGCTTTTTTGGATGTGTTTGGCAGTCTGTTCAGCGGATTGTTGGATTGATTCGGTGTTTTTTTGGCGGGTTATCGGATCGATTCGGTTGTTTGAGGATGCGTTCGGCCTTTTTTCAGATCAACTCAGCATTTTTTTCGGATCAATTCAGCGGTTTTTCGATTCGTTTGGTGATTTTTTTTTAAGCCGTTTGTGGCTGCGTTTATTGACGATGTTCGGTGCATCGATTCGGTACACTTCTGGGACCCTGCGGTGAATGCTGAATTCACCGCAAGGTTGGCGAGTTAAGGGTGCCAAAGGAGAGAGCACCGAAATTCCGCTGCTCTCTGAATAGCCCCTCTAATCTCATATTATTTATGATTTTTACAAATCGATATTTTCTGTTTTAGTGTGAATGCATGCTTTCCTTTTATATATATCCAAACATAAGAATGTTTCTATATTTTATTATTAATCTGGTGTTTGGTAGCGCTATAGCTTCACCCCTGTTGCCTTCGTTCCCTTTCTTTTCCTATACCTTGCGTTGTTGATTTAACCCCCATGATCATTATCATTAAGCAGCGCATTGGGAAAGCAGCTTCTATTTATTTCCTTACGCGATGACAGAGTTTCTGCTGTTTGACCTTATCCTGAAGCTAAAGTGCAGGAACATAGAGCGTAGATGATGAAGGTTTGTGCTTTAAAGATGGCTTAAAGCGTTACATTACAGAACAGCAATTTTTGTCTGTGGTACTGATTGTTTTATCACGCACTACCTTTGCTGGTGTCTTGTTGCACCGTTAACTCCAGGAAAATCAATATTCAGGCACTTGGCTCCTTTATTAAAAATATTGTTCAAGTGTGATTGCTCCCAATACTCCTTATAGTTGAGGAGTGAAGAAGAAAAATACCATTGCATATTTCTATTCTCCAAACAAAATACATAAAGATAAGTTTAAAAAAAAATGGTTCGCTGAATTCCATAGCACAGAATCTTAACAGTAAGTCATTCCTTACAGAAACAAAGTGACACGATCCTCATTTTCCTAGAGGGCACCGCATATATGGAATAACCTACCAGGCGCCATCAAATCTTCCCTCAGTCTAAAGTCAATTAAGAGATCTTTATTAATATACCTCGATACGGAATACACCCTATAAACATGTAACATAGTGACTATATACGGAATGCACCTGTAAACATGTAACATAGTGAATATATACAGAATGCACCTGTAAACATGTAACATAGTGAATATATACAGAATGCACCTGTAAACATGTAACATAGTGAATATATACAGAATGCACCTGTAAACATGTAACATATTTATTTTCTGTGTTAATCTGTATATTTGTGTTTTGTTTTTAATTTCTTGCATTTTATCACTTTGTATTTCTGTAACGACTGTAAAAATTCATCGTTGTTGAACCCAGGACATTTTTGAAAACGAGAGAATTCCCGATGTATTCTTCCTGATAAAATACTTTATAAATAAATAATTACATTGCTCAGAACAACAATAAAGTACAGTCACGTGAACGGATTTACAAAGGTGTGAACATTTCGATATTTTTATGTATATTTACTTTGTATGTGTTTTCTATATATATATATTTTTTTGCAATTATTTAGATTATTTCTTGTAATTTCCTGTATCACGGATTTTAATCTCACTTTTTGCTCTCGGCCTTCATTTTAATAGTTGCTGATTTACCCTTGGAATCAGTATCACTCTGCAACAAGCACAAGCCTGTCTTCTCAAGAGCTCCCTATTAACATACCTCGATACAGAATGCACCTGTAAACATGTAACATAATGACTGTTTCCTACATATTTATTTTCTGTTAATCTGTATATTTGTGTTATTTTTAATATCTTGCATTTATTACTTTGAATTGTTACAGAAATACAATGTTCTTGAACCCAGGACATTCTTGAAAACATAAGAAATCTCAATGCATCCTTCCTGGTAAAATACTTTATAAATAAATAAATAAATAAATTCTGCTGACGACGAGAGCTAATCAGCCCCAAACAGCCTTCCAGGAGTGGTTTGCGTCTTACTGTACACCCTGACCTATGCTTGAAGCCATCTAGTCTGGCAATGCACCAGCTAAAAGGTCTGTCTGCGCTAAAGCAGACTTTTCTTACAAAAAAAGTGTGAAATTGTGGACTTCATTTGCACGTCCTACTCAGAGTTCCTGGTTACATACGGGGAGGCAGCAAAAGAGCTCTGTGACTGCAGCGGTTTTCTGAATTGCTTGGAGGTGTAGGTGTTTTCACAATTTATATTAGTTCTTGTAATTTGTGCCACGCTGGCTTTTAATCTTACTTTTTGTTCCCCGTCTTAATTTTTTTTTAAAATAAAAAAGTTTTATTGGTATTTTTGGTAATGGGGGAGAAGGGTACAGATGAAAAAGGGGGAAACACAGAAAACACATTACTTCCATATATACTAAACCGTGAAGTATCAAACACAGGTCACAGCTTTACAAGATAGATATCCCATATAAACCAGTGCTGGAGCAGGTAGAGCAGTGTTCCCCAAACCTGTCCTCAGGACCCTCCGCCTCGCCAGGTTTGTCAGATATGTGAAGCACAGCACAGGTGATATGATTTGCTGCTCGGTGATTGCAGGATTCAGTCTGCATTTCCCCAAGGTGATCTGCAAAATCTGGCCTGGTTGAGGGTCCCGAGGACAGGTTTGGGAACCACTGAGGTGGAGGGTCTCCCCTAAATTCTCTGGCCATGCCGTCACAGAGTCTTATGTCACCCAGTCTTTTTTTAATGTCAGACATCGTCAGGATGTGTGGGGAATTTTCATTGGGCGGCTAATAAGGTGGAAGAAATAACCAGTAGGTGAGCCAAGGTGAGGCGTTGGTATTCCCCGTCTTAATTTTAATAGTTAATGTGTAAATGTATGTATATAAATAAATATACATATAGAGGGTTATTCAAAGAGCCCTGAAGTTTCAGTGCTCTTTCGTTCGGCTCACTTCGACGATTTCAGTTCACCGACCCTGCGTTGAATTCACTATTCACCGAAGGGTCCCTGAAGTGCGCCGAACAAGCAGGGTTATTCAAAGAGAATCGAAAAGTCACCACACGTTCGGTGACTTTTTGTTCTCTTCAGTTCGGTGCGATTTGGCGATTCCATTTCGGCGACCCTGCGGTGTATTCAGCAAGCACCACAGGGCCGTCGTAGTGCATTAGAAAACCCGCCGCAAACCCGCCGAACACTCACCGCAAAACCCGGCGAACGCACACCGAAACCCGCAAAAGCATCTGGATTAACTCCGCCGGACACGCCAGAGAAACCCGAGCAGCCGCCGATCACAGCACAGAGCAGCCACTGGTAAAACCCGACACCGCAGACGAATGGAGTGAAAAAAAAACAGTTCGCTTGAATGTTTGAAAAGTGAAACGCTGTTTGCAAAGAAACTACAGATACAGAACGAAAATGTCTGGAATTTACATATAAGATCCAATGAATGATAATGAAAAGGGCTGTTACAGAAAAAAGAAATGAAAAAGATTTTTGAAAAAAAAATCCCGAAAAATGCCTAAAATATCCTTAAAAAATCTATAAATAAAGAGACTTTTTACTGCAGAATATTATAATTAACGGTTTATTAGATATTGAATTAAAACGGGAATATTTTTAACATTGAAGCCTATGGTAATCGCCTGAATAAACCTGTCGAATGAAACCACCGAACAGCAGGGCAATTCGGCAACTATTCGCTGCTGGGTTTTGTTCTCTGAATAGACGAAGCATTGCTTCTCTATGGGGATTTCTCTGCCCTCGAACAGGCACGGTATGTGCAGGCCATTTGCCAACATTTGGCGAACTGCCTGCTCTCTGAATAGCCGAATAGCCAGGAAAGGTAAGCGTATGCCGTACGCTGAATTTCAGCTTTCGGTTACCTTTCGGCCTCAATTCGGATCTCTTTGAATAACCCTGAAGGAGTCGCCAAACCTGCTGAACTGCAGAAAAGAAACAACAACTCTGTTATTTTTTAAAAGGCATTTAAATCAATTAAAATGCATGAAAATGTGTGGAAATAATAGAAAAGGTCTTATTAAAAAAAAGAATAAAAAGGTCTGTTACAGAATAATAACAAAACGGCAATAATAAATTGGGAATCAAAAATTTTGCCTAAACAAACCAGAAAAATACCAAAAAAATTCTAGATAATATTTAAAAGACTTTTTGCTGGAACTGAAAAGAATATACAGTATGTTTGAATAAAAAAGTGATAAAAACATAAAAACAATAATATTTTTTAACATTGAATCCTATGGGATTCGTCTGTTTAAACCTGTTAAAATCAGGGCATTTCACTGACATTTCGGTGTCGTTCGTCGTTCTCTGAATAGATTAACCATTACTTCTCTATGGGATAGTTTCACTGCCGCCGATGATCACCAAATTGCTGCGAACTGCACCATATTTTGCTGTCAATTCACCAGTATTTTTTCAAATTGACAGCTTTCTGAAAAGATGAACTGCCACAATTATTAGTCGTCATTCTATTATGTGCACATTAAGCTTATTACATTCTGACAATGTGTTTATTCATATGAATAGGTAAAACGATAGATCAAGCAACACTAACACATGAGGGAAATAACACATTTTAGATATGATAACATATTTTTGTAACAGCTGCGCACATGACAAACTACATGTTCCTCCGCAAAGAGAGTTACTGTTGAAGTTTTGTGACTGACATTATGTTACCTGACAATCAGGAGAGATCCTTGGTGTAAAGCCCTTTCCAAGACTGTTATTATTTCTCTGTTTTCTCCTTTAAATGCAACACTTAAAATTGCAACACATACTACTTCCACTTCAACCTAAAAAACATTGCACGCGTCTGTCCCTGTCTTAATCAGGACTCTGTTAAAATGCTCATCCAAGCTCTTATTATCTCCCGCCTTGACTATTGTAACCTCCTTCTCTCTGGCCTTAAGAGATCCCAGATTCTCCCTCTGCAGGCTGTTCTGAATGCCTGTGCCACACTCATACACCTTACCTCCCGCACCTCACACACCTCACCCCGCTGTCAATCTCTACACTGGCTCCCTGTTTTCTTCAGAATCCAATTCAAAATACTGGTGCTCACGTACAAAGCTCTCCATAACCGCGCTCCTGCCTTCATCTCCTCTCTTATTAGCAGGTACATCTCGTCCCGACCACTTCGCTCTGCCAATGATCTGTTGTTATCGTCTCCTCGTACCTGCACCCTCAACTCCCACCTTCAAGACTTCTCCTGAGCTGCTCCCTTTCTATGGAACTCCCTCCCCCCAAGGCCAGATTAACATAGGGGCTGATGGAGCAGCAGCTCCAAGCCCATGCCCCAGAATAGGCCCAGAGAAAGGATTACTATGTCTGCATTGATGGGCATTTGGACCCCTGTATCTCCAACTCCATATCAGCTACAGGGCCATGTGAGGTATCACCAGAAAGGCCAGAGCACGGCCTTTTCAATGATACCAAATATGACCAGGTTTTACTTAACAGTAGAAATAAAATAATATTTCTTTATTTTTTGTCTAACACAGCAACATTTTTCACTTTTCAATTATAAAGTGAACAATGGGGGGGGGGCATGGCCAGCTCTGCATGATGGCAGACGTGTCTTCGTGGAGCTCTGAAGAACTCTCCTGTTATGGGGGGTTTTTAGCTTGACTTTTTCTGTGGATAACGCACCATTGGAGACCCTGCACGTCTGGCCATTACGGGGATTGCTCCGGGGCCTGTTATTGCCCCCCTCGCCGGAGCACAGCTGAGTTCTCAATACGAAAGCCTTCTGGTGATGCTGATCGGCCGTTGGCCATTTTGAGGCCTTTTTCTTTTTGCCACCTGGACATCTCGCTCTTTGTTTCCCTGAGACGCACCTCTGATGGGGACTTGTCAGATGCAGACAGTGGGGATGGAGGGCCCCCATCCTCCGGCTGCACCTGCTGTCCCGCTGGCGAGGGACCCGGTGATGCGATCAGAGCGGTGTAATTTGGACCACCCTCTGCTTGCCAGTGGGATGGAGGCTTGGTTTGATGCCCTCCAGGCCTGTCTCGGTCGGACCCCGGGGGCGAAGAGAGTCCACTTACCTGCAGTTCATGGCGGCGGCTGATGGCATTGCTGGGAGCTGACCAGGAGACTGAGGACCAGGAGGAAGAGACACCGGGGGATGCTGAACCTGACAGATGTCTGGCTGCAGAGGCTGATGTGTGGAATGGTGGGCCTGGAGGCCCAGATCACAGACCGCGCCTGCCATCTGCATGTCGGAGGGGGAGCACAGCCGGGAGACAAGTGTATGAGGCTGCTGCTGCACCGATAGACGTGGGACTGTCGGCCGCGGGGCTTGCACCGGGGACGCCGACCGAGACTGAGGCGGTGGAAGAGGTGGCTTGCAGTGAGGTACCGGGAGACCTGGAGGTAGATCAGATGCTGGCCCTTCTGCTGCCGGGAGCTGTACCTGTTCCGGATGGCGAGGTGGCACCGGTCACCCACAGAGGAGTTGTTGAGGATGCTGTGGAGCGAGCCGGCGGATCTCCCCTTGGGATGCCTGCGTCAGTGGGGCTTTCTGCAGGTGCTGAGTGGTCCTTCGGAGTGGCACCGATGGACTATCTGCCTCGCGGGGAGGATTACTACGCAGCTGATTCTACATGGCGCTGGCTGGCCCGGTGAGCGTTAACTGCAGCATTCTTTTTTGGTGGAACTGCTCACACAGCCCTTTGGCTGGATACCGGCTGAAGAGGCTTCTGGGTCCTCTTTTTTGACATCCGTTATTTTATTTTATTTTTTTTGGTGCCAGGCTTGCTTCGATTCTGATGTCCATCTTCGTCTCCCTTGTTTCCTTTTTGTTTTTAATTTGACCCCCCCACCTATCCCACCGCTAGCTGATATTTTTCCTAACTACAATTTACCTGACGTTTGTGCTAACTTTTGAGGACTTTGATTTCTACTGAGACTTTTCTTTGACGACTTTCATCATTATTATCCCCCATTTTTTCGATTTTTGCCATTTCCTTCTGAGACAACCCCCCCCCTCCCCTTTTACATGTTACATCTGTGCATTTGCTTTTTGGCCCTGCGAGGCCATCATTTTGTGACCCTTATTTTCCAAAATAAAAATCTTAAATACAAAAAAAAATATAAGTGAACAATGATGCTGCACTAACTCACCATCAAATTTCTCATGTCACCAACAAGTGTGGAGGTGATGGCACAATCCGTTGTTATGAATTGTTACATCAAAGACCTAAACCGCCGCACTGCAGCGAAGAGCACCGTGGGGGGGGGGACTTTGGACCCCTGCGTCACTAATCTTTACACCTCACAAGGTCACGTGAGGTGTCATTGGATAGGACAGAGTCTGGCCTTTGCATTGATACCAGACATGAGCATGTAAACTCTAAAAGTTCTCTATTCATTTTTAGTTCCAAAACAATGGTATTGTCCATTTGTCACATATAAAATTAGCAATACCACTGCCATTACTCAGCTTTTCATTTGCTACACTGGGAGCAAGGTCAGTGGTTTATACATAGTTATATTATTCAGAAAACGCCTTCCTCCAAAACACAAGGGAAATATTTAATTTTTTTATTAAAAGTTTATATTTTACAGACAAATGCAGTAACAGGTTCCCATTTCACATTTGTTTTTTTAACAAGAATTCCCTATAGAATATATAACCACAAAAGTTTGGATGATAAAATGTGAAACAATAATTTGAAACACTGTAAATGATAAAATCTGAATGATTAATTAATAACACAGTGTCTGCCTGGTTAGACATACCCCTATCTGCACTATTAAATAACATAAAATATGTTTTCATTTTATTAAATTCCAAAAAAAGCCCAGCAAAATCTTCAGCTCCAGGCCCATAGAGATCTTAATCCGGCCCTGGCCCCCGCAACATCAGACTCTCCTCGTCTCTCCAGTTCTTCAAGAAGTCCCTGAAAACACAATACTTTAGAGAAGCCTATCAGCTCACTCCATGATCCCTTACTGTACATCTCTTGCTCCATCTTCCCAATCAGCCCACATGTGCCCCAATATTTCACATACTCTGCTATTTATCCTCACCTAGTGTGTCACCAGCTCCTCTTTGATTGTAAGGTCTGGTGCCGGGTCCTCCCTCCTACTGTTCTGTGTGTTTAACTTGTGTGTAAATTTGTTATTCTGCTTCTCCCATTGTAGGAGGTTGTTAGCACATTAAAAACCGTGTAACTGTAAATACATATTATATTTTTTTTATTGCTCTCTGGAGTTTTTCATCGCGTTCGTGACTTATTAAAATATTACTGATCATCACAGTGTTTATCTGTGAAAATGTTATAGAATAGACGGTTAGGTGTAAGGTATTGACATAGCCAAATGAATGTCCTGTGAGGAGGAAACTATTGTGTGAATTCTCCATGTAAAGAGATAAAGCTGGGGCTTCAACCTGAGCAACTATGGAAAGATACTCAGGGTTATTTAAAGAGAATCGAAAAGTCACCATCGTTCAGTGACTTTTCGTTCTCTTCAATTTGGTTCGATTTGGCGATCCCATTTCGGCAACCCTGCGGTGTATTCAGCAAGCACCACAGGGTCCCCGAATTGCAGGGAAAGTTCGTCGCGAATACGCCGAAAATTCACCGCAAAACGAGGGCGAACGCACACCGAAAACCCGCAAAAACATCTGGATTAACCCGCTGAAAACGCTGGAAAAAACCGAGCAGGATCCGATCACACGCAGCGCAGCCGCCGGAAAAAAACGACACCGCAGACGAATGGAGTGAATAAATTAAAAAAACAGTTTGCTTGAATGTGTGAAAAGTGAAACGCTGTTTGGAAAGAAACTACAGAACGAAAATGTCTGAAATTTACATATAAGATCCAATGAATGATAATAAAAAGGGCTGTTACAGATAAAAGAAAAAACTATTTTAAAAAAAGAAACAAAATTTTTTTCCCAAAAAAATCCCCAAAAATGCCTAACATATCCTAAAAAATCTATAAATAAAGAGACTCTTTACTGTAGAATATTATAATCAACCGTTTATTAGATATTATATTAGATATTATAGGGTAGTAGGGAGGAATCGGGGAACTATAGGCCAGTTAGTCTTACGTCAGTAGTGGGGAAATTAATGGAAACCATGTTAAAGGAAAGGATTGTTGAACATCTAAAAACACATAGATTACAGGATCAGAAACAACATGGGTTTACCTCAGGGAGATCATGCCAAACTAATCTTATTGATTTTTTTGATTGGGTAACAAAAATAATAGACACAGGTGGTGCAGTAGACATTGCTTATTTAGATTTCAGTAAGGCTTTTGATACTGTTCCGCATAGAAGGCTTATCAATAAATTGCAATCTTTGAGTTTAGATTCCAATATTGTTGACTGGATTAGGCAGTGGCTGAGTGACAGACAACAGAGGGTTGTGGTAAATGGAGTTTATTCGGCACAAGGTCTTGTTACCAGTGGGGTACCTCAGGGGTTAGTACTTGGACCCATTCTCTTTAATATTTTTGTTAGTGATATTGCAGAAGGTATTAATGGTAAAGTATGTCTTTTTGCTGATGACACAAAGATTTGCAACAGGGCTGACGTTCCTGGAGGGATCAGCCAAATGACAAATGATTTAGGTAAACTAAAAAAATGGTGGGAGCTGTGGCAATTGAGTTTTAATGTGGATAAGTGCAAGATAATGCACCTGGGACGTAAAAACCCAAGGGCTGAATATAGAATATTTGATACAGTCCTAACCTCAACATCTGAGGAAAGGGATTTAGGGGTTATTATTTCAGAGGATCTAAGGGTAAGTAGTCAATGTAATAGAGCAGCAGGAAATGCTGGCAGAATGCTTGGTTGTGTAGGGAGAGGTATTAGCAGTAGGAAAAGGGAAGTGCTCATGCCACTGTACAGAGCACTGGTGAGACCTCACTTGGAGTACTGTGTGCAGTACTGGAGACCGTATCTCCAGAAGGATATAGACATCTTAGAGAGAGTTCAGAGAAGGGCTACTAAAATGGTGTACGGCTTGAAGGAGAAAAGTTACCAAGAAAGGCTTAATGATCTTAACATGTACAGCTTGGAAAAAAGATGAGACAGAGGAGATATGATAGAAACATTTAAATACGTAAAGGGAATCCACAAGGTAGAGGAAGGGAGTATATTTAGAAGGAAACAAAATAGCAAAACAAGAGGACATAGTCTTAGATTAGAGGGGCAAAGGTTTAAAAGTAACATCAGGAAGCATTATTTTACTGAGAGGGTGGTGGATACATGGAACAGCCTTCCAGTAGAAGTGGTAGAGGCCAAAACAGTAATTGAATTTAAGCAAGCATGGGATAGGCATAAGGCTATCCTAAACAAAAGATAAATCCAGGTTAAGTATCCATGTAATTGGGCAGACTAGATGGGCCGAAAGGTTCTTATCTGCCAACATTTTTCTATGTTTCTATGTTTCTATGTTTCTATATTGAATTAAAACTGGAATATTTTTATCATTGAAACCTATGGGATTCTCCTGAATAAACCTGTTGCATGAAACCACTGAACAGCTGGGCAATTCGGCAACTTTTTACTGCTGGTTTTTGTTCTATGAATAGACTAAGCATTGCTTCTCTATGGGAATTCACTGCCCTCGATCAGGCAACGAACAGGCACCGTATGTGCAGGCAATTCGCCAAGATTTGGCGAATTGCCTGCTCTCTGGATAGCCGAATGGCCACGAAAGGTAACCGAACGCTGATTTTCATTGTTCGGTTCCCTTTCGGCAGCCATTCAGATCTCTTTGAATAACCCTGGTTACCTCCGGGTCATGTTAAAAGTCCTGCTTGATTTAACCATTTGGATGTGTTCTGCAAGGAATTGATATTCAGAAGTTCTAATTCAAATGTCAATAACCTTAGCACTCTAAATGTTTGAGAACTACATATCCCATGATGCTCAGCAGCTTATTAGACTGACTGAACATCATGGGAAATGTAGTTCCGAAACACCCGGTGAGCCGAGGTTGCTGACCCATGCATTATTTTCTCCCAAACTGGACTGAAAACGATGCAGCGCTTTCTTAGATCCTTGGGTCTGCATGTGCTTTGAGCCAATATAACGTGCTTAATTAGATTTTAATGAACAGTTACATTGTTTTGGGTAATGGGAACAAAAAAAAAAGGAAAAGCAATGCCATCAAAGTGAGGTTTAGGAAGTGGCTTTTTAAAATCTCCAAAGGGAAACTTAATGAAAAACAGCATGAGATTGTTGTGCGCCTTGCAGGGGAAATAGCCAAAATAGAATGAAATACAATATACTCCCAGATTAGTAGTGACTGATACGGCTGAGCGATTGATACCAAAGGACTCCGGGCAGCGCTGAGAATTAAAAAACATATCTGGAGGGAATTTAATAAAATAAATAATGGCTGTTCCTTTGGGATCCAAAATGTAACTTGTTCATGAATCATTATCCATAAGTACACAACTGGTACACACTATCAGGGATAATATACCGTCACATGAAAAAGTACAGCCTCGTTAAATTCTATGGTTTAACGTATCAGGACATAATACAAAAATCAACTGTCCCTAAAAGAGGTAAATACAACCTCAGATGAGCAACAACACATGACAATACACTGTGCCATGATCTATTTAACAAAAATAAAGCCAAAATCTAGAAGCCATAGGGGTTATTCACCAACCTCCGAATTGGCCCCGAATGGTTGATTTCAACGTTTGGTGCAATTTCGTCCAAACTGTCAATTCGCCAAATACAGGCAGATTGAAAGCAAAATACAGTGCAATTCACTGCAATTTGACGCCACCTAATTGTCCCATAGAAGACTATTGTGTCTTCTATTCGCAGAACGCCGAATTGCACTGAAACTCCGGTGAAATGCCCTGATTTTCGGTGTTTCAGATCGACCAGTTTAAAACAGGCAAATCCCATAGGTTCAATGTAAAAAAAAGTAATAACATTTATAAAAACAAAAAAATTAAAGACCGTTTATTCTTTATTTTTTTTGCAAAAACCCTTTTTTTTTATGACATTTGTGTTTTATTTTTTTAACCCTTTTTTTATTTTGTACCAGACCTTTATATTATTTTTTAAAGGACCTTTTATTTAGACACGTTTTGATTGATTGAAACTCCTATTAGAATAGTCTTTTTTTTTTCCAGTTTGGTGGAATTCACCAATGTGGATTCAACGCAATTCGGCGGTTTTCGCCAACGTCTCATAACTGCTTTGGTGTCTCCAATTTTATCAAAATACAGTCAGGTCCAGAATTATTGGGACATCGACACAATTCTAACATCATTGGCTCTATACACCACCACAATGGAGTTGGAATGAAACAAATACAATGTGCTTTAACTGCAGACTGTCAGCTTTAATTTGAGGGTATGTACATCCAACTCAGGTGAACGGTGTAGGACTTACAGCAGTTTGCAGATGTGCCTCCCACTTGTTAAGGGACCAAAGGTAATGGGACAGAATAATAATCATAAATCAAACTTTCCCTTCTTAATACTTGGTTACAAATCCTTTCCAGTCAATCACAGCCTGAAGTCTGGAACGCATAGACATCACCAGACGCTGGGTTTCATCCCTGGTGATGCTCTGCCAGGCCTCTACTGCAACGGTCTTCAGTTCCTGCTTGTTCTTGGGACATTTTCCCTTCAGTTTTGTCTTCAGCAAGTGAAATGCATTCTCAATGGGATTCAGGTCAGGTGATTGACTTGGCCATTGCATAACATTCCACTTCTGTCCCTTCAAAAACTCTTTGGTTGCTTTTGCAGTATGCTTTGGGTCATTGTCCATCTGCACTGTGAAGCACCGTCCAATGAGTTCTGCAGCATTTGGCTGAATGTGAGCAGATAATATTGCCCGAAACACTTCAGAATTCATCTTGCTGCTTTGTCAGCAGTCACATCATCAATAAATACAAGAGAACCAGTTCCATTGGCAGCCATACATGCCCACGCCATGACACTACCACCACCACGCATCACTTATGAGGTGGTATGCTTAGGATCATGAGCAGTTCCTTTCCTTCTCCATACTCTTCTCTTCCCATCATTCTGGTACAAGTTGATCTTGGTCTCATCTGTCCATAGGATCTTGTTCCAGAACTGTGAAGGCTTTGTTAGGTGTTGTTTGGCAATCTCTAATCTGGCCTTCCTGTTTTTGAGGCTCACCAATGGTTTACATCTTGTGGTGAACCCTCTGTATTCACTCTGGTGAAGTCTTCTCTTGATTGTTGACTTTGACACACATACACCTACCTCCTGGAGAGTGTTCTTGATCTGGCCATCTGTTGTGAAGGGTGTTTTCTTCACCAGGGAAAGAATTCTTCGGTCATCCACCGCAGTTGTTTTCCGTGGTCTCCCGGGTCTTTTGGTGTTGCTGAGCTCACCGGTGCATTCCTTCTTTTTGAGAATGTTCCAAACAGTTGTTTTGGCCACGCCTAATGTTCTTGCTATCTCTCTGATGGGTTTGTTTTGTTTCTTCAGCCTAATGATGGTTTGCTTCACTGATAGTGACAGCTCTTTGGATGTCATCTTGAGAGTTGACAGCAACAGATTCCAGATGCAAATAGCACACTTGAAATGAACTCTGGGCCTTTTATCTGCACATTGTATTTGGGGTAATGAGGGAATAACACACACCTGGCCATGAAACAGCTGAGAAGCCAATAATCACTGGTGTATTTTGGCCTAGGCCGACTAGGCCCAGGCCTAGGGCGGCACTTTCCAGGGGGCGGCGGCCCGCACTGGGTGGCCCCACCCCTAAAAAAAATATATATATATTTTTTTTTTTACTTTTGCAAAGTATTTTACCAGGAAGGATACATTGAGATTTCACTAATTTACACTTTCAATTTCACTTTCCAGGGGGCAGCAAAAAAACCTCACCACTAAATGGGTTACTCACAGAGCACCGAAATGACGCCAACTTTTTGGTGTTCTGTAGTTCCCTGCACTTAGGAGAATAAAATTTCCCCACCCTGCAGTGAATTCACCATTCACCGCAGGGTCCCCAAAGTGCATGGAGTCGGCCGCTGAATGCTGCCACCGCAAACCCGTGGCCTGCTGTTTTCAAAAGAACTACTGAACGAAAATGTCTGGAATTTACATATAAGATCCTATGATTGATAATAAAAAGTTCTGTTACAGAAAAAAGAAAAACTGCTATTAAAAAAAAGGGGGGGAATTTTGCCCAAAAAAATCTGAAAAATGACTAAAAGGTACTAAAAAAAAAATCAATAAGTAAAGACTTTTTACTGCAGATTAAAATAATAAATGATTTATTAGATATTGCATAAAAACGGGAATATTTTTAACATTGAAACCTATGGGGTTCGACCTGAAAAAACCTGCTGATTGAAACCACCGAACATCAGGGCATTTCACTGCCATTTCTCTGAGTCTCAGTACCACATGACTGGCTGAACCACGTGAAACGCACGCGCGCAGCTGCCCGCCCTTTCATTAACACAGACTCTATTCTGGACTGAACACCCACCGGGAAGGGAATCAAAGCTACAGTGCACCCTCTGGCAGTGGCACCCCCTGCTGACAAGATGGCTCCACAGCATAATTGCTGTGTGCTCATATACACTCGGTTTGCTGGGAGTTTTACTGCAGTGGATTCTGATGCACTCATACACACCGCACATTGCATTGCTGGGAGTTTTATTGCTGTGGATTCTGATACGCTGACACACACCACACATTGCATTGCTGTGAGTTTTATTGCTGTGAATTCTGATGCACTCATACACACCGCACATTGCATTGCTGGGAGTTTTATTGCTGTGGATTCTGTGATACACACTGCATATTACTGTGAGTTTTATTGCTGTGCAGTTCTGTGATATGCTCATACACACTGCACATTTCTGTGGGTTTTATTGCTGTGCAGCTCTGATATGCTCATACACAGTGCCCATTTCTGTGGGTTTTATTGCTGTGCAGCTCTGTGATACGCTCATATGCAGTGCACGTTTCTGTGGATTTTATTGTTCAACCAATTAGAGCGGCTGTGATCCCGCTTACTTGACATGCGTGGCTGTTCTTTG
Source organism: Leptobrachium leishanense (assembly GCA_009667805.1). Lineage (NCBI taxonomy): Eukaryota > Metazoa > Chordata > Amphibia > Anura > Megophryidae > Leptobrachium > Leptobrachium leishanense. The sequence continues at coordinate 288,418,770 of CM019067.1, forward strand.
TAAAAATACTTGAATTTAAACATTCCATAATTTCCTTTTTTCTCAATAGATACATTTGAAATGGTATACAAAATATACAAGTAGGCACTTGGTATCCACTTTTAATATAAAGAGAGGAAAAGGCGGAGCTCTAAGAGGAAAAGGTGGAGCTTAAAGAGGAAGGGTGGGGATTAACCAGGAAGAGGTGTGCCCTTGACAGGAAGGGGTGCGTCAAATTTAAATTAGGGGGTGCACGAGTTTAGTCAGGCCTAGGGCAGCACAAAACCTAAATACACCACTGAGCCAATTGTCCCATTACCTTTGGTCCCTTAACAAGTGGGAGGCACATCTGCAAACTGCTGTAAGTCCTACACCGTTCACCTGAGTTGGATGTACATACCCTCAAATTAAAGCTGACAGTCTGCAGTAAAGCACATTGTGTTTGTTTCATTCCAACTCCGTTGTGGTGGTGTATAGAGCCAAAGATGTTAGAATTGTTTTGATGTCCCAATATTTCTGGACCTGACTGTACATTGACTATTTGCTAAGTAGTGAATTCGCCATATTTTCGGCAAAATGGAGTCGCCAAAGTGAGCCGAGATGGGCTGAAACACAAAGCACCGAATTCGCTATGTGAATAGACCCTCGTGCGTGAAGAACTAAGTATACCTTATGATTCAAAAGCTTGCAGAACCACATTCAGCAGCAATAAGTTGACTTTCTGTATGACTTTCTCAGCCTATCACATCATTCTGGAGGTATTTTGGCCCTCTGTGCTTTACAGAGTTGCTTCAGTTCATTGTGGTTTGCGAGTATTTGTGTATGCACAGCTCTCTTAAGGTCCCGCCGCAGCATTTAGATCGGATGGAGGTTTGGACTGCCTTTCCTTCTTTGCTTTTCCGATTAAATCTGAATATATATGATTAAATTCGGATCTGATAGAACTCTGATCGGAAAAATGAAGACTGATTCTATTTTTTTTTTTCTAGAAACCGATTTGGTTCAGAATTTCTCAAATTGGAATTTGAATTCATCGAATTGCCTTATTACAATCATTAGGCCAAATTCCAAATTGGTCTGAACCGTGTTGAACATGTCTACTGGGGAATTGACCAGGGACAGTGTGCATAGAGTATATAATAATCCATTGTTTCCCAACCCGTCCTTAAGGATCACCTTGGGAATGCAGACTGAATCCTGCAATCACTGAGCAGCAAATCATCTGTGCTGTGCTTCAGATATCTGGCAAACCTGACCTGTTAGGGGCCCCGACGAACAGGATTGGTAAACACTGAACTAATCAATTCATATTGTTAAATGACCTTAATTACAGATATCTCTGTGTTAATGTGCCTATGATATCCGCATAAAAAGCCTCCTAGTATCGGGTTTGGATATACGCTCTGTCACTATGCTTTATAATGTGGCATGAATCACCCCAAAGGACATGCATACTTACCCCTTTTTTAATTATTCCCCAGGACCTCACTTCAATTGCTCAGTTGACTGGTGGTTTCTAAGGCTGGGGCCACAATGGTGTTCTAAATGCGCCCGTTTTAACACACATCATGACGTCCACCATAGAATTTTGATGGCTCATGTAGGGACAACGCGTGGCGTACACATGCACTTTTTCACACATGTGAGAACAGACATGGATTTTTGGTCGGTGTCGAAATGCTGACACTCATTGAAACATGTCTACGGTTGTGATGCTTACTATAGGCAGGAGTACATGACATCAGACGACACTCATTTGAAGTCCTACAAAACCCTACCTACAAAACCCTCACTAACTCAGCGCCCCACTACCTGTCCTCACTAATCACCAAATACACCCCAGCCCGCTCCCTAAGGTCAAACAGTGACCTGCGCCTAGCTTCTCCCCGCATCACCTCTTCCCATGATAGACTGCAGGATTTCTCACGCGCAGCCCCCACTCTCTGGAACGCTCTCCCTCGTACTGTCAGACTTTCCCCTAACTTCTCTTCCTTCAAACGCTCCCTTAAAACGTTCCTATTTAGGGAAGCCTACCACCCAACTCACTGACACAACCATCAATCACTCTCACCTTACAGTCCTCTCCTCCTGTTTCCAACCCCAACCCTCCCAGATTGTGAGTTCCTACGGGAATAGGGCCCTCATCTCATCCTGTACTGTTTGTCAAATGTTGTTCAATGTATTGTAACCCTGTCTATACTGTGCCTATTGTACAGTGCTGCGGAATATGCTGGCGCTTTATAAATAAAGAATAATAATAATAATAAAAAGTCCATCAGGTGTGTAGGAAGCTGAGATTACAAAACACAACGGCTTCTTCAGCTTCCATGTTTCTCTATTATTCTATATTAACATTGAAATTCATTTCTCGAGGTGTAGAGTCCACAAGTATCTGTGCAAAAGTACGTCTGTTACAATGGATGTACTTCCTGCGCTCGTGTGGCCCCAGGCTAAACTGTTTTGCCATTTTCTGTGGGAATCAGGACTCAGTCTCTTGAGCAAGTGATTACACACCAAATATTATTTTCCAGAATATATACATATTTATCAGCTTTTCAGCTCACCAGGTGATACTTGTAGCCGCCTCATTATCTGTATCAGTTAAATATTGAATTGTGAGTGTTGGTACCCCCCAATTTTCAACATTTCTTTCTCTCCTCCACATGGTTTATTTTTAATGATTTAAAAATAAAGAATTTTTTATGTTTTTTCCGTCTCTTACATGAGCCGCCTCTTCTGTTTTACCATTAGATTAAGGTAGAATATATTATTAATATCCAACTCAAATAATATCTTTTCCTCACACGACTAAGAATGAATTCATATATTTAAAGCTGCCGAGGCGTAGGGAATATGTTACAACCAACTATTATTATTATTATTATTATTCTTTATTTATAAAGCGCCAGCATATTCCGCAGCGCTGTACAATAAGCACAGTATAGACAGGGTTACAATACATTGAACAACATTTGACAAACAGTACAGGAGGAGATGAGGGCCCTATTCCCGTAGGAACTCACAATCTGGGAGGGTTGGGGTTGGAAACAGGAGGAGAGGACTGTAAGGTGAGAGTGATTGATGGTTGCGTCAGTGAGTTGGGTGGTAGGCTTCCCTAAATAGGAACGTTTTAAGGGAGCGTTTGAAGGAAGAGAAGTTAGGGGAAAGTCTGACAGTACGAGGGAGAGCGTTCCAGAGAGTGGGGCTGCGCGTGAGAAATCCTGCAGTCTATCATGGGAAGAGGTGATGCGGGGAGAAGCTAGGCGCAGGTCACTGTTTGACCTTAGGGAGCGGGCTGGGGTGTATTTGGTGATTAGGGAGGACAGGTAGTGGGGCGCTGAGTTAGTGAGGGTTTTGTAGGTAAGGATAAGGATTTTGAACTTAATTCTGCAGTGGATGGGGAGCCAGTGAAGGGACTCGCAGAGGGGAGTGGCAGAGACAGAGCGGCGGGTGAGGTGAATTAGCCTGGCGGAGGCGTTCAGGATGGATTGTAGGGGGGAGAGGCGGGACAGAGGGAGGCCAGATAAGAGATTATTGCAATAGTCGAGTCGGGAGATTACCAGGGCGTGTATGAGTTGTTTTGTGGCGACAAAACTGAATATTATTTATTTTATTTCTCTCTGGAAGTAAAGAATGACGAGCACTTTCAGTGCCACATTGTTTAAGCTTTCATGCTGATATTTTTTAAGATATGAAAAAGGATTAAATTTGACATTAAAACATAATTTGCTGTCAGAAATAATATTTCCAGGGGTTTTTTTAAAACCAATTCCGGAAATCATTTAATCCCCCAATTAGCCAACACATAAATCCATTCAATTATCACTCTAATTAGGTTTAAAATTAATTTTGTTAAAGTTTAAATATTATGTTGTGTTTTTTCCAGTAGCCTGCGACATAATTCTATTATGAATGACTGCAAACCCCTGCTATAGATTGTGCAATATGATGAACACGCGTCTGTTAGTAAATGTGTTTTCACCCAGCTGATGGTTATTTCTTCATAGTCAAATTATTAGATTGAAAATGAGCGCTAATAAAATTAACAAAATTATCAAATTAATTAAAGCAACTATGATTTTGTCAACAAAAATGTTAACCTACTCAGTCATTCATGCTTATATGGATAATAAGGCCTATCTCCTGCTGATGAGGGCATAATAAGCCCAAAACAGATGTCCAGGAGTGACTCATTGCATAACCTGAAATTTGCAACAACCCTGGAGGGTTCTGTGTTAAAACAGACGCAGGATGCAAAAAAGTGCAAAATTGCAGACTACATTTGCATGTCCTACCCAGAGTTCCTTGCTGCATATGGGGAATGTAGCACATGAGCTCTGTAAAGCAGTTTTCTGAATTGCTGGGATGTGTAAATGTCTTCCACAATTATATAAATTGATTATATACACACATACATATGTCTATTTTGCTGCTGAATAAAAATTGTTGTATTTTTCAGAGAGATAACCCATGAATACTACACAAAATTACCATGTAATGTTTAAAAATAAAAAAGTGAAAAAATTAAATGCAAAACTTCTAAGGCAGAGACTTTATGTGCTTCTTCATATAAAGCAAATAATGCCACTGCACTAACTCAACTAAGGCAACAGATTTTGGCCCTTCTTTTATACATAGTACAGGAAGAGCGGGGTCACGCCTATTCCCCACTGAGGCGGCTGCAACCACCAGATGTATCCAGCCCAGCAACATGTATAAAACATTACAAGAAAAAAAGGTGTCATCTGCGCTTATTCCTATAACACTGTGTGAACTAAAACACAATTAGAGGCTTTGGTTTTTTGACTTCAGTTTGACTTCACTGATTTTAGTGAACCTACACTTTCACTCTTGGATTTGTTCGAATTTATGTACTTAATGAATCTGTTTTTATTTTCCCCAAGAATACTGTCTTTCTCGAGTCCTACAAGACGGGGTTTAAGCAGCAGCATTTGTTGTATGGCTGAAAATTGTATGGCTGAAAAATTTGTTTTGTTTAGTTTCGTTTCATTACGTTTTTAAATCATTTCGTTTTCGGAATTTCGTAACTAATTTCATTTCGTATTTCGTTTCGTTCATTTTGGATAGATTTGAAATTTCTAATCGATTTGAAATTTTGAATCGATTCGAATTTCATATATCAATTAGATAGTTGATATCAATTAGAATTTTTGATCACTAGATAAAACCCCAATTAATCAAATTTAGCTTTTAAAAGAAAAAGCTAGGGTTAAATTTTAAGCTGTGTCACAGATTTAGTATTTGAGTCAAATTAAACAGTGAAACAAAATTAATTTGTTTCATAAAGTCCTTTGCTGACTATTACTTGTATTGTAAGTTAAGATCAATTAGATAGTTGATATCAATTTGATAGTTCATTTCAAATTCGATAGTTGATATCAGTTATTCACATTTTTCTTTTATGATGGTGATGTGGGAGAGGCTGAACCCGATGGACGCATGTCTTTTTTCAGCCTTTGTAAACTATGTAAACTATGATGAATAAATTCATTATATACCGTTTCGTTTTGAATTCGTATCGATTCGTTAATCGGAAGTACTTCCGAATACAAATTATCAAATTTCGTTCCAAATTCTGAATTTTTACGAAAGGAATGCACATCTCTAATTTATTGTTCAATGATAAAATTAAGACCAGTGGCCTCAGTTATTTATTTGAAGGTCACTACTCTAAGGCATATTCTGCAAAATAAGAGTGTAAGAACAGCCTATCATTTATTTTTAGCAATCATGAACAATGGTGTTGGGGCATAACAGAATAATAATAGTATTATTAATGACAATAAAGAAGTCATTGCTAAATGAATCTGTGCTTTACAGGAGTTGAACCATGATTTTCTGAATGATTTTCTCATTAGCCAGAAAATAATCCATAACCATAACATTGCAAAGCATATTTTTTTGATTCACTCTGCTTCCTCTGCAGCCGGTGATTTAAACCTAGAGCAATGGATTGTTCTTTTTTCTTATCCAAATAAAACATAGTAGCGCACTGGTTAGTCATATCATCATCTAGTTTAAAGAATCCCGTTGTGAGTTCACCCAATGCGTCATAGTATCCATGCTTCGTTCCAAGTGTAAGAATATTTTGTTTCTATAGCAGCACGATTAGGGAGTGGTGATGGACCTTGCTCTACTGGTTCCATGCTAAGGTAAATGAAAAAAAAAATGAATAGAAGAGGATTTTAATACAGTGTCAGAGCTGAAGTAATAATAACATGTTAAACAAGGGTGAGGTGGAGGAGCAACTGTAATTTGTCTCGTCATCCAAAGAAAAACATAATTAAATAATTAAAAAGACAAGGGCCCTATTCCAGTTGGGGTTTTCATCTGCAAGCGGGTGTCTGTAAATCCACCTCTCCAGGCACCTTGCTAGGCATCCTGCCAACACGGAAATGCAAATGAATGGATTAAATCTATTGAATGGGCTGGCTCTAGTGCTAACAGGGGTGCAGGGTGGAAGAGCTGTGTATCAAAGGGATACTCGATTGAAAATAGCGTTCCTTTTTTTGTTTCTCTTAAATAATTGGGCACAGGCTACAGACAGCCTCTGCCCAATTATTTATTTATTTATTTGGGTCTTTGTGGGCGATATTATTCACTTTTTCTCCCTCGCTGCGGGCAGTTCCTCCACTTCGGCTCATGGACACCCGAGCTTTTCGGCGCAATTTGCATTCCTATGCAACTTATTTACTTTACATACACAAGCTCGGTAGCACCTGCGCAGAATGAAGAATTAGAGCAGCGGGCATGCATGATGGGTGACGCTCACTGAAAGTTGACGTCAGTAGTGATTGACCTGTTGACCGGCAGCCGGAAAATTCAAAAATCCTGTCTGCATGTGATGCTGGGTTGGGTGGAGGAAACTGTTTCCTCCACTTCACCAGCGATATCTTAAAATCAAGGGAACTGGTTGGGGTTCAGGGGGTAGACTTTACACATCCTGACCACTTTAAAACAATGAAGTGGTCAGGATGAGTAGAGTGTCCATTTAATGGGATGAAATGTTTGGAAACGCGAGGCTTGAAGACGCTACAGATTGTAACACCCATAACACTGAGCCTGGTGAAACACAGGATACAGCACAGGTCAGCAACCTAGGCCTTCCAGATGTTTTGGAGCTACATTTCCCAGGAGGTTCAGCCAATCTACTGAGTACCTAAGCATCATGGGAGAATTAGTTGCAAAATATCTGGAGGGTCAAGGTTGCCGGCCCCTGGGTTACAGTGTTACCGACAAGGTAGCCTGCATCCTTCTAGCACTGGATATATTATAAAGGGCGCTACTATGATGCCACACAAATTACAGTGCTACACTGTAGCCATCACTAAGTCAATCAGCCTCTCATCATCATTATTATCCTAAATAAAAGATAAATCCAGGTAAAGTATCCATGTAATTGGGCAGACTAGATGGGCCGAAAGGTTCTTATCTGCCGACATTTTCTACGTTTCTATGTTTCTATTATTGACAGTTAAGTTCTGACATTTGTACGGAATCCCATATTGTTAATAAGAAGTTTATTAAAAGCACATTAACTGGAGGAGTGTAGACCAAGGCGTGGAGGAACATGACTGGACTGAACTGTATAATGGCTCCAGATATTATTTTAACACTAGGGTCGGAATAGGACCCAGGGTGTAATGATCTGGTATGAGAATTTAAGCCTCTGCAGGTTCCCCATAGTTAGGTGGAATTGTTACAGTTACAAATACTTATACAACAGATTCCGTAGCACTTTACAATGCGGTAAGCACAAATGAGAGACATAATAAATAATGTTACATTCGGAGCAGACAGCCCTGCCTGTAGGACAATGGCGTCACAAGGGGGGCGGGGGTGCAGCCCGCACCGGGTGACACCCTAAAATAAATTTGCATATATATATATATATTTTTTTTTTTACACAAAAATATTTTACCAGGAAGGATACATTGAAATTTCTCTCATTTTCAAATATGTCCTGGGTAGGCAAGGCCTATGCTGTCACTTTCCAGGGGGCAGCAAAAAACCATCACTGAAGGGGATATTCACAGAGCACCGAAATGACGCAGAGATTTCAGTGTTCTGTTGTTCCCCGCACTTTGGGGAATCAAATTTCCCCGGTGAATTCACCGCAGGGTCCCTGAAGTGCAGGGAATCAGCCACCGAATGCTGCCGCTAACCCGTCGCCCGATGTTTTAAAAAAAAAAAAATACTGAACGAAAATGTCTGGAATTAACATATAAGGTCGTATGAATGATAATAAAAAGGTCTTTTGCAGAAAAAAGAAAAACTGCTATTATTAAAGAGACTTTTTGCTGCAGATTAAAGGAATAAACGGTTTATTAGATATTGGATAAAAACAGGAATATTTTTAACATTGAAAACCTATGGGATTCACTTGAATAAACCTGCTGAATGAAACCACCGAACAGCAGGACATTTCTCTGCTGTTCGGTGTCTCTGAACAGATTAACCATTACTTCTCTATGGGGACTTCAAACAGGCACCGTACTTCCTGGCAATTTTCCAAAATTTGTGTGTGAGCATATGAGAGAGATCCACAGCAATAAACCTCACAGTAATATGCGCCGTGTTTAATGAGCATTCAGTGTTATATGGGAGTACTGATATATGAGTAAGAGTAGTTAAAAAAAACCCGTAAAACTCAGGGGGGTGACACCATAAATTGCCGCACCGGGTGACACCAACCCTAGTGATGTCACTGCACTGTAGGATAATGGTCTTGCTAAAACAGCACTTGAAACAAGTGCTCAGCCAGACATCACATCTGCTAACAATCTAAGGGACAGAGATATGCGAGACAAGAGGGAGCGGGGGGGGGGGGTGGAGCTGGTGGCCAGAAATTAGATAGTTGGGATTGCATGGGAAGGACCAGAAGCTTGGACTTGTTAGGGTAATTAACAAAGTGGAAGCAGCTGGAAGGGATGCTAAAAGTTTAGGCCAGGAGCGAGGCAGCAGAGTAAAATTGCAGGCTTTGGGCCTGAGGATGATGGTGGTTGGGTGCTGTGTAATTAATTAATTTATTTATTTATAAAGGATTTTACCAGGAAGGATACATTGAGATTTCTCTCGTTTTCAAGTATGTCCTGGGTTCAAGAACATTGAAGTGTTACAGTTACAGAAATACAAAGTAATACAATGCAAGATATTAAAAAACAACACAAATATACAGATTAACTGAAAAATATGTAGGAAATAAAGAACACGGAATTAAAGAGAGGAATTACGATATGCGGAGGGGATGGGGAAGAAAGTTGAAAGTAAGAGTTTAAACAAAAATGGAGAGAAAAGTTTAACAAGAAAAATAATCAGCCAAAATAGTAATAGATAGATGCAAACATAAAATATGAACAGTAGGATAAAGCAGAGGTTGTGGAGTGGCGACGACATGTGGATTGCAGAATACCTTAGTTTCCAGGTAAAAATGCAGGCTCTGGGACTGAAGGTGGTGGTGGATGTGTGCTGGGTAAAGAAAGAAGTTGTAAAATAACAACACGAGAATATCCTAAAGTTTAGAAAGTGCAAATTTTGGTTAAATCTTTTTTTTTCCAACAGTGAATAAAAGCTACTTTAATTAAATTAAACTCTTTAAGTATCCCATTTTGTCCTTAAATCGTGCATGAACAGGCTGAAATTTTGTCTAACCCCCTCAGCATGAACCTCATTTAATTCTCCATTTGTGTATTTCTGTCTTTAATTTGTATCTGTTGCTAATGATTTTATGGTTCAGAAAGTATCTGGTGTTCTCCTGTTTGTAAATTCTCCACATTTAAAAAAAAAAATAAATAGAGCAAAATCCGATGAACCTTCGTGTATTTTTTGAAGAAACTATGATTTGATTATTATTTTATTGGGTTATTTATTGAGTTCAGGTAGCGTGCGGGTAGAGTGCAGGTAGAGTGCAGGCAGTCCAAGACTGGTATCTGTTTATGTAATATCTGTCATTACTGACGCACCTGCAATCTCAGAGCTGTTTTGTAAAGTTCAACTTACATCGAAATGTTGCAGCAAGAAGCAGAGGCGCAACTAGAACCCACCCTAGGCAAAACATATTTTGTCCCCCCTTCCGTCAACATGCATTGGTCCTCTCCAGGTCCACAATGTTGACTCCAGACAATCAGTGTCCCATTTTTTCCAGGTCCACCATGGCCTCTTCAGTCAGTCCATCCCATTTTTAATGTATTGTGCACTATTTGTATCTCACTGAGCTCCACAGCAATAAAACTCACAGTAATGTGCACTGTGTATGAACGTATCACAGCTCCATAGCAATAAATCTCACAGTAATGTGCAGTGTGTATCAGTGTAAATAAGAGTTCCACAGCAACAACAATTAACAAAGGAACAAACAGGGCAATAGAGAGGCACTCAACAGGGTTTAACCCAAAAACCAAAGAATCAAAAAACAAAATTGCACATAGTGCAACAAAAGTGCCACTAACACAATTAACTTTATTAAACAAAAGCGCACACAAAATGAAAAAATAAACAAAGGTGGAGTAAAGAGTAAAAAATGGTCTGTAAATATATAGAATAATCGGCATATGGAAACCAAAAAAACCCAAAAATAGGCTTACCCAGGTCTGAATCAGGAAAAATTTGAAAGGTAGTCACTGACTATTACTTTGGTGGGTCGAGCCGCCAACATAACATATAACTAGACAGAAGGCAGACGGGGAGGAAACCTGTAATTAGCCATAAACAAAGACCAATATAAATAAAAAAGTGTCTGTTAAAAGAATGCTGGCATCGCTTGACGCGTTTCGCCCGTACCAGTAATGTGTGGTGTGTATGAGCATATCACAGAGCTCCACAGCAATAACACTCACAGTAATGTGCGCTGTGTATGAGCGTACCACAGAGCTCCACAGCTATAAAACTCACAGTAATGTGTGGTGTGTATGAGTGTATCACAGAGCTCCACAGCAATAATACTCACAAATAAGTATAAAATAAATTAAAAAAATAATTATATATATATTATAGGCAAGCCCCCAGGCCCAGGCAGGTGAGTGTGGGCCCCCCCGGACTCAAGACTCCCCTGGCAAGAAGTGCTGATGTCAGTCATTTATAGGCTTGTGCACCGATTTTTTTTTCGGTTCGATTCGGCTCGTTTCGACCGATTTCTGTTTCGATTCGGTTCGACTCGTTTTTCGTGTACATTTTTTTTTCGGAATATCGACCATTTTTTGTATTTTTGGGTCATTTTTCGTTTTTTGTATCGACTTTGAGATTTCGGAAATTTTTGTATTTTTCGGAACCTCTCTTCTCCTCGTTTCAAAGTTTGGTAGTCCCTGAACCAAAGAGGAGGAGCTGCTCGCGTGTAAATTCACATATATATAGCAGAGGCTGTCAGCAGGATCTGCCCAATTATTAGAGGAAAAAAATGTGAACTGTTTTTTACAGTTTCTGTTATATGGTTAGGGTAGGATCTTGGGTTCCTGCAGAGGTTTGGCCAGGACAGGTGTTAACCTCTTAATTAACCTCAACCAAGAGATGTCCTTTTGGTTTAAGTCTTGGACATAGAGTATTGAAGATCACTCCTGAATTTCCCAACAACTTTGAAGTTGACAGTCATCATTGAATTTCAGAATAAAACAGCTGGAACCGAAATCATGAATAGAGTGAAAATAAATTTCGATTTGACACATTTCAAGTTCATTAGAAAATTCCGAAAATATTTAGTTTCGGCTCGGAAAACTTTTCGGATCTGCCATTTTCGGATCTAAAAATTTTCGGAAAGTCGGCCGCATCCGAAAACACGAATCGGGAAATTTCGTGAAAATTCCGAAATTCCGAAACCCGAAACGCACATCCCTAGTCATTTATGGAGAATTAGCAATTCATTTAATCTCTAGCCGCATTATCAGGCCTTATTCCAGATTTCTTTGGGCAGCAGAATGATGTTTCTCAAGAAAGGTTGCACTTGGAAGCGAAACGCTGCGCTGGCGTCCAAATAAAAATGATGTAGAGCAATCGTGAGTGGCATGCACACAACGTGGACACACTCCTTTATCGAGCCAAATATGGAATATTTTGGTACTTCAACTACTACTAAACACAAACTGGAGAACAGGAATCATTGCTACCATGTTTAAGGTATTTTTACATTAGTATTTAATTAATAGCCTGCTGTTCCATGCGAAGGTGCACATTAACGTCTCACATAATAAGTATAGGAGATGGAAATGTACAGAAACTTCGCACTAATCGAGCCGCAAGCCCAGTTTGCAACAAGAGTGTGTTAGCAATCCCTGAGGATATAACTACAGAAGACATTATCAGGGTTATTCAAAGAGATCCGAATGGCTGCCGAAAGGTAACCTTTCTTGGCCATTCAGCTATTCAGAGAGCAGTCAGTTCGCCAAATCTTGGTGAATTGCCTGCACATACGGTTCCTGTTCGGTGCCTGTTCGAGGGCAGTGAAATCCCCATAGAGAAGCAATGCTTCATCTATTCAGAGAACAAAACCAGCAGTGAAAAGTTGCCGAATTGCCCTGCCATTTGGTTGCTTCATTCGACAGGTTTATTCAGGCGAATCCCATAGGCTTCCATGTTAAAAAATATTCCCGTTTTAATACAATATCTAATAAACCGTTTATTATAATATTCGGCAGTAAAAAGTCTCTTTATGTATAGATATTTTAGGATCTATTAAGCATTTTTCGGGATGTTTTGCAAAAAAATTATTTACGATTTTTTTAAATCATTTTTTCTTTTTTCTGTAACAGCCCTTTTTATTATCAGTCCTTGGATCTTATATGTAAATTTGAGAAATTTTCGCTCAGTAGTTTCTTTGCGAACAGCGTTTCACTTTTCAAACATTCCAGCGCACTGTTTTTTTTTCACTCCATTCGTCTGCGGTGTTGGGTTTTTCCAGCGGCTGCTCTGCGCTGTGATCGGCTCCTGCTCGGGTTTCTCCGGCGTCTTTGGCGGGGTTAATCCAGATGTTTTTGTGGGTTTCGGTGTGCATTCGACCCTCGTTTTGCGGTGAGTTTTTGGTGGGTTTGCAGAGACTTTTCCCTGCACTACGACGGCCCTGTGGTGCTTGCTGAATACACCGCAGGGTCGCCGAAATGGGATCGCCAAATCGCACCGAATTGAAGAGAACGAAAAGTCACCGAACGTGCGGTGGCTTTTCGATTCTCTTTGAATAACCCTGTATGTATAACATCTCCTGCAGTTATCGTAACAACAGAGGAATAGCGTCCCCAGATTTTCTTTCTGCGAACAACCTCGTCACAGGGAAACATCTGTAAAATGAGTGAATATCAACCTCCTGTGTGTGAGTCTTCTCTTTCTTACCTCTTCGCATTATCACTAGCCCCAACCACCTCCCACCTTAAATATACCCAAAATATAAGTCACCTGATGTTTATGGACAACATTACCCATAATGTTTACTGTCTGTCTGACTTATAATGCACACATGTTCTAAATGGTAACTTTTATATCCTTCCTTAGAGAGCTGTCGGCATGTTCAGTGCATGTTTACACACAATACTGGGTGGAGTAGAGGTAACATCACAGCTCTGCATGGAGAGAGCCTGTGGAGACATGGGTTCAATCCCGACGAGCACCTCTCCAGTAAGTGTCCTTGGGCAAGTCACCTAACGGTACATACTCACCACCCAGGACATACTTGAAAATGAGAGAAATCTCAATGTATCCTTCCTGGTAAAATCCTTTCTCAAAAAAAAATATGTGCCCTACACCTGCCTCTGTGCAGTTATTTTGTAGCTTGTATCAATTCTTCACATTACGTTACATTTGTTTCCACTTTATTGCACTGTTATTTAAAGAACAAGTCAAGAAAAGCAGTTTGTGGTTTCCCTGTGTGATTGTGCTGTGCTCTAGATCACATGTTTTGGTTTCACAGCAGACTTTGTGGCTTGTTTAACATTCTTTATTGGTTTTAATGGAGCTTTGTACTGACAATATTTGTATGCGCGCTCAGGTGGAGGCACGTTTTATAGTGGGAGGTTGCAGGAGACAAAACATGTGCTATGTCCTTTATATACTCTACCAGGGCCGCCATCAGGGCATTACGCCCCATGCTGCCAGGGGCCCGGGGGGGTCCCGGGCCCCCGTCGGCAGCGGCGTCACCCTTTTACAGCTCCGGTATCGGACTCGATGAGTCCGAATCCGGAGCTGTGTCTCTGCTGCAGGAGCCGGAGGAGACACTGTCTCCTCCGGCTCCTGGCAGCTTCACTGGCTGGTTAGGTGGGGCTAAGCAGCGTGTGGGGGCCCTCCCAAGCACGTTGCTTTTGCTCCGCCCACTCCACTCAGTGAAGCTGCGCACCTGTGATGGAGGACCCGGGCTGAAGAAAAGAAGATTGAAGAGAAGGAGAAGAGCAGAAGATAGAAGAAAAGAAGACAGCACAAGAGTGGTGAGCCAGGGCCCAGCCTAGACCCAAGGCCCAGACCCCAAGGCCCAGACCCAGGGCCCAGACCCCAAGACCCAGACCCAGGGCCCAGACCCCAAGACCCAGACCCAGGGCCCAGACCCCAAGGCCCAGACCCAGGGCCCAGACCCCAAGGCCCAGACCCCAAGGCCCAGACACAAGGCCCAGACCCCAAGGCCCAGACCCAGGGCCCAGACCCCAAACCCAGGGCCCAGACCCCAAGGCCCAGACCCAGGGCCCAGTCCCCAGGGCCCAGACCCCAAGGCCCAGACCCCAAGGCCCAGACCCCAAGGCCCAAACCTAGGGCCCAGACCCAAAGACCCAGACCCCACGGCCCAGTCCCCAAGGCCCAGGGCCCAGACCCAAAGGCCCAGACCCCAAGGCCCAGACCCTGGTCCCAGACCCCAGGGCCCAGACCCCAAGGCCCAGTCCCCAAGGCCCAGACCCTGGGCCCAGACCCAAGGCTCAGACCCCAAGGCCCAGACCCAGGGCCCAGACCCCAAGACCCAGACCCCAAACCCCAAGGCACAGACCCAGGCCCAGGGCCCAGACCCAGGGCCCAAACCCAGGGCCCAGACCCCAAGGCCCAGACCCCAAGGCCCAGTCCCCAAGGCCCAGACCCAGGGCCCAGACCCCAAGGCCCAGATCCAGGGCCCAGACCCCAAGGCCCAGACCCAGGGCCCAGACCCAGGGCCCAGACCCAGGGCCCAGACCCCAAGGCCCAGACCCAAGGCCCAGTCCCCAGGGCCCAGACCCTAAGGCCCAGACCCTAAGGCCCAGACCCAGGGCCCAGACCCCAAGGCCCAAACCTAGGGCCCAAACCCCAAGGCCCAGACCCAGGGCCCAGTCCCCAAGGCCCAGACCCCAAGGCTCAGACCCAGGGCCCAGACCTCAAGGCCCAAACCTAGGGCCCAAACCCCAAGGCCCAGACCCAGGGCCCAGTCCCCAAGGCCCAGAACCCAAGGCCCAGACCCAAGGCCCAGGGCCCAGACCCCAAGGCCCAGACCCAGGGCCCAGTCCCCAAGACCCAGACCCCAAGGCCCAGATCCAGGGCCCAGACCCAGGGCCCAAACCCCAAGGCCCAGACCCCAAGACCCAGGGACCAGAGCCCAGAGCCCAGACCCAGGGCCCAGGCCAGACCCAAGGTCCAGACCAAAAGGCCCAGACCCCAAGCCCAGACCCAGGGCCCCGACCCCAAGGCCCAGTCCCCGGCCCCGACCCCAAGGCCCAGTCCCCAAGGCCCAGACCCCAAGGCCCAGACCCCAAGCCCAGACCCCAAGCCCAGTCCCCAAGGCCCAGACCCAGGCCCCAGACCCCAAGGCCCAAACCCAGGCCCCAGACCCCAGACCCCAAGACCCCAAGGCCCAGGCCCAGACCCCAGGGCCCAGACCCCAAGGCCCAAACCCAGGCCCCAGACCCCAAGGCCCAGACCCCAAGCCCAGACCCAGGGCCCAGACCCCAAGCCCAGACCCCAAGGCCCAGACCCCAAGGCCCAGACCCAGGCCCCAGACCCAGGACCCAGACCCCAAGGCCCAGACCCCAAGCCCAGACCTCGAGGCCCAGACCCTGAGGCCCAGACCCCAAGGCTCAGACCCAGGGCCCAGGCCAGACCCAAGGTCCAGACCCCAGGGACCAGGCCCAGCCTAGACCCAGACCCCAGGGACCAGGCCCCAGACCCCAGGCCCCAGACCCAGGGTTCAGACCCCAGGGACCAGGCCCAGACTAGACCCAGACCCCAGGGACCAGGCCCCAAGGCCCAACCCCAGGGACCAGACCCCAAGACCCAGGGACCAGAGCCCAGAGCCCAGACCCAGGCCCAGACCAGACCCCAAGGCCCAGACCCAAGGCCCAGGGCCCAGACCCAGGCCCCAGACCCCAGACCCCAGGCCCAAACCCAGGGCCCAGACCCCAAGGCCAGACCCCCAAGGCCCAGACCCCAGGGCCCAGACCCCAAGGCCCAGACCAAAAGGCCCAGACCCCAAGGCCCAGGCCCAGACCCCAAGGCCCAGACCCAAGGCCCAGACCCAGGGCCCCAACCCCAAGGCCCAGTCCCCAAGGCCAGACCCCAGGGCCCAGACCCCAAGGCCCAAACCCAGGGCCCAGACCCCAAGGCCCCAAGGCCCAGACCCCAAGGCCCAAACCCAGGCCCCAGACCCAAGGCCCAGACCCCAAGGCCCAGACCCCAAGGCCCAGACCCCGAGGCCCAGACCCCAGGGACCATAGCCCAGACCCCAAGGCTCAGACCCAGGCCCAGGCCAGACCCAAGGTCCAGACCCCAGGGACCAGGCCCAGCCTAGACCCAGACCCCAGGGACCAGACCCCAAGGCCCAGACCAGGGTTCAGACCCCAGGGACCAGGCCCAGCCTAGACCCCAGGGACCAGGCCCAGCCTAGACCCCAGGGACCAGGCCCCAAGGCCCAACCCCAGGGACCAGACCCCAAGACCCAGGGACCAGAGCCCAGACCCAGGGCCCAGACCAGACCCCAAGGCCAGGGACCAGGCCCAGCCCAGACCCCAAGACCCAGACCCAGGGCCCAGACCCCAAGCCCAGACCCCAAGGCCCAGACACCAAGGCCCAAACCCAGGCCCCAGACCCCAGGGACCAGGCCCAGCCCAGACCCCAAGGCCCAGACCCCAAGGCCCAGACCCCAAGGCCCAGACCTAGGACCCAGACCCAAGGCCCAGATCCAGGGCCCAGGGCCCAAACCCCAAGACCCAGACCCTAAGGCCCAGATCCAGGGCCCAGACCCAGGGCCCAAACCCAGGGCCCAGACCCCAAGGTCCAGACCAAAAGGCCCAGACCCCAAGGCCCAGACCCAGGGCCCCGACCCCAAGGCCCAGTCCCCGGGCCCCGACCCCAAGGCCCAGTCCCCAAGGCCCAGACCCCAAGGCCCAGTCCCCAAGGCCCAGACCCCAAGGCCCAGTCCCCAAGGCCCAGACCCAGGGCCCAGACCCCAAGGCCCAAACCCAGGGCCCAGACCCCAAGACCCCAAGGCCCAGGGCCCAGACCCCAGGGCCCAGACCCCAAGGCCCAAACCCAGGGCCCAGACCCCAAGGCCCAGACCCCAAGGCCCAGACCCCAGGGCCCAGGCCCCAAGGCCCAGACCCCAAGGCCCAGACCCCAAGGCCCAGACCCCAGGGCCCAGACCCAGGACCCAGACCCCAAGGCCCAGACCCCAAGGCCCAGACCTCGAGGCCCAGACCCTGAGGCCCAGACCCCAAGGCTCAGACCCAGGGCCCAGGCCAGACCCAAGGTCCAGACCCCAGGGACCAGGCCCAGCCTAGACCCAGACCCCAGGGACCAGGCCCCAGACCCCAAGGCCCAGACCCAGGGTTCAGACCCCAGGGACCAGGCCCAGACTAGACCCAGACCCCAGGGACCAGGCCCCAAGGCCCAACCCCAGGGACCAGACCCCAAGACCCAGGGACCAGAGCCCAGAGCCCAGACCCAGGGCCCAGACCAGACCCCAAGGCCCAGGGACCGGGCCCAGCCCAGACCCCAAGGCCCAGACCCCAGACCCCAAGGCCCAAACCCAGGGCCCAGACCCCAAGGCCCAGACCCCAAGGCCCAAACCCAGGGCCCAGACCCCAAGGCCCAGACCAAAAGGCCCAGACCCCAAGGCCCAGGGCCCAGACCCCAAGGCCCAGACCCCAAGGCCCAGACCCAGGGCCCCAACCCCAAGGCCCAGTCCCCAAGGCCCAGACCCAGGGCCCAGACCCCAAGGCCCAAACCCAGGGCCCAGACCCCAAGGCCCCAAGGCCCAGACCCCCAAGGCCCAAACCCAGGGCCCAGACCCCAAGGCCCAGACCCCAAGGCCCAGACCCCAAGGCCCAGACCCCGAGGCCCAGACCCCAGGGACCATAGCCCAGACCCCAAGGCTCAGACCCAGGGCCCAGGCCAGACCCAAGGTCCAGACCCCAGGGACCAGGCCCAGCCTAGACCCAGACCCCAGGGACCAGACCCCAAGGCCCAGACCCAGGGTTCAGACCCCAGGGACCAGGCCCAGCCTAGACCCCAGGGACCAGGCCCAGCCTAGACCCCAGGGACCAGGCCCCAAGGCCCAACCCCAGGGACCAGACCCCAAGACCCAGGGACCAGAGCCCAGACCCAGGGCCCAGACCAGACCCCAAGGCCCAGGGACCAGGCCCAGCCCAGACCCCAAGACCCAGACCCAGGGCCCAGACCCCAAGGCCCAGACCCCAAGGCCCAGACACCAAGGCCCAAACCCAGGGCCCAGACCCCAAGGCCCAGACCCAGGGCCCAGACCCCAAGGCCCAGACCCCAAGGCCCAGACCCCAAGGCCCAGACCTAGGACCCAGACCCCAAGGCCCAGACCCCAAGGCCCAGACCCAGGGCCCAGACCCCAAGGCCCAGACCCCAAGGCCCAGACCTCAAGGCCCAGACCCAGGGTCCAGACCCTGGGTCCAGACCCCAAGGCCCAGACCCCAAGGTCCAAACCCAGGGCCAAGGCCCAGGGCCCAGACCCTGAGGCCCAGACCCAGGGCCCAGACCCCAGGGACCAGGCCCCAGACCCCAAGGCTCAGACCCAGGGCCCAGGCCAGACCCAAGCTCCAGACCCCAGGGACCAGGCCCAGCCTAGACCCAGACCCCAGGGACCAGGCCCCAGACCCCAAGGCCCAGACCCAGGGTTCAGACCCCAGGGACCAGGCCCAGCCTAGACCCAGACCCCAGGGACCAGGCCCCAAGGCCCAACCCCAGGGACCAGACCCCAAGACCCAGGGACCAGAGCCCAGAGCCCAGACCCAGGGCCCAGACCAGACCCCAAGGCCCAGGGACCAGGCCCAGCCCAGACCCCAAGGCCCAGACCCCGGGCCCAGACCCCAGGGCCCAGACCCCAAGGCCCAAACCTAGGGCCCAAACCCCAAGGCCCAGACCCAGGGCCCAGTCCCCAAGGCCCAGACCCCAAGCACAGTCCCCAAGGCCCAGACCCAGGGCCCAGTCCCCAAGACTCAGACCCCAAGTCCCAGATCCAGGGCCCAGATCCAGGGCCCAGGCCCAGACCCCAAGGCCCAAACTCACGGCCCAGACCCCAAGGTCCAGACCAAAAGTCCCAGACCCCAAGGCCCAGGGCCCGGACCCCAAGGCCCAGACCCCAAGGCCCAGACCCAGGGCCCCGACCCCAAGGCGCAGTCCCCAAGGTCCAGACCCAGGGCCCAGACCCCAAGGCCCAGTCCCCAAGGTCCAGACCCAGGGCCCAGACCAGACCCCAAGGCCCAGACCCCAGGCCCAGACCCCAAGCCCAGACCTAGGACCCAGACCCAAGGCCCAGACCCCAAGGCCCAGACCTAGGACCCAGACCACAAGGCCCAGACCCAAGGCCCAGACCCAGGGCCCAGACCCCAGGACCAGGCCCCAGACCCCAAGGCCAGGGACCAGGCCCAGCCCAGACCCCAAGGCCCAGACCCCGGGCCCAGACCCAGGGCCCAGACCCCAAGGCCCAAACCTAGGGCCCAAACCCCAAGGCCCAGACCCCAGGCCCAGTCCCCAAGGCCCAGACCCCAAGCACAGTCCCCAAGGCCCAGACCCAGGGCCCAGTCCCCAAGACTCAGACCCCAAGTCCCAGATCCAGGGCCCAGATCCAGGGCCCAGGCCCAGACCCCAAGGCCCAAACTCACGGCCCAGACCCCAAGGTCCAGACCAAAAGTCCCAGACCCCAAGGCCCAGGGCCCGGACCCCAAGGCCCAGACCCCAAGGCCCAGACCCAGGGCCCCGACCCCAAGGCGCAGTCCCCAAGGTCCAGACCCAGGGCCCAGACCCCAAGGCCCAGTCCCCAAGGTCCAGACCCAGGGCCCAGACCCCAGACCCCAAGGCCCAAACCCAGGGCCCAGACCCCAAGGCCCAGACCTCGGACCCAGACCACAAGGCCCAGACCCCAAGGCCCAGACCTAGGACCCAGACCACAAGGCCCAGACCCCAAGGCCCAGACCCCAGGGCCCAGACCCCAAGGCCCAGGGTCTGGACCCAAGGCCCAGACCCCGAGGCCCAGACCCTGAGGCCCAGACCCAGACCCCAGGGACCAGAGCCCAGACCCAGGGACCAGGCCCCAGACCCCAAGGCTCAGACCCAGGGCCCAGGCCAGACCCAGGGTCCAGACCCCAGGGACCAGGCCCAGCCTAGACCCAGGGACCAGGCCCCAGACCCCAAGGCCCAGACCCAGGGTCCAGGCCAGACCCAGGGTTCAGACCCCAGGGACCAGGCCCAGCCTAGACCCAGACCCCAGGGACCAGGCCCCAAGGCTCAACCCCAGGGTCCAGACCCCAAGACCCAGGGACCAGAGCCCAGACCCAGGGACCAGACCCCAGGGCCCAGAGCCCAGGCCAGACTCAGGGCCCAGACCCCAAGGCCCAGTCCCAGGGGCCAGAGCCCAGACCCAGGGCCCAGACCAGACCCCAAGGCCCAGGGACCAGGCCCAGCCCAGACCCAAGGCCCAGAGTACAGACCCCAAGGCCCAAACCAGACCCAAAGGCATCATATACAGCCCGTTACTGTGAGATTTATTGCTGTGGATTCTGTGATACGTTCATACACACCGCACATTACTGTGAGTTTTATTGCTGTGGATTCTGTGATACGCTCATACACACTGCACATTACTGGGAGTTTTTTTGCTGTGGTGCTATGTTATGTCCTTTTTTTTTTTTGAAGGGGAAAAAAGCTGTTCGGGGTTGAGGGAGTGCCGGGGGGGCCCCATCGTGAGGTTTAGTAAGGGGCCCCATCATTTCTGATGGCTGCCCTGTACTCTACTTTGTCTCATAAATATATATATCACTCCAATTTTGCGCACTCTGCTGATGGACTCACTGTGCAACCTCTATCAATTCATAAAGATCCAGGTAAGTGTCTTGATGAAGGTGCCAGTGAGCCGAAACGTTGACTGTTGTGAATAAAGCTGTCATGAAATATTAGGAAGACTGATGACCGCCCTCAATTAACTGGATCTTATACTATACATCGATTTATACATTGATTTGAAATCACCCTAGTATGAAGCCATGAGCCACTAATTGCTATACAGATAGGAGGTAAAGTCATGTGGAACTCGTCAGATATTTACACATACTGGTTCAAAGGACTGGAAAAGGTCTGGGTAAATCTCCAGGAGATAGATATCCATTATCCCAATTAAAGTGTCTTGCAGAAACAGACCAGGTATGGACAGTGTTGTAATTGTTCACCTGCCCCACTTATGGACCCTATTCCTACCCAGCCTGACCTGGGCCGTTAAGTTAATGAGTGGAGCCATTAACCATGATGGCTGAAGTCACTCTTCTGACTGAGCCACAAGCCTTGTGTCTCTTTACCCAAAGTTAACGGCTTCTATACTTTGGATAGAAACGTGTCAGCCGCAGAATAACAAGCTATTCCGTGGTATAGGGCTGTTCTTGACTCAACCCAGTATTCAGAATATTATGGTCACTCGGAAGCCCTGGTGCTTTTGCAAAATCACATAACCCTGAAAACTATTTTAAAAAAAGATTATCTCTGGTATGGCGGTGCAATGGTCGACAGCATTCGCCACCTCCTCTGTCCATACCCAGAAGAGCACAAATAGTTCCCAGCAAGGGGTCAAGTCCTAAAAAAAAAAGAAGTGTGGGAACTTACAAAGATTCCTGTCCCCCCAATAAACAGTTACCATCTCGCACGGACACAAACTCACGCTCAAATCTGCTATATTTATATGAGGAATTTTAGCAAAAAAAAATCGATGATAAATCCTATATATATTGTGTCTTAACAAAGAAACATATGACTAAACACCTGAATACAAGCTTTATAGTGAGTTTTAACCAATGGGAACTAGTACTACGTTCTCACATGATCCCCTCAACTTGACCCCTAGTTCCCAGTATAATTTCACTGCCCTAGCATAACCCTACTTACACGAGCTCGCAAAGGTTTGGGTATGTCCCTGTCCTAGCGGATCACAAAAAATGGCCCTATGTGACATCATCACCAACATGTATACAGCGCCAAGTAACAGATGAGTTGGACATACAGCTACACAAAGATATTTTGTCGTACATTTTACAGTTTGGTTCTTCGTTCTTCACTGGTCTCTGACTGTTGAATATTTTGTTTCATTTTCATAGAAGGATATATTTCTTAATTTATTTGTGACTTTTCAAAAACTCCCAATCAATAAGAAAATCGAGATCAGTTTGACACATCACAATGATCTATTCATTTCTGTTTCCCCATTTGTTCACATGACCCAGTAATACATGTATGAAATCATGAAATTTTCCAAACCTCCCACTTATTCAAGATGAAAGTAACCTTCGCAAAAACAAAACATTCCCAGGTACTTTATCCTATCTTTAAGCACGACTTAAATTAATTCATCTTTATTTGTTATATATAAATATAGTTACTTGCTAATTTAACTCGTATTCTAGAACGCTTGTGATGCCAGAAGAGACTCAGAAAAAGGAATCATCTTGCCCATGTATGGGGGAATCTATTTAACCTCTTCACTCCTGAGATCGAGATAACTCGGGTCTTCAATGACACCATCAGGTGCCCGATATCAAGTTATCTCGATCTGCAGCTGAGCAGGACAAAAAGCACCAGTCAGCCTTAGAATCGTGCTCTGTAACATTACGGGCAGTGAGTTCTGTGATTTGTTTGCAAAATTGTACTTAATAATGAGCTTTAACCCTTTTTCTACCAAAAACATTTATACACCATCTTTCCGTTGAATAAAATAATAATGTACCATATAAAAACTCTACCATAAAAACATAATAAATTCCATAATATACCGTTAAAAACCTTTGCATACCTTTTAATGCCAGAATAGTGAAATTTAATTATCCTAAACGTCTTCTGCCAACGTCCAAAGCAAAAGAACAGCATAAAGAATAAACCAGAAGTGGATTCTGTTCTATCACAAATGTTTGGACCACGCAAAGAATGGTGAGTATTATTATTATCAAATAAATATGCTCTCAAAAAAGTTCTATGCTCCAATGTTCTGTGTTGTATCTTATAAAAAGGCTACACTATTACAAGTGTCACATAAGTTAAATAATCACCTCTAATGCTGATGCAGCCAGAAGACAGAGGATTCTATTATTTGTCTACTCTGCGGGCATATACTGTATTTAAGGCAATTATGGGAGACTCTAACAGTGCATTAAAGCTCATTTTAGATCATAATGTTCATAAACATAATTGGTTTCAACTCAACAAAATATACTTGGTCTTCCATTGGCTAAGTTGTGTTTATGTACAAGATGTACACGTAAAAATGCTCACTGCAAGCAAGGAACGGAAGCATTAAAACAGAGGTATTCCCCGAAAGGTCCGAAGTAGAAAAATATACAAAGAAACTATCAGGGTGATTCAAAGAGAATCGAAAAGTCACTGCACGGTCGGTGACTTTTCGTTCTCTTCAATTCGGTACAATTTGGCGATCCCATTTCGACG
Organism: Leptobrachium leishanense; assembly: GCA_009667805.1. NCBI lineage: Eukaryota > Metazoa > Chordata > Amphibia > Anura > Megophryidae > Leptobrachium > Leptobrachium leishanense. The sequence goes on from CM019067.1 coordinate 288,442,632, forward strand.
ACCCAGCGGTGTATTCAGCAAGCACCACATGACCGCCGAAATGCAGGGAAAAGTCGCCGCAAACCCGCCGAAAACGTACCGCAAAACGAGGGCGAACGCACTCCGAAACCCGCAAAAACATCTGGATTAACCCGCAAAAAACGCCGGAAAAACCCGAGCAGGAGCCGATCACACGCAGCACAGCCGCTGGAAAAACCGACACCGCAGACAAATGGAATGAATAAATTAAAAAAACAGTGCGCTTGAATGTTTGAAAAGTGAAACGCTGTTTGCAAAGAAACTATTGAGCGAAAATGTCTGAAATTCACAAATGAGGTCCAATGAATGATAATAAAAAGAGCTGTTACAGAAAAAATAAGTAAAGTTAAAAATAAAAAAAATCCCAAAAAATGCTTTAATTATCCTTAAAAAATCAATAAATAAAAGGGACTTTTTACGCAAGAATATTATAATCAACGGTTTATTAGAAATTGAATTAAAACAGGAATATTTTTAACATTGAAGCCTATGGGATTCGCCTGAATAAATCTGCCGCATGAAACCACCAAATGGCAGGGCATTTCGGCAACTTTTCACTGCTGGCTTTTGCTCTCTGAATAGCCGAAGCATTGCTTCTCTATGGGGATTCACTGCCCTCGAACAGGCACCGAACAGGCTCTGTATGTGCAAGCAATTCGCCAGGATTTGGCGAATTGCCTACTCTCTGAATAGCCGAATGGCCAAGAAAGGTAACCGAACGCTGAACGGCAGCCATTCGGATCTCTTTGAATAACCCTGTATACATTTGCGTGTGTGTGTGTATGTATATATATATATATATATATATTTATATTAGTTTTTGTATGTATTTATAGTATATATCTATTAAGTGTGTGGGTTTCTCTCCATATGTATTCAGTCCTGTGCTGGTAGACCTAACTGCTACTCTGTATATATGTATGCATATTTTTCTCTATGTATTTGGTTTATGTGTAGCTAGGCACATTTGCCACTGTTCAATTTCCCTTAGAACCATTTGTTCTTATCTATTCCCCCCCCCCCCGTCTGAACCACCGAGTTTACGAATTTTATTGCACCCCAAACCCCTCTGATCTTATGTGTACTTTTTTTTCTCAGCAAGCAATCTTTCATCGCTTCCTCACCCATCAGACCCAGGCAGCAACTCATTCTGGCTTCTCCTGGACTAATAGAGCTCCCCCAGCAGTTCCCTCATCCTATAACCTCCGATCCAGGACCGGCACCTTACTTGCAATACCACAATACAAAAAGAAAGTGGCTCGATCCTCATTTTCCTACAGAGCACCGCAAATATGGAATAACCTCCCAGACACCATCAAATCGTCCCCCAGTCTAAAGTCACTTAAGAGCTCCCTATTAACCTCAATACAGAATGCACCTGTAAACATGTAACATAGTAACTATATTACTTACATATTTATTTTCCGTGTATATTTGTATTTTGTTTTTAATATCTTGCATTTATTACTTTGTATTTCTGTAACAACTGTAAAATTTCAATGTTTCTTGAACCCAGGACATACTTGAAAACGAGAGAAATCTCAATGTATCCTTCCTGGTAAAATCCTTTATAAATAAATAAATAAATAAATAAATTTGGATCATATTCCGTCCAAACTATTGTTAACGAGTGGGGCAATTATACTTAACCCAGTGGCGTAACTAGAAACCTGAGGGCCCCGGTGCAAGAATCCACGAAGGGCCCCCCCCCAAAAAAAGATCTATGTATTTTTACTTATTTTTCACTGCAAAATAAAACAAAGATAGTATTGCCCCCAGCTCACATGGATATATATAGGGCCCCCCAGCTCACATGGATATATATAGGGCCCCCCAGCTCTCATGGATATATATTGGCCTCCAGCTCACATGGATATATATAGGGCCCCCAGCTCTCATGGGTATATATAGGGCCCCCCAGCTCTCATGGGTATATATTGGCCCCCAGCTCATGGGTATATATTGGCCCCCAGCTCATGGGTATATAGGACCCCAGCTCATGGGTATATAGGACCCCAGCTCATGGGTATATAGGCCCCCAGCTCATGGGTATATATAGGGCCCCCAGCTCATGGGTATATATAGGGTCCCCCAGCTCATGGGTATATATAGGGCCCCCCAGCTCATGGGTATATATAGGGCCCCCCAGCTCATGGGTATATATAGGGCCCCCCAGCTCATGGGTATATATTGGCCCCCAGCTCATGGGTATATAGGGCCCCCAGCTCATGGGTATATATAGGGCCCCCAGCTCATGGGTATATATTGGCCCCCAGCTCATGGGTATATAGGGCCCCCAGCTCATGGGTATATATAGGGCCCCCAGCTCATGGGTATATATTGGCCCCCAGCTCATGGGTATATAGGGCCCCCAGCTCATGGGTATATATAGGGCCCCCTAGCTCACGGGTATATATTGGCCCCCAGCTCATGGGTATATAGGGCCCCCAGCTCATGGGTTTATAGGGCCCCCAGCTCATAGGTATATATAGGGCCCCAGCTCATGGGTATATACGGCCCCCAGCTCATGGGTATTTGGGTCCCCCAGCTCTTACCTTTGCTGGCCCCAGGGCAGGCTCCGCCGGCGTTCTGCTCTTCTCCTTGGCGAGTGGCCGCTGTAAGCATGCGTCTTGGCCGCTCACCGGAAACCACCTGATCAACGCAGAGGTCTCGCGAGAGGACCTCGTGCGGTGGTCAGGTGGTTCCTATCCCACGTGAGCGGCCAAGCTGGATGTCAGCGGCCGCTCGCGGGGAGAGGGACGGCCAGCGCGCGGCTCCCAGATTCCGGCGCTGATTGCCGGAATCTGGCGGGCGGCGCCGGGCCCCCCTCCAGTGGCGGAATGCCAGGGCCCGGTCACAACTGCGACCGCTGCGACCCTGGTACTTCCGCCACTGACTTAACCCCTTCACTACCAAGTGATTTTCCAAAAAACCATTGTCAGAAACCAGTGGTTTTTTTGTAAAATAATTTTTAACTAATTATACAGTAAGAAATATTTGGCCATATTGCCAATGTATTTCTTACTGTAAATAACCTATTTAGCCAGTAGATGGCACCATTAATGCTAATTTAGTTATTGCTGCTCAATTTTTTATTTATTTTTTCCCCCTTCATAACTCAGCTTTGTAAACACAGACGTGTAAAAGCACGTGTCTCCACCTCTCCTCTTAGATTGTAAGCTCTTGAGCAGGGTCCCCTCTCCTCTTAGATTGTAAGATCTTGAGCAGGGTCCCCTCTCCTCTTAGATTGTAAGCTCTTGAGCAGGGTCCCCTCTCCTCTTAGATTGTAAGCTCTTGAGCAGGGTCCCCTCTCCTACTGTTCTGTGTGTTTAACTTGTATGTATATTTGTTATTCTGTCGCACCCATTGTACGGCGCTACGGAACTTGTTAGTGCTTTATAAAACTTGTAACTGTATGAACACTAGCTCCCATATCAACGCATTAATAGCAGTAGCTCCATAGCTCATCATTGATTGTTCTTCATTGAACATAGTCCATTTCCGCACTGATATGATGCCGTACACCACAATAAACCGAGAGAACACTCTATTTAACAGGCTAACACATGCTGGGGGGCCATGATTAAAACATTTCTATACAAGATGATTAGATAAACATTACGTGGCCCAGCTTTCCTTTTTCATATGCCACAAGCCCTGTGTATTACTGGATTCCCTACGTTAAATCTCTCTTCAGATCATGAAACTTGTTTTATGGGGGGGTTTAAACTCCAGCATCCTGTACTGGTTTTAAAGTGGCTTAGTAGAGAATTTTGTTGTACTTCTTGAATTGTGTCTGCGTTATGTAATCTTGTCAGAAGCGTTCGGCCTGACTGCAGCGCGCCGCGTGTACAGAGAAACGGAATCCACGCACTCGCACAGGCTCGTCCAAGCACTTTCTGGGAAATACGGAGAAAGGTTTATTTGGATCTGCAACCGTGAAACTTTTCCAAATACTTTCTCTAAAAGTGTCTTACTCCATTTCGATTATTTATTTTCTATCCGGCACAGGTGAACAAGAGTGAAGCATAATATATGATACTATACTTTACAAGAGGAAAGGGATTTGAGAGTGACTGTTGCAAATGATGATTGACAGATTCCATACAAAAAAATAAATGAATCACCCCCTTTCCTTGTTAGATAGAGCTACAGGAACCAATTATTCCCTTTCCTGTCTCAGACATGGGGCAGACAGATCCATACAGCAGATAGACTCTGCTTATACTATGTAACAATTAAAGGGTAATGATCTAATAACTGTAGAATGATGAGTAAACAATGGTGAATAAAGTATTTAAAGAGCATTAATGTAATACAATGACTACGGGAATAACCTGTATCCAGGCATATATGTTTAAAAAAAAAAAAAATACTTGTGGACCAATTACAGTCTCTCATGCCTGTGGGCGAGTGTAGCTTAATGCACGATTGTATTGTCTGCCTGTTTAATAAAAATAGATCCATTATTTGTCTCGATTGTGTATTGTCTACAAACGCGCGCGCAGCAACGTTGCGCGCAGAAATCAGTGTGCGGACTGTTTTTTTCTTGCGATTCAGCCAATCAGAATTAAGAACCACAATTGTCTCACGTTAAAGTTTTGTGTCTGTCAAAGTCCATCTGAGCATATATGCTGCAGCAATAATAAATGCACACACAACTTCTCAATTTTATTGTTTGGGTATGTGTAGAATGTGTAACTATACTTTGCTGTGGTTTTTTTTTGGGCTGGTGTATCAGGGGCGGATCCAGAGACTAGTCTCGGGAGGGGCACTTACAGAAAATAAGGTGTTTTAGCAGAGAGCCCGACTCACGAGAATTTACAGAGGGCCCGGCTCACAGGAGTTTACAATCTAGAGGAGCAGAGGGCCCGGCTCACAGGAGCTTACAATCTAGAGGAGCAGAGGGCACCCAGGAGCTTACAATCTAGAGGAGCAGAGGGCACCCAGGAGCTTACAGAGGACACCCAGGAGCTTACAATCTAGAGGAGCAGAGGGCACCCCGGATTTTACAATCTAGAGGAGCAGAGGGCACCCCGGATTTTACAATCTAGAGGAGCAGAGGCCCCCAGCTCACACATGAATTTGCCCCCAGCTCAAGGATTTGCCCAGCTCATGGATTTGCCCCAGGTCATGGATTTGCCCAGCTCATGGATTTGCCCCCAGGTCATGGATTTGCCCAGCTCATGTATTTGCCCAGCTCATGTATTTGCCCCCAGGTCATGGATTTGCCCAGCACATGGATTTGCCCGCTCATGGATTTGCCCCAGGTCATGGATTTGCCCAGCACATGGATTTGCCCCCAGCTCATGGATTTGCCCCCAGGTCATGGATTTGCCCCCAGGTCATGGATTTGCCCAGCACATGGATTTGCCCAGCTCATGGATTTGCCCCCAGGTCATGGATTTGCCCAGCTCATGTATTTGCCCAGCTCATGTATTTGCCCCCAGGTCATGGATTTGCCCAGCACATGGATTTGCCCAGCTCATGGATTTGCCCCCAGGTCATGGATTTGCCCAGCTCATGTATTTGCCCAGCTCATGTATTTGCCCCCAGGTCATGGATTTGCCCAGCACATGGATTTGCCCCCAGCTCATGGATTTGCCCCCAGGTCATGGATTTGCCCAGCTCATGGATTTGCCCCCAGGTCATGGATTTGCCCAGCACATGGATTTGCCCAGCTCATGGATTTGCCCCCAGGTCATGGATTTGCCCAGCTCATGTATTTGCCCAGCTCATGTATTTGCCCCCAGGTCATGGATTTGCCCCCAGGTCATGGATTTGCCCCCAGCTCATGGATTTGCCCAGCTCATGGATTTGCCCCCAGCTCATGGATTTGCCCCAGCTCATGGATTTGCCCCCAGCTCATGGATTTGCCCCAGCTCATGGATTTGCCCCCAGATCATGGATTTGCCCCCAGCTCATGGATTTGCCCAGCTCATGTATTTGCCCAGCTCATGGATTTGCCCCCAGCTCATGGATTTGCCCAGCACATGGATTTGCCCCAGCTCATGGATTTGCCCCAGCTCATGGATTTGCCCCCAGCTCATGGATTTGCCCCCAGGTCACACATGGATTTGCCCCCAGGTCACACATGGATTTGCCCCCAGGTCACACATGGATTTGCCCCAGCTCATGGATTTGCCCCCAGGTCACACATGGATTTGCCCCCAGGTCATGGATTTGCCCCCAGGTCATGGATTTGCCCCCAGGTCACACATGGATTTGCCCCCAGGTCACACATGGATTTGCCCCCAGGTCATGGATTTGCCCCAGCTCATGGATTTGCCCCCAGGTCACAATGGATTTGCCCCCAGGTCATGGATTTGCCCCAGGTCATGGATTTGCCCCCAGCTCTCACCTGGATTGTTGCCCCAGCTCCGGCAGGGGGTTGAGGGACCCAGATGCCGGGCAGCGCGAGAGCGCCTGCCCGGTCTTGAACAGTCCATCCTGTGAAGTGGATGCGGCTGTGTGCGTGCGCAGCCGGTCACGCGGTCCGGCCAGTCAGGTGGTACAGAGACTCAGTACCACCTGATTAGCCGGACCACATGACCGGCTGCGCACGCACACAGCCGCATCCACTTCACAGGACGGACTGTTCAAGACCGGGCAGGCGCTCTCGCGCTGCCCGGCATCTGGGTCCCTCAACCCCCGGGCCAAATCTCGGGGGGGGGGGCAATTGCCCCGTTGCCCCCCCCCTGGATCCGCCCCTGTGGTGTATTTGGTTTCGGCCAGGTTGATAGAATTTGCCATTAACACCAGCTTTTAGGAGTTGCTAAAATTATGCGCGCAAAGGATGTGCGTTACAAACTGCGCATAGATTGTAATACCATCCGCGTACCAGCGCACAAACGCATTTGCGCTCACAATGTTAAGTATAGGACGCGCAAAGTACAGTAAGTTCGTGCAGGTTCACCCGCGGTAGACGTATACGCACGTTTGTTGCGCTGACATTGTAATACGACTTTCTGCACAAAGGGTTTTGCCCCTCGCGTTAATGCATTTTTGCGCACGCGCTGATGTTTCCGTGAAGATGGTAATAGGGCCCTAATTCTGCACAGAAGAGTTGATAAAATTCGTGCTCAATTCAAAGGTGTACATCACATAGGGCCCTATTACAATCTTCGCGCATACGTTTGTGCCCGCTCAAAAATGCATTAACGCATTTGTGCGCGTCCGTTTTACACGCGTTATTGCTCGACGGATGAAAAAATGCGCGAGGATTGTAATACCAGCGGTGATGTACGCGCGTTAACGTTTAAGGCTTCGCGCAAAAATTCACACATTGCACATGCGTTTTTGCGTGAAGAATGTAATAGGGCCTATAAAGGGCTCCATTTAATTCAGCTTTTTTGCCCCTTTTTTGGCTATTTTTCAGTTTCAGACATTCAAATGTGGGTTAACGGCATTTCGGACTGAATATGGGCTCTCGCGGCTATGTTTTTTTTTTTTTTTTTTTTTAAATTTAAAGTTTTTTATTTTGAAATAAGTCAGCATTACATCATACTGTAAAATAATGGATGACCTCGTAGGGCCAAACAAGAAGACATAACAAGCAACGGAAACCACACATGGCCAAAAAAGTGTCATCGTAAAAACAGCGAATCGAAAAAATCTAAGGATAGCAATATGTTAGCAGAAAACATCCCCTAGACGGGGGGTCTCATCAAGGTGGGAAATCAAACATATATAAATGCAGCCACTTAAGGCCGGCCAAGGTAACTACGGTCAGCTGGTCAAAAAACATGCGTCGCAAAGAAGGACAGGGCGGTAAAAATAAGTAAAAAGGCAGAAAGTACCATGTGCAGGCAAAAAAGCAAAAGCCCTATGCAATGCAGGCTGGGACTGATCAAAACAAATTACGAACCGTCCTGAAAGTCCAGGCACTAGGCCAAGCTAGAGACCAGGGACACGTAAGCATATAAGAGAAATGCAGGGGAGGGGTGTTAATTCAGTAAAGCTCAGACCTGGAGAGGTAGAGGGCATAGAAACCAGCCTTCAATCCGGTCGAGGGTCCGGAGGATCTGGTGAGAGGCCCGCAGCCGCAAGGTCAATCCAAGCCACCGCGGGATCCGTGATGGTATAGGGGACATTTGCGTGGGTCACCACCAAAGCTCCTGCCAGACCCCAGCGATATCGGACACCCTGTCGGCGAAGAACTGATGTCACTTCACGAAAACGCCTGCGAGCCATCAGGGTCTGGAATGGGAGATCATGATACAGGGCCAGAGTGGAGCCCTCAAAGCGTACGGGATCCCTCGCGCCCGGAGCAGACATAACCTTGACCTTGAAAGCCACTTCACGGAAGGCCACTACGACGTCTCGAGGAGCCCCAGGTGGGTTCGTCGCAGGTCTCCTGACCCGAAACACCGACCCAAGCATGTCAGGTGTGTCAGGGGGAAGCCCCGTGACCTGAAGCACAAGACGAGTCACGTAGGACGGCAGAGCGTCGGAGGTAATAGAGTCCGGGACACCCCTGACCCTGATGTTTCGGCGTCTGTGTCTCGTTTCAAGCATCTCCACAGAGCGTGTCAGAAGTTCGACTTGGTATCGCAAACCAGCAACCTGACCAGACAGGTGAGTTTGTTCCGTTGTCACAGCAGAAGTCGTCTCCTGTACCACCTTCACCTGAGCACGCATCGCCGCTATCTCCGTGCGGACCGCCGCCACCTCAGGCTGCCACACCTCACGTATCACCCGAAGCTCCTCCAAGATCCTGCGGAGATCCCCCTTCGTGGAGGGGAGATGGTCGTCCTCCTCCTGCACCTGTTGCTGTCGAAGTCCCGTCCCCACTGCAGACCGATGATCCGAGGTCACACTATTACTGGCGGAGGTAAGGGGAATCTCAGTCGGGTCCCCATCAAAATATCCTCTGTGTCCGGCGTTGCCCCGGACGATGTCCGCATTGCTGATTTTTCTTCTTCTGTGCCCGTTTCCTAGCAGCCGCCGAGAGGGGTCGGGAGTCAGACGCCGGTGACTGCGGGGCAAGCCAGGGCATCCCAGTAATACCCCCCTGAGGTTCATAGTCGCTGTCAGCCTCCGAGGAGCCATAGCCCGGGGGGAGGGAGGAAGAAGCAGTCAGTCCCGTAAAAGCGGACCCACCTCGCAAAACATCCCGAATGTCCCTCTGTCGGGGGGCCCATCGCTGGGAACGACCGGTAGGCATGGTTCCGGAGATGCTGGGCTGGCACGAGGTCGCAGGGCGGTGAGGGAATCTCAATACGCCTCGAGTAGGCTTCCAAGATGGCCGCTGTGACTAGGCCCAAATCGCGCTGCCGGCAGCAATCTGTCCCCGGGCACGAAACTCAGGGCTAAATCAGGTACCTCAACTCTCCAGGATCCCTCTAGCCAACCGGGAAGCTCACAGGGCAGTGCAAACGGCGAAAAAAGCAATAAAATCCGTGGTAGACACAGAGCTCCTCCAAAATGCTGCTGCTCGCTTCCACAGCTAGCTCCGCCTCTCGGCTATGTTTTTCAATGGAGATCTTGTCTTTAGTGATTCAATTCAAACTTGCCATACTTACTGTAAATTACACATGTGCATTTTTACTGTAAATCCTCTAAAATGCTGGCCTTATTTTTCCTGTAAATGCGAGTATTACGGTAGTCCCAGATCTGCGCATTGTAACTATAATTTTTTTTAAATATTATAGTATGGACTTGCGGGTTGTACATTACCAGTGAAATATTAAAGCTTGAGTTGCAGGTTATAAATAAAATGGGGGAATATTAAAGCAGGTTTTAAAAGACAACTATGAAATGTCAACGTTCGGACTTAGCGTTTTTACTGTAACAAAAAAGTATTTTATGGACTTGCGCATTATGTCTATAATCATGTAAATGATAATATCTGGACTTGCAAAATTCAGATTTATACTGCAGAAGTTGCATATTTTTATTATAAATGTGGATTCTAATTAGGATTATAAAGCGCAACCTCCACAATGTTTTAATGTCAGAATATTCTGGAGCAGCTTCAAGAAACTGGCAACCAAAGAAGAAGAGGGCTTATGCATGCCAACCACGGACAACAAAACCAAAAAGACCTGTGCTCGTGGACTGCACTATGGCCCAGGACTGTAGAACCAAACAGAAGACAGGACAACAGGTATTCAGGTCACGTAGCTTTATTGGATATCAAGTGGACAACCCTTTTCTTGAGACATCAAGCTTTGTCAAGTGGGCTACCACTGGTATCAATTTCTGAAGACCGTTGGACACCAAGGGGCCAAGTACAACTCTGTAGTAACTCATATAAAGATGCTTGATCTCATCGTTCTGCTGCTACAAAGTGAAGGTAAGGTTAATACCCAATAACGATCCACAACCTCTGAGTCGCACTCAAAGCTTGGAATTGTGCCCAAGAATGGCCATGACTCCACATGATGAGTAACTAGGTGAGTGTAAAAGTTTATTACTCCATAGATACTACACTGTGGAACAGGAGAAAGATTTTTAATTCTGAGCAATTTACAAATATATAACATTTTCAACATTCTGAGGATTTTTTTATAGGTGATTACAGTAACAGAACAACCTCTATTATCATCCAATGTCCCGTGAGAGTAGCTGTATCTACTGTATGGTACCCAGGACATACTTGAAAACGAGAGAAATCTCAATGTATCCTTCCTGGTAAAATCCTTTGCAAATAAATAAAATAAATATGAGAGATTAGCGATGCAAACTCAGTAACCTGAAACTAGCAGGAAGAAAACTCTGTAATGGACTTAATGCAAACAACCTGTCTGATAAAACACATAGATACGATTCCAACGTGTATGTTCTTAACACATTTTTTGTAACTGATCAAAGGCTACAAATATTCCACCTATCTTACAGATTCACTATCAATGTGGCGTAAAATAAATTTACTGCTTGTTTATTTATAAATCTCACTTCAATTTGATGTCATGGATCTCATACTCCTCATTTCTCTTGTACCATAGATAGTGAATGTGACACTCTGCAGTCAACACGGTTTCCAAAAAATATGCGAAGCAGAGGAGAGCTGTTAAACATCCATCACTCCAGGTGTGGAAAGAATTCAAGAAGGTGCAACATTTTTACAGGTAGACAGAACTGTGTATCCCAGAACAGATTAATATGAACACAAAGTTTCTTATTCTCTTTGTAAGTGGCCATTATTCATTATTGTGTAACACTGAAATATTGCTCAACTCATCCAAAATAAATATTGTATATTGTATATTGGAAAAAAAAAGAATTAATATACAGAAAGTTATAGCGGTGCTTTAATAAAAGGATATATTGTAACAAATGCGGAAAGTCTTTCGAGTATGTACCGTTAGGTGTCTTGCCCAAGGACACTTACTGGAGGGGTGCTCTTGCTGGGATCGAACCCGTGTCTCCACAGGCTCTCTCCACGCAGAGCAGTGATGTTACCTCTACTGCACCCAGCCGGTTTTATTTGGCAGACAGATGTCGCCATCTACTGGCCATAAAGAGTTTCTGCAGTTAGAACTGTAGCCCGTGTCTCTGTGTCGGCTGGGGAATGCCGCATATGTCAGGAGACGTTCCCCAGATGACTTTAACCAGTTTTTGTATCATGGGCGTTCTGCACACACGGCTAAAACGTTGGGGACACCTTCTGGAGCCCAAAAGCAAATGAAATTCATTTGTAACAAAATAATTTCATACAGCACCGCCCCAGGTCATGTTAACACGATCTCAGACTGCCATGTCTGCTACTGCTGATCGAGTATACACGATCACCGTAGTGAAGGGGACTTGTATCAAGCCTTTCAGGGTTATCCAAAGAGATTCGAAAAGTCACCGCACGTTCGGTGACTTTTCGTTCTCTTCAATACGGTTCCTTTTGCCGATCCCATTTCGGTGACCCTGCGGTGTATTCAGCAAACACCACAGGGCCCCCGAATTGAAGGGAAAAGCTGCCGAAAACCTGACGAAAACTAACCGAATGCACGCTGAAAACAAGCTAAAAAAAATCTGGATTAACCTTCGAAAAAGCCGAACAGGAGCCGAACAGGAGCCGAATCACACAGAGCCGAAGCAGCTGTGACGTAGAGGAGGCAGTGAATAAATTAGAAAAACCATTTGTATGAATCTGGGAAAATGAAACGCTGTTTGCAAAGAAACTACTGAGCGAAAATGTCTGAAATTTTCACAGGAGGTCCAGGGAATGATAATAAAGAGGGCTGTTACAAAAAAAATAAGTAAACTGAAAAAAAAAATAAAAAAAAATCGGACTTTTAAAAAAATAAAAAAAAAAACAGAAAAATGCTTAAAGTATCCTAAAAAATCTATAAATAAAGAGACTTTTTGCTGCAGAATTTTATAATGAACGGTTTATTAGATATTGAATTAAAACGGGAATATTTTTAACATTGAAGTCTATGGGATTCTCCTGAATTAACTTGTCGAATTAAACCACCGAATGGCAGGGCATTAGGGGAACCTTTCACTGCTGGTTTGTGTTCTCTGAATAGCCGAAGCATTGCGTCTCTATGGGGATTTCACTGCCCTCGAACAGGCACCGAACAGGCACCGTATGTTCAGGCAATTCACCAGGATTTGGCGAATTGCCTGCTCTCTGGATAGCCGAATGGCCAGGAAAGGTAACCGAACGCTGATTTTCAGCGTTCGGTTACCTTTCTCAAGCAATTCGGATCTCTTTGGATAACCCTGTTTGTATCCGTCCAAACTTTTAATGCTCTTGATGATGTATAAAACATGAAAATCTCATGAACGAAAAATGTAATTTAATGACAATAAGGTAGAAGTAAGAAAGACTCTAACAAGTTATTATGGTGAAACACATACTGTATATTCCAGTACGTTCACCAACGCGTATCATAAACGTGCAAACGGGGGAATTACCCTTCATAAGCCAATATGGAAGTCTTCCATGGCATTATATACCAGCCACATTCTAAATGAAGTGGCACAAACACTGAGGGCCCTATTACATTCTTAACACAAAAACGCACGCTAAACGTGTGTTTTTTTTGCGCGAAGCGTTAAACGTTAAGGCACGAAAATCACCGCTGGAATTACATTCCTCGCGCATGTTTTCATCTGTCGGGAAATAGCGTTCGTAAAACCGACGCGTAAAAATGCATGCAGAGTACCGTTGCGCTCAAAAATCAGTGAGCGCAATGTCATTTTTAACGCGAGTCCGCCAGACGAACGCATTTTGTGCGGACTGCGCAGAACAGACGTACGTTCTGACGAAAGACAAGGTAGTGGCTGTCATTTTTGATGGATCTAGTAAAAACAAAAACGTGCGCATCGACGTTCTCTGTTGTGATTCCGCAGTTTGGTACGGTCAGGTTGTTACAATTTGCCGTTACCACCAGCTTTTCAAAGACGTTAAAATTATGCACGCAAACGTTGTCCGTTAAATTTTGTGCTCAGATTGTAATACCATGCGCGTAGCAGCGCACAAACGCATTTACGCTCACAATGTTAAGTATAGGATGCGTGCACTAAATTGCGCAAAGGGTTCGCGCAGGGTCACTCACGATAGACATTAACGCGCATACTTCTCTGAAGTAATGTGTTTTTAGGCTAGCGTGTCGCCGCACAGTTTAACGTCTGTCGTAGCATTGATTTGTGATCAATAGAGACCAACACGTGAAGTATGTGCGCACCAAAGTGCGCACGCACCACACAGGTGGCAACGGACGCCATTTAGGCCTCAACGTAAAAGCGCTATGACGGACAACCAGAGTGCGCTGCATCTGCGTAGCGGCCTGTGTGCGTGATGACGCAACGTCAGACGCAGCGCATTTGCGACGTCCATCACGTTGACGCTCAGACGTTTTTTTGGTCTGGCTGACCGTACCTGTCATTTAATTTTAATTCCCATATTTCCCTTTATTTTTCTTCACCCGCAAAAAAAAAAACACCGTGTGGTGTCTACAGTATCTTCCATCAGTACGTCCGTCCGTTATGCACGCACGCACGCAGAGTGCGCTCGGACTGCGTTCATCTGGCATTAGCCTTAGAGGCGTCTTGTAAGACTGGAGGCGCGGGGATAGTGGAATGTTATGAGAGTTAGTTCCATAGATCGGGGGGCAACTCGGGAAAGGTTCTGAAGACGAAAAAGAGACAGTACTCCGTCACACAAGGAACTGTATCTTCCACTCAACTGGCAGACATTATGTATGACTTGAGATCACTTTCCATTAGACTAAGCCTGTCTTATTTCTTACATAAGTCAGGACACTGCACGCTGATTTTTTTTAACCTTAAATAAATGTTACAGCTGCATAAACATTAACAGACGGCTCTGACTGCACAATGAGCTGATGTTTAAATACGCCGCTGACATATCAATGGGTAAAGCTGCTGCTGCTGCTGTGTGTTCTGTGGACTTGAATTATCTCCATACCTAGACAAAGGAGCGCTCAATTAACTGAAGAATCATTTCAGCCGGGAAGGAGAACACATCCTCCCTTTCCCCACAGCCCAACAGAACAATTCCCGAGTGTGTTACTCACCATCTAAATTGCTGATTTAATGCTTTCTATCGCACAAAAAGGAAATTCTACAGCAGGATGGGAAATAAGCGATTTCAACCCCAAAGGATATTTTGATGTTCAAAACAAAATGTAACAATACAGTTAATTGGAATTTCATGGTTCACATATTCCCCTTAAGGGGTACCTTGCTATTCTATATCATTACTTTATTTGTGGCAGTGATATTGAAGCTGGCATTTTCATCCCCATAAACGGCTACATGCAGAGCTGCTTCAGTATGCATTTAATAATCTTTCTTCTTGTATCTGTAATGGTGCATATGATTTGCTTAACAGCCAGATCTGTTCTGTGAATTATAGGCAATGAGAGAGAAAGCATTTTTAATTATTCTTCATCAGATTATTGCCATTATTATATATATATTACTGGAAATGACCCCGGCACCCCGTCCTCAGAGGATTTTAACGTTCAAGATATAATTGGTGTTAGATATTAGGTTAAAGTTCAAACTACAATGAGAATATTCCCAAATATTTCTTACTACATAAATAATTAACCAGTTCAATGCTAAGGACGCGCTCAGCGCGTCCTCAGCATTACCGCTGGTATGCGGAGGACGCGCTGAGCGCGTCCTCGCATTGGGGTCAGCGTTCGGCCGGGTTCCGGCCGATCGCTGGCCCCTCCGGTGCGGGCTGACATCCTGGATGTCAGCCCGGCATCCGGAGCAGCGGCCGCCATTATTAGGTGTCATCGCGCCCCCGCGATGACACCTAATTCAGGCGCCCCCCCGCATGTGCGGAGGAGGCGCCTGAAAGGGAGGGGGGGAGGTCCTTCGGACCTCTCTCCCTCCCGATCGGCGGCACACAGGGGCTTAACCCAGGCATCATTTGGAAGGGCACAGCCTGCCCTTCCAAATGATGCCTGACATTAACCCCTGGGGAGCTGGATCGCAAATCGGCGCTGAAAAGCGCCGATTCGCGATCCTTCCCGGGAGCTGGCCGACATCTTGGATGTCGGCCAAGCTTCCGGGAACTCCCCCAGAGGACTGGCGTCATCGTGCTACGCACGATGACGCCAGTCCTACAGTTAACCCCTAACTGCCACGAACTGTGGAGATAGGGAGTTCCAATGAACTCCCTATCTCCCGATCCGTGGCAGTTAGGGGTTAAATTTTGATATGGTTGGATCGGCCAGAGCATGGCCGTTCCAACGATACCAAACATGAAAGTAAAAAAATTTGTAAAAAAAAAAAAAAAAAAAAAGAAAAATAAAAAAAAATTAAAAAAAAAATTAAAAAAAAAAATAAACACTTTTTTTTTATTTTTTTTGGTTTGTTAATGCAGCAATATTGTTCCCATTTCAATTATAATGTGAACAATGATGCTGCATTAACGATTTTTGTATGCGGTGCGTTTGTTAAAAATGGTGTCATTTTCCCCAAAAAAAAATGTAACGAGACCCCATCTCTAATTTTTTTAACAAGCGCACCCCATACAAAATATAACCGCAATTGCTCGCATGTTAAAATGTGGAAAAAAACACTTTACACATTGTAAATTATTGAAAATACATATTTTATTGCATTTTTTGTTATAATATACAAACATGACATAACGTATACATATAATAATGACATATTATGAATCTACCGAGTCTGACGGAAAGAACGATATATAATATGTCGGTGTCATATACTAAAATAAGCCTTTAAAACACGTTTAAACATGATGCGCAAAACAGGTAAAAAATGACCTCAGCACAGGGGCGGGAAAAGCCTCAGCAGCGAAAGGGTTAAAAATGATTTTCCAAAAAACCACAGGTTCCTCACAGTGGATTTCTGGAAAATCATTTGGTGGTGAAGTTAGTGTCACCATGCAGCAAACCTTCATTTGGACAATCAGTCCGTGCTTTCCTGTTTAATAAATTGCTTATTGTTACCTCCTACCACATTGGAAACCTCTTAGGCTGGGGTCAGACCAACGCACTTTTAACGTGCGTTCTGGCACACATAATTACGGCCGCACTAGCAGCAGATGACGGGCAATGACGGCCACTATACGATGTACGGCCGCACAAAAGTCCGACCGTGCAACGCAAGTGGAATTTGAACGCATTTTTTTGAGAACTCTGAACCGCTAGTACTGACGTACTGAGTGCGCAGCTGCGACATAGCGGCGTGTGTGCGTGATTAGGAGATGTCAGACACTGCTAATGTCCAGCCTACATAACGTCCAGACGCAAAAAGAGTTTTATTGACGATCCGGACAAAATCACGCCCGAAAATGCGCGTCGTCTGACCGTTTTTGCGCATTCCATGAAAAAATACGTCAATGCGTTCGGACGCACTTTTTCACGTTCGCGGGGAAAAATGCTTTCGTCTGACCCTAGCCTTATAATCCTCGGGAGGCATGAATTTCAGGGTTTTATTAAATAAAAAATGCAATGTTGTTGCCTCAAGTCAGTCACCTGGTAACTGCAACCCTGTCAAAAAAGTTTAAAGCACAAAATACACAGGGTTATTCAGAGAGCAGTGAAAACCAGGAGAATGACTGGAGAAGTGAAAATTCTAGGTCAAAATAGCCTATTCGGAAAGTGAGATAAATGGGAGAATTTTTCTGGTTTGACTATTTTGACCTAGAATTTTCACTTCTCCAGTCATTCTCCTGGTTTTCACTGCTCTCTGAATAACCCTGTGTGTTTTGTGTTTCAAACCTTTTTTTTTATACAAAACAAAATGCTGCCCAAAATGTGCTGTCTTGGAATCCGATGGAATTTCAGAGACTCGTTGTTTACCTTTTATTGCAGTGAAATAAAGTATTTGTAAATAACCAATAAAACAAGCCATCTGTTAAATGCTCGTTCGTTTTCAGCTCTTCAGCTAACAGATACACAATGTACATCTACCGTCCCATAAACTATATATTGCCAGTGTGGGTACTCTGTAGCTTAACCCCTTGCCACCCCCAGACGTACTATGCTGTCCTGGTGGCAGGAGGGCTTTGAAGACGTAGGGCGTACAGGTACACCCCGCTGTCTTCAATGGGCAACCTCGGCCTCTCCCTGCAGCCTGTGCACGGTGTGCATCATTGGCTGCACGGGGACGGTCTGAATTCAGAGCAGCCCCCTACAGCCATTGACGCACGCTGCACGTCGGCTGCGAGGCCGGCCACAATCTACGGCTCACGACGGCACCTGTCGGCGAGGCATACCTGTACACCTCGCTGGCGTTAAGCCACCCCCAACAGGCGATGCCCACGAATCATTAAGGGGTTAAATAGAATTTCTACAGCGCCAGAATAAACCTAAATTATATAGTATGAGGCAGGGGTCAAGTCCTAAAAAAATAAGTGTGGGAACTCACCAACATTTCTGTACATTTTGGTCTACTGGGAGCCTCAGCAACTGCAGCACTTCTTTACGCATGAGAAAACCCATTCCACTGGCAAACGCTGAGAAATTGTCATTCCCATGCCATACACATAGTGCTTCAAATAAAGATAAAAAGTACTTACATTTTATTGGTTCTGCTCGGCTCCAAGTATATGCCCAAAACGAAAAGCAAAAGAAAGAAACTAATAGTGCAATATTGCCAAATACATAGATATACACTGGAATCAAATATACTTCAGCCAACGTGCTCACCAATTGGTCAGACTAGATCCACATCCTCAGGTCCAAAAATACAGAAAGTCAAATACTCTAACACTCCATTAATTGCATCCATGTGGGTTTATTCCATCAGCTGCAGAAACATTGTTTCGACCCTCACAGGTCTTTGTCAATTCGAAATGTTGTTTCTGCAGCTGATGGAATAAACCCACATGGATGCAATTAATGGAGTGTCAGAGTATTTGATTTTCCTGGAATAAAAGTTGAGTTCACACTCACAATTCCCTGAGCCCTACAACATAGTAGCTCAGGTAAATTTGCATAAGTCCTTCAGTGCAGCTGACCTATTCCCTCTTAAAGATGTCTTGGTATGATGTTAAAAAGATATTGAAACACAAGAAAAAAAACATGCACAATTGTGTAGCACCTTAAGTATCTCAGCAGCACAGAAGGGCATAAAAGCCTACTCACATGATCTGGAGCCTAATGAGGAGTGGCTCTACTATATACTGTACACATCAACACCAAAATACCTGATGGTGTCAGCCTGAACCTCCGGCATTCTGGGTCTGCACTCATGTGGGCCTGGATGAGAACTCTGCTGGCTGTGCTACTTTCTATAGGAGGTGCAGCTGTTTCGGCAGCCAAAGAATAAGGAGCGATTCCAATGCAGTTTGTTATTCTTATAAGAATATTTTGTGTGGAAAGCTGGAGTTAAGTGATTTTTTTCATTTGCCCAATCACACAATATCAATATTAGACGAAAAAAAACAAAAGCTCACCTCTGCTTCAACGGTGCAGGGAACGGCATGATCTGCTGCCTCCTCTCACCGTAGGCAGACGGACAATAAGAACAAATATTTCTCACTGTCCTTCCTCCAGTCCATGTGTACATGCCATCCTGCGGATGGTTTTTTCTGATCTCCATGGACTCCTATGCACCCCTGGAGATGATACCTGCAGTATCATGCACACCCCTGTTGATATCTGTTAGAGGCTCCCATATAATACGAGTCGAGCACCGATTTGGATAGGATTTAAATATTTTTTTATACCACTAATCATGTACCTAAGTTCCCTACAAATGTTCACACGGTGAGCTCCACCGCGGAAGGCGGCATATTTGAAAGTATTAATTTCCATTCTCAGCTGATCTTTAACGTTGCAAGGGTTTATGACATTATTTTCGCAGTGCTCTGTGAGATGCATATTTACTTTTACTTATGTCTTAAATATATATGTATATTCTTTTCCAAATCAACTGTTTAGTTACAAGAAAGAAATCACTTTGTCTCTGACAGATGTTCCCGAAGGGATAACAGAGCCTGTGATAATACAGCAGCAGCAGATGTTTAGGAAGTCAATAATATATAACGCAGGGTATCAAAAAAACAGCTGACGGCACTTCATACATCACGCAGAGTAAGCACGAAAAAATAGGGCAATGCGGACCATTGTAAACGCAGGTTCAGAGAGCTAGATTAATATATTGACAAAGATCCTATTTGTTTGTTTGCTGGATTGATGAATGACAAATCACCAAAAGAAGTCATACAGGGTTATTCAGAGAGAGGTGAAAAGCAGGAGAATGACTGGAGAATGGAAAATTCTAGGTCAAAATAGCCAAACCAGAAAAATTCTCCCTTTCATCTCATTTTCCAAATCGGCTATTTTGACCTAGAATTTTCCATTCTCCAGTCATTCTCCTGCTTTTCACCTCTCTCTGAATAACCCTGATAGTTTCATCTTAAGGCTAGGGTCAGACGAACGCATTTTTCACGTTGCCCGTGAAAAAGTGCGTTCGAACGAACGTACGTATTTTTTCCCGGAATACGCGATAGCGGTCATACGATGCGCCGTCTCGTCCGTGATTTTGTACGGATCATCAATAAAACACTTTTTGTGTCTGGACGTTATGTTAGCCGGACATTAGCAGCGTCTGACGTCTCCTAATCACACACACACGCCGCTATGCGGCCGCAGCGCACTCTGTACGTCAGTACTAGCGGTTTGACGTTCTCAAAAAAATGCGTTCGTTGGCCACTTGCGTTGCACGGACGAACTTTCGTGCGGCCGTTCGTCGTATGTTCCCCGGCATTGGACGTCATTTGCTGCTAGCATGGCCGTGATTTCGTGCGGCTAAACGCACGTGAAAAATGCGTTCGTCTGACCCTAGCCTAATGCAACCTTTGTTGGGTCAGGTTAGACAAAATGTATTATTTGCTCTGTGCAGAACAGTGGAAGCATTTTTTTACAAGAAAGTCTAGGAGCTCTATTAACTGCTTTGCACAAAACGTTAACGCGCGTAAATTAACGCTGGTATTACAATTCGAGCGCATTTTTCATCCGTCAAAAAATAACGCGCGTAAAAAAGACTCGCAAAAACGCACGCACATTGACGATGCGCGCAGAAATCGGTGGGCGGACTGTTTTTTCACGCGATTCAGCCAATCTGATTTAAGAACCACAATTGTCTCCCGTTGAGTTTTTGCGCCTGTCACAGTCAATCTAAGTATATATGTTGCAGCAATAATAAAAACACGCACAACTTATCAATTTTATTGTTTGGGTATGTGTAGAATGTGTAACTATACTTTGCTGCATTTTTTTTTTTGGGCTGGTGTATTTGGGTTGGGCCAGGACGTTCAGATTTGCCGTTACCACCGGCTTTTCAAAGACGTTAAAATTATGTGCGCAAATGTCGTCCTTTAAAATTTGCGCATAGATTATAATACCATCCGCGAACTAGCGCACAAACGCATTTGCGCTCACAATGTTAAGCATAGGATGCGCAAAGTACGTACGCTCGCAAAGGGTTCGCGCAGGTTCACCCGCGGTAGACATTAACGCGCATTTTTTGCGCGGACATTGTAATACGACGTCTGCGCAAACGGTTTTGCCCCTCGCGTTAATGCGTTTTTCCGCACGCGGAAATTTTTACAGGTCGAGTTTAGGTCCCCTCTGCACATAGTGCTAATATTGTTTTGTATAATTAAGAAACGTGAATAAAAGGCTCAAACTTACCTAAGCAAGTGCTGGCAATCCAAGTGAAGGCGGAAACTCAAATTAATTTGAAGCTATTTCCAAATGGTCACAAAAATGAAAACAAGCTCCTTGTCTCTGTTAGGTATCTCCTTGAAACACAAGAGTGCTCTTAAAAGAAATACATCTGTCTACTTAACCCTTTCACGCCTGGCAGGTGGTGACTGACAGGAGGGCTTTAACGCCGAGCCAGGGTGTACTAGTACGCCCCGCTAGCCGGCTGCTGCAGCAGGCCCCTCATTTGGCCTGCCCACACACCGGATGCGTGTCGCGCTTCATTGGCTGCTGTGGGATGGCCTGAACCAAGCCCTCCCGCAGCAGTGAATGGTGCATGGTGCGTGCCAGCTAGTGGACAGGGCCGGAGAAGGGCCATTGAAGTCAGCGGGGCATAATATGTCATAATACGTCAGGCCCAACTGACACAGGGATGGCATAGTATGCCCTGCAGCGGGAAAGGGTTAAACTCTTCGCTACCATGGGATTTTCCAGAAAACCACTGTACCAGTGGTTATTGCAAAATTATTTTTAATTAATTACACAGTAAAAAATATTTGGGAATATTCTTGATGTATTCCTTACTGTAATAACCTATTTGGTAAGGAGATATCGCCATCTACTGGCCATAAAGAGTTACTGCAGTTCTGGTCTACATGCAGGATCAGCTGGGGTGATGTCAGTGGGCATATTCCATCATGTCCATGATGCTAAAATGTTAGGGGCATTTTCTATAATATATATATATATAATATATATATTATAAACTATACTCAATATAGTGGCACCAGGAAGGGCATTGAGTATATTAAACTTTGGTTTTAACAGAACAGAACAACATCTCTGGAGGTCAGATTCCCCATCCTAATTAGTCTTACCCAATCCTGTAATAAGATCTCATTTCTTCGTGTCCCGATCTTTGACTTTTTGACCTTCGTACAATTCTGTTAACCCCTTCACCACCAAGTGATTTTCCAAAAATCCACTGTCAGAATTAGAAACCAGTGTTTTTGGAAAAATCATTTCTAATTAATCATTCAGTAAGAAATATTTAGGAATATTCTTGATGTATTTCTTACTGTAATAACCTATTTGACAGGCAGATGGCGCCATCTTCTGGCCTAATGGAGTTACTTCAGGTAGGCCTGCAGCTCGTGGCTTCGTGTCAGCTAGGTAATGCCCGTTATGTTAGGAGACATTCCCCAGCTGATTTTAACCAGTTTTATCACCTTGGGCATTATGCCCATAGGGCTAAAACTTTGGGGGCACCTTCTCGAGCCTAAAAGCAAACAATTTTCATTTGCGATGATACACCAAAGCCCCAGATCATGTTAAGCTTCTGTGTCTGCTACTGCTGATTGTGTATACCGGATCACGGTAGTGAAGGGGTTAATGAACCTCTTCAGTCTCATCACTGCCAGTCAACTATTGCAAGCAATATAAGCTGTATGATAGAAGTTATCGCACAAACCTTGTCTCTGTCACTTCTTGTACATGGGTTCTACTTGTGTTCCCCGTTGAGATTCAGGGCATTTTCCTATATATATGAATTGATCTTTTACTTGTTTTCACTACATGGATCCTGGAGGTATAACTTTATCAGGGTTATTCAAAGAGCTCCGAATTGGGGCCGAAAGGTAACCAAACGCTGAAATTCAACGTACGGTTACCTTTCCTGGCCATTCGGCTATTCAGAGAGCAGGCAGTTCGCCAAATCCTGGCGAATTGCTTGCACATATGGTGCCTGTTTGGTGCCTGTTCGAGGGCAGTGAAATCCCCATAGAGAAGCAATGCTTCGGCTATTCAGAGAACAAAAACCATCAGGGAAAAGTTGCTGAATTGCCCTGCTGTTGATTGGTTTCTTTCGACAGGTTTATTCAGGCGAATCCCATAGGCTTCAATGTTAAAAATATTCCGGTTTTAATTTAATATCTAATAAACCATTCATTATAATATTCTGCAGTAAAGAGTCTCTTTATTTTTAGGATCTTTTAGGCATTTTTCGGGATTTTTTTGTGAACATTTTCTCATTTTTTTTTTAAATCGTTTTTTCTTTTTTCTGTAACAGCCCTTTTTTTATCATTCATTGGATCTTATATGTGAATTTCAGACATTTTCGTTCTGTAGTTTCTTTGCAAACAGCGTTTCTCTTTTAAAACATTCAAGCGTACTGTTTTTTTTTTCACTCCATTCATCTGCGGTGTTGGGTTTTTCCGGCGGCTGCTCTGCGCTGTGATCGGCGGCTGCTCGGGTTTCTCCGGCGTGTTCAGTGGGGTTAATCCAGATGTTTTTGCGGGTTTGGGTGTGCGTTCGCCGGGGTTTCCCTGCACTACGACAGCCCTGTGGTGTTTGCTCAATACACCGCAGGGTCACCGAAATGGTATCGCCAAATCACACCGAATTGAAGAGAACGAAAAGTCACCGAACGTGCAGTGACTTTGATTCTCTTTGAATAACCCTGTATATGTTAAGTGGATTTTGTCAGCACATCGCTGATGGGCAACATGCAAGAATGTTTCACGTGTGTATTATGTGTGGCCTTTGTTAAAAAAAAATGCATTCCTCAGCATCTACTGATTTGGGACCGTGTATATTATGAGGATGCGCGTCGCTGTATACCGGCTTCTCTGTCTATTATTAGTTCCCATGAACTGAGCACTTCAGACATTCCATCTTAATCGTTTACACACATGTTTCAGGGATTGGAATCAGTTAGTCAGTCCAGCCAGATTCGGGCACCAGCTGGGAGCTGATGATTACATCGTTGACCAACACTGGCCGCGGCCAATTCGACAAAAGCTCTGGGTAAATAGCTTGTGGCTCTTTGAGCTTTCAGCTGTTGTTGACGACTGGCTGGGTACGTTCCAATTCACTGAAAGCTCATCATTCATGAATGTTTGCCTTTACTGAGGACCCAGCCAGACCGTCCTTACAATTAATATATTTATGTCAACATCTTTATGCTAAACTAAATATCAAGACTAGGGGTCTAGTCCTAAAAGAAGTGCGGGAACTCCAAGATTTCTGATCCACGATTAACTACTGACATGTCGAACATAACTCACCAATCCACATGCACATTTCATATCCTTGTTTAAACACAATGTTAAACTGGGTTATAAGGAATCCTTTTCATAATTTATTTATTTATTTATAAAGTATTTAACCAGGAAGGATACATTGAGACTTCTCTCGTTTTCAAGTATGTCCTGGGTTCAAGAAACATTGAATTATTACAGTCGTTACAGAAACACAAAGTTACAGTTATAAATATAATTGTAATAAATATCATAGATTTCTGGTGTTTTAATAAAGACACATATGAATCGAACCTAACAAAAGCTTCTCAGTGCACGAGCCAATAGGAAACTCTGTGCATGGACTTTCGAATGATACCTTCCATGACCATGTTCAAAGTAAAAAAAATAAAAACGTGGGGTTTTCTTGGGTGTTGTTTTTATTAATGCAGCAATATTGTTCACATTTCAATTGTAATGTGAACAATGATGCTGCACTAATGATTTTTTTCTATGGTATTATGGGAGAGTGCAGGGCTGGACCCTGCGGTCCAATATTAAAATGATATTAATCTGGTACAGACGTCAGTGCACCCAAATATTGTGCCTTTGGTGGCAGCAAGTGCCTTCACACCGTAAGTAACCCCTCTGTGGTATTGTGGAAGAGTGCAGTGGTGGAGGTTTTGGGAATGCAGAAGAGATCCCTGATCTATTCAGTTACGTCAGCATCAGGGGATTGATAGCTGCTGATCCAGGACTGATTCATTTTTATAAATGTCAGCCGGTCTACAGAGTCGGTGGACAGACGCACTCTTTTGTCTGTGACAAAACCTCCAGCGGCACTGAACATCCTTACAGAAAGCACGCTGGATGAAGGGCAACCTAGTAGCTGCATAGCATATTGGCTAAGTTCTGGCCAGTGATCCAATCTCAACACCCAGTAAGCTTTAGAGCGTACTCAAGTTGTTTCATCCTGTGTTACCTCTGTGCGGGCAGGATGAGCTCTGCAACTTTACCCTTGAATCGTGGATCAAGAAGGCTTGCCAACCAGTAATGATCCCTCTCCTTGATAGCACGAATCCTGGAGTCCTTTAGCAGGCATTGCAGGATAAGGGAGCCCATGCAGCGTAGGTTGGAGGTGGCATTAGCTTCCGAGTCTTCCTGGTCAATGAGGATGACCCCATTGTACACTTCCTCCTCCCAGCCACGTACTTGTCCTTGGGTTTCTAGGCACACAAAACCCTCCCTTGAGGAATCCCCACCTTCAATGCCCCCACTACTCAAATATTCCTCATCCTCCTCCTGTCTGATCTGAGGACCCGCAAGAATGCTGTCTGCGTAAAGACTGGGGCCTTGAGAGCTAGGGAAGGCCTCCTCTTGCTCCCGCTGCTCTGCCTCTAGTGCCACATCTATAATTCCCACAGAGTGTGCTCCAGCAGGAGCACTAAAGGAATTGTGTCACTGATGCATGCACTGTCCCTGCTCACCATCCTCGTTGCCTCCTCAAATGGTGACAGTACAGTGCATGCATCCTTGATCATCAGCCACTGCGGGGGGGGGGAAACAACAAGTTGACCTGAACCTGTCCTTGTGCCATACTGACACAGGTACTCATTGATGGCCCTCTGCTGCTTGTGGAGACGCTGCAGCATTGCTGCAGCATTGCTGTTGAGTTCCACCTGGTGGGTATGTCACAGATCAGACGGTTTGTGGAAAGGTGGAATTCTCTTGCTGGGAATGACCGTCTGAAGTAGCTGCAGACTTTTCTGGCCTGGCTGAGAAGCTCTGCCAGCCCTGGGTACCTGGTTAGAAAACGCTGTACCACCAGATTTAGGACATGTGCTAGGCATGGTACATGCATCAACTTACCCTGGCGTAGGGCGGAGAGACAGTTGCTGCCATTATCACAGACGACCATTCCCAGCTGAAACTGGCGTGGTGTTAACCATCTCTGCACCTGCCCCTGCAGAGCTGACAGAATTTCTGGCCCGGTGTGGCTCCTGTCTCCTAAACAAACCAGCTCAAGCACAGTATGGCATCTTTTAGCTTGAGCCATTGCGTAGCCCCCGTGTGACATCCTGCGCCCTCTCTGGCTGAAGTGAACATTCATGTTCTGGACTTTAAGTGTGTCTGGCGCCACCTCTGCCCTCTTTGAACCATGCAATCTCGCTCTGGGTATTCAGATCATGGACATTCATCTGGACTCTGTTGGTTCATTAAGAACATGATGTATAAATAGAGACTACACCCTTAGAAGGGCGGGGTCTCATTCTGAGTTTATAGCTCATTTCTAGTCTGCCTTGGTCCATTTCAGATCTGATTTTTGGTATCCTGCCTGAACCTGCTTACCTTCAGGATTTCTGTGTTTAGGTTTGTGTTTTCTCATGCTAATTCTGTTCCTTGTAGTTCAAGTGTCATGCAGCTTTGATTTATGGTTCATTTATTGCTTTTATCCCATGTTTAGTTCTGCCTATTTCATTGTTTGTTTATGTTCTTGATTTCTGGACTTTGATTGTTATTATCTGGTTTTCTTTATATTTGTATTTCTTGCCTTGAGTTCTAAGGCTCTGATTATAGTGTTTGTTTTGTGTTTAGGTTCTGGATCCCTGCTCAGGGTTCAAGTTTAGTCTTGTTTATTTCTTAGTTCACAGAATAAATATTTTTGTTTTTCTAGTCCTGTATCCTGTCTATTCACTGCTCTTTAGGCTCACACCCCTCCTGCTCTATGTCACGTCAGGTTCCCATGCCCAGTCGTAACACCCTGTCACGCATCGGTTTAACTGCCACTTCGCCAGAGGCAGAGAAAGAGGAGGAGGAGGAAGAGGAAGAGGTGGCGGTGGAGCAGACAGACCTCATACAAGCAGCTTTCTGGAGGCGTGGTGGATGAACAAGCTCCAGCACAGAGCCCCGTCTTGGATCCCTCCCAGCTTCAATCAGAGTTACCCAGTGTGCTGTGAAGGAAATGTAACGGCCCTGTCCATGCTTGCTGGACAGCGTGTCTAACATCATGTGCACCTTGCTGCTGACCGCCTTTCCCAATGACTCCATAACATTGTGTTCCACGTGCTGGTATAGTGCTTCCATGAAAAGAAATGGCGTTTTGGAACCTGCCACTGTGGTACAGCAGATTCAGCAAATTCACAGAAGGAAGCAGAGTCCACCAGCTGGAAAGGCAGCAGCTGTAATGCGAGTAATTTTGCTAAACTGGCATTTAGACGCTGTGCTTGGGGATGGTTGGGACTATATTTTTTCTTACGCTGCAGCAGCTGGGGCAACGTAATCTGACTGCGTAAATCTTCAGCTGATGGGATACTGTCCCATTCTGAGGAAGGACCTGGTACACCCATTACTGTAGCATCATCCCTGTCAGTGGAGGTTGTAGGCAATGACATGGCAGGACATATAGTGGGAGTAGAGACAGAGGAGGAGGACCTATGCAAAGTGTTGTGCCAACAGGATGCGTGGCAGGTGGTCATATGTCGCCTCAAGCATGTGGTACCCAAGCGTGGGATGTCTTTCCCACGCTTGATCCTCAACTGACATAGATTACAAATAGCATCAGTGCGGTCTGCTGCACATTTCTTAAAGAACTCCCAGACAGCAGAGTTCCTGGATGTGTGCTTTGAGACAACAGCACTCTGCACCTGAGCAGCTCTGACATTTGATGCCTTGGACTGGCTACGGTTGCTCATAGAGGAGGTTGTGCCTCGTGTTTGTTGTGCCTCCTCTTCAATTGACTCCTCTGTCCTCTGAGTCAGTGACCTCATCATCGTCATCACCCCCTATCTCCTCATCACTGGAGCCAACCTCGCAATATGCTGCTGCTGCTGGGGGAACATGAGTGCCAGTTATTTGTGTGTCACTGGCACCCCCTTCCTCTAGGTTGATTATACTCCCTTCCTCAACCTCAGAGATTGAATCAGAGCACTGTAGTTGCTGCGCATCCTCAAGCAGCATGTCACTGTCATTGTAGTCAAACAATTCAGCTGACTCCTCCGTATATGTTGGTGAGGCTATGGCAGGAGTAGCTGTGGACATGGAGGCTGCATTAGATGCTTTGGCAGCTGAGGTGGACTGTAAACCACTACAAGCTAGGCTTGTGCACCGATTTTTTTTTCCGTTCGATTCGGTTCGATTTTTCGGATTTTTAAACTTTTCGATTCGATTCAGTTCGGCTCGACTCGTTTTTCGTGTACATATTTTTTTCGGAATATCGACCATTTTTCGTATTTTCGTGTCACTTTGCTCGGTTTTTGTATCGACTTTTCGTAATTTCGGAAATGTTCGTTTTTTAGGAACGTCTGTTCTCCTCGTTTCAAAGCATTAAATTTCGATTTGATACATTTCAAGTCCATTCGAAAATTCCGAAAATATTTTGTTTCGGCTCGGAAACCTTTTCGGATCTGCCATTTTCGGATCTAAAAATTTTCGGAAATTCGGCCGCATCCGAAAACACATAGGCTGCTTGCCCTCTTATCTGTGTCTGGGAGCGTCTGTCTGTCCTTTTTGGTCTTTCTGACATGGTGAGTGATATATACATTAAAGATATACAGAACTCTGATTCAACTCTGTTATAAAAATTGGAGATATGCTGCAGAACTTTGATTCAACTGTGTTATCTAGATTAAAGATTTCCAGAACTCTGGTATAACTCAGTGAGACACCGTGATAGCTGGCAGCCAGTGACAAGACAGATTAAAATTCCCAGAAACCACCTATAAATCGGTGAGACCTCCTGATGGGTGGCAGTGACAAGATACAGTTTACAATTCCCATAAACCACCTATAAGTCAGTGAGACACCCTGATAGGACCCCCTGATAGCTGGCAACAGTGACAAGACACAGATTACAATTCCCAGGAACCTCCTATAAATCAGTGAGACCCCCTGATGGGTGGCATTGACAAGACACAAATTACAATTCCCAGGAACCTCCTATAAATCAGTGAGACCCCTTGATGGGTGGCAGTGACAAGACACAGATTACAATTCCCAGAAACCACCTATAGGTCAGTGAGACCCCCCTGATAGGACCCCCTGATAGCTGACAACAGTGACAAGACACAGATTCCATTTCCCAGATATCTGCTACAAGTCTGTGAGACCCCCTGATGGGTGGCAGAGACATGACACAGGTTATAATTCCCAGATATCTGCTACAAGTCTGTGAGATTCCCAGATGG
Organism: Leptobrachium leishanense; assembly: GCA_009667805.1. Classification (NCBI taxonomy): domain Eukaryota; kingdom Metazoa; phylum Chordata; class Amphibia; order Anura; family Megophryidae; genus Leptobrachium; species Leptobrachium leishanense. The sequence goes on from CM019067.1 coordinate 288,471,963, forward strand.
GTGGCATTGACAAGACACAAATTACAATTCCCAGCAACCTCCTATAAATCAGTGAGACCCCCTGATGGGTGGCAGTGACAAGACACAGATTACAATTCCCAGGAACCTCCTATAAATCAGTAAAAAACCCTGATGGGTGGCAGTGACAAGACACAGATTACAATTCCCAGATAACTGCTAGAAGTGAGACCCCCTCAATGGCTGCTGGCAGTGAGAACACACAGGTTACAACAATTCCCAGATATCTTCTAGAAGTGAGACCCCCACAATTGCTGCTGGCAGTGAGAACACAAAGATTAGAACAATTCCCAGATATTTTATAGAAATGAGACCCCCACAATAGTTGCTGGCAGTGAGAACACACAGATTACCACAATTCCCAGATATCTTGTAGAAGGGAGACCCCCCAATAGCTGCTAGCACTGAGAAGACACACTAACAGAACAATCTCCTCTCAAAAAACACGAGCTGAAGGCTGTGTGAAGCTTTATATAGTGTGCTGCGGGACTTAGCTCTGTGATCCCATGATTGGGCAAAATTTGCCCAATCAGGACTCTGAGCCATGATTGGCATAGTCTTGCACCTGACCTGTGGTCAGGTGCAAGGCTGTAGCCAATTACAAGCTTCAGGCCAGTGGAAAAGTGCATTGTGGTCCATTGTGGTGCATTGTGGGCAACACGCGGAAATGTTCGGAGTTCGACGAACAGCCGAACGGGCGATGTTCGAATCGAACTCCGAACATATCGAACCGAACAGCTCATCCCTAATAGGGAGGTGCTCAGCCCACATCACCAGCAGGAAAGCTAACGAGCAAGCCACTTAACCCTTGAGTTGCAATCCAAGCAAAGCAACATACAGAAACATATGGGAACCACAGACATAAAGAATACAGAGGGCAGGGGCACAGGGCCGGAATGGGGAAACGTGACAATCAGGCAGGGCATAAGTGGAATTACTGCCAGACATGCAATAATAATTTCAAATCTATCTGTTAATCTGAAATCCACATAATTTTCCTAACTCTGATGAAGCGGTATGTGGCGCACGTACATTACATGTGACGTGCAAAATAGGAATAAAATACTCTCATAATAAAAACATAAATACTGGCACAGTGTTACTATATTATATTTTACTGGTGTACACCACAAGCAGGCAGCTTACAGCGTCATGGCACCCACATCACATATATCACTATGGCAATGCTCCTACAAAAACGTCATAACACACACACAAACCTGTTAACCCCTTCATTGCCAAGTTGTTTTCCATAAATCCACTGCCAGAACCCAGAGGAGTAATGAAAAATAAATTTGCAGAATACATGCATTGAAATTGTGCTTGACAATATCAAAAGCACATTTTCCAATGTATGCATTATTTAACAGGCAGGTGGCACCATCTGCTGGTCAAATAGTGCTACTACATCCCCATAATACAAAAAGGGATTCAAGCTGTTTTGGCCCTTGGGTATCATGAATGCAGTGCTGAGACTTTAGGGGCACATTCCAAGGCTCAGTACAAACTAATTTTGTTTTCAAAACAACAACAAAAATTTTGCATTGCTCCAGAATTAGCCAACATCGAGTATACTTGTTATTGGGGCACCAGCACGGTTAATATGCTGCACTTACATCACACTCTATACAATTGCTGGGAACTATTTTTTACTGGATTTTATTTCTTTTCATTGGAAAATATTTTTCCTCAATCAAAAGATTGGAGAAGTGTTGAAATGATTAGAGTAATAATGGTTTGATTTTCAGATTTTAAGAGGTGAAAGAGGACGGTTCTTGCATGTAAGTTATCATTCGTCAGGATTCGCAGGTCGTAAGCGTAGTGATAGAAAACAAGCAATGTATGGCTGTAGGGAACAATGCTTGGCAACGGAATCATAATCCATTTAAAAAATGCTTCCTTGATGACTACCAGCATGCACAACACAATGTATTTAATTAATTTATAATGGAGTCGTTTATTTTTGCTTTTAAGAACTTGGCAGTATCTGAGAGTCCTGTGCAGATGGTTCCAATAAAGGCAGCCACCATGTTTGTTGCAATGACTAATGCTAATACCTGAAAAAATGTATTCAACTGATACAATACAAGGGTTAATAACTTTTTATTAACCCCTTCACTTCTAAGCAATTTGTATTGAAAAATATATTACCATAACATTAATTTGAAGCATAAGATGTGCAGTTAAAAATAGTTGCAGACTCTGTAATGGAAGAGGCACTATCTTAGTGGCTTGACTCATAATCAGGGTTATTCAAAGAGAGCCGAATTGACTCCGAAATTGCACCGAACGGTGAATATCCCCATACGTTGCAATTTCGTGGCCATTCGGCTATTCAAAAAGCTGTCAGTTTGCCATTGGCAAATTGCCAGCGAAATATGGTGCCTGTTCAACAGCAGTGAATTCCCCATAGAGAAGTAATGGTTAATCTATTCAGAGAACACCGAACAGCAGTGAAATGCCCTGATTTTCAGTGGTTTCATTCAACAGGTTTAGTCAGGCAAATCCCATAGGTTTCAATGTAAAACAAATCCCTGTTTAATTAAATATTTATTCAACCGTTTATTTGTTTCACTTGTAGCAAAAAGCCTCTTTATTTATTTAATTTTTCGGATTTGTTTAGGCATTTTTCTGGATTCTTTCGGCAATTTTTTGTCCAAATTTTATAAATTGTGTTTTTTTCTTTCTTTCTGTAACAGACCTTTTTATTGCTATGCATAGGACCTTATATGTTATTTTCAGGCATTTTCGTGCAGTAGTTTTTTTGAAAACGCTTTTTAAAAGGTTTAGAGTTTTTGGAGGTTTTTTTTATACCCGTTCGTCGGCTTGTCAGCTTTGTCCAGTGTCTGGTCAGTGCACTGTTCGGCGGGATGTTGATTTATTGGTTTTACTGCAGATTGTTGGATGCAGTCGGTGAGTTTTTGTTGCTTTTCGGATTGATTCGGTATTTCTTCAGCATTTTTTCAAATCAATTTAGCTGTTTTACGTTTGTTTTTTGGATGCGTTCGGTGGCTTGTTCCCTGCACTTCAGGGACCCTGCGGTGAAATCAGCAGTGGTGAATCGGTATAGCCAAAGTGCGGGGAATGGGAGAGCACCGAAATGTCGGTGACATTTAGGTGCTGTCTGAATAACCCGGAATACCTGGAACTACAGTTACAGGTATTTATAAAGCGCTAACAAGTTCCGTAGCATTAAGTAAAAGAGAACGGTGAAACTCAGGAGAATTGGCAGGAGAAGAGAACAATCTAGACCAAATAGCCGATTTAGAAAGTGAAATAATTGGGAGAATTTTTCTGGTTTGGCTACTTTGACCTAGAATTTTCACTTTTGCCAATTGTCCTGAGTTTCACCTTTCGCGAATAGACCTGTAAATGTTTGCGTCTGCTACTGCAGTGTAACGCAACCCTCATTCTCAAGTACCCTTACCAGGCTAGGTTTGCAGATATCTGCAGCACAGCACAAGTGATATGATTTGCTGCTCAGTGATTGCAGAATTCAGTCTGTATTTTCCATTATAATCCTTATAATCTGGCCTGTTAGTGGTACCTGAGATGGAAACCACACTGCTAATGGACAGTGGCAGCTTTGCCACTGCTAACCTCCATAGGACACCATGGGAACTTCTGCAAGCTCACATAAGAGACATCATGTAGGGATCACAGATCCTTCTTTTTTTTTTCAAGATTATAGAAGGAACTTTCTAAATGTTTCCCACAATCTATGCTCCAATGGTACTTTATTTATTAACTTTTCATCGATTCACTTTATATTAAGCGTAAATATGAAATTTCACAGCGCGGGAAAAGAGATAAATAGGAAGGGACAAACAATGATACGGATAAAGATACAGAAGAATAAGCATCAGTGAAATAATCAGTATACAAATTCATAATGAGAGCAGAAATAAGATACTAATCCTGAGAGGGGCATGCAGAAATCACTGGACCATGTAGAAACAGTTGTTTGTAAATAGACTACAAATTGGATATATCAGCATCGCAGGGTATTTCCAACATTCACGGGTTACAAATATGGGTTAAAGATAAATGGGCATATGTGAAGGTGTGGAAGGAATAAAAGAGGGGTGGGAGGAGAACAACAAATACATCTGTAGGAGCAGAGGGAGATGAAGAAGACGATTACATACAGAAAAAGCAAAGTATAATTGCCTTTAATCCTGTTTCTCCTTTTCCTTGCAGAAGGGAGAGCAATTACATCAAATTACAGAGATAACAGATCAGAAAACAGGAATCTCTTCAGTGAAACACCAAAAATTTGGCTGCCTTTTTTTTTCAACAAAAATTATTAAGAAGGTTATTTTTTTTGGTCAATCCTTTCCAATGATGTTTTTTCCACCTATGTACGTCAGAGTAAAGCAATGTATTAGCTACTGCTTTTTCCATACGTAAGACAGAGAGTCCCCACACTGTTATTTTAATGTATAGCAGAAATTTACAACCGCGTGTCATTCCGTATAAAGTTTATTTTGACTAACCTATTTCTGTGAGTATAATTTCCCCTTTTAAGGTTTTTTTTTTCCTTATAATAAAAGAAAAACACATACTGTTGCACTAGGTGAATTTATAGCTCCTCGCAAACGTTTTTGGCTTTGCAGCTCTCCTTGTGATATATAGGTTTATACATAAATATTATTTATGGGCAAGCTAAAGCAGAAAGGAAACTTGGAAGTTGTAAGTCCTAAATATTATATTTTCTGCACAGAGCTGAAAAATGAAATTGGCTGTGGGACTCATTGTGTTTACGTTAGCATTATCTGCTCTGTTAGTGCTTGCGTTAATGTGCCAAATTCATTTCTCCAGCATTATAAATAGACCAGGGCGTGTATGAAACAGGAACTTAGACATGTGCTTTCAAAATAAACCTTCTTTCTAATGTTATAAAACATTTTTCCTCATAATCAAAACATTAGTTCTCTTCTTAAGTTCTCCTGAATGCACCGGGTCGAAGAAGCAAGAATGACCTCGCTTTTATCAAAGTCCTTGCATGTATCAATGCAAAGCAAACTGCTCTGCTTGTGTTCACACTGCAGCTGGTCTGGAGTTTATTCCTGTACTGTAGGGGATCAGAAATTCTCCACTTGTTTTCTTCCATGCTTCTGCACGGCACATTCCATATAGACCGGTTATGACAGCATACCTGGCGTCATCTTCATTTGTATGGTGCAACTATATTGCCAAGGAAAAAAATGGTACCGCTTGTGGCAGATTAGAGATGGGACAGATTAGATCTGTATTTCTATCGTGCCAGGTATATAAGTGTAGCGCTGTGTTAAAAATCTTGCTGTGGCAGTACCTATTTTTGGCCACAAGATGGAGACTATCGCGATTAGATACTGGACATTGGGACTACAATGCCCGGCATGCTTTGCAAGAAGACAGGAAGTGGGTGGGGACTGGACACTTACATCCTCTGCCTCATGGAGAAAGTTCCAGAGCGCGCCAGGGAAGCAGAGAAAGCAGACGCACCGAGGAGATCGCGGGAGAATCTACGCCCAAAAGCCCGAGGGAGACCTATTGTTCCGGTTTGGGTCACCTAGCCTGAGGAGAAGGATACTCGCCAGAGCCCAGACACTGCTGCAGACCGGCGGAATCGAACGGAGAGCAGGCGGTGAGCTGGACAAGCTGCATAATGTTAGACAACGGATCCGGCCGCTAGTATCCCCAGTCAAAATCCGGAGGAGAGACGTCCTGGGTCAGCGGAGCCTAAAGCCTGCGTCGGATGGGTGAGAGGCCTCCAAGGCTGTTTGTGATTAAAGGTCAAGCTGCTGTTTTCTCTTTAAAGTCCACAGGGCCCCAACTGACTAGTCGAAGATTTTCCTTAAATAAACTCACTGGCCAGTTGAACAGTACCCGGGTACCACACACACATATACAGCTTTCACCTCCTGGGACTTAACTTGTGCAGGACTCATTTTCTTTTATGAATCGGAATAGGGGTTAAAAATAAAGATACGTATCCTCTTTTTCCGTTGCGCGTTTACCGTAATACGAAAATACTGTAATAATACTTGTGAATACCGTGTTTCAACATCTGCTCAAATATTTTAGTAAACTATTTAAATGATAAAAACTCACAACTGTGTTGGAGTATATTTATTCCCTAGTGCGGGGAGACTGACCCGTGGTTCATTTTCAGCGGCTCCTCCGGGAGTGAGCGCTACATAAGTATCTATCTGTGTCCATCTATCTGTATATCTATCTATATATTTATATCTATGGCTATCTATAGATACCAGGCCATTTGGCGCAGCTGGACTAAGAAATCAATGGCTGCTTTTCCAGCCTGCTGGAAGGAAGCAATTAAACAGGTCCATGACAATTTTCTCTGAAGTCATCAAAGGTGTGAAATAAAGAAATCACCCTTTTGGTTCTACCCAGCAGGCAGGAGGGGCAATTGCTCATGGCAGGGAGAAGACACAGCCGGAGCGGCACCCCAACCACATATCAAAGAAGCAATCACATCCTTGGATCACTGGAGGTGGTCTCTGGGAGATGATTTATGGACCAGGGAATTAAGATTAATGACGAAGTGTACTGAGCGTGCTCAGGAGAGGGGAATTCTGGGGATTGTAGGCAAAGGCTCTGCCAGCTAGGAGGCTGGACTTAGAAAAAAGGCAGCCCTATATATATTCTGAATCAAGCATGTCTCGGGGCTATTTCCTTGGAGGTCAATGAACAAATGAGGGAATATTGCCAGCTCCTAATAGAACCTCCCTATGGCTGATCGTCTAGTGTATATTGTAAGTAACTAGGATCTGCTGTTATCTCCCTTTTATTTGTTTGCTGTTTGTGTGTAATGTGTAATTAATTGATTTATCATATCCATCTTTTTGTACCAATGCACTGTGATTCTATATCATAAATAAATATAACTTATTTAAGTTTTTGCTTCTGGTTGATGAGATCCACGCTAACTGAAGAGACTGGAGTATTGCTTGTTATTTTAAGCTCGAGTAGCTACGAAATTGTGAGTTGCGGTTGCTGGGGACGGTTGGGTATGCAAGCGGGGATTGTTGTCTATGCAGTCACTGTCTGGGTCTAGGATAGACAGACAGCGTGGTTGCTTAGCCCTGAGTCTCTCGCTGCGACGCGCGTATTGTCCATGAGGACCGGTGCCAGTGTAACTAGTAGAATAGGAAAGTGAGCCCAGGGATTGTGGGAGACGTAGTCACTACCCGATTCAAGAGAAGACTAGTACTGCGTTACACTCCTGGGACCATTGTATCATGCTCTACGTACCTGTTGAGAGAGAAAGTGTGCGGGGACGGATAGGTAAGCAAGCGCACGGGGCTTGTGGTCTACGCAGTCATTATCTGGGTCTAGGATAGATGGATAGTGAGTGGCTTAACCCGGCATCTTTCGCAGCAGCGCACGTAGGGGTCGTGACAACTGCTGGAAAGCGGTGGGATATCAGGTTAGTATTTGGATCTGTGAAGCAACATAGATCCAGATACTAAAGAAATTGGTTTTCCAATTTCCAGAGCAGAACTCAGTGCATTTATTAGAATTTACACAAAACACAGCAGTTCCCTTCCCCCTTCTTTGTTTTTCTTTTCTATCTTTTATTTGGCTAGAGTGAGAATGTCGCAACAACCATCGAAAAAGGCGCTGGAACAATTGTGTAAAGAAAAAAATATTGCGACGAAGGAAAAGAGTAAAGATGAACTATTGCAAGCCCTCGAGGATTATGAGGCACGGCGAGCAGCCCAGGATGCAGCAGAACAGGGGACCTTGCTTAACCCAGTTTAAAGGACAGCGTCCAGTGCTTCGCCCAAGGGTGATACTGCCCTGGATGTTTACTTGCAGACTGTTTTAAAACATATGGACTCCGCTGACTCTCAGATGCGGCTTCAGCTCATCCTGCAGTACCAAGAGCAAGAGGAGCGCAGAGCCGAGAAAGAGAGAGAAGCGTCAGAGCACCAAGCTGAGCAGGAAGCTGCGAAGCGCAGGGCTGCGGGTGAGCGAGAAGCGGCAGAGCGCCAAACCGAGCGCCAAACCGGCACATCAGCTCGCTCTGGCACAGGCAGGCAGAACACAATTATCTCCTGCCCCAGCGGGTGCTGCAGAGCTCTCTACGCCCAGACCTCGTGCCAAGAACTTTCCCACTCTGGACAAAGATGGGGACCTGGATGAGTTCCTGCGAAGTTTTGAAAAGACTTGTCGACAGTACCAGCTGCCCAAGGAGCAATGGGCCAGGTACCTCACCCCTGGACTAAAAGGTCCAGCGCTTGAAGCCTTTTCAGAGTTACCAGCTGAGAGCGACCAGGACTATGAGGCGATTAAAGCCGCGTCGCAGAGACGGTCTAACCGCACGCCAGAGGTATATCGCAAAAAGTTCAGGTTCTTGCAGAAGCGGGTCACGGAGAGCTATTCTGCAGTCGTGAGCCACCTGACCACCCTATTTCGACAATGGGTCAGGGGGCTGAAGATTGACACCTTGGATGCCCTGGAAGACCTGTTAATCAAGGAGCAGTTCGTGCAGCTATGCCCATCTGAGATCCAGGAATGGCTTCTGGATCGCAAACCCGACATGGCCCTGGAAGCTGGTCAGCTGGCCAATTTTCATGCGGCCAACAGAGCGTCCGTGGACCGGAGCAGAGGTTCCCCCAAAGGATCATCTGGATGGAAGCCCAACTCATCACGACCCCCCGACATAACGGCAGCAGCGCCCCCCTCTGTGCCAGTCTCTGCTGGGGAGGGGGGAACGAGTCCTTCTTCGCCTGGAAGAAGTGTGAGCTGTCGCTGTTTTATTTGTAACAGTGTCAACCATCTTCTGGCAGCAGTGGCTACTCTAGGAGCAATATTTAGGGGGGCACAGAAGATACCGCAGTCAAAACTGGGGGGCACTAATAATTTTCACCACTAAATCATATCACTGAACAAAAACTAAGGGCCCTTTCACCTGGTGTGAGCTAAAACACCATCGATAAAGGAAAAATTTAGTGCGAGTCGCTAAAACATAGTGCCTGACGACCTACTAACAGATCACCTTGTCTGCAGTAGTCCATGAAGAAGGTCGTTTGGCGCATGCTAGAAAAACTCTAAGACCCGGGCTGAGACCCAGCACTAATGCGGTTGTGTACAGGATAGAACTGGGTTTTTTTTCCAGTGCAGAGTGCCGGGCCATACCTATCCCCCGCCCTTACAAGCTTGAATATGAACAAATCCAGTGAATAACCTCACATCCCTGCATTATTAAAATCATCCAAGGTGGCCGTATCATCCATGTTTTGATGCACACATCTATTAAGGCTGATGGGCATTGCTTGATAAATGCTACCCAGCAGCATGTAGAATCATTACACTGCATTTAATAGATCCAAAAGGAAAGTCAGGTGGGCAACAAAAATTTCCCTGCTGCAGCATATAAATAATACATGTTTCAGGGCAAGAATTATTCACATGTCCCTTTAAACATGGTCCACATGGTCACCCTAATAATCAACCGCTTACATACTATGAATAACCCCCAGCATAAAATATTTAAAATGAGGCAATATATTAGAATTAGGATATATACATCTATATAATAGAGCCGACTGCAACAGCAACGACAATGTGAACCAGATCCATTGCTATGGTGTATGGCGCCAAGAGAACACCTGTGCTGCATTCCTTTCAATTGCCTGTTAATTTTGGGCGAGGATCTGTTTTTTCTGTTTTTTTGGAGTTAGCACCAGGGTTGAGCAGTAGGTAAAATGATGCAATTAGCGCCCTTCAAAAAATTAGCGCTGCACCAAGTGATCTGCTAGCTGCAAAAGCGCTAGAGATCTCTAGCGCTCCCGGAAAGTACAGTAAGCTTGCGGTACAAACCGCTAATAACAATGCACTAAGTGATTTTTCCCATTTGTAGTGGGAGGCAAACGATCTGTTGGCGCTAGACTCGATTAATCTGGCGCTAACGCAAAACCATGTCGACGCAAGGGTTAGCTCACACCAGGTAATAGTGCCCTTAATAAGTATATAAATAAGATTCCAAAACCCCAGAGTAATGTGATGCAATGATACCTTTTTATTGTACTAACCTGATACTTAAATTCAATATTTTATTTGCCGCAATTCGGCAGTTTTCGCTGAATGTCTGATAGCTGCTTCAGCGACTCCACTTTTAGCAAATTACAGTGACCATTCGCTAAATAGGAATTCACTATATTGTCGGCAAAATTAATTCCCCGAAATGTGATGAAAAGCAGAGGATCTAAAGATGATTAGACTCTTTAGATTCTAACATTCATAGTAACCCCTAAAATTCCATAAACCCAGGGAAATACAATAAAAATAACAAACAATGTGGCATTTAGCCTACCCCTTAACCCCTAAATTGCCATTAATCAAGGTAAAACATGAAATGAATACACTGTCAGGCATGTAGCCTACCCATTAACCCCTACAATGCCATTACTCAAGGAAAAAATGAAATGTATACTGTGAGGGATGAAGCCTACCCATTAACCCTTAATATACAACTAACCCAAGGCAAAAACTAACGTAATACACAATGTAATGTATAGTCTGAACATTAACCACTTCACTGCTGAGCCATTTCAACCCTGTGAAAATGTTTAAGTTTAAGTGCCCGTTATTATTTAATGTTTTATGACTTTTACTTCACACTGAATATGGTCATGTTGGATATCATTGGAAAGGCCAGAATCTGCCCTTTACAATGACACCTAGATGTTCCATATATACCATGCACAAGGACGGAGATACAGCGGTCCGAAGAAGTGCGGGAAGCTAGATGCTGATTTTTGGTGGGGGGAGCACATGGGGGGCAAGGAATAACCTAGGGGGGCAATTGCCCCCCTTGCCCCCTGTAGAGTCGCCTATGCCTGGCAGCGTGCCCGCAGAGGAAGAAGCCTGCATCCACAGCTGGGGGAGGATACCCCTCAGCATCACCCTCTGTCCTGTTCGCGACCAGATCGGAGGGTAGTGCCAACGTAAACCAGCAAGCAGTCATTGTCGGGACTCGGGTATCTGTGGGTTTAAGAGATACGGTGGCTGAAGTAACTTTGGTGCGTCCAGTGTTAGTCAGCCCTGCAAACTTTATTCCTGGCAGGACTCTAGCAGTAAAGGGTTTTGGTGGGCTACGTCCTGCTGTGCCGATGGCACGGGTTTATTTGGACTGGGGAGCGGGGAGAGGTCTGCGGGAGGTGGGAGTGTCTGAAAATATACTACTGGGCATGGATTTGGGTAAATTGGTGTCACAGTATGTACTGGAAAGGGATGCTGGGGATTTACCCAGGCCCACTAGTTGCTCTACAGTGGGGAGGGCTGTGTGTGGGGGTGAACAACAGGATTTCTGGACGGGAGGGCAGGGGATGGCAGTGAGTCAGTCTGCGCCTGCGCCAGGTGTGCCCAAGTTGTGGTGTGGTAGCATGAGGGGGCAGTGTGACTGGGAAGAAAGGCAGGGGGTGAGTGAATGCCCGCCTGCACCTGAGTCAGCTGGTTCCCCTTACCCCATGCGTGGGGAGGCCACGGTGCCCATGGTGGAAGTGGGTACCTGCTGGCAGTCGGCGTGGAGTAGGGCACAAAGCCTGTGTCTGCCGTGTGATGGTGTGGATCAGAATGCCTGGGGGGCGGCAGGATACTGTGGTGTGCCTGCCTAGACCAGACTCAGGTGTGTCTGTGACGCCATATGGTTGGGGGCGAGGGCAAGGGATGACTGCGGGTCTGCTTGTGCCTAAACCAACCAGGACTCTAGTGCCCCGTGAGAATGGTGTGGATCCGAATGCCTGGGGGGTGGCAGGATACTGTGGTGTGCCTGCCTAGACCAGACTCAGGTGTGTCGGTGACGCCACGCGGTTGGGAGGGAGAACAAAGGACTAGGGCAGGTTCCTTTAGGGCCGAACCAACTGGGTCGGTGGTGCTGGAGGGAAAGTGTGGGCATCGGAAGTCCTGGGATGAGCAGGATACCGCGGTGTGCCAGCCTGTGCCATGGGTGTCTGAGACTGTGCGTGGCACAGAGGGCATACTGGGTGGTCAGAAGGATAGGCCTAGGGTGAAAGAGGGTTACCCAGTGCAGGAACCATCCAGGTTGGCGGTGCCAGGTGAAAGGAATGGAGAGGCGAACATCCTGGACGGGCAGGATACTGTGGTATGCCAGGCTGTGTCACGTGTGTCTGAAGCTGCGGGTGGCACCGAGCGTATGCTGTGTGGTCAGGAGGAAGGGCCTGGGGTGGACGCGGGTTGCCCTGTGAGAAAGTCCCCCAGGCCCACAGTACCACAGGAAACTGGTACTGAGCAACCTCCCTGTGGAGGAGGGTGGCATACGGCTGTATGCTCATCGGTTACGAAGCAAGGCATGCTTGATAAACTGTGTGATACAGTGGGGAAACTGTGTGCAATGGGGGGCGGGACGAGTGTGCGAATCCTGTGCCCCATCTGTATGGTTCCCCAAAGTCTGAATGTGCGGGGACAGTGAGAGAAGGGGAGGGAGGCAACGGGTCCTGGTGTGGCCCCTGTGGCGAGAGAAAGTGTGCGGGGATGGATAGGTAAGCAAGCGCGCGGGGCTTGTGGTCTACGCAGTCATTATCTGGGTCTAGGATAGACGGATAGTGAGCGGCTTAACCCGGCATTTTTCGCATCAGCGTGCGTAGTGGTCGTGACACCACTTAATAGTTATGCAAAAGCAATTTTGTAACTGTATTTTCCATCAAAAATCAAATTAGAAATATTGTTACCTTGTTCCTTAACCCCTTCAGTACCAAGTGATTTTCCATAAAACCACTCTCAAGAACCAGTGGTTTTTTTTAAAAAAAAAAATCACTTTTCATGAGCAATACAGTTGTAGCGCTGTGTAAAAAAATCTTGCTGTGGCAGTACCTATTTTTGGCCACAAGATGGAGACTATCGCGATCAGAGATACTGGATATTGGGACTACAATGCCCGGCATGCTTTGCAAGAAGACAGGAAGTGGGTGGGGACTGGACAGACTTACATCCTCTGCCTCGTGGAGAAAGGGCAGAGCGCACCAGGGAAGCAGAGAAAGCAAACGCACCGAGGAGATTGCGGCAGAATCTAGGCCCAAAGCCTGAGGGAGACTTGTTGTTCCGGTTTGGGTCACCTAGTCTGAGGAGAAGGAGACTCGCCAGAGCCCAGACACTGCTGCAGACCGGCGGAATCGAACGGAGAGCAGGCGGTGAGCTGGACAAGCTGCATAAAGTGAGACAACGGATCCGGCCGCTAGTATCCCCAGTCAAGATCCGGAGGAGAGACGTCCTGGGTCAGCGGAGCCTAAAGCCTGCGTCGGATGGGTGAGAGGCCTCCAAGGCTGTTTGTGATTAAAGGTCAAGCTGCTGTTTTCTCTTTAAAGTCCACAGGGCCCCAACTGACTAGTCGAAGATTTTCCTTAAATAAACTTACTGGCCAGTTGAACAGTACCCGGGTACCACACACACACATATACACCTTTCACCTCCTGGGACTTAACTTGTGCAGGACTCATTTTTCTTTTATGAATCGGAACAAGGGGTTAAAAATAAAGATACGTTCCGAATATATATTTTTCCTCTTTTTCCGCTGCGCGTTTACCGTAATACGAAGGGATTGTATGATCGGGGGTTTTGCTACGTGTCCCCTTTTCTGAACTATCGGGAAATTGCATTGCTTTTATGTTCGGTCGCGAATATTTTATTTTCCGAAATACGAAGCCTCGTGTTTCGTTTCTTTTCCGCTGCGCGTTTGTCGTAATACGAAAATACTGTAATAATACTTGTGAATACCGTGCTTCAACATCTGCTCAAATATTTTAGTAAACTATTTAAATGATAAAAACTCACAACTGTGTTGGAGTATATTTATTCCCTAGTGCGGGGAGACTGACCCGTGGTTCATTTTCAGCGGCTCCTCCGGGAGTGAGCGCTACACAGTAATATTTGGAAATTTTCCCAATGTATTTTTTCCTGTAGTAACCTCATTTGACAGGCAGATGTTGCCATCTACTGGCCAAAAAATCCCTACTGCAGCTGGAGCTCTTTGCTTTTTAAGATTTTATTTGATAAGGTAATAAGTTTACAAATCAACCAATAAACTTGGCCTCGCAGGGCCAAGCAACTCAAGCACATATAGACCATAAAATAGAAGCGCGAAAGAATGGACGTCATAAGGAGGCAGCAAGAAAATAAAAATAATACAAATAGAAGTAAAAAATAAAAATAAAATATAAAAATATATAAGTGGCCTCGCAAGACCACAACATGTCAGCCTGCAAATCGCAAAACAAAATAAAGAGCACATAGAGTCCCTGCCAAAATAACCCTCTGCGGAGCAGTAACGCTTCTTGAAAGACAGGGGAAAAAAAACGTCAAGGTGGTAAGTCCCCACAAAAAATACAAAATCTGTATATAGTCAACAACTACATCGGAAACAGCAAAAATACTGATAGGAATAAGTAAAAATTAAAAGTTAAGAATCAAAAAAGGGTGGGGGAACCAGAAGGGAAGAAAATTGCCAAAATCACAGGAAAAAAGGAATGGGGAGTACAGTAATATCACAGAATCAAACTTTCCAGACGTAGAAACAAAATCTCAGTCTCCAAAGTCTAGCCCGGATCCATCGAAACAGTAGAAGGGCCTCTAGGTTCAGGACCAGAAGAAAGGCCCAGGGAACGCAACATGCGCCAGGCCTCTTCCGGGGAAGACACCAAGTGGGACAAATTATCGTGGCAAATATATAAGGTACCCACCACTCCCCAGCGATAACAGCTTTTTTGAGGGGCGCTGGGGTGCGTTATCTCAGGAAATTGCCGCCGAGCTATCAGCGTCATAAAGGGCAGATCGTTGAAAAGCACTAAAGAAAGGCCCTCAAAAGGTATTGAAGCCCGGGCAACTGGGGACGACATTAGGCGACGCTTGTCCGCTTCCTCCGAGACAATAGTGAGCATGTCACGCGGGGAGTCCGCTTGGGCCATCGCCGCTTTCCGCAGCCGAATGACATGTCCGAAAATAAGAGTCCCGGTTGGTGTCCCTAGAACATGCAACGCAAATCTATTGCCAAATGTCAGCAAGGAGTCAGCAGCGACCGTTTCCGGGATCCCCCGAATCCGGACATTTTTTCTGCGGTGGCGGGTCTCTGCAGCCTCCACCGCGCCAGTAAGTAATGACACCTGGGCTTTGAGAGATTCCATTTGCGGTTCGAGCTGTGCATGCGACGCCTCGGTCTCCTCCACTCTCGTTTCCACCGCCCTTTAAATAGATGTAATTTCCAACAACAGGGACGCGAAGTCTGTTTGCCAGATCATCCGCATGTCCTCCAGCGTCTCTCCCAACAGGCGTCTGATGGCACCCTATGTGAGAGGCAGAAGGCCAGCGCCCTCTGTTACTCCGTGTGCAATCTGAGGTACCGTCGCCATGTCACCAGAGGGTCATGTTGCTACTTTGATCTTGTGTGTCGCCGTTAGCTTTGGAGCACTAGGGTTATCCGCCGTCCGTTTTGTCATCTCCAATTTTCGAGGAGTCCCCCTTGCAGCCACAGAAGCCACCGACCAATATGGGTCCTCGCCATCCGAAGAACTCGCCGTTGGAGACATGTAAGTCTGCAGGGAATCCTGCTGCCTCCGCCGGGTGTTCCCCAAGGAGTACCGGATGTCACTCTGCCAGGGGTCATCCGGCAACTGTTTTTTTTTGCCTGACTTCCTACCCATGGGTGTGGGGGTATTCAGAGAGCGCCGCCGCCTGGAGCTGAGTGTGGTACTGGAGAAGCACCTCAAATATGGCCGCCAGGCATAGGCCGCGAAAGCAGGCCGTATCTTCCAAAATCCTCCCAGATGCCACCAAGAGGTCTTTAAAACTGCAGTCCAGGATAAGGGTGTTGAGCGGCATGGTTCTGTACACCCGAGATGGAAGTAACCAGTGGGTCAGTCGCAGATAATCCAGAGTATTTTTTATTGTCTTGAACCTTCAGCGTCCTTCACTACTCTCCTTCTCACCAGCACCAGGCAGGCTCAACGCTGCTCTGAAAAGTGATGGAGGAGGATGCTACTGCTGAGTCTGATGCTGCTGCATCTGACAGAGTGCTACAGCTGAGTCTGACGCTGCTGCTGAGTCTGATGCTGCTGCTGAGTCTGACGCTGCTGCTGAGTCTGACGCTGCTGCTGAGTCTGACGACGCTGCTGCTGAGTCTGATGACGCTGCTGCTGCTGAGTAGGGATGAGCCGAACACCCCCGTGTTTGGTTCGCACTCAAACAATTTCAAAAGTTCAAGTTCGAACGCTAACACGAACCGAACTCAATGCAAGTCAATGGGACTCGAAAGTTCGATTTTTAGAGTGCCCTCCAAGAGGGCATATATGCAAGATATTTGCCATAAATGTTGTATGGGGGTCTGGGTAGTGCCCTGGGGGACAGGAAACAAGGACAAAAAGTTTTAAAAAAAACGTTTTTAAAGGAACAGTGAGTTTTCCATGAAATAAGGGTTAAAAATAAAAATGAAAAATTCCATCAAATATTGTGCCTAGGAGGTCCCCATAACCTGCCCGTGAAGTGGCGGATTTGTAGGATGTATAGAAACATTTTAAAACAAAAAACTGACATTTCAAATTACGGTAAACGGTTTTCCTTTAATCTATTCATAAACAACTGCTTGGGGCGGCAGCCTGTATTAAAAGAGGAGATCTTTTAGGACACGCAGAACAAGTTTAGTGATTTTTTTGGCTAAATTATGGTGAAACTTATGCAGGCTTTGGATGAAAGTAACAATAGGTGCTTTAAAATTGGGCCTTTAGTGTCGGCAACAGTGCCGTCACACCGTAACCCCTCTGTGGTATTGTGGAAGAGTGCAGGGTTGGACCCTGTGGTCCAATATTAAAATGATATGAATCTGGTATAGGCGTCAGTGGCAGTGCACCCAAATATTGTAACTTTGGTGGCAGCAAGTGCCTTCACACGTAACCCTTTTGTGGTATTGTGAAAGAGTGCAGGGTTGGACCCCCAAAATAGTTGGTGGCAGTGAGAACACAAAGTTTAGAACAATTCCCAGATATTTTGTAGAAATGAAACCCCCCCCCCCAATAGCTGCTGGCAGACTGGCAGTGAGAACACACACCAACACAACAATCTCCTCTCAAAAAACACGTGCTGGGGCTGCAAGGAACGCCTTATATAGTGTGCTTAACTCTGAGCCCATGATTGGGCAAAATTTGCCCAATCAGGACTCTAAGCCGTGATTGGCATAGTCTTGCACCTGTCTTGCACCTAAACTGTGGTCAGGTGCAGGCTGTAGCCAATTACACGCTTCAGGCCAGTGGAAAAGTGCATTGTGGTCCATTGTGGTGCATTGTGGGCGAACATGCTGCGAACACGCGGAAATGTTCGAAGTTCGCGAACATACGAACTGGCGATGTTCGAATCGAACTACGAACACAATGAACCGAACAGCTCATCCCTACTGCTGAGTCTGACAACGCTGCTGCTGAGTCTGACAGAGTGCTGCTGATTCTGCTGCTGCTGTAAGGTGTGCTCTCTTCCATGTCACTGTCCCTGCACCTCTCTCCTCTGTCTTGTCCCTGTCTGCAACTGCCTAGCTCCGTCTGCTCCTCAGCAACACCGGGTCCCATGCACACAGTGTGCGATGAGCGGGCCGGGCACAGGAAGATATGTTCACACTGTTTTAGCATCTCAGGTGTCATGCTCGAGGACCCAAAAACTGTCATGGCATGTTCTGCAGCCCAATCGCAAATGAATTTTGTTTGTAGTAAACAAAATTCTGTTGTATTGGTCCCAAATTAAATCAAATCGTGTATACTAGTGAAAGGGTTACATGTAAAATTAAAACAAAAAATACTGTATGTGATCACAGTCTCATTCTTTGGAGAATCTTCTGGAGTAGGCATCTTGTTACAGGTCATATGTTACTGATATGTCCCAGAAAGCCATTCAGGATATACTGTGAATGCACAGATAGTGAAGCATTGCTTCGCACTGAAATGGGCTGGGTTTAATTGCATCAGAATACGAGGAACGTAGGAAGATGATGGAATTCTAGACCAGTATGTAAAACATGAGCTGAACGGCAGTCTTGTTATTTGAGGCAAGGTCTCAATTATGAAGAGCTGTCATAACAGTTAATGAGAGGCAGTGGAGCAGTGGGAGAAAGGGTCTTGTTAGAATGACCACTTAAATAAGATTACGTGACTATGGTGGTCCATTAACTACCTCTGTTAGTCAACAATGGGACATGCCTCTATCTTGGTCCTTGGTCAATGCCCCGTCAACATTTGATCTTTCAGGTCCTATCACATGCCAGTGAGCTAACGGCCAACATGAGATACCAGGTGATGTCCAAGGATGTTTAGGTTGGGTAGTCAGCAAAGAATTATTTGGGTGTCAAATACGTTCGTATGTCTTCATGAAGAATACCACCAGCTGCATTGGTGAATGCAGAGTGGGTGCCAGCTGTAGGAATTGATCCTTTTTGTCTACATCTTAGGTCTCCATCTCTACTTGTTGTTCTTCTTATATTTTTTTCCTGGTAAAGAGCACAAAAATTGACATTGTTACAGTTTGACCTTGCAGTTTTTACTATTTGTATTGACTATTCAATGTGCGCACATGACCTGCTTGTTCTACTTACAAAAACAAGTAGCCAAACACTTGACCTAATGGAGGCCAATAGATCTGGTATCCGGTGCATTGGTGCTTACAATAGATCTGGTATCCGGTGCAGTGGTGCTTACAATAGATCTGGTATCCGGTGCAGTGGTGCTTACAATAGATCTGGTATCCGGTGCTTACAATAGATCTGGTATCCGGTGCAGTGGTGCTTACAATAGATCTGGTATCCGGTGCTTACAATAGATCTGGTATCCGGTACAGTGGTGCTTACAATAGATCTGGTATCCGGTGCAGTGGTGCTTACAATAGATCTGGTATCCGGTGCAGTGGTGCTTACAATAGATCTGGTATCCGGTGCAGTGGTGCTTACAATAGATCTGGTATCCGGTGCAGTGGTGCTTACAATAGATCTGGTATCCGGTGCAGTGGTGCTTACAATAGATCTGGCATCCGGTGCAGTGGTGCTTAGAGTGGATACCTCAATTCAATGGAACTCTAGAATAGATGTTACTGAAACAAATGAATTCATTACACTAGATAAACAGGAAGAATGCAACAGGAACAAGATCCTGCAAAGCATTTGCGCAAAGGCTTATGCAAAATTAAGTCTGCAGTGTTGCCTTAGGGTCGTTTGCTAAAATGTAAATGCATTTAATGAATGAAACGTTTACCTTAAACTTGAGTTCTCTTAAGGACAAGCCTTTGAAAAACCCTAATTATTTACACTTTCCACCTGTTAAGTCACTCTATTAAAGAGGAGAAGGATTGCATTGAAATGATTGTTAATTATATACTACAGATAAATATGCACCTCTTGCATTATATATATATATATATATATATATTATATATATACTACAGTGCCTGGCCAAAAAAGTCACCCCCTGGATTTAACAAAGCAAATAGGTGTGAGCCTTCCATTGGATGATTACTGCAGTAATTAACCCTTGGCTGCGGAAGACGTGTGGGGAACATCCTCATTGACTCCCGCCATATGCGGTGACGTTCCCCACATGTCATCTGCTAGCGGGAGCCCTGCGAGAGATACTCACCTCTCTCTCCGGGGTACCACGGCGTTCCGACTTCCTGGAACTCAGACACCTCTTTTATGAGCCTCCCCGCGTAAATGGGGCTCCTCTCTGGATTCACCAGGCGGATCTGCGGCCTCACAGGGCCCAGGACACAAAGGGGATGGAGCGGTTGGACGTGCAGCAGCGGAGAAACAAAACTAGGAACCAGAACGGTCAGACAGACACCAGGAACCTGGATGGAAGGAATGGAGCATGCGCAGAGCCAATGCTTTGGTTTTTGGGTACAGACAGACTCTGACCGTTCTGGTTCCTAGTTTTGTTTCTCCGCTGCTGCATGTCCAACCGCTCCATCCCCTTTGTGTCCTGGACCCTGTGAGGCCGCAGATCCGCCTGGTGAATCCAGAGATGAGATCCAGCCTGAGGGTCCTGGGAGTGAGCGGCCTTCTTGCCCCATACAAAGAATCCTAGCACCCCCAGAAGGGTAGTCCTGGATCTCCTGGGCCCTGGGACCGATCACCACAGGAACAGAGGAGTAAGCACCAAAAGAAGAGTGGTTTGACAGACCAGCCGCTTGCAGCACGAGGAATAAACCTGCGTAAGTATGCATCCATCATTCAGACTAATAATATGCAGTGCTTGGCACAATTCTAAATCACTCTCCTGTTCTCTCGAAGGTACAAGTGAGACCGAGAAGTGCCGCAGATCAGAAAGAACTTTTATTTATTACACATTTCTTCCTTGATTTTGCCAAGGCCTTTGACACGGTAGACCATGGCATCTTGTTAGAAAAACTTAAAAACTCTGGCATTGGTGATCGCACGCTAACCTGGTTTCAATCATATGTATCCGACCGATCACAATATGTGTCAATTTCTGGCAGCTCCTCCCTCCCGCTCCCAGTCACTTGCGGTGTACCCCAAGGCTCAATACTAGGCCCCCTGCTATTCACAATATTCATAAATGATCTGCCCAACGTCTGCAAAGCCTCAACTGTACATATGTACGCAGATGACACTGTGATCTATACCAGCAAACCAAATCTCCCGCAGCTGGAGGCCGTGCTGCAAGAACAAGTCACAGAGGTAGAAAAGTGGATCAAAAACAACAAACTTTTTTAAATACTGACAAAACTGTAACAATGCTCTTTGGAACAGCACCTAAACTACACAAATTGCAAAATCCCCATCTATGTGTTGGGACAAAATCAAATGGCACGCTGACCACAGTCACTTCTCTCAAATATCTAGGTATGTGGTTGGACCCTAATCTATCCTTTGGCCCCCACATCGAAAAACTCTCATCTAAACTATACCCCAAACTAGGTGCCCTGTACAGAAACAAATCCTGCCTGAGTCCCGCGGTAAGAAAGCAGATTGTACAGCAAATGCTTATGCCGGCTATTGATTACGGAGATGTAGTGTATGCAGCCGCCCCGGAAACACACCTTCATAAACTTACTACATTGTATAACTCATTCTGCCGCTTTGCGCTACAATGTAACTACATGACCCACCATTGTGACATGTTAAAAGAGCTAAACTGGCCATCGCTGGAATCTAGACGCACCCTTCACCTTTCCAGCCTGGTGTTTAAGAGCATTTCTGGGAAGCTGCCACCCTACCTGAATAGACTGCTTCCCCCAGCAGCTCTCTCATCCTATAACCTCCGATCCAGGAACAGCACCTTACTTGCAATACCACAATACAAAAAGACAGTGGCTCGGTCCTCATTTTCCTACAGAGCACCACAATTATGGAATAACCTCCCAGACACCATCAAATCTTCCCCCTGTCTTAAGTCACTCAAAAGCTCCTTACTAACATACCTCAATACAGAATGCACCTGTAAACATGTAACATAGTGACTATTTCCTACATATTTATTTTCTGTTAATCTGTATATTTGTGTTGTTTTTTTTAATATCTTGCATTGTATTACTTTGTATTTCTGTAACTGTAACACTTCAATGTTCTTGAACCCAGGACATACTTGAAAACGAGAGAAATCTCAATGTATCCTTCCTGGTAAAATACTTTATAAATAAATAAATAAATAAATTGAAAGACTTTTTGAAATACGGACACTAGGTGGCGATATACCACCAATACTGCATTACAAAGGATCTTTTACATCAATCAGACCATATATGCAATGCTGTTTTTATATTTTATATGATATATGTATGCTTACATAGAAACATAGAAACATAGAAAAATGTCGGCAGATAAGAACCTTTCGGCCCATCTAGTCTGCCCAATTACATGGATACTTTACCTGGATTTATCTTTTGTTTAGGATAGCCTTATGCCTATCCCATGCCTGCTTAAATTCAACTACTGTTTTGGCCTCTACCACTTCAACTGGAAGACTGTTCCATGTATCCACCGCCCTCTCAGTAAAATAATGCTTTCTGATGTTACTTTTAAACCTTTGCCCCTCTAATCTAAGACTATGTCCTCTTGTTTTGCTACTTTGTTTCCTTTTAAATATACTCCCTTCCTCTACCTTGTGGATTCCCTTTACGTATTTAAATGTTTCTATCATATCTCCTCTGTCTCGTCTTTTTTCCAAGCTGTACATGTTAAGATCATTAAGCCTTTCCTGGTAACTTTTCTCCTTCAAGCCGTACACCATTTTAGTAGCCCTTCTCTGAACTCTCTCTAAGGCTAGGGTCAGACTGAGGCAGTGCGAACGCGCGTTCTGGCGCACTTAATCACGGCCGTAGTAGCAGCAGATGCCGGGCAATGACGGCCAATATACGAAGTACGGTCGCACAAAAGTCCGGCTGCGCAACGCAAGTGGAAAATGAACGCATTTTTTCGAGAACGTTAAACCACTAGTACTGACGTACAGAGTGCGCTGCGTCCGCTAGAGGCGTGTGTGCGTGAATTGGAGATGTCAGACGCTGCTAATGTCCGGCCAACATAACGTCCAGATGCACAAAGTGTTTTATTGATGATCCGTACAAAATCACGGATGAAACTGCGCATAGTATGACCGCTATTGCGTATTCTGTGAAAAAATACGTCCATTCTTCGAACGCACATTTTCACGGACAACGTGAAAAATGCGTTAGTCTGACCCTAGCCTTAGATGTCTATATCCTTCTGGAGATACGGTCTCCAGTACTGCACACAGTACTCCAAGTGAGGTCTCACCAGTGCTCTGTACAGTGGCATGAGCACTTCCCTTTTCCTACTGCTAATACCTCTCCCTACACAACCAAGCATTCTGCTAGCATTTCCTGCTGCTCTATTACATTGACTACTTACCTTTAGATCCTCTGCAATAATAACCCCTAAATCCCTTTCCTCAGATGTTGAGGTTAGGACTGTATCAAATATTCTATATTCAGCCCTTGGGTTTTTATGTTCCAGGTGCATTATCTTGCACTTATCCACGTTAAAACTCAATTGCCACAGCTCCGACCTAGTTTACCTAAACCATTTGTCATTTGGCTGATCCCTCCAGGAACGTCAACCCTGTTGCAAATCTTTGTGTCATCAGCAAAAATATATACTTTTCCATAAATACCTTCTGCAATATCACTAATAAAAATATTAAATAGAATGGGTCCAAGTACTGACCCCTGAGGTACCCCACTGGTAACAAGACCTTGCGCCGAATAAACTCCATTTACCACAACCCTCTGTTGCCTGTCACTCAGCCACTGCCTAATCCATTCAACAATATTGGAATCCAAGCTCAAAGATTGCAATTTATTGATAAGCCTTCTATGTGGAACAGTATCAAAAGCCTTACTGAAATCTAAATAAGCAATGTCTACTGCACCACCTGTGTCTATTATTTTTGTTACCCAATCAAAAAAATCAATAAGATTAGTTTGGCATGATCTCCCTGAGGTAAACCCATGTTGTTTCTGATCCTGTAATCTATGTGTTTTTAGATGGTCAACAATCCTTTCCTTTAACATGGTTTCCATTAATTTCCCCACTACTGACGTAAGACTAACTGGCCTATAGTTCCCAGATTCCTCCCTACTACCCTTCTTGTGAATGGGCACAACATTTGCTAATTTCCAGTCTTCTGGGACGACTCCCGTTAGCAAGGATTGGTTAAATAAATCTGTTAACGGTTTTGCTATTACTTCACTGAGCTCTTTTATTAATTTAGGGTGGATCCCATCAGGCCCCATTGACTTATTTGTCTTTACTTTAGACAGCTGCTGTAGAACCTCCTCCTCTGTAAACTGATATGTAATTGTCTCATTAGTGTTTCCTCCTAACTGAGGTCCCTTTCCTTCCTTTTCTTCTGCAAAGACTGAACAAAAATATTCATTGAGGCAGTCAGCGAGACTTTTATCCTCTTCTACATACATTCCTTCCTTTGTTTTTAATCTAACTAATCCTTGTTTTACTTTTCTTTTCTCGTTTATGTATCTAAAAAATGTTTTGTCCCCTTTTTTACTGACTGAGCTATTTTCTCTTCTGCGTGTGCTTTGGAAGCTCTTATAAATTGCTTTGCCTCTTTCTGCCTAATCTTATAGGTTTGCCTATCTTCTTCACTCTGAGTTGTTTTATAATTATTGAATGCTGTCTTTTTGTTCTTCACTATTTTGGCCACACATCTTTGCTTATGCAATTTTGTGTGAATATATGTACACACAGACTCAACCTTTGAGCATTACGCCACCTAGAGAGAAAAGACCTCTCCTCCCACTCTTTCATTAGGTACAGGTTTGCGCTCTGGAGTGTGTCTCTATCTTCTAAAAATTCTTATATACAGACAGAGTGTTTTGGGGTTTTGACTCTGTCAACCCACTCATCACAGAGCTGCACCCAAAAGGTACCTTCACCACCTCACCCAGTGCTCCATATATAGGTAGTGTGAAAACTTTTCATTACCTGACAATCAGATATTGTCTCTGCGCTTGCTGTATCCAAGATAGCTAGACCGATGATCCGCACATGCGCGGTTGTGACGTGACGAACAGCTCGTCGCCAGATCATCTGGCACTGCCTCACTCTTGCGCATGTACCGATGGTCAGAGACATTATGTTACGGGAGGCATTTTTCAACAGAGCACTGGCAAAAAATGAGGTCATGTGACTCCCTAAATATATTGAATGAGCAGTTTTTTCCATCAATGGATTTTTTTCTTCCCTGATGGCGCAGTCGACATAATCCAAGATGGCGTTGCCAGGTTTCATTGGGTGGCTCAAATTGTGCAAGAGTGGTTCAGGGAGCACGAGACATAATTTTCACACATGGATTGGCCTCCACACGGTCCAGACCTTAACCCCATTGAGAATCTTTGGGATAATGTGCTGGAGAAGACTTTACGCAGCGCTGCGACTCTCCCATCATCAATACAAGATCTTGGCCACAAATTAATGAGACTCTGTAGGGAAATAAATGTTGTGACATTGCCTGAGCGAAACGAAATGATGCCATGGCAAATGCTTGTCGTAATCACAGAAAAAGTCAGCCAACAAAATAATAGCGTGTGTGACTTTTGTTTGGCCAAGCAGTGTATATATTATTGGAATTTGCGATTCTAAGGCAATATGTACCTTTTTTATAGAATAAAATGTTGCAAGAACTACAAAACAATGTGAAAATTGCATAATTATTCCAATAAAACATCAGCGCAGACAAGTCGGTAACTTTTATATTACTTCTTGCATTATATCCAGTGACCCAAAGTGATCCTGCGAGGGGCCTTTTCTAAACAATGACCTCGATATGTTTTTTTTATATGTGTTTATCGCATTTATTTTTGTACAGCCTGAGCATTCAGTTTAGACACTGAAGCTTTCGCCAAAGGCCAATAATCCCATCTAGCAGCCAGAGAGCCAGGTCTTATAAAGCACGCGGCACAGTGTGAATTTTACAGTTACAGTGATAGGGATGTTACTGAAACCAACCCTCAGGAACAAAGCAATAACACTAGATATTCTGTAAGTCACATTTAATAACTATTTTTCTTTGTATGGCTCCTCTTGGCAAAAATTTAGTTAAACTCTCCTTTTCCACCCCCAGGCTACGGTAAAAGTAACCACTTCACAAATTGACTGTACATTGTTTATTGCAGCAGCTTTTCTCGGTGCTGCAACTCATCCTACCCTTTTCTAATGAATTTTCTTTGTTTTCATAATCATTAACGCCCGAGAGGCTTTTAGCATAATTTAAATCCATAAAATCACCAAGAAGGTGTAAATGCGGCGCTGCTTCAATACTATTCTGGGTGTGAATAATACGCTTCTGGGTGTGAACTGCAGTTATATCAGTTTATGGTCTGGTAAACCGTAGAAATTAGGTTACATAGTTACATAGGCTGAAAAAAGACGTGCGTCCATTGGGTTCAGCCTCTCACAAATCACCTACTGCTGTTGATCCAAAAGAAGGCAAAAAACCCAGTCTGAAATGCTCACCAATATGCAACATACTGGGGAAAAATTCTTTGACCCCAGATTGGCGCCAGATTTCTCACTGGACCCACATATTAAATATTATATCCCTTAATATTTTGTGTCTGCAGGAAGTCATCCAGTCGTTGTTTAAATGTCTGTACAGACTCTGACCCAACCACCTCAACAGGCAGAGAATTCCACAACTTTATTGTTCTCACTGTAAGATAACCCTTCCTATGCTTTAGGCCAAATTTCCTTTCGTCCAGTCGAAATGGATGACCTCGTGTCCTGTGTATAGTCCTGTTAATGAATAGGTTTCCAGACAATGGCCCCCTATATATTTATATAAAGTTATCAGGTCATATCATTGTATAGAAATTCCCGTAGACTCTGCCTACCAGCTGTTGTGTATGATGATTTTCATTTTGTAGGTTAAGGATCACTATAATAATGGCAAGCATTGATTAGAGAATTTACTTTGGGGTGATGCTGAAATGATGCTGAGTTATTAAGAGTTTGCCTTCAGTACAAGGCACTTTGAAAATGTGTTAAATGTGTCCCCTAGGGTTGGAGGCTCAGATTTAAGAGTATTGAACTCATTATGCTGTGGGCAGTAACTCCATACCCCATCAGGCAAACCTACAAGTGACACTCTATATCTTGAAATGCACCAAATCTGATAACGTTTTGAAACACGGCACCAACACTGGAAACGTCCACACTTTTTAAATTACTAAACAGCTGTGTGTGTGTACGGTGAATATACAACATTCGTGTTTAGACTTGGGTCCCATCCCCAAGATATCTCAAAATGATACGCGAATAGTTCAAAATCTGAACATTGCCGAACTCCAAAACTCCTCTGGTCCCCGGCATTTCAGATACTCAGCCTGTAATGAGCCTCCTAAGGCTGGCTTCAGACGAGTGTCTTTGGAGAGTGGAAGGAACCTCCGTGAGAGTGGACGTTCCTTCCACTCCATGCCCGTCTGGCCACCTCGCTAAGTGCACTCAGCGCTGCAAAGTGCGATCCTCCTATAGAGAATCGCGTTTTTCAGCTCCGTCAATGCGCGTCCTAGTGCTTTGCCGGAGAGGCTTGGATAACAGACACTTGTTGCGCGCACATTTCGTGCGCTTGCACAAGCATGCACAAGCGTGTGACAGGCACCGTTGCAGCGTCACAACGCTGCAAAGGACGCCAGTAAGCATGTCAGTACGTCGCACATAGCTCGCTCGTCTGACGCCAGCCTTAAACCTGTTATATCTATTACAGATATCAAACGTAGAAAGAAAGCACTCCAGTTATTTATAAACTTAAACTATCATCTATTAACCCCTTCACCACCAAGATCAAATATACTCAATCTGCAAGACGCCTCTTGGTGCTCTGCTATCGAGTATAGTTGATATGGTTTTCCACAGGAGCAATACAAAGGAATTTTGTTTATTAGGGGCTCCAGAAATTGCCCCTAATTTCTTAGTACCATGAGCATGATTCCTGAGGTGCTAATACTTTTTAAAAGCAGCTGGTGGACTTTTTCCCCAACTAATCCTGCATGGAGCCCTGAACTGCAGTGACTCTTTTTGGCCAGCAGATGGCAACAGAACATTTACTATGAACACAGGCAAACATCGGCACTTCCTGAATAACCCTCATAATGTATTGTTTACATATTTCAATTTTCCCAGCAGGCTTTGCATATTGACTAATTTATATAGCTGGGTGATATTTTAAGGCGTCATATAACATTTAAAAACCAAATTTCAAGTCAAAGGCAATTCCAAGCTCCTAACCAGCAACATGTTATTCAATAAGTTCAGATAACACTTCAGTATAGTAATTTCTGGAATAAACTTTAAATTGGTTATTCGCTTACCTCAGAAATGGTCACCGAATTGCACCAAACGATGATTTTCACCGTTCGGTGCAAGTTTGGGCAGTTAGTCTATCCACTAAACTGTCAATTCGCCAAATACAGGCGAATTGACAGCAAAATATGGTGCAATTCGCTGCAGTTCGGCGATCTTCGGAGGCAGGAAAATTGTTCCTTAGACAAGTAATGGTTTGTCTCTTCACACAAAACCAAACTGCACCGAAGTGTCAGGGAAATGGCCAGATTTTCGGTGTTTCAGTTGGAGAGGTTTAAACAGGCGAATCCCATAGGTTTCAACGTAAAATAGTGATACGTTTTTTTTTTCTTTTTCAGCAAAAAGCCTTTTTTATTTTTTTTTACACCTGTTGTATTTTTTAGACAAAACTTTTGTTTCCCGATTTTTTTTTTTATTCTGTAACAGACCTTATTATTATTCTTTAAAGGAGCTTTTTTATTATTTGGACAAATTTCAAAGCGGTTTTACTGGTTTAAACACCTATTAGGTGAATAAGAGAATTCAGGTTTTTTGTGGGGTTTTATTGCAGTTCGGAGGAATCCGCCACCTTGCCGCCCTTCAGTGCTATTCAATGCTCTTCAGCGACATTCTCCAACTTTTTCATGGGGCTTCAGCGATTAGGGATGTGCATGGCTGAAAAATTTGTTTTGTTTAGTTTCGTTTAGTTTTTAAATCATTTCGTCTTCGGAATTTCGTAACTAATTTCGTTTCGATTTGAAATTTCGAATCGATTCAAATTTCATATATCAATTCGATAGTTGATATCAATTCGAATTTTGGATCACTAAATAAAACCCCAATTAATCAAATTTTGCTGTTAAAAGAAAAGCTAGGGTTTCATTTTAAGCTGTGTCACAGATTTAGTGTTTGAGTCAAATTAAACAGTGAAACAAAATTAATTTGTTTCATTTAGTACTTGCGTGGCTGTTACTTGTATTGTAAGTTATGATCAATTCGATAGTTGATATCCATTTGATAGTTCATTTCAAATTCAATAGTTGATATCAGTTACTCAATTTTTTCTTTTATGATAATGACACAGTGTAAAACGAAATAAATTTGTTATATACTGTTTTGTTTCGAATTCGTATCGTATCGATTCGTTATTCGGAAGTACTTCCGAATACGAATTATCAAATTTCGTTCCAAATTCTGAATTTTTCTGAAACGAATGCACATCTCAATCAGCGACTCCATCTTCGGCGCACTACGGTGACCATCAGTGAATAGTGATTTCACTGTACTGTCGGCGAAATGGAATCCACAAAGTGTGCCGAAGTGAAAAGCACCGAAGTTTCGGTACTTAGTGAATAGACCCTTTAATGTGTGGATTCCTCTCTGGTTGATAAAAAAAAATAAAAAAATAAAAATAGAAATTTAAATCAATGTAAAAACCTTTTAAGATTCTATAGGAAGCCGGGCACTGGCTCGATCTCATTTTTGCTTGCAGCTTCTTTGTACTTTAGTTTTGCAAAAATTTCTGTCTTTTTTTGTCTCACTTTTCTGCTTACTGTAAGCTTAATTATTTTTTGGCAAATAGCCACAGAGCAGAGCAGAATCAGTTGAAATAACCTGTAAATTTCCTTTCCTACACTAATGAGACTGAAAATAATCTCTCTGCAGCTAGTTTGGGGAAAAAAACTGCCTTAACTACACAAATACATCCAATTTGACATCAGTCATCGAGGCAAAGGTGAAGGAGCCCAGTAATGAAA
Source organism: Leptobrachium leishanense (assembly GCA_009667805.1). NCBI lineage: Eukaryota > Metazoa > Chordata > Amphibia > Anura > Megophryidae > Leptobrachium > Leptobrachium leishanense. The sequence continues at coordinate 288,501,561 of CM019067.1, forward strand.
GGAGACAAGTGGTTGTCGGCTTCGGTAAAATAATAGGTAAAATAAAGTGGTTTAAACAAACAGATATGCCAATTATGGCTTTTATAGCAAAACAATCTTCTAGTGATAGGCCTGCCTTGCGAAAGCCACACACGGGGGTTTCACTGACCGCAATCAACAAAAATAAACTAAAGCAGGTAGTCGGAGGGAAACGGCTTGGCTGGAGAGGAAGATGGCTCCATGAGGTATCTGCTCTGAGAACCTTCTGATTTTCAGATGCAAATTCATAGATTATATTGTCAAGGTGAAGGGCAGGGCCGTAGGGAGGGTGAGGCGAGTGAGGCACTCGCCTCGGGCACAGCTGCAACAGGGTGCAGGGGAGACTTGGGGCTGCTGCATTCACTCGCTGAGAGCAGCGAGATGGGAGTTGTGCAGGAGGATGGGAAGGAGCCGGCAGAAGGTGTCCCACTCAGCTGCTGAGCGAGTCCCCTTCTGGCTGCTCCTCCCATCCTCCTGCAAGACTTCCTGTCCCCACACCACGTGGAAGGGAGGGAGCAGGGAAGAGAAGAAGCAGGAGAGGAGAGCAGAGCACTGCAGCTGCAGCCAGGGGGATACCTCTTAGGTAAGATCTCCCCCAGCTGCTCTCCCCTCAAACAGCCCCCTCTCCAGCAGCTCCCCCCTCCCAGCTCCCCCTCATTAGCTCTACCTCCCCAGCTCTCTACCCACTATAAGATATCTACCCCCTCTTTAGCAGCTTTCCCCAGCTCTCTATGCCCCAGCCCCCCAAGCTCTACCCACATCTCTACCCCCCCAGCCCCCCAGCTCTATACCCCCAGCCCTCTACCCCCAGCCCCCCAGCTCTCTACCCCTCATCCCTCTGCCCCAGCCCCCTCGGCCCTCTACCCCAACCCCCAGCTCTCTACCCCTAGCCCCTCTAGCTCTCTACCCCTAGCCCCCCACTCTACCCCTCATCCCTCTGCCCCAGCCCCTCAGCTCTCTACCCCAGCCCCCCACCGCACATCTCTACCCCCAGCCTCCCCAACTCTCTACCCCCACATCTCTACCCAACCCCCAGCTCTCTAAGTGTGTGCTGCAATCGGCTGGGGGACACAGCGGGAGGACATTGAGGGAACGCAGGGACAAGGTATGTACAATCCCGAGTGTGGCTCTGGGTTACTGCTTTTGGTACTGAAAATTAACCCTGAGCCACACTCGTGGTTACTGCCAGGGGGGGTTCATATACATATAATAATGCTCCTCTCATTGAATAAAACACAACACTCTCATGTTCGCTACCCAATTCACAACGCATTCATGTTCGCTACCCAATCCACAATGCTCTCTCATGTTCACTACCCAATCCACAACGCTCTCATGTTCACTACCCAATCCACAACGCTCGCATGTTCGCTACCCAATCCACAATGCTCGCATGTTCGCTACCCAATCCACAACGCTCGCATGTTCGCTACCCAATCCACAACGCTCGCATGTTCGCTACCCAATCCACAACACTCTCATGTTCGCTACCCAATCCACAATGCTCTAATGTTCAATACCCAATCGATACACATTTCTGTGAGTTTTATTGCTGTGGAGCTCTGTGATACGCTCATACACACTGCACAATACTGTGAGTTTTATTGCTGTGGTGCTCTGATACACTCATACACACACGGTCCTCTAAAACATCTGTGAATAGCTTGGTCTCTGGCCCTGTGGGGCCTTATAACTGAGCTTCACCTAAGGCCTCATCAAATCTGGAGCCGCCTCTGCTGACTAACACTGGGGAGACCAACGTTAGTTAGTATTATTAATTTTCTTGTTATTTATTACCTATTTTCCTCTAAATAACCTCTAAAAATATTGTGGGGGGGGAGGGGTTGCACAATTTTCTATTCTTGCCTCGGGTGCAAAAGGAGCTAGCTACGGCTTTGGTGAAGGGAACAAAATATGGTGGAGACTCCCAACCTTCTGGGACACCTCGCCAATCACTATCAGTTTTTAGTTGACTGACTGTAACGGGCGTAGTAGTGCCCACTAAGGAGTAGCGAAGTTGAGATCCTTAAGGACTGACAAATCTGCTTGATGTTTACACACTGCTTGGTAAATTCAGAATTATACACTCGAGACAGGGATAATGAGCAAACCACTGAGTTGCTACTAAGCACTAAAGGTTTCAAGACCGATAGATACGTCAGACAGTTGGTGAATTGCGCACTGCAGGGCAGTCAGGAATTGTGCAGCTTTACCGTTTTCTGATAATCTGGAGCAGGTCAACGGTACCTTAGGATATTCAGAGGCAACATACACACATAGGGGTCTATCGCTGGTACAGTATTGAGTATATTTGGCGGTGAGAGTACACTGAACATGGACCGCATATACACAGTACCTTTCGATCGCAGTTTTCACATAAATGTGTGGCAAGAAAACATGAGCCCTGGGTTGGGTATAGGAACCTAATGCGGCCACAGACGATACCCACAAACAAGAAGGTACAACACCCCAGTAACGTGTAAACATCCCAGCGGCAAACATGGGGTTAAACCACCACACAGCCGATCGTAATCGAGCAGCAATTAGAATGGTCAAAAACAAGCCGGGTCAAAAATCAGGAGCCGGAATCGTATCCAGAAATGGGTTGGCAACAGAATCAATAAACAGAATATGCTAGCGATGCGGGAACAGAACTCCACGACAGGGCAACGAGGCAACTCCTCGCGCCCCGTTTTAAACCCGGCGGCTCCTCATGACCACGCCCCCTCGGACAACGATTGGCCATTCCCCAGTGCTGGCAGTCAGCCAGCGCTTGGCATAGAACCTTGCCCAGACCCCCCAGGCAGCGCAGCAGGGGCTGTGAATATGACACTGACACATTGAAACCACACCCTAAGCCACCCTTAACCCCTTCACTACCAAGATCGAGATATCTCAGGCTTCAAAAGGTACGATATGGTGCCCAATATCGAGATATCTCGATTTACAGCCCAAAAGCAAATGAAATTCGTTTGCTGCAAACAAATTTAGTTTCCTTTTGGGCTGCAGAAGGTGCTCCCAAAGTTTCAGATTTTTTAAATGTTATTTTTTTTTTTTAATTTTCCCCATAACAAAAGATAAAGTAGTTTTGGCACTTTTGTCTGAGTGTGGCGCTACAGATTTCTGTGCCTACAGGCTCCTGGAATGTAAATCCAGCCCTGGTGATACAGGGGACCTTAGAGATTTTAAAAAGACAGAGACTGGACCAAACATGACCATTTAAAATGTACAAAGAAGAAAATAGGAAACATATTATCCAAGAGCAAAATGTGTTGGTAATTGACAAATTACTGGAACTGTGAGTGTTATTGGTGGTGATGCTCCATTCTCAGTGACAATCAGATCATGTACCAGAATGCAGAGCATTGCGTTGTGGGGTCTGTTAAGTGTCACCTGTGCAGTAGGAGGACAGATCCTGTGCTGCAATGTTCTGGGAGAGTGTGATGAGCACAGCCTGTGATCCGGCGCCTGCTCTTCCTGCCACTGCGAACCAAACACAAACTTAGCCAAACTTTGTAGAGTGCCCTTCTTGGAACTTGTGTCTGGAATGGCCTCTGTATACATTAATGATTATCTAGCTTAATGCTTTCTGGCACAAAATAAGAAAGAAGGAAGATGGAAGCAGGAAAAATAAATAAGCTCATTGGAATTTAGGAGAAGGGTAGACTTGTTGTTAGGTTTAATACCTTACAGGTACTTGCCTTTCAGGTGATGAGGCCATTATGCAGGTCTCAGGGATGCACACACTTGTGGGAGAGGAGAACAACACAGGAGGGCTGTGGGACAGGGTACACTGGAAACTCACAGGTTGGCTGAGGGTAATGAGGATCGCAATTTTTGAGTCCAGATACGAGGGTAGTTGCTCCTGGGAGAGCACGTTGGGAAGGGTCATTGCTCCTGGGAGAGCACGTGGGTAGGGTAGCTGCTCCTGGGAGAGCAGTCAGTATTGGGGGGTCTTGGAGCAGGGGGAAACACGATGAGTGGATAGGGAAAGCAGGTTTCTGGAGCTTGGTATTTGCAGGTCTTGTTCATAGGAACAGGAGACAACAATGAAGCATTGGGCTGAGGGCGTGTTGAGCTTTTATTGATGATTAGAGGGGTGTGTCATGTGACCTGTGGTTTTAACTGTTTATTAGCTGGTTCACAGCAGAAGGGCAGCACCTTTCATGGAGCTGCCACTTTCATGGATTCACGCAGGAACGGACAGGTACGGTCCTGACAGTACCCCCCTCTTTAGAAATCGCACTCTGGGCGATGAAGTGACCGGAATACCAGCCTGGGCACACATCTTCCGCTGGCTTCTTCAGGATGGCATGGCCATAGATTGGCAGGAAAATGTTCACAGAAGGGTCACCTCGGTGGGTGACGGGACAGGTAAGCCCTGCACCACTGGAAGGTGGAATAAGGATCCACAGTTTTCTTGGGCACTTCAGGAAGGGCGTCTGGATTGTTAGTTGGGGTACACTTTTTCCTCTGGCGGCGCCGTGTCCGAGCTCTTGACGTCTTGGTGACATCATCCACGGTGGGTATCCTTTGGTCTCGTGGGGGTAGAACAGTAACTGTAGAGCCCACATATCCCACTCGCTGACCTGGAGGTCCCGGTGAGAGTCGGGCGGTTTGTGGTTCACCATCATCAGAGTCCTCAGTGTCCCATACCCCTGGCGCATATTCATATATGGGGTGGCAGATATTGCTGGATGTGAGTACTGGGAGTTGCAGTGGTCAGAGCCATAATTGATCTCCCGGATTGGCGTTCAGCTTCCCGGAGCTTCAGTGCCTCCTCAAACCTCACCAGGTCCTCTATACAGACTACTGTCCCATTAGAAACGTACACACAGTCTGGAGGTAGGGGTTCTTGAGGAGCAGTAGTAGCACTGGCCACAAAGTGATGCCTGGGAGTGATGGGTGTGCTGATTGAAGTCAGAGCGGTCTCCATCTCCATAGGAGGATCAGACTCCTCAGACACTGGGTACTCTTGCTCCATAGATTCAGACTCCAGGAATTCCGTGGGTTCTATCTCCATGGGCAGTATTTCGTCCTCATCCTCCTCAGAGCTAGACTCCAGGGACACCGAAACTCTGGGTACCATGGGTATGGATCTTCTGGGGGCAGGTTTCGGTGTGGGAGGTTTCCTGGGAGCTGGCTTGGGCACTTTCACAGGCTTTGGCACCAGTGCAGGCTTTGGTGCTTTAGCAGACCTGGGCTTAGGTGCAGGCACGGTAGCTTTCACCGGTTGGGGTGGCGGTGCAGGCTTGGCATTCTTACCAGGCTTAGCCACTGCAGCAGGCTTGGGAATTGCTGCAGGCTTAGGCCCTGGTGCAAGCCTGGTCTCTTCATGCGGGGGCAGCCTGATCTTGACACGGGGCGTACTTCTTGGCATAGGAATTTTTGCAGACCTTTGCCCAGGGATTTCCTTCTTGAGTGGTCTTATTGGGCAGTCTACCAAGAAATGGTTGGAACCCCCGCAGTACAGGCAGAGATTGAGGGTCTGCCTTCTGGTACGCTCCTCTGGTGATAGGGGATCACGTTTCTTCCCAGCAGGAGTACGCACCTTAGTGGAAGGGTCCCATACGGTTTGCAACAGCTCCTTCATGAGGGAGGATAGGTGCTGGAAGAGGTCCTGGAAAGTTCTCCTAATCACCTCCATTACAGCGTGCATTACTGCGGTCTCATTCCTTTCTGGCTTCATTGTGTGTCAGGTTTAATACCTTACAGGTACTTGCCTTTCAGGTGATGAGGCCGTTATGCAGGTCTCGGGGATGCACACACTTGTGGGAGAGGAGAACAACACAGGAGGGCTGTGGGACAGGGTACACTGGAAACTCACAGGTTGGCTGAGGGTAATGAGGATCGCAATTTTTGAGTCCAGATACGAGGTAGTTGCTCCTGGGAGAGCACGTTGGGAAGGGTCGTTGATCCTGGGAGAGCACGTGGGTAGGGTAGTTGCTCCTGGGAGAGCACAGTCAGTATTGGGGGGTCTTGGAGCAGGGGAAACACGATGAGTGGATAGGGAAAGCAGGTTTCTGGAGCTTGGTCTTTGCAGGTCTTGTTCATAGGAACAGGAGACAACAATGAAGCACTGTGGGAAGGTAGGAGGGAACTTTTATTGGTTAGCTACATGGGTGTATCACGTGACCTGAGGTGTGTGTGTGTTAGGTGCATTAACTGTTTATTAGCTGGTTCACAGCAGAAGGGCAGCACCTTTCATGGAGCTGCCACTTTCATGGAATGAAACAGGAACGGACAGGTACGGTCCTGACACTTGTGCACCGATTTTTTTTCGGTTCGGTTCGTTCGGATTTTGTAAATTTTCGTTTTGGCTCGTTTCGGCCGATTTCAGTTTCGGTTCGGTTCGTTTTCGGTTCGTTTTTCGTATCAACTTTTTTTTGTGATTTCAGAAATTTTCGTGTTTTTCGGAACGTCTGTTCTCCTCGTTTCAAAGTGTCTATTCGTTTTGACGTAAACTAATGTTTTTTTCGGCTCTGATATTTCTGTCGATAAGATAATTCTGCCGATACGATAATTCTGCCATTGAGATTTCTCATGTTTTACAAGAAGGATACATTGAGATTTCTCTGGTTTCCCGGGAAGGATACATTGAGATTTCTCATGTTTTACAAGAAGGATACATTGAGATTTCTCTGGTTTCCCGGGAAGGATACATTGAGATTTCTCTGGTTTCCCGGGAAGGATACATTGAGATTTCTCTGGTTTTCCAGGGAGGATACATTGAAATTTCTCATGTTTTACAAGAAGGATACATTGAGATTTCTCTGGTTTTACAAGAAGGATACATTGAGATTTCTCTGGTTTTACAAGAAGGATATATTGAGATTTCTCTGGTTTTACAAGAAGGATACATTGAGATTTCTCTGGTTTTACAAGAAGGATACATTGAGATTTCTCTGGTTTTACAAGAAGGATATATTGAGATTTCTCTGGTTTTACAAGAAGGATACATTGAGATTTCTCTGGTTTTACAAGAAGGATACATTGAGATTTCTCAGGTTTTCCAGGAAGGATACATTGAGATGGAAATTATACAAAATTACAGAATCAGAGATATAACCGAAAAATACGTTGTCCGAAATTACTGAAATGGAACCGAAATCAGGAATGGAGCCGAAATCACGAATGGAACGAAAATGATTTTTGATTTTACACATTTCTAGTCCATTCGAAAATTTCGAAAAGTTTTCGTTTTGGTTCAGAAATTTTTTCGGATCTGCCGTTTTCGGATCTGAAAATTTTCGGAAAATCGGCCAAATCCGAATGCACGAATAGGGAAATTTCGTGAAAATTCCAAAATCCCGAAACTCACATCCCTAGGGAAGGGTACCAGAGACCAAAACAACGATTATTTATACCGTCACATTACAGCACACCCATGATAATAACCCCTGCAATATTGCTTCAAACAATACAGGGGTCAGCAAGCTGCTGCCTTAGATGTTCTAGAACTACAACCCCCATGATGTTCACGATACTGTTTACAACAACAAATATCACAAAATAAGTGCAACCAGTGACACATGCAGAGTAAAATTTATTTGAACTAAATATACAAGAGAAAAACAAAGCGCATGTAAGATATCAGCAACATAAAATAAACACAATAAGGACGTTTCATTTTTTTGTGGTATTGCCCTCTAATTTATAATGCGCATTGGTTAAATTAAATACTACATCTTCCTTCTCATTTTTACATCTGGACAAGATACTTCACCACACATTAGTAAGGAATAAAACTAGATAGAGATATTAACATTGTGTTTTTGTGGGGTTCTTCTTTCTATATAGTAATATTGTGTGTCTTCATTGTATTGAGTGATATGAGCAACACTGTCACTAGCGTTTAAACACTTAATAACACTTAAATAAATCTGTTTAGAACAATATTTCCAGTGTGTTAACACTATTTTCATCTATCCGAGCTATAGAGAGAATGGCTATAATTACCACTTGAAGGTCTGACAGTCTATCAGTGAGGGGGTGTTTATTGTGGAAAGGCAGCAAATCAAATGCTTAAAGGCAGTCATCAATGGGATAAAACACTGCAGGCGGCGTGATGTTAACCTTTAATATTCCAAATAGCTCCCAGCATTCCGTTGTGTATAGATTCCTTACAATCCATGGTGATGGTGTCAAATGCTCATCATGCCTAAAGAAGCAAAGGTTATACAGACATAAACAAACACAAAACCATATGGCCTTATATGTGAATATATTTTAATACAAGATTATGGTGTAAAGAAAGACTAGTTATGTTTCTTAAAGGGTTATTCTAGACATGAGCAGCGCTGAAAAATTCCACTTAGTATAATTCAAATTGTTTCAGAATCTGAAAATATTGGACCGAGAAATAATCAGAATCAGTCGTTTCGGAAATTTGTGATATTTCGGTGTCAGTCCACGTCCGAATATGGGACACATCCGATATATTCGGTCGTTTCTAATATACAGAACTTTTATGTAGAAAGAAAATTGGCTAGGGTTAGCTTAGAGTTAGGTTAGGGTTGGTTACGTTAGGGTCAGAATTTCTGTGTGTCATATGATTAGAGTCAGGGCTAGAGTTAGGTTAGGGCTAAGGGGTTGGGTTAGCGTTTCTGTTTGTCATATGATTAGGGTCAGGGCTTGGGTTAGGTAAGGGCTAGCATTTGGATAGGGTTAGAGTTTGGGTAAGAGCTAGGATTAGGGTTAGGGCTAGGGTTAGGTTAGGGGTAGGGTTACGGGTAGGGTTAGGGCTAGAGCAGGATTTGGAATAGGGCTAAGGTTATGGTTAGTGCTAGGGGTTGTGTTAGGTTAGAGTTTCTGTGTGTCATATGTTTAGGGTCAGGGCTAGGGTTAGAGCTAAGCTAGAGTTAGGTTAGGGTTAGCGTTTCAGTGTGTCACATAATCAGGACTAGGGTTAGGTTAGAGCTAGAGTTAGGTTGGGGTTAGGGCTAGGATTAGCGTTAGGGCTATAATTAGAGCTGGGTCTAGGGTTAGGGCTAGGACTAGAGTTAGGGTTAGGGCTAGATTTATAGTGTGTACACACTTAAGAGCGCAACAGCATTTTAACTATGTATATACATATATATATATATCAATAATACTAATAATATAGTGAACAGTGATCCAATATTAAATGTGTGTAATTCTATATTATTATTAGGGTTTGGTTAGGACTAGAGTTAGGTTGGGGCTATGCTTCGGGGTTATAGTTAGGGTTAGGGCTAGGTTTAGGTTATGGCTAGGGTTAGAGTCTTTGGGTGTCATATAATTAGAACTAGGGTTAGGTTAGGGCTAGGGTTAGGATTGCCGTTTTAGTTCTATTTTTGACACTTTTGATTAAATCTGAGTTTTTCCAATTATTTTCGGAACTGGGTGATTATAATCAGAAAATTTTGAATTTATTTGAATTTTTTTTAGTTAGGAAACTGATTCAGTTTGGATTTCAGTTTCGGCAGTTTGGAATTTGAGTCGATCTGAATTTCTGAATTGACTATATTCGGACTGTTTCCAAATAGGTTGATACCGAATTGCACATGTCTAGCGATTATTAAAGAAAATCAATGGTAATCAGGTAAAAGGAACAATTTATAGATTTTCTCATTTACTTCCTCCAAGGAGGCTTATGCAATGTCTAATAATATTTTGTAACTAAATCCTTTTTGTGTTTGTGTATATACATCCTAGTCACATGGTTTACCGGTTCTCCATTGCAGCCCCTATTTAGGATGCGCTGCAGAGAGCCCCAGGAGAAAGTATAAAACATCTTTATCTATGTTTCCTTCACTAGGTGTTTTTAAAATCCCTAACAATATCATTAAGCAGAGTGCTCAGTATCTTGTTTAATATATATATATATATATATATATATTCATGATATTGTTATTAGGGGCATTTGTCTGCTAAAATGTAAACACTGTAACTGTAACCACTTGCAGACTTTATATACAGGCGATAAGATTGTTACAAATAAAGTAATTATTCTGCAGACATTTCTAGTGTTGTAATAAAACCCAAACTGCCTGGAGCCATAAAAAAAAAAACAAGATACAAGACCGTATTTAATATGTTGCCATCCTGAGGCTAGCCTCCCTGTGCTCATTACCACCACCGTCCAATGATGAACATGAGAGGTGAATAGATACATGTTCTTTCTCTCCTGATGTTCTCTGGTCCCTGCAGGTTCAGAGAAGCAACAATGTTACACAGAGCTGACAGTATGGAATTTTTCTTTATTGCATAAGTCCCTAAGAGCTGTCCTGATAGCCCATCTATAAATAAATATGAAAACATACACCGTGCTTGGGGTGTGTAAAAATTCCGGTAGTGGTTTATTTATACAGTATATCCCGAAAACAGAAAATATTCCAGAAGCCACGCTGCTTAGACTATTGTAAGGAATCGTTGGTGCACATGCGATGCAGTATTCATGGCCTGCTGCCAATATAATTTTTTACTTTACGTAAATGCAACCTTATATCTGCTGTATTCTAACGATTATCAAGTGAAACTTATTATGACATTGATAATAAGACGCTGGATGTATTCACTTGGATGTGAAAGGAGAATGAAGAAAGCTGAACAAGCCAGATTGTATAAACATGACGCTAACATGGAGACAGTAAGCAGGATTTCCCCTTACCCTCTCCATGCTAACGTCCTATTCCAGGGAAGGCGCTATCTTAGCACGTCACCCCGGAAAGCAGTGCTAACCTCCCCGATACCCACAGTTGCACTCCTGGAGTCCATTCGGCCGCCAGCTCTAGCTAGATCGCGCAGTGCCGCAAAGTGATTGCGGAGAGAGACTAGGAACTATTTGTTCCCAGTCTCAAAGGAATCTTTGCTTGTGCGTTCCGATGGTAAACTGCATCAGCACTTTGTAAATTTGTAATACCTCACTTTTTGAAATGCTAAAAATCAATTGCAGTTACAGTTACAAGTTTATTGCATTCCCCATGTTAGGTATAAGAGACACCTAAGTACAGTAAGCTGGCGCATGCTGCGAGGCGCAAAACCTTTTCACCCCAGTTAGTGTCAAGAGCGCAATATAAACACCAGACGTTAAACTTACTTGTCCTGACGCTAATGATTACATATCAAAACGCAACATTAGCACCAACTACGGAACAGAGACCAAAATTTACAGCTCCGTTTTTATCAGTTTAGCCTAAAATACAGGGTGTCCGTAAAGTCTTTACAATTTCAAAAATGTATTCCAAAGGCAAATAAAAAGACAGATAAGTGACAACTATTACAAAATGAGTCGTATATATGTAAGATTTTTTTGCCTCATTTAATACACCTCTATATGGGCACCATTAGTTGCACGAAGCACATCAAGATGGTACTCGATTTCCTGCCATGTTCGCCGTAGCATACCCTCATCAATGGTGGCAATGGCATCAGAGATCCTCTGCTTTAGATTAGTGATGTCCCGTACCTTTGTTCCATACACAATATCTTTAACATAACCCCATAGAAAGAAGTTGTTTTTCTTCGAGACATCAATTACTGCAAATGTTTACCTTGATCTTTTGACTGAATACGTGGCACCACAAGTGCATGACCTTCAACCGACCATCATTTTCCAGCAAGATGCTGCACCACCACATTGGGGACTGCATGTTCGTGGGTTCCTAAATGAAACATTTCCAGACTGGTGGATTGGAAGGGGTGGCCCAATTCCCTGGCCACCTCGTTCACCAGATATTACTCCCCTCGACTTCTTTCTATGGGGTTATGTTAAAGATATGCAGGGTTATTCAGACAGAGGTGAAAAGCAGGAGAATGACTGGAGAAATGAAAATTCTAGGTCAAAATAGCCGATTTGAAAAGTGAGATGAAAGGGAGAATTTTTCTAGTTTGGCTATTTTGACCTAGAATTTTCCATTCTCCAGTCATTCTCCTGCTTTTCACCTCTCTCTGAATAATCTAAAGCAGAGGATAACTGATGCCATTGCCACCCTTGATGAGGGTATGCTACGGCGAACATGGCAGGAAATCGAGTACGGTCTTGATGTGCTTCGTGCAACTAATGGTGCCCATATAGAGGTGTATTAAATGAGGCAAAAAAACCTTACATATATACGACTCATTTTGTAATAGTTGTCACTTATCTGTCTTTTCATTTGCCTTTGTAATAATTTTTTGAAATTGTAAAGAGACTTTATGGACGCCCTGTATATATGATTTTTTTTGCTTTATACATTTCCACAATACACAGTGGAATGTAAAGATATCATAACTGGTGATAGGTTTCAGGGCATCTTTTGCTTGAAAAGTGGTTTCATAATCAACTTCTTTGTATGTTCTACTTTAGTGGTCATTAATCACACGTCACATGCTGGTAATGGCTTCCGCACAGAAAGTCTGACAGATACATGCACAGATTGACTTAAAGGCTGGCAGTGGACTCTGAGGTTGACGTCTCTGCTCTGCACAGCTTTCATAATGCAGCTTTTTAATGGCCCTGCCTCCACCTCTTAATTTCCTGTAATATGCTAAAACTACTTCCAGCAGCAGGAGGTGTTCAAATCCTTGGGCACAAGAACTCAATGCCCAACCAATTCATCCCAGCTTCACACATGTCATGTTTAGCCCTGTCCATGGACACCTAATCCAGGCCAAAGATGACCCCATGCATAGTATATGCATGGGACCTCCATTTGTATACCCCTTCCTTCCACTGTCCTTCCCTGGCCAGATTTCACCCCCAACCTGTCCCAACTTAATATGATGTGCATATATTACAAAGTACAGTATGATAAACATAAGTACACACACTTTGTTACTTAGTTATACATTAACCAAAAGTTATGTTTCACACTGACAGAAATATGAGTCAGTTGGGAAGAGGTTGAGGGTTCGATTTCCTTTCATACGTCTGTGTGGAAGTAAAGCGATACTCTAGGTTTAAGATAGGAGGGGGTGAAGGGGTTATATGTTAACCCCTCCAGAATTCGTCCTGCTTAATCCTAGAAGTAATAAAAAGGCATACCTTTAATCCTGCGCCGGACGCCCTTAGTGCTTTACTGGACGTGACAAGCTGCCGCAGTGCCACCATCAGGGGGGTACCAGCCCATGACATGCTAAGGGGCCATGTGGATCCAGGGGGCCCCAGTCCTTGCCAAACCCCATGCAGCTTGTCTAAGTGCCGCAGATGTATGGGCCCATCCTTGTCACCCAGAAGTTGCCAACTGGGATAACTGGAAACTTCCCGGCGGGTTGGGGCATCTGGGTTAGATCAGAACCCTCTGAGTCTTTATTGAAGCAGCGATTGGCATGGTTTGAACCAGGTAAAGGAGCATATCAGGTGCCAGACCACTAAGGAATACTTTTTGTTCCCTTTATGGACCATCAAGAAATTAGCTCACTGCATGTAAAACAGGATACGCAGAAGAGGAGACAAAACCTTTATTTTGAATTAATTTACTGAAATGGGCAGCAGATGGAAGGGGGCCCGGACCAGTGGATGGGTAATGGGCCCCAAGATTTCTGATGGCAACCCTGAGCTGCCGGCTTCCTGTAAGCTGCAGCACTCACGTGATCTGGGGCGTCTAGCTCTCAACTCTTTAACAAATAAATACTGGTAGTCACGCAGGACATAACAGGAACTTTATTACAGCAGAGACAATAAAATAGATTTTTCCATGGTGGAGCAGTAGATTACAGAGGCTGCTGCATCGATACCTGTCCTTTGGAGATAACAATGCTGGGTGCATTGAGAGACATTAGCTGTAAGCTGCACTAAGATTCCAGACAGGACGCAGCCCCTGCACTCAAAGGATTAACCTCCCTGGCGGATTTCCCGAGTGTGGCTCGGGGTTAAATTTCACCGCTGAAAGCGGTAACCCCAAGCCACACTCGGGTTGGATACATACCTTTACCTGCGCTCCCTCGCTGACCTCCGCGATTGCATTCCCCTCCGGCGACCACGGCGTTCTGCTTCCTGGTTCCCTTGTCGCAGGAAGGGAACCAGGAAGTAGGACGTCCGATCGCCGGAGGAGACTTCGGGGTACAGCGAGGGAGTGCAGGGACAGGTATGTATCCAGCAGCACCCCAAGTGTGGCTCGGGGTTACCACTTTCAGCAATGAAATTAACCCCGTGCTACACGCGTTACACTGCTAGGGGGTCAAATAAATTATACCGATTCTGATATATAAAATATGTCAGAATCGTAACGCCAGGGAGGTTAAATCAGCCCTCTGAGACCCCAGGAGGGAAGAGAGGGATGAGTGAGCCATTGAGTGGTCACAGCGATAACAGCAGGGCTGACAAACTCACCACTCCCTGACTGTTGATGCCTACAATTCCCAGAATTCTTTCACTGCAACAGATGGTCAGAGATTCATGGGAGTTGTAGTTCAGAAACATCTGGGGGGGTCAGAGTTTAACAGTCCTAGCCTAGAGTGTCCATTTAGGATTTAAAAATATATTAGCATTAGCAGAACATTTTTTGCCAGGTAGAGGGAGTAAAAATCTGTGCGTTTTTTTTAGCCATGGAGTTATGCACATTGTAGCCGTAACGTATCTAGGTCACATGCATATTTCCCTGTCTGTTGCAAATTGTACCTTTATTATGTTTAACAGAGGTTTTTATGGCAGCTGAGAGTGTCTGTCATCGTTTGTCGCTTTGGAGACAGGAAATGTTAGAAAATGGGAAATATTATTAAGAAAAGGTTTGAGGTGTCATTTTTGCATGTCAGTGCTTTTTACGGGTTTTTGAAAGAAATGATCTCTTTTCAAATTATAGAGCAGACCTCTCTAACACAATAACACTAAACGGACACTCCAGGCACGACCCACTTTTCATGATTCTTAAAGATCGAGGTAAAATAATTTGAAGTTATCTATGTGCGTAAAGGTGGTTGTTACGTCTCGTAATGTGTGTATTTTCTTTTTTTCTCCGGGTTATGGCTCACTTTGATTTTACAGACACTTTCATACATTTTCCAGTGTGTTACTTAAAACGATGTAAAAAAGAAGCATCTTTACTATTTATAACAATTACAGTTACAGATTTTTGTAAAGCGCTAACAAGTTCCGTAGCGCTGTACAATGCACCTAAAAATAGATGGTTTAATCTCTTTAACTCAGAAACAGAGAAATTTTCCCTGCAATTCACAAACAGGCGGCACAATATATCCAGGGGTCAAGTCCTAAAATAAGAAGTGTGGGAACTCACCAAAATTAGCAATCCTTGTGCATTTTTTCATCCGTCGAGCAATAACATGCGTAAACCGGACGCGCACAAATGCTCGTGCAGTACCGTTGCGAGCAGAAATCAGTGTGCGCACTGTTTTTTTTCTCACGATTCAGCCAATCAGAATTAAGAACCACAATTATCTCACGTTAAGAAATTGCGCCTGCCAAAATCAATCTGAGCATATATGCTGCAGCAATAATAAATGCACACACAACTTCTCCATTTTATTGGTTTGGTATGAGTAGAATGTGTAACTATACCTTGCTGCATTTTTTTTTTGGGCTGGTGTATTTGGGTTCGGCCAGGTTGTTCATTTTTGCCATTAACACCAGCTTTTAGGAGTTGCTAAAATTATGCGCGCAAAGGCTGTGCGTTACAAACTGCGCATAGATTGTAATACCATCCGCGTACCAGCGTTCATTCGCGTTTGCACTCACAATGTTAAGTATAGGACTCACGCAGTACAGTAAGTTAGCGCAGGTTCACCCGCGGTAGACGATTACGCGCATTTGTTGCGCTGACATTGTAATACGGCATTCGGCGCAAAGGGTTTTACCCCTCGCGCTAATGCTTTTTTGTGCCGGCGCAAACGTTTGCGTGAAGATTGTAATTTGGCCCTAAATGTTTTGCTACTTATCAGGGAAAGATATGACTGAACACCTGAATACAAGCTTTATAGTGTATGTGATCAAAGGGAATGGAGTTCCCTCTGTAAAAATAGTGGAGGAACTGTGATCCCACGCGTTCCCCTTCGATTTGACCCTGAATATATCTTAATCGCAGCAATGTGGATGGATATGAACCTTGTATCTCGTGCTTGGTTTCTGTGAACGTTACTGTGTTTGTGAATGTGTAAATGTGTAAGAATGTGAGTTGGTGTTTTCTCATAGTAAAAAAGGTCTACGTATACTTCAAGCATGCAAACTATTCGATTTCTACTTACAGCTACATACAGAAGAGATGTGGAGGGGGATCAAATAAAGTCCCACTGCAGGATAATGATATTCCCAAACACGCTGCAAAGTCTCACCACCAATGACCCTGGGTCCTTAGTAGGGATGAGCTGTTCGGTTCGATCTGTTCAGAGTTCGCATCGAACATCGACCTTTCGACAGTTCGTGAACTTTGAACTTTTTGGGACGTTCGCCAAAAGTTCGGAATTTTTTTTGAAAAAAGTATAATTTTTTTTTAAAAAATACTAAAATATCTAGAAATAAAGAGACTCTTTACTGCAGAATATTATAAGCAACGGTTTATTAGATATTGAATTAAAACGGGAATATTTTTAACATTGGGATAAAACATTCTTGTTACTAAAACATCAGGCAGACACGGCCCGCTAATCAGGCACTGTAGAGGGCAGCCTGCCGGGGCATCCCAAGGATCCCCTTGAGGAGCATGCAGCCGGATGACAGAGCTGTGACTGTGCGGGCTAGCCGCCCGGGTGCATGTGGCAGAGACAGGCAGCGCAGGGAGGGAGCCACTGCACCTGCGGCCACGGCAGACCCCACCCACAACCAGGATCCAGGGAGCCCCCACTGACCACCAGGCTAAGGTAAGGCGACAATTTCTAAAAAAAATAAAATCCGAGGACATTTTTAAATGTCTCCGGGAACATAAAATAAATTATTTTTTCTTCTTTCTCTACTTGGCTGAATGTATTTAATTATATATATTAGATACATTCAGCCAGGTAGAGGGGGGTGGCATGTGGGCTGCGCAGGGTCTCAGGCAGTGGTTTTTTTTTTTTTGCGTATATTTTTAGCAAATTTATAGGGGAAGGTAAGGGCAGGTATGATATATATATATACATAGATAAGATATATATCTATATTCTTATAAATATATATTTCAAGACTTCTATTACACACACATTTTGGCAACTAATTGCCCCCTCCCCCCCCCATTTGGCTGATCCCTCCAGAAGAAATGTTGAACCCGATAGAGCAGAGAATATATATACAGTTGTGTTCAAAATTATTCAACCCCAATGCTGTAAAGGGTTTTAGGGAATTTAGTGTACATTTATAATTGTATTCAGAATGAAATCCTACAAGGACTTTTTTAAAGAACCATATGCAACTAAAATGACATCAGTTGGTTTTGTAATACAGTAGTAAATGTTTCTTTGTGTATTCTTCATTGACACAATTATTCAACCCCTTAAAGACTACCACTCTGAAGAACAGAGGTTCATTCAAGTGTTTTCAATCAGGTATTGAAAACACCTGTGGATGTCACGGAGCAGCAATAAAGCATAATAAGCATCAATTAGGCAGCTTTAAAATGACTATGATACTCAGCTCCTTCTAGACATTTACTGGTGTGGTTACAAACATGGTGAAGTCAAGAGAATGGTCCAGGAAGACAAGAGAAGAGGTGATTACTCTTCACAGGAAGGGCAATGGCTATAAGAAGATTGCAAAGATGTTAAACATACCAAGAGAGACCATAGGAAGCATCATTCGCAAATTCAAGGCAAAGGGCACTGTTGAAACGCTACCTGGTTGTGGCAGAAAGAAGATGCTGACTTCGACTGCTGTGCGCTACCTGAAGCGTAGAGTGGAGAAAAGTCACTGTGTGACTGCTGAGGAACTGAGAAAAGATTTGTCAGATGTGGGTACTGAAGTTTCAGCTCAGACAATACGGCGCACACTGCGTAATGAAGGCCTCCATGCCAGAACTCCCAGGCGCACCCCCTTGCTGTCTCCAAAGAATAAGAAGAGTCGACTGCAGTATGCCAAAAGTCATGTGGACAAACCACAGAAGATTTGGGATAGTGTTCTGTGGACTGATGAAACAAAATTAGAACTGTTTGGGCCCATAGATCAACGCTATGTTTGGAGGAGGAAGAACAAGGCCTATGAAGAAAAAAGCACCTTGCCTACTGTGAAGCATGGCGGGGGGTCAATCATGCTTTGGGGCTGTTTTGCTTCTGCAGGTACAGGGAAGCTTCAGCGTGTGCAAGGTACCATGAATTCTCTTCAGTACCAGGAGATATTGGATGACAATGTGATGCAGTCCGTCACAAACCTGAGGCTTGGGAGACGTTGGACCTTTCAACAGGACAATGATCCCAAGCATACCTCCAAGTCCACTAGAGCATGGTTGCAGATTAAAGGCTGGAACATTTTAGAGTGGCCATCGCAGTCACCTGACTTAAATCCGATTGAGAACCTCTGGTGGGACTTAAAGAAAGCAGTTGCAGTGCGCAAGCCTAAGAATGTGACTGAACTGGAGGCTTTTGCCCATGACGAATGGGCGAAGATACCCGTAGATCGCTGAAAGACACTTGTGTCAAGCTATGCTTCACGTTTAAAAGCTGTTATAACTGTAAAAGGATGTTGTACTAAGTACTAAGATTGAATGTCACTTGGGGGTTGAATAAAACTGATAATGATGTGAGCACAGAAAATACATTTGTGGTTATTTCATTATAAATGTTATGTTATATTTGTCTGACCTACACGTGCCTCTTTGATTTAATTGTAAGCAAGATGACTGAATGATCAAAATCAATGTCAAACTGGCCAAAACACTCAATTTCAGTGGGGGTGTAATAATTTTGAACACAATGGTATTATTCTCTGCTCTGTCGGGTTCAACATTTCTTCTGGAGGGATCAGCCAAATGGGGGGGCGTATTCAGTTGAGATTGTCCACATGCCACCCCCACCATGTGCGTATGTGTATATATGGTCTGAGGTCTGTGGGTGTATATATATATCTGCGGGTTGATATATACGTATATATAGGTCTGCGTGTTGATATATACGTATATGTCTGTGTGTGGTATCAATGCATCCCTACTCTATACACAGCGCTCCGTGTCCCTATAATATATACTATATTGCCAAAAGTATTCGCTCACCTGCCTTGACTCGCATATGGATGGGTGAGCGAATACGTTTGGCAATATAGTGTATATGATCAGGGTTACCTTTTTTTATATATTTTTATACTATTCCTATTCAATTAACAGTAATTTTTGATGTATTTTATTCAGTAGAAACTTTTTTTGCCTATATAACGTGCTTTGTGAAAATAAAACGGTTTTGTGTGTACATTTTAATTTAGTTAGTGGATTCCTGTCCAGTGCGGTGAGAAGCAAACGTAATGTAGTGTAGCCACGCAGCGAGGCGGAGCGGAGTGAAGTCAAACCTGCAAAATGTTTGCTTCTCTTCGCTACGCTGTGCGTCGCTACACGCTCAGTGTGTCTCAGCCTTTATTCCCGCATCGCTAGCTTACCGAATCAGTTTGTATACTTGTAACAGATCTCTGTCCCCGGACAGGGTCACATCTGCCAAATGCTGCTTCTTCGCTGGACACCCAGTTTCTCCTCGTGACTCTCACACCTTTCTCTGGTACCTTAGCCGCAGTTTAAGGCCCGGTGTATGTAGAGAGCCTGGCTAGCACTCCCAGGAATAAGCCGAAGCTGTAGACCTGGAGCCTTTCCTTGGAACAGCGGGCAGAAGATTCCTGGTTCCCCAAAACATGAGTCGTGACTTCAAGCTTTGTCAGAATAGAACTGACTGTTTATTCACAGAGAGGACAGATAGAGTCAAGGACCAATACATTTGCATACAATCAAACAGACAACATCACAGATCAGATAACTACCCAGGGCCTTCAAACAATGGAGAATGGGGGAAGGAGAAAGCACGTAAACAAAAGGACTTTCTTACTGAGAGAATTTACACAATATCAGGTACTAATACAGAGATCTACACTATACAGGGAATAACACACAGACATCAGAAGTCTTTAGTTAACTGGCATATCTATAAAACAGTGAAAACCAAAATATATTTAAAAGGTCCACCAGTTCCCCAATAGTCTCTTTCATGGGCCATAGTCTCTGGGCAGGAGGCTAGCGCACAACCCCCTCCAAGTTGCACAGTGACAGCGTGTTCTGTCACACTTGTTACTGACCCTGCTTGTTCTGAGGACCCGATCTGTTGCCGACTTTGCCTGCCATTTGACTATTCTCTCTGTGTATTCCCTGCCTGTTCTGTTTGCTTCCTGTTGCTACTGGTGTGCGCCGATTCTCACCATATACAGTAGCGCAGTACAAGTGCCTAAACATTGCTGACCCGGTTTTGTTATAGCTGCTGATGTAACTGAATAGATCGGGGATCTCTTCTGCATTACCAAAACCTCCACCACTGCACTCTTCCACAATACCGCAGAGGGGTTACGGTGTGAAGGCACTTGCTGCCACCAAAGGGAAAATATTTGGGTGCACTGCCACTGACGCCTATACCAGATTCATATCATTTTAATATTGGACCGCAGGGTCCACCACTGCACTCTTCCACAATACCACAGAGGGGTTACGGTGTGACGGCACTGTTGCCGACACTAAAGGCCCAATTTTAAAGCACCTATTGTTAGTTTCATCCAAAGCCTGCATACTTTTCACCATAATTTAGCCAAAAAAATCACTAAACTTGTTCTGCGTGTCCTAAAATGTCTCCTCTTTTCATACAGGCTGCCGCCCCAAGCAGTTTATGAATAGATTAAAAGAAAACCATTTACCGTCATTTGAAATGTCATTTTTTTGTTTTTAAATTTTTCTATACATCCTACAAATCCGCCACTTCACAGGCAGGTTATGGGGACCTCCTAGGCACGATATTTGAAGGAATTTTTAGTTTTTATTCTTAACCTTTATCTCATGGAAAACTCACTGTTCCTTTAAAAGTGTTTTTTTTAAAACTTTTTGTCCTTGTTTCCTGTCCTCCAGGGCACTACCTGGACCCCCATACACCTTTTATGGCAAATATCTAGCATATATGCCCTCTTGGAGGGCACTCAAAAAATCTAACTTTCGAGTCCCATTGACTTGCATTGAGTTCGGTTCGAGTTCGAGTTCGAACTCGAACTTTTGAAATTGTTCAAGTTCGAATACGAACCGAACACGGGGGTGTTCGGCTCATCACTAGTCCGTAGGTCTTTAGGTGTAGGAAGCATGCAGAAACCACGTAGAAAACAGAGGTAGCGCTGTCTTTCTCCGAAAAGGTGCACTATTGTCACCTGGGTATAACCACTTGAATGCGGAGGACACGCTCAGCGCGTCCTCCGCATTACCGCTGGTATGCGGAGGACGCGCTGAGCGCGTCCTCCCATTGGGGTCAGCGTTCGGCCGGGTTCCGGCCGATCGCTGGCCCCTCCGGTGCGGGCTGACATCCTCGATGTCAGCCGCGCATCCGGAATCGCAGCCGCTGGTATTAGGTGTCATCGCGGCAGCGCGACGACACCTAATTCAGGCGCCCCCCCCCCGCATGTGCGGAGGAGGCGCCTGAAAGGGAGGGGGGGAGGTCCCTCGGACCTCTCTCCCTCCCGATCGGCGGCTCTGCGGGGGTTAACCCAGGCATCATTTGGAAGGGCACAGCCTGCCCTTCCAAATGGTGCCTGGCATTAACCCCTGGGGATCTGGATCGCGAATCGGCGCTGAAAAGCGCTGGTTCGCGATCCTTTCCCGGAGCTGGCCGACATCTTGGATGTCGGCCAAGCCTCCGGGAACTCCCCCTGAGGACTGGCGTCATCGTGCGTAGCACGATGACGCCAGTACTGGACTTAACCCCTAACTGCCACCAACGGTGGAGATAGGGAGTTCCAATGAACTCCCTATCTCCCGATCCGTGGCAGCTAGGGGTTAAAGTTTGATATGGTTGGATCGGCCAGAGCATGGCCGTTCCAACGATACCAAACACTACAGTGAAAGATTTTGTCAAAAAAAAAAATGAAAAAAAAAAAAAAAAATTATAAAAAAAAAATAAACACTTTTTTTTCTTTTTTTTGGTTTGTTAATGCAGCAATATTGTTCCCATTTCAATTATAATGTGAACAATGATGCTGCACTAACGATTTTTGTATGCGGTGCGTTTGTTAAAAATAGTGTAATTTTCCCCAAAAAAAAATGTAACGAGACCCCATCTCTAATTTTTTTAACAAGCGCACCCCATACAAAATATAACCGCAATTGCTCGCATGTTAAAATGTGAAAAAAAACACTTTACACATTGTAAATTATTGAAAATACATATTTTATTGCATTTTTTGTTATAATATACAGACATGACATAACGTATACATATAATAATGACATATTATGAATCTACCGAGTCTGACGGAAAGAACGATATATAATATGTCTGGGTCATGTACTAAAATAAGCCTTCAAAACACGTTTAAACATGATGAGCAAAACCGGTAAAAATGACCTCAGCACAGGGGCAGGAAAAGCCTCAGCAGCGATAGGGTTAATATATCGGATGAGCATTACATACAAACGTTTTGGGTATGGAAGCCTTCTTCATTGTAATTACCTCCTTTTTGGAGAAACCCAGTGCTGGGCTTAATTCCCTTCTTTGTGCTAACATGGGGACCCTGACAGAGAAAATCTGCACTTGTAGGTTTCTCCGTAGCGTCCCCATGTTAATGTGGTATTCCAGTGCAGGAGCAACCTCAGCACCTTGCCCTGGAACGCAGTGCTAACAGCTGGGATACTCGCCGCGGTAGCACTTCCAAGCCAACTCCATGGAGGGTTGCGCTTCTGGGCCGTGAGATCGTGCAGCGCTCCGGAGTGATCACGAAGGGAGACTGGGAACTATTTGTCCCCAGTCTCACTCTGCTCCCAGCTACAAGAAGCAGAAGATCGGGCCACTGATTGGCTTGCTTGTCCCGACAGTAATTAGCGCTAGTACTTTGTAATACCTTATTTATCGAAACGCTAACTAATGATTGCGCTCCCATGTTAAGTATAGGATGCACAAAGTACAGGATGCTCACAGAAAACGATGCGCTAACGGATTACTAACGGTGGTAACGTCAGGAATGAAATATGGGGGCAAGTATTAAACACAGTTATCCTGGCGGTAACGCTTACACATCCAGACGCTGACGTTATCGTTACTAGGGAATAGTGCCCATTGTCTCTACACTTTCCACATGGTTTCTACTTACAACTAGAATAGCCTATACAATAAAGATGGGCAGGGAATTAGGATAAACACACATGCAGCTGTAAGCATCATAAAACATTTATGGCCAGGCCAATTCATTGTCATACCTGAAATTCCTTAAAGGGACGCTACCATCTACATAATCTGTAATTACAAATAAAAACACATTATAAAACACATGCTACTGGTTTTTTTTTTCTTTTTGCAGTAATTGCATGTAAAAAGGAAAAATAAAGTTAGGTTTTTTTATCTCTGGGTTACAGTTTCTGGATTATTTCCCCATGATGCAACATTTACCAAAAGCTTTGCTTTGTGGCTCTTGTTTATTTAATTTACAATTCATACATGATTGAAGCCACTTCTATGGCCCCTCCATACCTGAACCACTGGCACTAATGATCCTGCCGTCCAGTAAAATTCCCCTTGTCTTCCTCAACCTCAATCCCTCTAGATTGTAAACTCCTATGAGCAGGGCCCTCAAATCAAATCAAATCAAAATAAGCTTTATTGGCAGGACCAAATACATTTTAGCATTGCCAAAGCATATGGGGAGGAGGGGGGTAGTGGGACATATATATGGGGGGGAATGGGCAAGTCCATGGACATTATCAGGGGTAAGGGATAATGTGAAGGGGGATGGGGGCGAGTCCGTGTTGGGGATTTATAAGTCCAGGATCTCTCATGTTCCTCTCAGTCTGTGACATTCTGCGACGTATTGGGCAGATATTTTCACCGCCGGCTCCTCTTCTCCCAATATGATGTGGAGTTTCCTCGTCTCTTCTATAGAGGTGAAGTCCGGGATGAGAGCGGAGAGTCTCTGGAAGTGAGTTTCCCTCAGTGCTGAGTACTTGGGGCACTGTAGGAGGAAGTGGACCTCATCTTCCAGGGCCTCCTGGTCACAATGCTGGCACAGTCTATTCTCCCTGGACTTGTAGGTCTGTCTATGCCGCCCTGATTCAATTTCCAGGCTGTGGGCGCTCAGTCTGTACCGGCTCAGGATCTGTCTGTCCTTGGGGTCTTGTAGTACCTCCAGGTATGGGGCCAGTTTGTATTCCCTCTGTAAGGATTGGTAAATGGTGAGTTTCTTGGAGTTTGCTATATCATGTCTCCATTCTCTGATATAGTTTTCCCTGGAATCGTTAATTAGGGCCTTTATTTGATATTTTGTCAGGTTGCCTTCATGGGGGTTTTGGATGATCAGGGTGGATATGAGTTGATGCAGCCCACATGGTTTTGGATGGTCCTTGTTGGCCAGTAGGGCTTTATGGTGGTATGAGTTGAGGCTGCTGATGTTTAGATGGTCCCAGTATGATAGCGCCCTCTTCTGTACTGCAAGAAGTAAGGGGAGTCTGCCCAGCTCGGCCCGGCAAGCATTGTTAGAGGTGCTCCGATGGACTTGGAGGAGGTGCTTGCAGAATTCCAGATGGAATATTTCTGTTGGGCTGGTGTCCCATTTGGGTTGGTCAGGGTAGGTGATGGGGCCCCATACTTCACTGCCATAAAGGAGGATTGGAGTGATGACACTATCAAAGATTTTAAGCCAGACTCTTACAGGCGGTTTTAGTTTGTAGAGGTTTCTCCTGATGGCATAGAAGGTTCTACGCGCCTTGTCTCTTAGGGCCTCTATGGCTGGTTTGAAACTTCCTGATCGGTTTGTTTCTAGGCCGAGGTATGTGTAGCTGTTGGCTTCATCAAGAGTGCAGTCATTAAGTGTGAAACAGGAACTCTTGGTTTTTGCGTTCTTCCTTTGGAAAACCATGACCTTTGTTTTCTTTTGGTTGATGGGTAGTGCCCATGCCGCACTGTATTTTTCCAGCACTTCCAGGCTGTCTTGTAGACCTCTCTCTGTTGGTGACAGTAATAGGAGGTCATCTGCATACAACAGGAACTTCACCTCGGTGTCATGTAGAGTTAGTCCTGGTGCTGAGGAGGATTCTAGAGCTTCAGCCAGTCCATTGATGTAGATGTTAAAGAGGGTTGGACTTAGGCTGCAGCCTTGTCTGACTCCACGAGCCTGCCGGAAGTACTCTGTTCTCTTCCCATTCACCTTTATGCTGCAGAAGTTCTCATTATATGAGCTCTTGATGACGTCATATGTTTTCCCTCCTATTCCACTCTCCAGTAGTTTGAAGAAAAGGCCTGGGTGCCACACTGAGTCAAAGGCCTTCTTAAAGTCCACAAAGCAGGCAAATAGTTTCCCATGTTTTGTATTGTGGACATGGTCCTTGATGAGACTGTGCAGGGTGTAGATGTGATCTGTAGTGCGATGGTTTGGCATGAACCCTGCTTGGCTTCTGTTGAGGACATTATGCTGTGTCAGGAAGCTGAGGATTCTTTTGTTCTGGATGCTATTGAACAGTTTTCCCAGTGTGCTGCTGACACATATCCCTCTGTAGTTGGCTGGATCATATTGGTCTCCACTCTTATGGATAGGTGTTATGAGGCCTTGGCCCTCTACACCTCTTATTTCCATCTGATGTCCGTTTATATGTATCTTGTTCCCTTTGGTTATTTTAAAGCGCTGCGCTATATAAATGATGACAATAATAGCTGCCATTTAATGCGGTGGAGGAGGGATTGTTTACATAAGGCAGCAGGAGGTGTATTGTTCTTCAGGCTACTCGAGATAAGCGCTGGCAGCTGAATGAGATAAAACAGGAAGCTTAATAGATTTTTATCTACCCTCCTTTGAATAGATCCCACACAACACAATGATGTGAGTCAGTGATCGATCCATAGACTCCATTGTATGGCCATTGCCGCGCAGTGAGGGGAAAAAAAGTGGAACATGTTTGACTCAAGACAGCTAGTAAACTAACAATGTGTTTGGAATATATTCTTTGTCTCATACTAAAATTGTTCCCTGCGGTTGGAAAATGTTTTTAATTGTTGGTCGGGTGCTGTCTTACTCAAGCTCAGCAACACCAGAACATCAGCTAATTTCAATGCGGGCAGGAAAAAGTCTCCCTCTGTGTCACCTGAGTTATGAGAACATTCTAAAACATGCTTCATTCACAAAACGTGCAGAAAGGAGGAAAATAGGTGACGAAAGTATAAAAAGACCTGCTGCATGCTGTGTACTAGCCTGGACCATTCTCATAAAAAACAAGGCTTATGTGATTATCTAGACATACAGTATATGCAGCTAAGAAAAAAAGTGTCATCTGCGCTCGTTTCTATGTATTCTATGTACAACAAAACACTATGAGGTTTTTGTTTGTTTCAATGGCCATTGCAACGTAAACTCACTCGCCACTTCAAGACACCTCTTTGTAGAGTGAGTACCTAACAAATGTAACCAAAAGGCCGCTCTACTGAGCAGCTCCAAGCCCCTCCTGCTGCTTTTCAGCTAAGGAGAGGCAGAGATATGGTGGGTTTTATTTATACACGCACCAAACACTTCCCATTTGGGATTAAAAACAAAAACATGGAAAGAGGAACAGCTGCAAAACGACAGACTGGTGTTACAAGCATAATATACATAAATACAGAAAAAATGGTGTCGCGCCCATACTCACCGGAGCGGCAGCAACTGCCAGGAGTAACAGCCCAGTTAATGTATAAAACATAACAAGGAAAAAAAGTGTCATCTGCGCTCGTTTCTATGTATTCCATGTACAACAAAACACTATGAGGTTTTTGTTTGTTTCAATGGCCATTGCAACGTAAGCTCACTCGCCACTTCAAGGCACCTCTTTGTAGAGTGAGTACCTAACAAATGTAACCAAAAAGCCGCTCTACTGAGCAGCTCCAAGCCCCTCCTGCTGCTGGGCGCGACGCCATTTTTTCTGTATTTATGTATATTATGTTTGTAACACCAGTCCGTCGTTCTGCAGCTGTTCCTCTTTCCATGTTTTTGTTTTTAATCCCAAATGGGAAGTGTTTGGTGCGTGTATAAATAAAACCCACCATATCTCTGCCTCTCCTTAGCTGAAAAGCAGCAGGAGGGGCTTGGAGCTGCTCAGTAGAGCGGCCTTTTGGTTACATTTGTTAGGTACTCACTCTACAAAGAGGTGCCTTGAAGTGGCGAGTGGGCTTACGTTGCAATGGCCATTGAAACAAACAAAAACCTCATAGTGTTTTGTTGTACATGGAATACATAGAAACGAGCGCAGATGGCACTTTTTTTCCTTGTTATGTTTTATACATTAACTGGGCTGTTACTCCTGGCAGTTGCTGCTGCTCCGGTGAGTATGGGCGCGACGCCATTTTTTCTGTGTTTAAGTATATGCAGCTAAAAGCTAAGTTTTGAAGGGATTCTATTTAAAGGGACATTCTGTTGAAATATACTGTAGAGTTCCTTTCTTACCAGTAAATATTTGGGCAGAATTTGCTGACAGCCTCTGCCCAATGTTTTTTTTTTCCATATTTTGTTTCTGGGACAAATTACTCACTTTTTTTCCCTCGTCGTGCGCAGCCCCTCCTCTTCAGGTCAGGGACTCCCGAACCTAGAAGTCACTGCAGCTATCTGTGCTTCAACACAACTTACATAGTTTAGGACCCAGAACTGCGCATCACTATGGACTTGCACACTT
Organism: Leptobrachium leishanense; assembly: GCA_009667805.1. Classification (NCBI taxonomy): domain Eukaryota; kingdom Metazoa; phylum Chordata; class Amphibia; order Anura; family Megophryidae; genus Leptobrachium; species Leptobrachium leishanense. The sequence continues at coordinate 288,529,277 of CM019067.1, forward strand.
TACATACACAAGTTCTGTAGCGCCTGCGCAGAGCGATGGATCAGAGCTGAGCGTGCATGCGCAGCTCTGATTGATCACTGCCTCCCTAAGGCCACTTCCTGTCTCTGGTGGTCTCAGGGAGGATAACATCACTCTGTCTGCTTATGTCACGAGTGATCAATCTGGTGACCGGTAGCCAGGAAATTCATAACCTAGGCTGCTGGTTATGCTGGGTGGGGTGGAGGAAATCTCTCCATTTTCACCCGATCGGGGCAGCACTGGGAGGGGGGAGAAGGGGGGTACTCCTCACATCCTGACCACTTTATAACAATAAATTGGTCAGGATGAGAAGAGTGTCTCTTTATTGGAATGACATATTAGACATGGGTATGTGGAGCAGTGGCGGAACTACCCCCGGTGCAGCCGGTGCGGGCGCACCGGGGCCTCAGCCTGGGGGGCCCACCCGCCGGCGAGCAGGGACCTCAAGATGGCCACCGGCGGGCCCCCTCTGATGAGCAGTCCTGAGTCAGTCTGAGGACAGGCGGACCCTCTCTGACATCATCAGAGGGGGCATGCCGGCAGCCATCTTGAAGTCCCTGCTCACCGGTGGGCCTACATGGGCCCAGGCTCCGGCGAGCAGGGACTTCAAGATGGCCGCCTGGCGGGCCCCCTCTGATGATGTCAGAGAGGACCTGCCAGTCATAGGGGGCCGCCGGCGGTCAGGACTGCTCATCGTTGAGCTGGGGGCAATTCTATCCATGCGTGAGCTGGAGGAAATTATATCCATGCGTGAGCTGGGGGCAATTATATCCATGTGTGAGCTGGTGGCAATTATATCCATGTGTGAGCTGGGGCAATTATATCCATGTGTGAGCTGGGAGCAAATATATCCATGTGTGAGCTGGGGGCAATATATATCCATATGTGAACTGGTGGCAATTATATCCATATGTGAACAGGTGGCAATTATATCCATGTGTGATCTGGTGTCAATTATATCCATGTGTGAGCTGGAGGGAATTATATCCATGTGTCAGCTGCTGGGGGCAATTATATCCATGTGTGAGCTGGTATATCCATGTATGAGCTGGGGCAATTATATCCATGTGTGAGCTGGGGGCAATTATATCCATGTTTGAGCTGGTGGCAATTATATCCATGTGTGAGCTGGAGGCAATTATATCCATGTGTGAGCTGGAGGCAAATATATCCATGTATGAGCTGGTGGCAATATATCCATGTGTGAGCTGGGGGCAATATATATCCATGTGTGAGATGCTGGGGCAACTATATCCATGTGTGAGCTGGGGGCAATTATATCCATGTGTGAGCTGGTGGCAAAATATCCATGTGTGAGCTGGGGCAATTATATCCATGTGTAAGCTGGGGGCAATTATATCCATGTGTGAGCTGGGGGCAAATATATCCATGTGTGAGCTGGTGGAAATTATATCCATGTGTGAGCTGGTGGCAATATATATCCATGTGTGAGCTGCTGGGGGCAATTATATCCATGTATGAGCTGGTGGCAATTATATCCATGTGTGAGCTGGAGGTAATTATATCCATGTGTCAGCTGCTGGGGGCAATTATATCCATGTGTGAGCTGGGGGCAATTATATCCATGTGTGAGCTGCTGGGGGCAATTATATCCATGTGTGAGCTGGTATATCCATGTATGAGCTGGGGCAATTATATCCATGTGTGAGCTGGGGGCAATTATATCCATGTTTGAGCTGGTGGCAATTATATCCATGTGTGAGCTGGAGGCAATTATATCCATGTGTGAGCTGGAGGCAAATATATCCATGTATGAGCTGGTGGCAATATATCCATGTGTGAGCTGGGGGCAATTATATCCATGTGTGAGATGCTGGGGGCAACTATATCCATGTGTGAGCTGGGGGCAATTATATCCATGTGTGAGCTGGTGGCAAAATATCCATGTGTGAGCTGGGGCAATTATATCCATGTGTAAGCTGGGGGCAATTATATCCATGTGTGAGCTGGGGGCAAATATATCCATGTGTGAGCTGGTGGAAATTATATCCATGTGTGAGCTGGTGGCAATATATATCCATGTGTGAGCTGCTGGGGGCAATTATATCCATGTATGAGCTGGTGGCAATTATATCCATGTGTGAGCTGGAGGTAATTATATCCATGTGTCAGCTGCTGGGGGCAATTATATCCATGTGTGAGCTGGGGGCAATTATATCCATGTGTGAGCTGCTGGGGGCAATTATATCCATGTTTGAGCTGGTGGCAATTATATCCATGTGTGAGCTGGAGGCAATTATATCCATGTGTGAGCTGGAGGCAAATATATCCATGTGTGAGCTGGTGGCAATATATCCATGTGTGAGCTGGGGGCAATTATATCCATGTGTGAGCTGCTGAGGGCAACTATATCCATGTGTGAGCTGGGGGCGACTATATCCATGTGTGAGCTGGGGGCAATATATCCATGTGTGAGCTGGGGCAATTATATTCATGTGTGAGCTGGTGGCAATATATCCATGTGTGAGCTGGGGCAATTATATCCATGTGTAAGCTCGGGGGAATTATATCCATGTGTGAGCTGGGGGCAAATATATCCATGTGTAAACTGGGTGCTCTCTGTAATAAATAGATATGATCATTTTTTTTCTATTTTTTCAACTTTATTTTTGTTGTTGCTTCAGGGGGTGTGAATTAGTTGTTTTTTTGTGGGGGGCCCACAAAAACTCTGGCACCAGGGCCCTTTGTTCCATAGGTCCGCCACTGATGTGGAGCGATAATTGACTTGCACTATTTAGAACAAACTAGCCATTGCTGCTTTTCGATTAATAAAATGACATGGATAGACGGCTAATTAGTATCACAATTTCATTTTAAGCCAGGTGGGTATTCAGAAATGGAGGCAGATATAAATGACACCTTTTGTACCTGTACATCTAATTAGATACTCTGTAACTTTACCTGGGATTATTTGTTGCATTGTTAAAGCGCGCACGTGTAAGAGAAGTGAAATGATTAGAGATTAGAAAACATCTTTTATTTTAACTATTTAGAACAGATTAGACTAAAGTGCAAAAGAACCTCTAGAACAAGGTATTTATTACACTGTAAAATCCCAAGGAATTTAGTATCATAGCTTTCCCCTATAAAAATTCACAACAATCTCTGTGAATGCAGGTTTGCAAATTGCATACAAGGTGTACAGCAGGGCTCTCAAAGTACCAGCGCGCGGGCCATTTGTGGCATTTGGCATTTGTGGCATGTGCGCGATGATGTCACACTCTGGGATTCCCCCTGCCCAGTAGTACAGTCCTTTAGACCCCAATATCTCTAGATCCATAAGAACTACAGACTCTGGCCTTTCCAGTGATACCCAACACCACTATGTATTGTGTAAAAATAAAAAGATAATAAAATTAATAATAAATATAAATAATATAAATCACAGTTAAAAAGATATTTTTTTTTAGTTCTTAAAACAGGGGTATTGTTTTTTCCCCCTTATAAAATTGACAATACTGCTGCATTCATTTTTTCATATATATTTTAATATATTTAAATTTAAGTTTAATATATAATTATTGTAATAAAATGTTTTGATATTTTATATATATTATGATTCTTTTAATTAAATATATTTTACTAAAATACTGCATTTTGTTATAACTTCAGTTTAATAAATAATAAGTTAAATATAATTGTTTTCAAACGAGTTTGAAATTTTGCATGCGGCCCCCATCGGATATGGAAACTTGTCCACTGGCCCTTCGGTAATTTGAGTTTGAGACCCCTGGTGTACAGTGATAAATCTGTATATACTAATGCATATAAACTCCATGTATAGTAAATTCATTTGTACAAACTGACAAACGTATATTCAGTCTATAAAATCTATAAAAGCTTCTCTATAGGGATTTCACTGCCCTCGAACAGGTACCGAACAGGCACCGTATGTGCTGGCAATTCGCCAAGATTTGGTGAATTGCCTGCTCTCTGAATAGCCGAATGGCCAGGAAAGGTAACTGAATGCTGAATTTCTGCGTTCGGTTACCTTTCTACAGCAAGTCGGATCTCTTGGTATAATCCAGTTTTTTTACAGGGTTATTCAAATATTAACATCATCACTACCATGTGATTTTCCCATAAAACCAATGTCAGGGACTATTGTTCTATTGGAAAAATCACTTTTAGTTAATTATATTTGTAAATTATAAATATTTTTAAAACAAATTGAAAATATTCACAATGCATTTTTATCCTGTAGTATACCTATTTGACAGACAGACATCACCATCTGCTGGCCATAAAGCGCTACTACAGCTGGGGCTTCTTGCCGTATCAACTAGGGATCTGTGTTTTAGTCACAGCTGTCATGTCCAAGGTGCTAAAACATTTGGGGCAAACTAATGTGTAAATGAATATCACTTGTAATAAACAAAATTCCTCTGCATTGCTCCAGAATTAGACCAAATCGATAATATTCTATATCGGAGAACCATCAGGTGCTTTGAAGACATAAAGGGTTATTCAAAGAGAATCGAAAAGTCACCGCACGCTCGGTGACTTTTTGTTCTCTTCAATTCGGTGCGATTTGGTGATGCCATTTCGGCGACCCTGCGGTGTATTCAGCAAGCACCACAGGGCCGTTGTAGTGCAGGGAAAAGCCGCCGCAAACCCGACGAACACTCACCGCAAAACCCAGCAAAGTCACACCGAAACCCGCAAAAACATCTGGATTAACCCCGCCAAACATGCCGGAGAAACCTGAGCAGCCGCCGGTCACAGCGCAGAGCAGCCACCAGAAAAACTCGACACCGCAGACGAATGGAGTGAAAAAAAAACAATCCAGTACGCTTGAATGTTTGAAAAGTGAAACGCTGTTTGCAAAGAAACTACTGAACGAAAATGTTTGAAATTTACATATAAGATCCAATGAATGATAATAAAAAGGGCTGTTACAGAAACAAAATCGATTTAAAAAAAAAATGGAAAAACAAATTCGCTTCAAAATCCCGAAAAATGCCTAAAAGATCCTAAAAAATCTATAAATAAAAGACTTTTTACTGCAGAATATTATAATGAACGGTTTATTAGATATTGAATATTGATATTATTTTTAAGATTGAAGCCTATGGGATTTGCCTGAATAAACCTGTCTAATGAAACCACCGAACAGCAGGGTAATTCGGCAACTTTTCACTGCTGGTTTTTGTTCTCTGAATAGACGAAGCATTGCTTCTCTATGGGGAATTCACTGCCCTTGAACAGGCAACAAACAGGCACCGTAGCGTAGGTGTCAGCAATTCGCCAACATTTGGCGAACTGCCTGCTCTCTGAATAGCCAAATGGCCAGGAAAGGTAACCGAACGCTGAATTTCACTGTTCGGTTACCTTTCGGCCACAATTCGGATCTCTTTGAATAACCCTGAGAGTATATTCGATTGTGGTAATGAACGGGTTAAATGTGGATCTTTACACCTATTGAGATTATAACATCTGTTCAATATATCTAAAAACGCAATGAGGAAGTGACCCGCTCTGATCTGTGAAGGCTGAGCAAATCCATTCAACATATTCGCGATCCCTTGCTATGATACATTTTCCTTTGTCGGTTTCTCATGGATAATTTGAAATATTTTCTGCTACTTTATCTCTTATTATCCCTTTCTTCCTCTCTATGTTTATTACTTTTCCTTGAATTGATGATGCATGTCGGACCATCCAGAGAGTGTAGGAATATCTCACGCTCCCTGTAATTCTTTTCTCTTTTCAAGATCTTCCCCCGTCAAAATATCTGTTGACTATATTAAAGAAAACAAAATAGCAGATGTTCAGCGCTCCCGAGAACCCACAGAGAGAAATGCTCTATGTTTTACTTCTACTGGAAAAATGTACATTCTTGGTTGTGTTTGTCATATAATAATAAATGTAAATAATATGTTTTAAGTGTAGGATTACCGCTAAAATGGGAGTTTGTGTAAGGAATATATACATTCTAAATGTATATGGCCCCTATTACATTCTGCAAATTCGTCCGCGCAGCGCAATTTTTTTTGCGCGCAGCGTTAAGGCCCCGTTCACACCTAAACGCATGGATGGGGAAATCCCATGCTCTTCAATGGGACCCGTTCACACCTGGGCGTTTTAAAGCGCGCAGGACCGCGCTTTAAAATGTCCTGTGCCCAAAGAAGTCCGGGAGCTTCTTTTGGTGCGCATAGCCGCGAACGCGCTGAAATGCGCGTTCGCACATTTTTTCGTATGTGCGAATGTGCGTTAAAAAACGTGCATTTTGCGCATGTTTAAAGAACGTGCAGATGTGAACCCAGCCTAAGCGTTATCGCGCGAAAATTAATGGTGGTATTACGATCCGAACGCATTTCCTCATCTGTCAAAAAATAACGTTTGTAAAAACGACGCGCAAAACAAAGAGTAATACGCACGCAGTAACGTAGCGCACGCAAATCAGTTTGCGGACTTTTTTTCACGGGATTCAGCCAATCAGAATTAAGAACCTTAATTGACATCAATTTACTTTAATTGACTCACTTAGATTTACTTTGACAGGCGCAAAAACCTGAGTATACGTGCTGCAGCAATAATAAAAACACGCACGAATTCACAATTTTATTGTTTGGGTATGTGTAGAATGTGTAACTATACTGTACTGTATTTTTTTTTCGTGCTGGTGTTTTTCGTTTCGGCTAGAACATTCAGATTTGCAGTTACCACCAGCTTTTCAAAGACGTTAAAATTATGCGTGTAAATGTCGTTCGTAAAAAGATGTGCATCAATTGTAATACCATCCGCATACCAGCGCACGAACGCATTTGCGCTCACAATGTTAAGTATAGGACGCGCACAGTTCATCACGCTCGCACAGGTCCATCCGCGTTAAACGATGACGCGGATCGTTTGTGCGAACGTTGTAATACGACGTTCTGCACAAAGGGGTTTGCACCTCGCGTCAATGCGTTTTTGCGCACGCGCACTTTTTTGCGCGAAGAATGTAATAGGGCCCTATATAGGTATAAAACAGCTTTGATGAAAACATAACAAAAACAAAAGGATTGTCAGTTTTGTCTGTTTTGGCCTAAAATTTGCAGTACCCGTGCCATTTCTCCGTAATGCCACGTGTCGATTGCACAACCAATGTTTTTTGATGGGGGACTCGCGTAAAGGATAATCAGTCAGACGTAAGATTAATGGTCGGTGTAACTCAATATTGATCTTGAGGCTGAATCGTATTATTAACAATAAGCAAACACAAGCCCCTCATTATGTAGCGACTGTGTCCTCAGTCACAAGACGTCGGCTCCTTAACTTCTTCACAATGAGAACGTCGCAGTGATTGAGCATTCCTTAACCTCTGCAAATAAAAGGTTATTTTCGACGCTGGATACTCTGCCCGGCTCCATATTTCCAGATGCAGGGTACTGGCGGGATGAGTGCTTTGAAGGTTGAAAGGTGAGTCGAACGTACAAAATTGAAATTCTTGCCAGTGCCCGGAGGAAATGCTGCTTAGCAACAGCCATGGTTTGTGTCACTTGGCAGAATTAGCTTTGTGTGTGTGAATGTATGGTGTGTGTGGCACTGATTGCATCATTTCCAAAGGACAGAATGCTTAGCATGCTGTCAGCGGGCGACATCTGTCTCTCCATCGCCCTGTGCTACAATCCACTACTTAAATTGCATCATTCATAACCCCAATGAAAAACAAGGTTCGAACCGATGCTGTTGTGATCTCCGATGTATAATTAAGATGATTCCTTTTTTTTTTTCTTCGCAGAAGAATTATGTATCAGTTACTTGCAGAGACCTGCTCCGAAGCAAAATGTGAATCCCATACGGATAGGACGTAGAAATTGCAACCTCTCATTAAAGGGTTACATATTCTAGGCTTTCATTTGGTTGAGGTTTGTTTGACATCTTTTTAATTATAGGCTATGATGTGCAGCACTGATGTGGCCGAGGTAAAAGCATACAGGAAAAATTACAGTGTTTAGAAGACAGCTCCACTCATCGGCAACAAAACAAAATGTAAATACGGAACGGGTGGATTTTAACTGTTGAGATTGTGTAATATTATTGTTAACAACATCTGTGACAGCTATGGTAGATATGATTAAATATGAATGGGATGTTCGTGTATCGGCGAGCTGGAGATCACACTCTATTTTTCCGATGGCTGTAAGAATATATATTAAGAGATAGAGTGTGAGGTTTGCTGTCTGTATTTTCCACCTGATAACACAATAAAAACATACATTTTCAGGTTTTTTAGAAGCTGTTGTAGCCATTAGCAGCTCCCGATACAGTTACAAGCCAGGGAGCTAATAGAGCGCCGCTTATAATTGGGCCGGGGCATTTAATAACCTGAGGAACGGAAAGGTGAATGACATTTAAACATGTAACATAAAGATACGCAAAGATCAACAATCAACACAACAGTTGTTAAGTGTGAAATACTGCAAGGAGCCTGCCCTGCAGGCGCAGCTACAACAACAATGTAGTTATCAAGAAAACAAGAGCTTTAACTCATTCACTACCAAGTGATTTTTCCTTAAAACCACTGGAAGGACCCAGTAGTTTTATGGAAAATCACTTTCCATTACCCACACAATAAAAATATACAGAAAGGTCTCTACTTTATGGGCCCTATTACAATCTTCGCGTTAAAAACGCTCGCGCAACGCGTGAATTTGTGCGCCAAGCGTTGAACGTTAACCCGCGGAAATCAACGTTGGAATTACAATCCTCGCGCATTTTTTCTTCAGTCTCGCAATAACGCGCGTAAAACAGACGCGCAGAAATCTGCGCGCAGAAATCTGTGTGCGGGCTGTTTTTTTCCCGCGTTTCAGCCAATCATAATTAAGAACCACAATTATTTCACGTTAAGTTATTGCACCTGTCAAAGTCAATCTGAGCATATATGCTGCTATGCTGCAGCAATAGTAAATGCACACACAGCTTCTCCGTTTCATTGGTTTGGGTATGAGTAGAATGTGTAACTATACTTTGCTGCATTTTATTTTTGGGCTGGTGTATTTCGGTTCGGCCAGGTCGTTCAGATATGCCATTACCACCAGCTTTTAGGAGTTGCTAAAATTATGCGCGCAAAGGCTGTGCGTTAAATCCTGCGCATAGATTGTAATACCATCCACGTACCAGCGTTCATTTGCGTTTGCGCTCACAATGTTAAGTATAGAACGCGCGCAGTAAAGTATGCTCACGCAGGGTTCGCGCAGGCTCACCCACAGTAGACGAATATGCACGTTTGTTGCGCTGACATTGTAGTACGACGTTCAGCGCAAAGGGTTTTACCCCTCGGGTTGATGCATTTTTGCGCTGACGCAAACGTTTGCGCGAAGATTGTAATAGGGCCCAATATGTTCACTGCAGGTAAGAGCCATTTCACAGGCAGAGCGCCCCATCTGGAGGCCACAAAGCGCTATTACATGTAAATGACAGTTTGTGCTCCATTTTTCATTGAAGGCAAAGACAGACCTCCAAGTTTTTCAAACACATTGGCCGTCATGTCCGATGAGTTGAAACTTTAAGAGCACATTCTGCAGCCCATTTGCAATAAACAAAATTCTGTTGCATTGCTCCAAACTCAGACTCGATCGAGCATACTCAATACTGGAGTAGGTGCATTTTAAGATCACTTGATCATGGTAGTAAAAGCTGATAACTCAGCTGAGAATTCTGTCAATCAGATCCTGGGAATTACATTTCCTGGATCACATTGACCGGAACGTTTGTTGTACAAGTGAGCAATCCATGTCTTATTTAGGTATTATAAGGTTATTATTCTAATTCTTCCGGAATGAAATTCATAGATCAGGGTTGGAACCCAAACACACTGCCTTGATTAGGTCAATGATTTTCCATCCTGCAATGCCTTTATGTTACAGATGAGAGCCTTCCATGTGCTCTCCCTCTGCATGAAGGACTAGTACCAGTAGTCATGTAATAAAAAACAAAAAGTGTGAGAACTCAAGATTTCTGGCCATTCATGACACCGGGCGTAATAAAAGATTTTTGGGAGCCACCACAGCTGTGACACTTCTTTTTGTATAAATGACATTCCACGGGCAAATACAGGGAAATTGAAACTCCCCATTCATTCCCAATCTACCTAAGCCTGAGAAAAACTCTTAAATACACATTCTTAGAAAATCGTGTCCAAATTGAAAGATATCGCAGCTTGCCAGTAAATCAGCCGAATGGGAACTACGTTCCTCCTGCTAAAATAGTGAAGGAACTGTGTTCCTGCTGGCCTTGATCCCTGAGTAATACATGTCCAAGATAACAAGTAACAAGGCAGATCAGGCAAGCAGCTACATGATGTCAATGAGATGCATTTGTGGGTGAAGTAAAGGTTGATGAATATGTGAGCGTTTAGTTGTGTGATTTCAATGTACAGTGTAATGTTGTGACAATTTTTTTTACAGAGCAGAAAAGTAGGCACAGCAATAAAACAATACTCAAGATTAGTTTGAATGTCCATACAGACATAAATATGGCATTTAGATACGCTGATGTTTTTTTTTCCAAAGAGTGACATTGTATATCAAAGTACATAACTGTGAAATTTATTTATTTATTTGTAAAAAGGAAATCCAGACAGTGGCAGGAGAAGGTTCAGTTACAGGTATTTATAACACGCTAACATGTCCCATAGCCCTGTATAATGGGAGGCAGAATAACAAATATACATACAAGTTAAACAAACAGAACAGCAGGAGAAAGGACACTGCTCGAGAGCTTACAATCTAAGAGGAGAGGGGTGGCACGTTAGGTGAGAATAAAAAGAGGACCTGAAGCAGCAGGTGCGTGGGGGCTGGGTGTGAAGATGGTGCAAAAAATGTACAGTGGGGGAATCATAGACTGAGCCGATAGGCTTCTCTAAAGTAATGTGTTTTTAGAGACTTCTTGAAGGACTGGAGAGACGGGGAGAGTCTGATGTTGCGGGGGGGAGTTCTATAGAAAGGGGGCAGCTCGGGAGAAGTCTTGAAGGCGAGAGTTGGCGGTGCGGGTACATGGTCAAGATCATTGGAAGAGCGAAGTGGTCGTTACCGGATGTACCTGCTAATAAGGGAGGAGATGTAGGCAGGTGTGGTTATGGAGAGCTTTTTACGTGAGCACCAGTATTTTGAATTGAATTCTAGAGGAAACCGGGAGCCAATGCAGAGATTGACAAAGGGGTGAGGTGTGGGAGGTGCAGGAGGTGAGGTGGATGAACCTGGCACAGGCATTCTTAACAGACTGCAGAGGTTGAATCTGGGATCTCTTAAAGCCAGAGAGAAGGAGGTTACAGTAGTCAAGGCGGGAGATAATAAAAGCTTGGATGAGCACTTAAGTAGAGCCTGAATGAAGACTGGGACAGACGCGTGCAATGTTATTTTTTATGTGGAAGTATCAAGATTTGGTTAATGACTGAATGTGAGCAGTGAAGGTTCACATTAAAGTATCTGTTAATACTGTTTGAATTTCCCATTTTTGAAATGCCGAATTCAGTCCCCATTGCAACATCACTGACACACTCGCTATGGGGCTGCAAGCACGCTCAAATGCTTACAGATTTAGAGTGTTGACAGAACAGGGCTGGAAGAATAAAGCAGGGATTTGCATGTCCTCAGGACAGTAACAACAAGGCAACCGTGTTACCTGATCTTTGACCCCCAAATCACTGCTACTATAGATAATTGCCTCTTAGGAGCCAAGGATCTAACAGTATTAGGTCAGGATTGTCTGGCTTTTGTTTATTCATCTATTTTAAGAATAATGGGATTTAAATGTGTCAGTGCGTCAAGGAAGAGGGATTTTATAGGAGGCATTAGAATTAATATATTCCATTAATACAGATGGCACACATAAGATTTGCTAAGAAGATACATTTTTATTAAGCTGCTACAACAAATTTAAAGGGCCACTACCACCAAAAAAATGAAATGTCCTTATTGTGTTTATTTAATGCTGCTGATATCTTACATGTGTTTTGTTTTATTCTTGTTTATTTAGTTATGAAAATATTTTCTCTAAGGATAGGGTCAAACGAACGCATTATTCGCAGCGACAGTCCAAAAGTGTGTCCGAATGCATTGACGTATTTTTTTCACGGAATGCGTGAAAACGGTCAGACGACGCGCATTTTCGTGCGTGATTTCTTTACGGCTCGTCAATAAAACCCTTTTTGCGTCTGGACGTCATGTAGGCTGGACATTAGCAGCATCTGACGTCTCCTAATCACGCACACACACGCCGCTATGCCGCCGCAGCGCACTCTGTACGTCAGTACTAGCGGTTCTGCATTCTCGAAAAAATGCATTCATTTTCCACTTGCGTTGCGCGGCCGGACTTTCGTGTGGCCGTACTTCATATATTGGCCGTCATTGCCCGTCATTTGCTGCTACTGCGGCCGTGAATAAGTGCGCCTAAACGCACGTTAAAAATGCGTTAGTCTGACCCCAGCCTATATGTGTCACTGGGTGCATCCATTGTGTGATCTTTCATGTTGTAAATTGCCCCCACACACAGTATCTTTACAACAGTTGCTCCTTACTGGGTGGCAATGGCCAAAGAATGGAGTGAATGTGTCAAATCACTGACTCAGATCACTGTATTTTTGGGGATGTATTCAAAGGACATCACCAGCGGGTAGATTAGACGTCTTTAAAGCTTCCTATCATATCTCATTCAGCTGCTTCAGCTCTTATCTCAGGTAGCTGGAGAACACAACATACCTCAGGCTGCCTTATCTAAACATTCCTTCCTCCACCAGTTACAAAGTACACCACCGACTGGTAAATACTGTAGATTAGATAAAAACAGGCACAAAATAAAATGTTTGCACAGATTTTACTAAGTGTTACATTTATGGAGAAAATCCTCAAAATGGAAACAGGAGATAAAAAAAACTAACTTTATGTTTTCTTTTTTCACTCAATTACTTTCACAAAGAAAAAACACAGCAGCATCTGTTTTATAATGTGTTTGATAATGTTGTTTTATTTGTAATGCAAACGTAATCTAGTTGCAGTTTATGTAAATGGTTGTGCCCCTTTAGCTGTGATTTCATTTGAAACATTTGAATATTCCTACACATGGATACAAATACAAAGTATGTTTATATAAACTATAGAACCTTTCTTCATGAGCACATTTTAAAATTTTGCTTTGAAAAATGAAAGGGTACCATCAGAGGCAGCTCTGTAGTTAGGTAAAATAGGTGGTTGCCTAATGCCTCACTCAAATGGGGGCCCTCACGTGATGGATTTTATATGGAATGTCATTGTGCTAAAAATTATGGGGCATATTCTGGAACTCAAATCGAAAATTTAATTAGTTTGCAACAAGCGATTCTCATTTGCAATGATGCAGCATAGCTTCAAATCGTGTTAACACTATAATCGTCAGAAAACAAATCACCTACAGTGGGAATAAAGTATAAAAATCTAATTAGAGTTACAACTGTAAGAACAATATCAGGGTTATTCAAAGAGAATCGAAAAGCCACCGCACGTTCGGTGACTTTTCGTTCTCTTCAATTCAGTTTGATTTGGCGATCCCATTTTGGCGACCCTGCGGTGTATTCAGCAAGCACCACCGGGCCGCCGAAATGCAGGGAAAAGTCACCGCAAACCCGCCGAAAGCTCACCGGAAAACAAGGGCGAATGCACACCGAAACCCGCAAAAACATCTGGATTAACCTGCCGAAAACGCCGGAAAAACCCGAGCAGGAGCCGATCACACGCAGCGCAGCCGCCGGAAAAAGTCGACACCGCAGACGAATACAGTGAATAAATTAGAAAAACAGTTTGCTTGAATGTTTGAAATATGAAACGCTGTTTGCAAAGAAACTACTGAGCGAAAATGTCTGAAATTTACATATGAGGTGCAAGGAATGATAATAAAAAGGACTGTTACAGAAAAAATAACTAAAGTTTAAAAAAAAAAAATCGGATTTTGTTTTAAAAAAAATCCATAAAAATGCTTAAAATATCCTAAAAAATCTATAAATAAAGAGACTTTTTACTGCAGAATATTATAATCAATGGTTTATTAGATATTGAATTAAAATGGGAATATTTTTAACATGGAAGCCTATGGGATTCGCCTGAATAAATCTGCCGCATGAAGCCACCAAATGGCAGGGCAATTCGGCAACTTTTCACTGCTGGTTTTTGCTCTCTGAATAGCCGAAGCAGTGCTTCTCTATGGGGATTCACTGCCCTCGAACAGGCAACGAACAGGCACCGTATGTGCAGGCAATTCTCCAGGATTTGGCGAATTGCCTGCTCTCTGGATAGCCGAATGGCCAAGAACGCTGATTTTCAGCATTCAGTTCCCTTTCGGCAGCCATTCGGATCTCTTTGAATAACCCTGTATATGTTAAAATACATTATATAGTTAAATAAATCTCTTTGAATTGAAGAGTGAGTGTTGGGGGGATTTGGTCAGTGACCACAGTATAAACATTGACACTTTTGTTCAATAACTAATGGAACCCAGATATGTAAAGCATATTAAAACGTTATAATAGTTATTGGAATTAGTGATTGGACACACAGACACTCTGCCTCTCTGAGAAATACATTAAAAAAAACATATGCCATTACTAATGATTACTCGAAATGAGATCTGTTAATCATGGAAGGATAATTCTGAATTCCCTGTCATATTTAATTGTAATTTACATCAGCATTCCGCGATAACTCTTTATTATTTGACCCATTTGTTAATTTTTCTTCTTAACTAGAATATAATGTCATAATCTCATACGATCTAGGATGTGGTAAGGCTGCATGGCCCTGATTACAGGGACTGGGCATCATTTATCATTAGAATTTGTCACATCATTCACAGTTTCGGTGATGCAGCTGCTCCATCCACAGGAAAAATGATTATCTGACACCCTTGCTACATTTCATGTCACTCAGCATTCTGCTACACCATGCTGCTGCTTTGAAAATAGCACTTTCATGTTTGTTAGTCAGTAGACATGTGCAATTCTTTTCGTAACGAATAGGTTTTTGTACGATTTTTTACTTATTCGGAGATTCGGACCTAATCCGAAAAAAACGAATAAAAGAAGGAACAAAAATAACTAAAATCTGGCAATCTGAATAGACAACAGAACGAAAATACAAAAATTCGAAAAACCAAATAGACGAAAGACTGAAAATCCGAATCAGCGGAGGAACGAAAAGATTAAAAATAATGAATGCACTATATTTATTTTGGATTCATTCTGACCTATTCGATTTTTCGGATGGGCGGTGTTATTGTCTATCTCTGGCCAATCAGCTTGTTCTTTTTGTGTCTGAGAAAGACTACATTCCAGAGAAGGGCGGTGTTTTTAACTTGTTTTCTGTAGTTGGACGTGTGAGACTGAGACACTAACTGGAAGTATTACTGGTCAAGCTCTCTGATTGGCTGCACTGACAGGAAAGTCTGTGTGTAAGTGCATTGTGCAGCAATTAATAAAATTAGTTTGTTCCTAAATCGCCAGGCTAAAGAACACAATACATAGGATTAAATAAAAACTGTTTTGAAACCATTAATGTGCAATAACCGGCTGGGTGGAGTAGAGGTAACATCACTGCTCTATAACCGTGGAGACTTTGTAGACACAGGTTCGATCCGGGCAAGAGCACCTCTCCAGTAAATGTCCTTGGCAAGACACCTAACGGTACATACTCACCACCCAGGACATACTTGAAAACGAGAGAAATCTCAATGTATCCTTCCTGGTAAAATACTTTCTCAAAAAAAAAAATACCAGACCAACTAAAACCAGTTTATATTTAGTGACGCGTACAATGAATGAACCCTGAATCCGAATAACATAATGTATCCGAAAAATACAAAGACATATACGAATGACACAATAATACGAATTAAATGTTCTTACGAATGAGACATTTCAAACAAAAACTAATGATCCGAAGTAACGCATGATCCGAATATAACAAACGAACCGAAAACCCAAACGAAAATCTGAACACAACGAAAAATGTCACTTAACGAATTGAAACATAACGAAACGAAAATTTTCGACATGCACGTGTCTAGTAGTCAGTTCGTATGTTTTAATTTCCTTTTCCTGTTGGTTATTCTTCTGGATTGGGCTACCCGAAAAAAGTGTTCATTAATAAAAAAAAAAGAGTCCGTTAGATAAAGGAAGTGATGTACAGTCGTGTTCAAAATTATTCAACCCCCACTGAAATTGAGTGTTTTGGCCAGTTTGAAATTGATTTTGATCATTCAGTCATCTTGCTTACAATTAAATCAAAGAGGCACGTGTAGGTCAGACAAATATAACATAACATTTATAATGAAATAACCACAAATGTATTTTCTGTGCTCACATCATTATCAGTTTTATTCAACCCCAAGTGACATTCAATCTTAGTACTTAGTACAACATCCTTTTACAGTTATAACAGCTTTTAAACGTGAAGCATAGCTTGACACAAGTGTCTTGCAGCGATCTACGGGTATCTTCGCCCATTCGTCATGGACAAAAGCCTCCAGTTCAGTCACATTCTTAGGCTTGCGCACTGCAACTGCTTTCTTTAAGTCCCACCAGAGGTTCTCAATCGGATTTAAGTCAGGTGACTGCGATGGCCACTCCAAAATGTTCCAGCCTTTAATCTGCAACCATGCTCTAGTGGACTTGGAGGTATGCTTGGCATCATTGTCCTGTTGAAAGGTCCAATGTCTCCCAAGCCTCAGGTTTGTGACGGACTGCATCACATTGTCATCCAATATCTCCTGGTACTGAAGAGAATTCATGGTACCTTGCACACGCTGAAGCTTCCCTGTACCTGCAGAAGCAAAACAGCCCCAAAGCATGATTGACCCCCCGCCATGCTTCACAGTAGGCAAGGTGTTCTTTTCTTCATAGGCCTTGTTCTTCCTCCTCCAAACATAGCGTTGATCCATGGGCCCAAACAGTTCTAATTTTGTTTCATCAGTCCACAGAACACTATCCCAAAACTTCTGTGGTTTGTCCACATGACTTTTGGCATACTGCAGTTGACTCTTCTTATTCTTTGGAGACAGCAAGGGGGTGCGCCTGGGAGTTCTCGCATGGAGGACTTCATTACGCAGTGTGCGCCGTATTGTCTGAGCTGAAACTTCAGTACCCACATCTGACAAATCTTTTCTCAGTTCCTCAGCAGTCACACGGGGACTTTTCTCCACTCTACGCTTCAGGTAGCGCACAGCAGTCGAAGTCAGCATCTTCTTTCTGCCACGACCAGGTAGCGTTTCAACAGTGCCCTTTGCCTTGAATTTGCGAATGATGCTTCCTATGGTCTCTCTTGGTATGTTTAACATCTTTGCAATCTTCTTATAGCCATTGCCCTTCTTGTGAAGAGTAATCACCTCTTGTCTTGTCTTCCTGGACCATTCTCTTGACTTCACCATGTTTGTAACCACACCAGTAAATGTCTAGAAGGAGCTGAGTATCACAGTCATTTTAAAGCTGCCTAATTGGTGCTTATTATGCTTTATTGCTGCTCCGTGACATCCACAGGTGTTTTCAATACCTGATTGAAAACACTTGAATGAACCTCTGTTCTTCAGAGTGGTGGTCTTTAAGGGGTTAAATAATTGTGTCAATGAAGAATTCACAAAAGAAACATTTACTACTGTATTACAAAACCAATTGATGTCATTTTAGTTGCATATGGTTCTTTAAAAAGTCCTTGTAGGATTTCATTCTGAATACAATTACAAATGTACACTAAATTCCCTAAAACCCTTTACAGCATTGGGGGTTGAATAATTTTGAACACAACTGTAATTGTCAGGAGCTTTTTGTAGTCCAGTACGTCCATCCGGGTACATTTTCTGTTGAGGTGACACATGTGACACTTAACCTTATTAAGTCATTACTTTCTGTCCATGGTTGAGTTGTGAAGGTGTCAAGGTAAAGACAATTGTGTGCGTCTCCTGTTTCTTGTGTTGCAACAAGCGTTATGGATAGTCTTTTGAAAAACATATGTGGTCATGTTTCAACCAATATTTTATTCAAATAAAAATACTGGGCCAAACAGGAAAATTTAAAAATTATGCCATTTCGAGAAAAATACTGGATGGTAAAACACCCAACAAAGCATATTTTTGGCCAGCATTGTATTGATTTTAAAAAATATTCCTGTTTTAAAATCCAATGTTACCCTGTCACAGTCATCCCAGATCTATTGTTCCTCTGCCCTTTGTCTCCCCTCTGATTGAGCCGATGCCCTATTCTTCTCACCTCCTATTAAGCCACTATGCTATCACCTTTAATTGCATTGTATTGGTGGCATTTGGTGCTGACATAGAAAACTTTCTACTGAGCCTGTTTCAGGGTATGGGCCTGGAGCTACAGCTTCAATAGCCACTATGTTAATCTGGCCCTTAATATATTTCCTCTTGGTTGTGCAGACAATCATTAATTAATGGGACACTTAAAGCACACAGAGGATTGTTCCTGTGTCCTGTCATCATACGTTTATGCATGAAGTAATGTGTATAAACCACCAGAGCTGTATTTCCACCTCCACATCCTGTGTGTGACATCATTAGGAGAAGCTATTCTTCTCCATAACCATACAAACAAGGCCTGTTAGCTTACAAGTACTCTCATATATATACAGTTGTGTTCAAAATTATTCAACCCCCAATGCTGTAAAGGGTTTTAGGCAATTTAGCGTACATTTGTAATTGTATTCAGAATGAAATCCTACAAGGACTTTTTAAAGAACCATATGCAACTAAAATGACATCAATTGGTTTTGTAATACAGTAGTAAATGTTTCTTTTGTGAATTCTTCATTGACACAATTATTCAACCCCTTAAAGACTACCACTCTGAAGAACAGAGGTTCATTCAAGTGTTTTCAATCAGGTATTGAAAACACCTGTGGATGTCACGGAGCAGCAATAAAGCATAATAAGCACCAATTAGGCAGCTTTAAAATGACTGTGATACTCAGCTCCTTCTAGACATTTACTGGTGTGGTTACAAACATGGTGAAGTCAAGAGAATGGTCCAGGAAGACAAGAGAAGAGGTGATTACTCTTCACAGGAAGGGCAATGGCTATAAGAAGATTGCAAAGATGTTAAACATACCAAGAGAGACCATAGGAAGCATCATTCGCAAATTCAAGGCAAAGGGCACTGTTGAAATGCTACCTGGTCGTGGCAGAAAGAAGATGCTGACTTCGACTGCTGTGCGCTACCTGAAGCGTAGAGTGGAGAAAAGTCCCCGTGTGACTGCTGAGGAACTGAGAAAAGATTTGTCAGATGTGGGTACTGAAGTTTCAGCTCAGACAATACGGCGCACACTGCGTAATGAAGGCCTCCATGCAGGCCCGTCTTTAATATTGATTGGACCCTGGGCAAACATTTTCTTGGGCCCCCCCCACCCAAAAGCCCTGCCCACCGCATAACTACCCAACACTTTCAAGAGCTCCACAGCAATAAAACTCACAGTACTGTGCAATGTGTGTGTATGTGTATGTGTGTGTATCACAGAGCTCTGCTGCAATAGAACTCACAGCAATGTTCACTGTATGAGCGTATCACAGCTCCAAAGCGATAAAACTCACAGCAATGTGTGGTGTATGAACGTATCAGAGCTGCACAGCAATAAAACTAACAGCATATATGAACGTATCTCAGAGCTCCACAGAAATAACTCACTGTAATGTGTAGCGTGTATTCAACCCCCCCCAGCCCCAGTATATCAATTTATTAAAACCCCCCAAGCCCCAGTATATCAATTTATTCACCCCAAGCCCCAGTATATCAATTTATCCCCCTCCAAGCCCCAGTATATCAATTTATCCCCCCTCCAAGCCCCAGTATATCAATTTATTCACCCCCAAGCCCCAGTATATCAATTTATCCCCCTCCAAGCCCCAGTATATCTATTTATCCCCCTCCAAGCCCCAGTATATCAATTTATCCACCCCTCCAAGCCCCAGTATATCAATTTATCCCCCTCCAAGCCCCAGTATATCAATTTATCCACCCCTCCAAGCCCCAGTATATCAATTTATCCCCCTCCAAGCCCCAGTATATCAATTTATCCCCCTCCAAGCCCCAGTATATCAATTTATCCCCCTCCAAGCCCCAGTATATCAATTTATCCCCCTCCAAGCCCCAGTATATCAATTTATCCCCCCTCCAAGCCCCAGTATATCAATTTATCCCCCTCCAAGCCCCAGTATATCAATTTATCCACCCCTCCAAGCCCCAGTATATCACTTTATCCCCCTCCAAGCCTCAGTATATCAATTTATCCGCCCCTCCAAGCCTCAGTATATCACTTTATTCACCCCCAGGCCCCAATATATCAATTTATCCACCCCTCCAAGCCCCAGTATATCAATTTATTCACCCCCAAGCCCCAGTATATCAATTTATCCCCCCTCCAAGCCCCAGTATATCAATTTATCCCCCTCCAAGCCCCAGTATATCACTTTATCCACCCCTCCAAGCCCCAGTATATCAATTTATCCCCCTCCAAGCCCCAGTATATCAATTTATCCACCCCTCCAAGCCCCAGTATATCAATTTATCCCCCTCCAAGCCCCAGTATATCAATTTATCCCCCCTCCAAGCCCCAGTATATCAATTTATTCCACCCCAAGCCCCAGTATATCAATTTATCCCCCCTCCAAGCCCCAGTATATCTATTTATTCCCCTCCAAGCCCCAGTATATCAATTTATCCCCCTCCAAGCCCCAGTATATCAATTTATCCCCCCTCCAAGCCCCAGTATATCAATTTATCCACCCCTCCAAGCCCCAGTATATCACTTTATCCCCCCTCCAAGCCTCAGTATATCAATTTATCCGCCCCTCCAAGCCTCAGTATATCACTTTATTCACCCCCAGGCCCCAATATATCAATTTATTCAACCCCCCTCCCCAAGGGCCTACATTGTGTCTCCTCATCTGCCGGCCCTCATCCATTACAGTCCTCCTTCCTCTTAATTAACTTTAAAACAAAAAACATATACAAACATATATATTGGATATATAATTTCCGATATCCAATTACAAAGATTTTAATCAAATGCTGGCCCTCTAGCACCAGTATATACAATCTGGTCAAGCGATTAGAAGCATTAAAATTATTGAAGACTGACATACATAATAAAATCGCTGCCTGTTAACAACTGACCGAGAAATAGTGTGCTGGCCTGCCTTTGCAGGGAATCCTTCTAGACCCGGCGGCACTATGGTCTTCAGAGTCTGACTCCTGCGAGTAATGTGCTGGCTGAGCGGCTGCTGGTCTCCTCCGTTGTGCTGTGCAGCCACCAGTGAGACGTGCGGGGATGTGCTGCACCTGCGCGACGCCTCGCGTCACGTGGTAGGTACCGAGGGCGGCGCCAATACAGCGTGAGTGTTCACTGGGAGGCACGCACGCTGCAGCAGCTAGCAGCACGGCCCCTCACTCAGTCAGTCAGATGGTGACGACAGGCAGGGGGCCCGCAGCGCAGTGTGACAGTCGGACTTCGTGTAAAATCAGCACCGGATTCATACCGGAGTTGAAAATTAACAAGTCGGATTCGGTGATAGGCATTTATGCGGGCCCAAGGGGCAGCTGCTTTGGGCCCCTCAGCAATGACTGGGCCCGGGGCAGCTGCCCCTTTTGCCCCGCGTTAAAGACGGCCCTGCCTCCATGCCAGAACTCCCAGGCGCACCCCCTTGCTGTCTCCAAAGAGTAAGAAGAGTCGACTGCACTATGCCAAAAGTCATGTGGACAAACCACAGAAGTTTTGGGATAGTGTTCTGTGGACTGATGAAACAAAATTAGAACTGTTTGGGCCCATGGATCAACGCTATGTTTGGAGGAGGAAGAACAAGACCTATGAAGAAAAGAACACCTTGCCTACTGTGAAGCATGGCGGGGGGTCAATCATGCTTTGGGGCTGTTTTGCTTCTGCAGGTACAGGAAGCTTCAGCGTGTGCAAGGTACCATGAATTCTCTTCAGTACCAGGAGATATCGGATGACAATGTGATGCAGTCCGTCACAAACCTGAGGCTTGGGAGACGTTGGACCTTTCAACAGGACAATGATCCCAAGCATACCTCCAAGTCCACTAGAGCATGGTTGCAGATTAAAGGCTGGAACATTTTGGAGTGGCCATCGCAGTCACCTGACTTAAATCCGATTGAGAACTCTGGTGGGACTTAAAGAAAGCAGTTGCAGTGCGCAAGCCTAAGAATGTGACTGAACTGGAGGCTTTTGCCCATGACGAATGGGCGAAGATACCCGTAGATCGCTGCAAGACACTTGTGTCAAGCTATGCTTCACGTTTAAAAGCTGTTATAACTGTAAAAGGATGTTGTACTAAGTACTAAGATTGAATGTCACTTGGGGGTTGAATAAAACTGATAATGATGTGAACACAGAAAAGACATTTGTGGTTATTTCATTATAAATGTTATGTTATATTTGTCTGACCTACACGTGCCTCTTTGATTTAATTGTAAGCAAGATGACTGAATGATCAAAATCAATGTCAAACTGGCCAAAACACTCAATTTCAGTGGGGGTTGAATAATTTTGAACACAACTGTATATAATAAGTTGTGGTAGTCCAGATACCAAAATCCCCAGGGTATAGTAGTACGTAGTGTTTCTTTATTATATTGGATTAACGTTACATTTAAATGACAAGCTTCAGAGAGTATTACTCTCTTCTTCAGGTCTGGAAGCTTTACTGAGCAAAATCATAGAATAGAACTGGTGTGGGTTTATATGTATCTGAGGTCTGGTGTGGGTATATATGTATCTGAGGTCTGGTGTCGGTTTATATATATCTGAGGTCTGGTGTGGTTATACATGTATCTGAGCTCTGGTGTGGTTATACATGTATCTGAAGTCTGGTTTGGGTATACATGTATCTGAGGTCTGGTGTCGGTTTATATATATCTGAGGTCTGGTGTGGTTATACATGTATCTGAGCTCTGGTGTGGTTATACATGTATCTGAAGTCTGGTTTGGGTATACATGTATCTGAGGTCTGGTGTCTGTGTGCAGTCTGGGTGTGTACAATGGGTAAATGGGGTTTCTTGCCATACTTTTTAATTCTTTTCCATAAACTTTCAGCAAAATCCTAAATTATTTATTGGAAAGCGGTCACATGACATTAAATAAAAGTATCTGTAATCGGTATCAGTGAGTACCTGAAAAAAATAACGCTACTCGTACTCCGTTTTACAAAAATGGTATGTATCATAAATGATGAATCCATTTTGCACAGTAAGAAATTCAATATGACTTCGAGAAATTGTTCCCAACGCAATCCTCATAAACTTAGAAATTATTAGGATTTGAAGGGGTCTTACCCAGAAATGTCTTCACATGGACAAATCATTATGATTCCTACGGAGCGGCTGGAACTCAATACTCTCTAATATGCGGGAAAAATAAGAATAATAAACAGATCCTGGTGAGTGCAACTTCTTGCACTACATAAGAAAAAACTACAGAAGAAATGTAGGCGTTGCAAAGGACTCCCAGGGATTTATCCACAAAAAGCCACCTAGAATAATGAAAAGAGAATGCTGTAAAGAAAACACGGGGGCCACACTTTGCCTGGTTTCAGAAGCAATTAAGCTTGTTTGCATGTCTCTAATTAGGAGATTCGGAGCATGTATGTCCTCCAGGCCGTAATTCGTAAACCTGTCAGGCTACAGTTCCATGTCAGATTTAAGGAACCTGATTTGGTGTGTTGCAGTTGTTTCACTGGGTGAACTGGAAATCCGATGCCCTGCATGCATACTGCAGATAAGACTGTGAAAGAACACGGTCTGCATGAATAATTCAATGTGATCCTTTACGCAGCTTGAGAAAACCCGATACATGTCACAGTCCATGTAATTACAAAGTGATCAGAAGACGAAAGCTATGGACTCAGGCCATGCAATAAACTCTAACAGGACAATCCACTAACCACAGTAGCTTAACGTTGTGACAAAGGTTATTGCAACAATGATAAACTTTGGCATTTCCCAAAAGGGAAGTTCAAATTGCAGCATGAGAAGCTACTCTAATGGAACGCTGATGTTTATCAACGTTGCAACAAAGATGACTATATCGCCGTTACTTGCAAAAGCGGTAAACTAGAGTGTGTAGTGAACATAGGCGTGTGCAGGGGGTGTGCAGAGTGTGCCTGGGCACACCCTAATCAAATAACTTGTTTTTAACCTCCTTTTTTATATTTTATATGTCAGAATCTGGACCATTTATTCAGCCCCCTGGTGGTGTTAGAGTAAGTTGTAACCCCGAGCCACACTCGGACTGGAGACCTGTCCCTGTGCTCCCTCACTGTCCAACAGTCACCTCCGGCCGATCGCGGCGACCTGCTTCCTGGTTCCCTTCTTGCGAGAAGGTAACCAGGAAGCAGGATGCCGCGATCGGACAGAGGAGAATGTGATTGCGGGAGGTCAGCCTGGGAGCACAGGTACAGGTATGTATGCAGCCCAAGTGTGGCTCGGGGGTTACCACTCTCAGCAGTGAAAACTGCCAGGGAGGTTAAGATATATTATTATTTTTTATTTTTTTTACACACCGCTGGCCTCGAACTCGTGGTGCAATAGTATAAATAACCGAAACGGGTTTGGATGATAAAAACTAGTTTGACACACTGCAAATGATTGAAATCCAAATGGAAATTTACTTATTTTTTTTTTACATCGAATTCTGTGATGACATGTCTTATACAAATAGTAATGAGATATTTTCCATGAATGCGTGTGTGTATAATATATATATTTATTAGGTACACACGTGTGTTATGTCTATTAATTATCATCTATCTTTAATTAATTATTTCTTTTAAACGTTTAAAAGAGTGGACTTCTTTAGAATCAAATACTCACAGGGTTATTCAGAGAGAGGTGAAAACCTTGAGAATTGCCAGGACAATGAACAATCTAGACCAAATAGCCAATCCGAAAAGTGAGATAAATGGGAGAATTTTTCTGGTTTGACTATTTTGACCTAGACTTTTCAATTCTCCAGTCATTCTCAAGGTTTTCACCTCTTTCTGAATAGCCCTGTCAATGGGTTATTATTCAGTAAGGAGAGAACTTGCTATCGAACAGTGCAATTTCATGGCAGTTCCTATATTCATTAACCGTCAATTCGCCAAATACTGGCGAATTGACAGGGAAATACAGTGCGGTTTGCTACAGATCGCCTCAATACGGTGATCTTTGGCGGCAGCGAAATTGTCCCATAGAGAAGTAATGATTATTCTATTCAGAGAACGACGAACTGCACTAAAATGTCAGTGAAATTACCTGATCTTTGGTCATTCATTTTTTTTCAGGTTTAAACAGGTGAATCCCATAGGATTCAATGTAAAACAAAATTACCATTTTTATTCAATCGTTTATTCTTTTCATTTTCAGCAACCCGTCTTTTTATTTATTTATTTTTTGGAACATTTATTTTGTATTTTTTTTAGACGAAACTTTTGATTCCCAATTTCTCTATAAAAGTATTTTTTGTTATTCTGTACAAGGTGGAAAGCCTGCCCAGAGGGCAGTCTATTGTGGATATACTGCCCTCAGCTCGTGGATACTGCCCTCAACTCGTGGATACTGCCCCCAGCACGTGGATACTGCCCCCAGCTCGTGGATACTGCCCCCAGCACGTGGATACTGCCCCCAGCACGTGGATACTGCCCCCAGCTCGTGGATACTGCCCTCAGCACGTGGATACTGCCCCCAGCACGTGGATACTGCCCCCAGCACGTGGATACTGCCCCCAGCTCGTGGATACTGCCCTCAGCACGTGGATACTGCCCCCAGCACGTGGATACTGCCCCCAGCACGTGGATACTGCGCCCAGCTCGTGGATACTGCCCCCAGCTCGTGGATACTGCCCCCAGCTCGTGGATACTGCCCTCAGCACGTGGATACTGCCCTCAGCTCGTGGATACTGCCGCCAGCACGTGGATACTGCCCCCAGCACGTGGATACTGCCCCCAGCTCGTGGATACTGCCCCCAGCTCGTGGATACTGCCCTCAGCTCGTGGATACTGCCCTCAGCTCGTGGATACTGCCCTCAGCACGTGGATACTGCCCTCAGCACGTGGATACTGCCCCCAGCTCGTGGATACTGCCCCCAGCTCGTGGATACTGCCCTCAGCTCGTGGATACTGCCCCCAGCTCGTGGATACTGCCCTCAGCTCGTGGATACTGCCCTCAGCACGTGGATACTGCCCCCCAGCTCAGACCCCAGACCAGACATGGGGCGGCTGTTCGAATGCTCTATCGGCATTCGGACAGCCGCCCCATGAGCTCCGCATACTTACCGTTCCGAGCGGCGAAGTGAAAGTTTCCCCGCTTCCGGTCGTTGAAGGACCCAAGCCGCGGTCACGTGGGACTCCCACGTGACCGCAGCTTGGGTCCTTCAAAGAGCGGAAGCGAGGGAACTTTCCCTTCGCCGCTCGGGGGTTGGATGCGCACGGCAGCCGGGTAGAGGCTGCGAGCGCAGCCTCTACCCGGCTGCTGTGTGCATCTTGTAACCGCCGCGGCGAGCGCACAGCCGGCTCGTGCCGCGGCGGTTGCATGCGCGCGCAACCAACCGCCGCTGGTTGCGCGCGCATGCGCAGAGTAAGGCTTGGCGACGGACACGCCAAGCCTTACTCAATTATAGTATAGATCAGACCATTTTATTATTTTTTATTTGTTTACACACATTTTAATGCATTTTTTTGGTTTACACACCTATTAGGCCTGTGTCAGACGAACGCAGTGATCACGTCCGTGTTGCCGCACAGACGTCCGTCGTAGCATAGAATCATGATCAATAGAGACCCACACACGAAGCACGTCCGCACCGAACTGCGCATGCACAACGCACGTGGCAAACGGACGCAAGTTAGGCAAGAACGTAAAACCGCTACCAGGGACGCCAGAGCGCGCCACATCCGCGTAGCGTTCTGTGTGA
Source organism: Leptobrachium leishanense (assembly GCA_009667805.1). Taxonomy (NCBI): domain Eukaryota; kingdom Metazoa; phylum Chordata; class Amphibia; order Anura; family Megophryidae; genus Leptobrachium; species Leptobrachium leishanense. The sequence goes on from CM019067.1 coordinate 288,556,237, forward strand.
GTGATGAGATGTCAGACGCAGCGCATTTGCGACGTCCAGCACCTTGACGCACAAAATGCCTTTTGATATCCTTTTTCATATTAATTTTGTTTCCCATATTTCCCTTTTTTTCTAGAAGCTTTGTCTATTCAGGGAACAAAAACCAGCAGTGAAAAGTTGCCGAATTGCCCTGCTGTTCAGTGGTTTCATTCAACAGGTTTATTCAGGAGAATCCCATAGGCTTCAATGTTAAAAATATTCCTGTTTTAATTCAATATCTAATAAACCGTTCATTATAAAATTCTGCAGTAAAGAGTCTCTTTATTTATAGATTTTTTAGGATCTTTTAGGCATTTTTCAGGATTTTTTTGCGAATTTCTTTTCCGTTTTTTTTTTCTTTAAGGCTGCTGTCAGACGAGCGTAGTGTTCACGTCCGTGATTACGCCTAAAAGTACGTCCGTGATAGCATGACAGGAAGCCCATTGGAGCCCGACACATGAAGTACGTCCGCACTGAACTGCGGACGCACAACGGCCGCGGCAAACGGACGCAAGGCAGGCAAGAACGTACTACCGCTAGAACGGCCGCACAAAGTGCGCTGCGTCCGCAACGTCCGCATAGCTTTGTGTGTGAGTGATGGAACGTGGTCAGACGGACTGCATTTATACGTCCAGCATTTTTCACGGACAAAATGGTTTTGCTTTTTAATTTATTTTCCCTCCTACATCCGTCAAAATATACGTCAGTGAATAAACGGACTGTGTGGCCACTACTGTGTCTTCCGTACTGAAGTATGTCTGTGTGCACGGACGTACAGTCCATAGAAATCACGCTCGTCTGACCCTAGCCTAAATCGTTTTTTCTTTTTTCTGTAACAGCTTTTTATTATCATTCATTGGATCTTATATGTAAATTTCAGACATTTTCGTTCTGTAGTTTCTTTGCAAACAGCGTTTTACTTTCAAACATTCAAGCATACTGTTTTGTTTTTTTTCACTCCATTCGTCTGCGGTGCCGGCTTTTTCCGGCGGCTGCTCTGAGCTGTGATCAGCGGCTGCTCGGGTTTCTCCGGCGTGTTCAGCGGGGTTAATCCAGATGTTTTTGCAGGTTTCGGTGTGCCTTCGCCGGGTTTTGCGATGAGTTTTCGGTGGGTTTGCGGCGGCTTTTCCCTGCACTACGACAGCCCTGTGGTCAGGGGCGGATCCAAGGGGGGGCAACGGGGCAATTGCCCCCCCCCCGAGATTATGATTCTGATAAATTTACATTTACTGCCTCTTTCATCTCAGCAACAGACTTAGTGCATTGTCGGGCCGGCCAAACTGAAGCAGCGCGCGCCGCGACCCGCGGCGCGCTCTGCCTGGTGCCTGCCTGCCCATTATCATCTCTCTCTGTGTCTGACTGTGCTGTCTAAAATTTTATTTAACTCTGATTGTCCGCTCCGTTCACGGCCCTCACTCACGGCCACGCTGGCTGCTGGGCCAGGCTTGCCACCGGCCCGCCGCACTGACTCAAAGCGAGCGAGGCAGCAGCGAGCAGGAAGGAAGAACAGGAAGTGAGGAGCGAGGCGAGCGCCAGCCATGCCCAGCAGCCCAGCCCCACGTCACTAGCTCAGTCACGTGTCAATCCGGGGCGGGCGCTGGACTGGTGGTGATGTGACTGGTCACATGGTGAGTGTCACATGGGCGGGAAAGCTAGCAGGAGGCGCCACATTGTCTCTGGCTCTGCTGTGTGCTGCGCAGCAGCCTGCCAGTTAGTGTCAGTGCTGTGGCTAAGTCCGCTGGCCTGCTGCGAGTGCGTGCGCACGCCACTCGCCCAGCGTCAGCGGCACAGTCACACTGCAGACTGCACTCGAGTAAGAGACACTGAAGAGAAGACACAGTCAAAGACGGTGAGTGAATGATAAATGGTGATTGTGCCTGCCTGCCCTGCCTGCCCTCATCTTCATGCCCTCCAGCCAGCCAGTGCCAGTGTGCCACTGCCCAGTGCCCGCCCAGGTCAGGGCCCACCCAGACCAGTGACCCGGCCGAGCGGCCGCCCGAGCCGAGTCTCTCGAGAGTGAGACCGAGTGACCCACTGACTGAGTGTCCAGACTCCAGAGTGACCGGTCCATGATCATGTCATCATGATCAGATTCCAGCCCAAGCAGGCCCCCCCCTATTTTTATTTTCAGTCATTGCCCCTCCCGAGACTAGGCTCTGGATCCGCCCCTGCCTGTGGTGCTTGCTGAATACACCGCAGGGTCGCCAAAATGGGATCGCCAAATCACACCGAATTGAAGAGAACGAAAAGTCACCGAACGTGCGGTGACTTTTCGATTCTCTTTGAATAACCCTGTATGTTTTTTTATAGGTGGGAAAAAATGCTGAAGTGCTTTTTGCAACCCTGGTCCTCTGGTACCTCTAAGAGGCCAGATTTTAAGGATTCCCTTGGGGAAATGCAGATTGAATTCTGCAATCACTGAGCAATAAATCCTATCCCCTGTGCTGTGCTTCACATATCTGCAAACCTGACCTGTTAGGGAGACCCAAGGGCCAGGGCTGGGAAACACTGCTGTGTATTAATTACTCCTCTTCGTAACAGAGGTGGATCAGCACCCCCAGCTGTCAGAATTATTGACTTGTACTAATAATTCGCTGTCATTCACAACATCTAAACAATCTGACTATGGACTCCAAAGCAGATAAGGAACTCTTTATTACAAATTGAAAGTAAAGTGCTCTTTGCGTTATAAAACTCTTTTGAGATAAGGGATTCACTCTGAGGTCCCGTTCACACTGTGCGATTTATCACACGGATTTTGCCGCGACGTCGCAGCAAAATCTGCGCGATGTCGCGCTGTGTAGCTTTTCCAATGCATATCAATGGAGCTGTTCACATCTTGCTGCGCGATGTTGCGTGACGTCGCATGTCACGCGTCGCAGAAGCATGTTGCTGGTACATGACCCTTTTTTTGTGATTTGCTATCTGCGATTTTTATTGGTGATGCTTTGCAAAAATCGCACAAAACAGCGATGTCGCGCGGCATTATCGCACCATGTCGCGAATATGAAAATCGCGCGGGAAGTCGCGCGATTTTCAAATCGCACAGTGTGAACAGGGCCTAAAGCCAGCGGGGGCAGCACAACTCCGCACCCTGAGCATTTCTTGTAGAATCCTTTAGAATCTGTTCAGACGCATGGAAATATTATACTTGTTAACCTGTGTCAAATTACATTTTGTCTGTGCTGAAAAATAATAAAAACCACAATAGCACATTTGTTTTAACAGTAGACTTTTATTTTTTGTTTCGCACGTTCCATTTTAATGTTATAAAATGTTCCTATACTGAACTTTACAACATATATAGTAAAAGAATTTTATTGACATACTGCAAATAAAGTGATTTTTTTTTTATAGTTTTCCTTCCTGGGTTTTGTTTTTTTTTATCACCACGTTATGTCAACTCCTAAAGATGTTTTCAGTTTTCCGTTCCCTACGTTAAAAGCAGGAAGATATCTTTTTTTTTTGTTAACCTGCAAAACAAATAAATGAAATGTTAATAAAGGGGAAAAAAGAGTTAACATTTCATTAGCCACCTGTTTCATTACACTGTGCATCTCGGGAATATTTATCAAAGGGATACCGTAGATACTCGAGTATAAGGCGACCCGAATATAACGCGTTGGATAGAGATTTATTATGGAAATGAGAGAATACTCAAGACTCGAATATAACGCAATGAACAAAATTTTCCCTTACTGGTAAACAATTAAAATCCTTCGAGGTTCTCTTAACACAGTCAGGCTCCCCCTCAGGTCAGGGTGCTCTGCTCTAGAATTATGGCAGTTGTTACTAAGTATGAAGCCGCCGGCCACTCATCTTCTTTACTAGCGATTAGATGGCCGGCGGATGTGAACGATTGGCTTAAATTGAGTTTGCCATCTGGCTATGATGGATCCCACCACTCCCGAATCCAGGAGTTCCTGAAGTGTTTGCAAGCATCAGGGAACCCACAGTCACTTCGGTGAGACTACCGGAAGCTCCAGGAGACTTGGGATCCAGAGCAAGGCAAGTTTTTTTTTTTTACACGCGATGCAGATGTCTCGAATATAACGCGACCCCTCCAATTTTAAGGTAAATTTTTGTCACCAAAATCTAGCGGTATACTCGAGTATCTAATAGAATTCTTTTTCTCTGTCCACTTATATTAGCATTTCTATTTTCTTTTTGGGTGATTTTACTCACCTTTTCTCCCTTGCCACGACCATGCACTGCTTCTCCTCTTTGACCACACCCGGAATTCTCTGAATTTCTGTGACACTTGCATAGCGTAGGAGCCACAAATTGAGCGCCGCGTTGGGAGTTGCAAATTGTACGTATGCATGTTACATAACGCCTGCGCAGAACGATGGAACGGAGCTGGGTGCATGCACAGATCCAATCCATTGGCTGCCTCTGAGGCCACTTGCTACAGCGATTGGTGTCAGAGAGTCATGTCGGCATAATCTCTGCGTGCTGACATCACTAGTGACCGGCAGCAAGGAAATTAAAAAATCCTGGTTGTTGGTGACGCTCGGTGGGGTGGTGGAAACTCCTCTGCTTCACCCAGCGTCTTTACCAGATCGGGGTGCTGATGGGGGGGGGTACTCCTCAAACCCTGACCAGTTTACAACAATAAAATGATCAGGATGAGTAGAGTGTCCCTTTAACTGCAAACTTACACTTAGGAAATTGAGCATAAAGTACACATTATTGTCAAGCAATATTCACGTGTATATAGAGATACGGTCAGCTTTTCTGCTCTTAAAACAGATAGGGAGCCCCCAAAGAGGGATCCAAATATTGGATTGAATCAGTAGGCAGGAAACGTAAACCAACAAGTAACATTAGGGGGTAAAACAGTAACTATTAAAGAGTTAATTAAAAATGCATCCTTCTTGTTTTGGACATATGCCTAAATTATTGTTTCTTATATATTTTTTATTTTGGTGATTCTACTCACCTTTTGTCCTGTTTCGGGGCAGCTCCTTCCCTTCAGCTCAGAGCTTTGTTATGCAATTTGGGTGGCTGTGCAAATTGCGTAGCATAGGATCTGGAAATTGCGCATCACCCTGGACCTGTGCAGTTTACGTAGTCACGAACCGTAGCGCCTGTGCAAAACGATGGATTGGAGCTGCGCACACATGTGCTGAACAGATCCATCTCTGCCTCTGTGAGGGCGCTCGCTATCACGGGCGGTCTTAGAGAGTGAGACGCCAACACACGCTGTGCGTGCTGACTTCAGTGACCAATCTGGTGACAGTCAGCCGGGAAATGTAATATCCTGGCTGCTGGTGACACTGTTGTGGGTAGAGGAAACTACTCCACTTCATTGAGCGCTGTAATCAGAATGGGGGGGGCATAGACTCAACACATCCTGAGCACAATAAAAAGATAAAGTGGTCAGGAAGGATGAGTAGAGTGTTCCTTTAAATATATAGACAGAGGTTTTGAAATACAAGTCAATGTGTAGGAGCCCAATACTGTGGTTTTCAGAGCCCATACGTTCTCTAGCTAGATCTACTATATATATATATATATATTTATATAGTCACTTCTCCATCATGCTGTATCTTCTACAGATCATTTCTTTCTGTTACATGGTAACAAATAACTAGAGGCACAGAAACATCAGAGAATAATGTATCCCATAGGGTTTTCTCTTTACATCCGTGCCCGGAGAAGGTATGTAGCGAGGACCTGTTTGGAGAAGTGAGCGTGGTGAAGTACTGGCTGTAGGTCTGTGGAGCAGAGCGAGGTAGGGGGGGTTTGAGGAGCAACTGTGGAAGAGGCTGCTGGCAGGCAGGAGTGTCATTGTTTGCCGATTGCTTTGGGAATCATATTTCACTGGGAAATAGAGCTTAGCACGACAGCAGCTTCTGAGAAATTACTATAGCGTGATATTGCTGTATATTTATTGACAAGCCACATTGAAGGGTCTAGTGGGCCACGAATTGACCACCTTATCCCCCGGAATAACACGTGATTCAAGAGGTGCTTATTTTAGCCTAGCTAAAGTCCTGGCTCAATTTTTCTCAACCGTTGCGGATTGATCTATTTTCTAACATATGTTGCCAAGTAAATGGACCATAAATCCACAAAGTCTTTTAAGATTGAAAAACCACAAGTGATGCAATCCTATAGAAATCATGAAAAGGCCTATCAAGTATTTTGTGTTTGTATATGATCTATTATAAGCCTGCGAGAAATATTATCTGTCTGTCTATCTCATCAATCTAGCTTCTATCTATGCTCAATATATCGCATATCTATCCATTGCTAAATCTATCAGGGTATTCAAAGAGAAACGAAAAGTCATCGCACGTTCGGTGACTTTTCATTCTCTTCAATTCGGTTTGTTTTGCCGATCCCATTTCGGCAACCCTGCGGTGTATTCAGCAAGCACCACAGGGTCCCCGAATTGCAAGGAAAGGTCGCCGCAAACTCGCCGAAATCGAACCGCAAAACCCGGCGAATGCACACCGAAAACCCGCATAAACATCTGGATTAACCTGCTGAAAACCACGGAAAAACCCGAGCAGGAGCCGATCACACGCAGCGCAGCCGCCGGAAAAAGCCGACACCGCAGACGAATGGAGTGAATAAATTAGCAAAACAGTTTGCTTGAATGTTTGAAAAGTGAAACGCTGTTTGCAAAGAAACTACTGAGCGAAAATGTCTGAAATTTACATATGAGGTCCAATGAATGATAATAAAAAGGGCTGTTACAGAAAAAATAAGTAAAGTTAAAAATAAATCCAGAAAAATGCTTAAAATATCCTAAAAAAATCTATACATAAAGAGACTCTTTACTGCAGAATATCTTAATGAACGGTTTATTAGATATTGAATTAAAATATTTTTAACATTTAAGCCTATGGGATTCGCCTGAATAAACCTGCCGAATTAAACCACCGAATGGCAGGGCATTTAAGGAACCTTTCACTGCTGGTTTGTGTTCTCTGAATCGCCAAACCATTGCTTTTTTATGGGGATTTCACTGCCCTCGAACAGGCACTGAACAGGCACCGTATGTGCAGTCAATTCACCAGGATTTGGTGAATTGCCTGCTCTCTGGATAACTGAATGGCCAGGAAAGATAACCGAACGCTGATTTTCAGCGTTCGGTCACCTTTCTCCAGCCATTCGGATCTCTTTGGATAACCCTGTATATATCAAACGTATTTAATATTTATCTATATCTGTTATGTATACTTTTAACGATTGTATTATATGTTTATACAGTGGCAAGAAAAAGTATGTGAACCCTTTGGATTATGTGGAGTTTTGCATGAATTGGTCATAAAATGTGCTCTGATCTTCATCTAAGTCACAACAATTTGAAAAACACAGTCTGCTTAAAATAATACAACACAAACATTATCAGGGTTATTCAAAGAGCGTGAAAAGCAGGAGAATTGACTGGAGAATTAAAAATTCTAGGTCAAAATAGCCAAACCAGGAAAATTTTCCCATTCATCTCACTTTCCAAATCGGCTATTTTGACCTAGAATTTATCATTCTCCACTCATTCTCCTGCTTTTCACGCTCTCTGAATAACCCTGTATATGTTTTCATGTGTTTATTGAACATAACATGTAAACATTCACAGTGCAGGGTGGAAAAAGTATGTGAACCCCTAGCCTAATGACTTCTCCAAGAGCTAATTGGAGCCAGAAGTGAGCCAACCTTGAGTCCAATCAGTGTGATATTGTTGGATGTGTTGCTGAAAGCTGTCCTGCCCTTTAAAAACACACACCAGTTTTGGGTTTACTGGTTTCAAGAAGCACTGCCTGATGTGAACCATGCCTCGCAGAAAAGAGCTCTCAGAAGACCTACGATCAAGAATTGTTGACTTGCATGAAGCTGGAAAGGGTTACAAAAGTATCTCCAAAAGCCTTGATGTTCATTTGTCCATGGTAAGACAGACTGTCTACAAATGGAGAAAGTTCAGCACTGTTGCTACTCTCCCTAGGCGTGGTCATCCTGTAAAGATGACTGCAAGAGCACAGCGCAGAATGCTTGATGAGGTAAAGAAGAATCCTAGAGTGTCAGCTAAAGACTTACAGAAATATCTGGCACATGCTAACATTTTTGTTGACACATCTACAATAAGGAAAACATTAAACAAGAATGGAGTACATGGGAGGACACCACGGAGGAAGCCATTGCTGTCCAAAAAGAATATTGCAGCACGTTTGAAGTTTGCAAAAGAGCACCTGGATGTTCCACAGCACTACTGGCAAAATATTCTGTGGACAGATGAAACCAAAATTGAGTTGTTTGGAAAAAACACACAACACTATGTGTGGAGAAAAAAAGGCACACCACACCAACATCAAAACCTCATCCCCACTGTAAAACATGGCGGAGGGAGCATCATGGTTTGGGGCTGCTTTGCTGCTTCAGGGCCTGGACGGATTGTTGTCATTGATGGAAAAATGAATTCCAGAGTTTATCAAGACATTTTGCAGGAAAACGTAAGACCATCTCTCCACCAACTGAAGCTCCGCAGAGGATGGGTGATGCAACAGGACAATGACCCAAAGCATACAAGTAATTCAACAAAAGAATGACTTCAACAAAACAATATACGCCTTCTGGAGTGGCCCAGTCAGAGTCCTGACCTCAACCCGATTGAAATGCTGTGGCATGACCTTAAGAGAGCGATTCACACCAGACATCCCAAGAATATTGCTACACTGAAACAGTTTTGTGAAGAGGAGTGGTCCAAAATTACTCCAGATCATTGTGCAGGTCTGATCTGCAACTACAGGAAACGTTTGGTTGATTCTTTGGTCCCTGATTCTCGACCGCCAGGGCCGCTCTCCATGGCGTTTAAGAATCCCTTCTATCCAGACCAGAAGTAGTGGAAGATGTTAACCGTACCTTTGGAAAATTATTTTAAAGAAAATGTGACCCCAGATGTAACACCCCTTATTCTATGGCAAGCACATAAAACGGTGGTGCGCGGTGTCTTAATTAAATGGGGTTCTCATTATAAGAAACAAAATGAGGCCCACAGACTAACCTTTCTATGCCAAATTCACCAAGTTACGTCCCTACATAAGAAACATCTTGATCCCGTGGACCGTTCTACTTTAGTTGGACTCCATCTGCAGCTGACGGAAATGGATAAACGGGATTATGTCTGGGCGGCTCGTAGGCTTTGTGCTAAAATGTATCTATACAATAATAAGGCGAGTAAGATTATGGCCAATAGATTGTGTAAGAAAGTGGCGAAAACTAGAATTGAGCGCATGATTGCTGCTGATGGGACGACTTGCTACCATCCCCAACAGACTGCCGATTGTTTTGCACAATACTATACAACCCTATATAATTTAAGACAGGACCCCACTTTATCCGAACCCACTATCCGTGACATTTTCCCTTCCTGCAACGACTTAACCTCCCAACCCTGCCAGAAGCAATTTCTCCTCGATTGTTATCTTATCTCCTCCATCCCTAGAAGAACTTACTGCAGCCCTTTCCTCCCTTAACGTAAATAAGGTGCCCGGTCAAGATGGTTTTACAGCAGCTTATTATAAATCCTTTTCCCCCCACTTAAACTCCCCTCTTCTCTCTGCGCTGAGTCACGTATTTAACTCGGGGAGCGCATCTCCTGACTGGCTGTCTGCTACTATAGTTACTATTCCTAAAACAACACCGCCTGCTGATACTTGTTCCAAATATAGGCCCATCTCCCTTTTAAATGTCGATGCTAAGCTATATGCTAAAATATTGGCTACTAGATTGGCTGATATTATGCCCCTATTGATTGCTGACGACCAAGTAGGGTTTATTAAATCCAGGCAGGGTCCTGATAATACCATCAAAGGCATGGCTTTGATGGATTATGCCGTCAGCTCAGCCACGCCATCTTTAATCCTCTCTCTCGATGCCGAGAAGGTGTTTGATCGCCTCCACTGGGTATTTTTGGAACACGCCTATTAAAATTCAACTTCCCCAAGGAGTTTATTAAGGCCACTATGGCGCTCTACTCTTGTCCTAATGCACGTGTACTAAACGCAGGATTTCAATCTGACGTGATTCCCATAACGAACGGCACTAGACAGGGATGCCCTCTTTCCCCACTACTATATGCGCTAGCGCTAGAACCATTGGCCCAAGCTATTAGACAATCTGATGCGGTGGAGAGACTCTCGGTGGGACCCACTGTATGTAAATTGGGCTTATTTGCTGATGCTATTTTGCTGACGCTGACCAACCCCCTCACCTCCTTGCCGGCCCTTCACTCTACGCTGGCGGAATATGGGAACTCGCTCTTCTAATATGTCGCATCAAGAATATAAGGCATTACAGAATTTGCATGAGAATAAGGCTATTATCTTGAAGTCAGCCGATAAAGGCGGTGCGATTGTGATTATGAACAAAGTAGATTATATAAAGGAAGTGGAATGACAGCTACAGGATAGGGGCACTTATCTAGTCAGTGACTTTGATACATTCTTCAAAAGAGATAAAGAAATTGATTCTATGTTGAAGGAGGCCCTAGAGGCGGGAGTTATCGATTCAGATCTTCATCAATATCTCAAAAAGGAACATGGGATCTTGCCAGTTTTCTATGTGTTACCTAAGGTGCATAAGAGCCTGATTAATCCTGCAGGGAGACCGATAGTGGCGAGCTCGGATTCCGTGCTGCAGCCCATTTCGGTCTTCCTTGATAGGATTCTTCAGCCTCTGGTTTTAAAGACGAGGTCCTTCATTTGGGATAGTAAGGATGTTTTGCATCGCTTGGAGAATTTGTCTTTAGATAGACCAGTCATCCTATTCACTTGGGATGTGATTAGTTTATATACATCCATTCCCAATGAAGAAGGCTTAAGAGCAATTAACGAGGCACTTAGGGAGAACGCATTTTCTGAGATCCAGACAGTTTTCTTATTGAAGCTTGTGCAATTTGTTTTATGTAATAATCTCTTCCTTTTTGGAGACACGGTCTAAAGACAATGTAGGGGGATGACAATGGGTTCCAATATGGCGCCAGCTTATGCAAACCTCTTTATGGATGCATTTGAAAGAAATTTTATATACAGTAATCCGTTTTTTGCTCGATTTGTTCATGTCTGGTGGCGCTACATTGACGACGTTTTTGGGATTTGGCTTGGTAATTTAGAGGATTTGGAAACTTTCTTCAAGGACATTAATGGGTTAATGAGAATATTAAGTTCACAATGACACATAGTCGAGAGAGGATAGATTTTTTGGATCTAACACTTATTATAGAAGGAGAACGCTTGTCAAGTGATTTATTCACCAAACCCACTGATAGAAACAGCTTATTACATTTTCGGAGTTTCCATCCAGCAAACACACTTAGATCCTTACCACGTAGCCAATTGTTGAGGGTGGTTAGGAATGTATCAGACCCCAGGGTCCGTAAGGATAGATTAGAAGGTATGGTTAATAAGTTCAAAAAACGGGGTTATCCAACATCCCTCCTCCGATGTGAATTGCAAAGGGTGGAGAGTTTGGATAGGATGACCATGATTTCGGGAAGAACCCCTAAACACCGCCACAAAACACGTATCCCGTTTGTCAGCAAATTTAGTCAAGTCAGTGGACGTATTAATAACGTCATTAGGAGACATTGGGGCATTCTACATAGGGCGTATAGAGAGATTCCCTTCTTTCTTGATCCCCCTATTTTTGCATACAAACGTAACAGAAATTTAAGGGATCACTTGATTAAAGCCGATATTGGCCCCATGAAAGTAAAACAACAAAAATTCTTCAGTACCCCCAAAAAAGGCACGTTTCCGTGCCTTGGTTGTTCCTCTTGCAATGCAGTGATTAAGGGAGATTTTTTGTTACACCCCCATACAGGTGATAAAATCTGGATTCGGGACTTCTACACATGCGAGTCATCGTATGTGGTGTACACATTAAAGTGCCCTTGTGGCTTATTATATGTAGGGGAAACCACGACAAAAATGAAAGAACGTTTTTCAAAACATAAGTCTACCATCAGGACGGGCCGGAATGATTTGCCGGTACCTGAACATTTTTTTGAACATGCGCATAACGTTGCACAATTTAGGTTTCAGATTATAGACCATGTCCCAGTTTCACGGCGAGGAGCAGATAGGATTAAATTGTTAAAACAGAAAGAAAAGCGTTGGATACATAGACTGGATACATTATGGCCCAAGGGCCTCAACAGGGAATTCGATTTACATCATTGTTATTAGTGCACCCTGTCCTTATATGACGGATATTTTTCGCTGTATATGGTTATATATTTTCATATTGTCTTATGTCCCCACAGATCATCTGATAGGGTCCCCAGTATACCGCGCTGCATCTGAGTGCGGTAGAGTACGAGCTCCTTTATTTGGTTATATGCTTTTTTGTTTTATGGTTATTTTTCATTCATTATATTATTTTCTGGGTTGTGTTTAACTTTTTTCTTGCATATTAACATTTAGGTGTAATTATACGTGTTTTGAAGTGGATAATATAACACACCTGCTGATTAAGGAGATAAGAGATTGGATTGGTTAACATGGGGTTAAATAGATGGGTGTTTGGTTCATTTGTTATGTATGATTAAGGCCGCCTGAGGCCGAAACGTCACGACGATTTTTTGCTCCTTGGGGTTATCACTCCCTTGAATAAACTCTTGGATCTAGCTGCCTGAGACCCGTTTCTTTTGGTGTTCTGGATGAGGAGGGGGGGCAGTTGGCGCCCCCACACACGGTGACTCGGCGCTAGATTTGGTGGGCTCACGCCATTTTCGAGATTGCGGCGCTTGTTTTGGAATATGGGAACTTGTCATACCATAAAATTACCGTACATAAAACCCAGGCTCTGTCTTATGGTATCCCTGACTCTGAACTATCTACCCTTAAATCCCAATACCCCTCTGATTGGTGTAATAGATCTTTGACTTACTTAGGAATTAAACTAACTTTTACCAAGCCCCAACTCTTTACGCTTAACTATAAACTCTCCTACATATGGTATCTACTTTACGTCGGCAGTGGTCGACTGTGGAAATCTCATGGGCGGGTAGGATTAACGCAATTAAAATGATGCTTTTACCTAAACTACTTTATGTTTTTAGAGCAATGCCTTTAGCAGCTCCTTTGTCTTTCTTTAAGACGGTTCTCTCAACCCTTTCTCAAGTTATATGGCATGGTAAGAGACCCCGAATCAAAATCGATATCTTATATCAACCTATTGATAAGGGAGGACTGGGTTTACCTAATTTACTGCTGTATTATAGAGCAGCCCTGATGACGAATCTTGGCCGCCTGTTTGCGGGGGTAAATCTCCCCCAATGGACCTCCTTGGTTCTACCCTGCTCGCTGCCGCATGACTTTGTGGGATTATTATGGACACCTAAATCTTGTAGACCAGTGAATGAAGATCTCCCGGCCTTGCCTGCGCTACTCATGCATGTTTGGGACGTGTCTCGCTCTCTATTGACTGCGATTCACCCCCTTTCTTCGGCCTCTCCCCTCTCAGTGTTTACCCATTTAATTCCGAATTTTGATCCCCGCCCACGGTGTCGTAGCTCACTCGGAACTTTATTCTCCTTTTATGCTTCTCACAATCTCCTTTCCTTCCTCCAATTACAAGAGAAACATTCCCTTCATCCTAAATTTGGCTCCCACTTTTTGAGACTGAGGTAATTTTTGGCAAAATATGACCTATTCTATTTCCCTCCCACCGCTGACATACTGACTCTGTTTGAACATCATTGTTTGACCCCGTCTCCTGACACACGCCTCCATTCCTTAATTTATCAATTACTATTAACTAGACCCCCACTTAAACCATGGAGATTCCAACTAAACTGGGAAAGAGATTTGCAACATGCGCTTTCAGCGACTCAATGGAGGGAATGCTTTCTCTTAGATTGTAAGAAATTTCGATGTATCTCATTAGTGGAGGCTAGGAAAAAGATTTTATACCGTTGGTACATTACACCTGACAGGGAACATCATTATAACCCACATGTATCTAGAACTTGCTGGAGATGTGAGGAGGAGGAGGGCACCTTTTTTCATATCTGGTGGTCTTGCTCCCGACTTACTACTCTTTGGGACCAAGTCGCCTCCCTCAGCTCGGAGATTTTGGGTGCCGAGCTTGTCCCAACTCCAGCTGTGTTCCTCCTGCAAATGTTTCCCGACTCCCTCACTAAGTTGCAAAAGCAATTACTAGCTCATATCCTATCGGTAGCTACTACTCTCACAGCTGCTAATTGGAAATCAGACGTAGTTCCCACAGTGGGTGCAATTAAAACCAGGTTGAGTGAGTTGAGATCCTTGGATGCCATGGCCAGACCTTTGATGGGACTGACTGGGGTGGGGAGGGATCACTGGTCTATTTGGGACATTTATAACGTTAAACTTTAAGACTCTACTTGTGCTACGTGATGGGCTATTTAACTGGACTCGCCGAATATAGGTGTATATAATCGATAATGTTTGATTTTCTTTCATGGTGCATATCTCTGTTGTTTCCTTTTTTTTTGTACCCTTCCTGTTTTATTTACTTATGTGTTAATTTTGTTGAAAAACTCAATAAAACTTTATATTTCAAAACATTTTTTTTTTAATAAAAACAGGGAATTTATTTCTACATTGAAGCCTATGGGATTCGCCGGCTTAAACCTGTCAGGGCATTTCGACAACTTTTCGGTGCTGTTTGGCGTTCTCTGAATAGAATAACTGTTTCTTCTCTATGGGGAATTTCACTGCCGCCGCAGGTTACTGTATTTTGCTGGCACTTCACAAATATTTGGCGAACTGCCAGGTTTTTGAATAGCCGAATTGGCACCGTACAGGTAAATTCACAGTTCGCTGCAATCAGTGGCCAGCTCGGCTCTCCCTCTTTTCTTCTACCACATCTACTGCACCATCCTCTATTACTGTTCCTTCTATAACAAGGGTCAGCAACCTTGGCCCTCCAGATGTTTTGGAACTAGATATCCCACCAAGCACAAACCAATTTATTTTATAGAAATACGTATCTGGTAGGGCGATGATAATCGCTTCTTGGTGTTCAGGTGGTTCTCATGGTATACGTTATCCACATGGATTATATAAAAGGAGGCAAACCACAAAATACAAATAATAGTGCAGATTGTAAAGAAAATTATGATGTGACTTTATCTAGATTATTCCACTCACAGATGTAGAGCCCGGTCACTGGCTCTGAGTGGTAAAGTGCATCTGGGTCCTTTTTCTTTCCATTCAGAAGGAGACCCACACCCTTCACGATCAATAATCTCTCTCAGGCATCGGATATGGAAGAAAGCATGCAAACGAAAAATAAACTTTCTTGTGCAGATCCACCAGTCAAAATATACAGTTGTACTGACAAAGTGTAAACTCACGTTTTATAGAGCTTATGACCAAGCTCTAGGTGTTAGCGCCAGTGGGTTTGTTTGGAAGGTCAAATCCACAAAAGACCATAGGAGACCAAACACAAATTCCGGAACAGCGGGACTGGATAAAACTTTTAATAAAATATAAAATAAAATCATACAAACTGCCAGAACGCGTTTCGCCGTTAGTTACGGCATCACCAGCTGATGAAGCCGTAACTAACGGCGAAACGCGTTCTGGCAGTTTGTATGATTTTATTTTATTTTTATTAAAAGTTTTATCCAGTCCCGCTGTTCCGGGAATTTGTGTTTGGTCTCCTATGGTCTTTTGTGGATTTGACCTTCCAAACAAACCCACTGGCGCTAACACCTAGAGCTTGGTCATAAGCTCTATAAAACGTGAGTTTACACTTTGTCAGTACAACTGTATATTTTGACTGGTGGATCTGCACAAGAAAGTTTCTTTTTCGTTTGCATGCTTTCTTCCATATCCGATGCCTGAGAGAGATTATTGATCATGAAGGGTGTGGGTCTCCTTCTGAATGGAAAGAAAAAGGACCCAGATGCACTTTACCACTCAGAGCCAGTGATCGGGCTCTACATCTGTGAGTGGAATAATCTAGATAAAGTCACATCATAATTTTCTTTACAATCTGCACTATTATTTGTATTTTGTGTTTTGCCTCCTTTTATATAATCCATGTGGATAACGTATACAATGAGAACCACCTGAACACCAAGAAGCGATTATCATCGCGCTACCAGATACGTATTTCTATGCTTATGTCACACTGGTTTTGGGGAAACCTCTATTGATCTGGTTTGGCATTGGGATACTGGTGGTGGTACAGATTTTGGGCGCTGACCATTCTTTCTTTGTGTGTTACAAACCAATTTATTGTCTCTGATTTCAATTCAATGCAGTGCACGTAAACATTGTTACTGTGCAACATGGAGGGTTTTCGGCTCATTTTTTTAAGGTATCCTCTCAGTGACTCTCAATTTGTGCAAAAACAAATGCACATGTCTAATACTATATATACTCTTGAAGGAAATCTCACGTGGGACTTGCCTGCAATCGTTCCGCCGCTGCAGCATCAGATTTCAAAGGCAGAAACGATGTATCTCAGGAATGTTAGTTCATTGCTTCAGTCCTTAGAGGACTATTATCAAGACTCCATTAGAACTTGAGGTCTTTATAAAAGTCCTCCAAGGACTGAAATGTTGAACTAACATTACAGAAATATGTTGTTGCCGTTTGATGCCTAATACGGCAGCGCAGCGTTTGTGAGTTAGTATGTCCCATGTGCGCAGTTTTCCAAGTCCCTGTATTGTAATCAAACAGAGATTTTCGCCGCAGCTAATAGAATAATTGGGCTTTCAGTAAGTGTATATGTGTTTAGATCACTTTTTGTGCCAGTCAGTCCTGCACTCCTGGACCGGTATCACAGTATTATACGTATTTGTGACCTATATTTTATTTGTTTCAGAAAAAAACAACATGCTTTTTATTTCAGCATGAAATGTAAAAAAAAAAATTGTGTTATGCTGTTGAATTCGTTGCTCTAGATCAGGGGTCAGCAGCCTTGGCCCCCCAGATGTTTTGGGATGCAGATCGAGATATCTCAATATCAGGCACCGGATGGTGCCTTTGAACCCCGAGATATCTTGATCTTGGTAGTGAAGGGGTTAAATAGCAAAATAATTTTTTAAACATTTTTTTGCTTAGCTTTTTCTACCCATTTGACAATGTTCAACGAATGATTGGCTATTTTTCTGCAGTGTTTGGAGGATCGCCGGCTGTCTTCGGTGGTCAGTTCTGGGGTCTGTTCAGGGGCATTCGGCAGATCCCATTCAGCGCACTTTGGGGACCCTGCAGTGAATACTGAATTCACTGCAGGGTCGGCAAAATGAAATCGCTGAAGCGCACCAAACACTGGCGAACTGACAGCGAAATACAGTGCAGTTCGTCACAGATCATTGACCTTTGGCATAGAGAATAAATGGTTAAGCTATTCACAGGCTGCCGAACCGCACCAATTGTCAGTGAAATGCCCTAATTTTTGGAGTTTACGTTCGACAGGTTTAAACAGGCGAATTCCATAGGATTCAATGTAAACAAATATTGTTTTTATTTTACCGTTTATTTTTTATTTTAAAGCAAACTGTCTTTTTATTTAATTTCTTGGCACATATTTTTGTATTTAGCGAAAAATTTTGATTGCAAATTTTTTTTAAAGGTGTTTTTTTTCTGTAACAGACCTTTTAATTATTTAGACACATTTTTATATTAAAAAAAATTAAAATATAACAATTTCATTTTTATTTTTTTACCGTTACGAAGGCCAGACTCTGGCCTTTCCATTGACACCTCAAGCGACTTTCTACAAATTACAAGTCCGGAGACTTATTTTTTTTAAATAAATTTTTATTGGATGCAGGAAATTAAATGAGATCAGAACAATGAATGGTGACGCAGTGCCAAAGAAGCACAAAGAGCATTATAACATGCATGTTATAAATGACAAATGCTTGTAACCGTAACTGTTCAACAAGGTAACCGTAAATACATCCAGGGTTTAAATCAATTAGAGTAAGGGGAAGAGGGATGAAAATAGGAGGCAAAAAAGCAGGGGTAAAAAGCAGGGGGTGGGGTGCCCGGCCCAGGCCAAAGAACGGGGAAACTCGGGGAGAGAAAGAAAAAAGAAAAAAAAGGAAACGAGCAAAAACACATCAGCATATAGAGCACAACCATACATAACACAGATAGGCATCACAGTCCGGAATCCAGTCACGGTCCCCAGGTCTTATGATAGGACAGCAAGATATGGTCGACCGAGGACCTTAGCTCATCCATAACCTGCTTGTCCCTGATTTTGGCGCAGACCTTCGCCATCTGTGGTAATCGTTGCTGCGGCCACGTCTAGCAGCCAAAGTAATCTTAGCTAGTAATTAATTTTCATGAAAGGTGTAATCAGGGACCAGTCTGGAGGACAGCAGGAAAGCCCATGAGTCCATCAGAACAGGTTTAGACAATACTGTAGATAACAAATCTCTGATGTCTGACCAAAAGGAGACGATCAATGGACATGACCACCACATATGAAAGTAGGTACCGTGGAAGTTACACAATCACCAGCAAACATCCGGTACGTCTGGGCTCATGCAAGCTAATTGGGTCGGAGTAACATACCATTGCATCATAGTTTTAACCACCTGGTCTTGTAGCGATGTATAGAAGGACACACTGCATGGCATATCCCAAATATCCGACCAGTCCTCCAGAGTCTCTCCAGTGTCCAACTCCCAAGCGGCCACATAAGACAGTTCCCTCCAATCCAGTGAGGTGAGCGACTGATAGGGAGGAAATAAGGTCTTGCGGATTTGATCCATCCCTACAAAAGGCGCTTGAAGAAGGACAACTTAGCGATAGCAGCAGACTTAACATGTGGGCGAGCGGCGTAGGACCTCAGTCGCAGAGCATGGTGGATGGTGAGGCCCGGCATCTCAGCCTGCGAAGCAATCTCATCCAGCCACAACAAATCACCTCTTGAGTATAGATCAGGGATCTCAAACCCTGGCCCCCAGGATGTTTATTGCCTACAATTCCCAGAATTCTTTTAATGCAATGAATGACCAGAGAGTCATGGGAGGCAGTGGCGGAAGTACCAGGGTCGCAGCGGTCGCAGTTGCGACCGGGCCCTGGCATTCTGCCACTGGAGGGGGGCCCAGCGCCGCCACCAGATTCCGGCAAAAAGCGCCGGAATCTGGGAGCAGCGCCGCCGGCTGTTCCCCTCCCTGCGAGCGGCCCGCTGGCTTGCAGCTTGGCCGCTCGAGTGGGATGGGAACTAGCTGACCAGCGCACGAGATCTCGCGAGAACTCGGCTGCGCTGGTCAGGTGGTTTCCGGTGAGCGGCCAGGCTGCATGCTTTCAGCGGCCGCTCACCACGGAGAGGAAAGGCGGCAGCAGAGGAGCCTGAGGTGAGCTGGGGGCCCTATATACCCATAAGAGCTGGGGGCAAATCTATCCATTTGCTGGGGCAGTATATCCATGAGCTGGGGCAGTATATCCATGAGCTGGGGCAGTATATCCATGAGCTGGGGCAGTATCCATGAGCTGGGGCAGTATATCCATGAGCTGGGGCAAATATATCCATGAGCAGGGGGCAAATATATACAGGAGCTGGGGGCAAATTTATACAGGAGCTGGGGGCAAAAATATCCATGTGTGGCCTGGGGGCAATATATGTCCATGTGAGCTGGGGGCAATATATATGTCCATGTGAGCTGGGGCAATATATATATTCATGTGAGCTGGGGGCAATATACAGTATATATCCATGTCAGCTGGGGGCAATACTATCTTTTTTATATTGCAGGAAAAAAAAATATATAGATCTTTTTTTTGGGGGGTTGGGTTGGGGGTTCATGGATTCTTGCACCGGGGCCCTCAGGTTTCTAGTTACGCCACTGATGGGAAGTGTAGTTCAGAAACATCTAGGGGAGGTCAGAGTTTGAGATCACTGGTATAGATGGTACAACCTGCACACTCCTCTCTCCAGGAAAATGCGAAAGGTCTAGGTGAGTGACCTGTCAAGAAGTCCTTCACGGCTCTCTGATTGATTGGGCTTCGGGAAGGACGTATGACCTTCTCTTTTAATTTTTATATTGAATATAGAAAGACAACATAAGGAGATGAGGACTAGGCTCCTGGAACAATAACAACTTTACTAGAGGGAAATTATAGGTTTATTTCATCCCGCTAAAGAGTTGTCACAGCGGTTTGTTACAGGAGCTGGAGCAGAAAGGGGCAGTTTATATTCATGGCCTTTATATAAGCTTACACTGACTTGGTGCCTATACTGTGTCACTGTGTCTACAGTGGAAATTATTTTACTGGATACATTATGAATCTTGGTCGTCAGGCACCTGAATGTACTAATGACATTCAACGAACAATAATAATAATGAACTTCAATGAACAATAAATCAACCCTTTTGCAATAAAAAAAGGGCTTGGTGAAAAATACTTGTCATAAAAATCTTTACTAAACACAAATCGAGTCCAAACTAAACAAGTTAGAAACTTTGCTGTATTTTTACAGCTTTTTTTTATGTTTTTGTTAAACAATTGAAATTAATTTGCGATTAGTCACAACCTAATGGTTTAGAACATATCCCTTATAAAATTGTCTGCGCTTCCCACAATATGCTGTAAAGCTTTGCATGATCTCTTCATTCAGTTCTAGGACTGACAGATAAGTAATGATTTTATTATGATATTCCGAAGCAGCAATGCATCAGCAGTAAGACTGTCAACTTAGCTGATCTCTGATCTGTCTGCGGTTTTTCCAGTTCTCTGTAGTCCCAGACACTGTGCATTCCATTATACATTTTTTTAACCTTTGAATATATTTACAAAAATATTTCAGTTTTAGCAGCATTCACACGAGTAACTAAATACCTTGTTTCATTTTCTATTCTCTGACGGTTCTCAGGTGCTGACTCTCAAAGACCACAATTTGAAGGGATACTCTTAGGACCATAAATTCAGCTTATTAACCTGCTTCTCTACCAAGTGATTTTCCATAATACCACTGTCAGGAACCATTAGTTTATTTTGAAAAATCACTTTTTTCATGAGTTATACAGAAAGAAATAATTCAGAATTTTCTAAATGGATTTATTACTATAGTAGCACTATTTAACAGGCAGACACTGCCATCACTGGCCAAATAGCATTACTGCAGCTGGGGTTCTGTGCTGAATCACCTCGGGATCCCTGTTTTAGACACAGAGTCCCAGCTGTTAAAACTTTTAGAACCTCGGATGTCGAGCCCGAGGTGCTGAACCTTTTGGGGCACATTCTGGAGGCCACTATTTTTCTGCCTCTCCTTAGCTAAAAAGCAGCAGGAGGGCAGGCAGTTGCTTAGAGGAGCAGTTTTTGGTACATTGGTTAGGACTCACTCTATCGAGAGGTGCCTTGATGGGGCGGGTGAGCTTACGCTTCAATGGCCATTCAAGCAAACTAAAATCTCTGATAGTGTTTTGTTGCACATGGAAATATATAGAAATGAGCGCAGATGACATCTTTTTTTTTCTTCTTTTTCTTGTTATGTTTTATACATTGACTGGGTTGTTACTCCTGGCTGTTGCAGCTGCTCTGGTAAGTACAGGCGCAACGCCATTTTTTCTGTATGTATGCATTCTGGAGGCCATCTGCAAACAAATTTCACAATAAACAGTATTTTTCAGTAAACAACATTCCTTTGCATTGCTCCAGAATTACACCAACAGGTCTATTCAAAGAAAGGTGAAACTCAGGAGAATGACTGGAGAAGTGAATAGCCAAACCAGAAAAATTCTCCCCTTTATCTCATTTTCCAAATCTGCTATTTGTTCTAGATTGTTCCCCTTTCCTGACAGTTCTCCTGATTTTCACCTTTCTTTGAATAGACCTGCAAATTGAGTATATTCAATATCAGGGCAACAGAAAGCGATTTGAAGATCATCAATACTCGATCTTGATAAGTGATTTTTGCAAAAATCACTTAACACTTCAGTTTAACCACATAAAGTAAAATCTAAAACTTGCCTTAGATCCCTTGGTGAAAAGGGCAGGGCGATCCGCCAATTCCTCTCTCTTCCACGGATCCATCCAGCATCCTTGCGTGACCTTGTTGGCGCGAGCTCCATGTAGTCCTATTCCTATCCCATGGCAGGTAATTATTATTACAGCTCAAGTTGTTGATACAGTGGCTGAATTGTAGCAGTCAGTGTATAAGAGTTATTGGCTTGTGCCGATTTCTGCACTTAGAGGCTCCCTGTTACCAACTCGGCTGGTATAGAGCCCAGATTGGCTTTCACGAATCATTAAAATAACAATAGTAATAATAATTAAATTTTAAACCTGTTGACTTATAAGGAAAAAAAAACAAAACATTGATAACGGAACCCAAGTCATTCGTTTTACAAAGTTCTTTAATTTTTCTAATTTATCTGCGTAGATCTAGGATGTGCAAATCCTTTGCCACTACCTACAATTCCCAAGTTATTACGTAAGATCCTTTTTTCTTTTTCATGTCCGTACTTGATCGAACACCAGGAAACAGCAACAACCACTCCTTTTATAAACACATACATCTGAAATAAATATCAGATGACTATCTCCTAATTATAGCTATTAGCTTATGGCAGAAATTGTTAAATCTTCCACCGCGGCTTTGTTTTCAGCCACTTGTCATTATTTCTATATTGGTGAATTTCCTCTTCAGACGATGGAGTGCTACTAGCTGGTAATTTCATTCATGTGTCCAGTATGTTTGCCATCTAATTAAGTGCAATGGCTTGTACAAACAAATATATCTAAAGTGAAAGCATGTTTAAAGAGCAGGACTTTTATATGTAAACGTTAAAGAGCAATTTCACTCCTTGATAAATATTTACAGTGACAAGGTTAAAGATGGTTATTATAGCATCTCTTTCCGTTTGTATGTGCGAACATTGAATTAATAATGTTACACTATAATTATACGCAATAGCTTATATAGGCCTCGTAATACATTTTACGTTGGAGATGAAAATTCATGAATTGGAAATGGAGTAATAATTTAAGCATCCAGCATTGTGTTAATTGTAGCAATTTATTCACATGCGTCTGTCACTCCTAACTTAATTTGACAATGAATCACTACCTACATATGAGTTGTCATTTTTTTCTCTAACACATATAAAGGAAATAATTGAGTTATTCCCTGTCAAGGTGCTGTCACTGATTTCCGGTGGCATTCTGCCAGGGCTGAGTGACAGAGTTGCGCAGAAGAGCAGTCCTACAGTATAGCCCTTCACTCGCTCTGCGCATCCCATTGTAGGCCAGAGTGCTCACGACATTGCTGAGGGACAGTCGTGCAGCGCTGCGTGTTGGGTCTCTTACAGTTCAACCCACTGAGCAAAATCATGGTGACCCCTCGCGCTAGAATGAGATATCGCATTCATCTTTAAGATCAATTCAATATTTATTACCTGGGACATGACAGGTAAAGTGCAGCTGGTCGGGACAGGTGCACGTAAAGCGACACGCTACTCATCCTGATGACTTTATCTTTTTAAAGTGGTCAGGATGTAAGGAGTGCCCCCCCATTCCCTCCCCCCCCTACACTACCCAGATCGGGTGAAACCGCTGGGTGAAGTGGAGGAGTTTCCTCCACCCATCCATCATCACCAATAGCCGGGATTTTGAATTTCCTGACTGCCGGTCAAAGGATCAGTCACTAGTGACGTCAGCAACCAGACAGTAGATGTTACCCTCTCTGACATCACCCGTGTTAGCGTGCGATCTCAGAGAGGCAGCGATCAATCGTATCTTCGCATGCATGCACAGTTCCAGTCCATCACTCTGCGTAGGCACTAGGGAACTGATTATAAAATGCGCAAGTCTGTAGCGGTGCACAATTTGCAGGTCCTACGCTAGGCAAGTTGCGTAGGAGTGTAAATTGTGTTATTTAGCTGTAAGGTTTCCAGGTTCGGGAGTCCCTTAGCCGAAGAGGAGGAACAGTGCACAGCAAGGGAGAAAAGGTGACTAAAATCACCTAAAAAAATAAAAAAAAATAATTAGGCAGATGCTGTCAGCAGTGTCTGCCCGATTATTTAAGGGGAAAAATGGGAACTCTATTTTTAATGAAAGAGGTTTCTTTTCATTATTGGGAAATGAAGGACTGATGTGGTATTTTTGACGATTTGGCAACACAGGCTATATGTCATGCCCCAGCCCTTGCTACCTGCTGTGGCCAGTCTGGGTCACTACTATACCATGTCTGCATTCCATTCATGGGTTAACTCCTGTGTCGGTGCCTGAGTTTGCATATAACCTGATCACGCCCTCCTAGCCTCGCTCTTCCATTTTGGCTCATTTCCCTTCCTGTTCAGAGGTCCTGAGAGCTCCCTCTTGTTATTTCATGTCTTGATATACCTCCTCTGCCGTGTATACCAGTATTTTCTATCCTCGCTGTGTTTGCATTACCTGGTTCCTCAGGGCCGGTGCAAGCTTTTTTGCCTAGTCAGGCGAAGGTCTGTTTTGGTGCCCCCCCCCCCGTCATGTCAAGCCAATCAGGATAGAGATGCATAATAATCTCTATCGTGAGTGTTCGGTGTCGTCACGCAGAGATTAAAGGATGCTTAAAGTTGGTCTTGCAAGGACAACCTTTAGCAGTGTTGTGAGTCACTGATTGGGGGACAGCCACCAGTGCTGTCTTTATGGACTTATATAAACACTGTCTTTCTTCTGGAAAGGCAGTAGTTACATTTGTCAGACTGTAGGAACAACATATTTGGGTATATATTTGCGGCCCCCAGCTCATGTATGGTATATATTTGCGGCCCCCAGCTCATGTATGGGTATATATTTGCGCCCCCAGCTGCTCATATGGGTATATTTGCGGCCCCCTGCTCATGTATGGGTATATATTTGCGGCCCCCAGCTCATGTATGGGTATATATTTGCGGCCCCCAGCTGCTCATATGGGTATATTTGCGGCCCCCTGCTCATGTATGGGTATATATTTGCGGCCCCCAGCTCATGTATGGGTATATTTGCGGCCCCCAGCTGCTCATATGGGTATTATTTATGGTATAAATTTTCCCCCAGCGAGTCTCTTACCTCTCTGCTCAGCTGACTGTGTCTGATTGACTGTGACAGTGTGCACAGCACTGCTCACTGCTGCCTGCTGACTTCTGCTGCCTCACCTTGGCACTGCAGGCCCCCCCGTCGCCCGCTGGCGTTCTAGTTCTACTCAGTCCACACTCTCAGGCAGTCAGGGAGGGAGTGAGACGAGACACCAGACCACCAGGGACAATCAGGGACCAGACCAGGTAGTAGGTTTTTTAGTAGCAACAATTTTTTAGGCTTAGCTTAAGCTAGGCACCGCCACCGTCGCTCTCTGCGTCCCCCTCGTGTGACACGTGACGTCACATCTCGAGGCGACTGGTGCGAGCGGCCGCTGGCGCTGGCCAGGCATGTGATGCACACGTGCACACGCACCTTTCCCGCTCGCCTGTGATTGGATTCGGGAAGCAAGGCCAGGCAGGGAACCACGTGGTGCTTGTTGTCCCCTCCCTCTCATTGCCCCCTTCCAATCCCAGGCAGGGGCGGATCCAGAGACTAGTCTCGGGAGGGGCACTTACAGAAAATAAGGTGTTTTAGCAGAGAGCCCGACTCACGAGAATTTACAGAGGGCCCGGCTCACAGGAGCTTACAATCTAGAGGAGCAGAGGGCCCGGCTCACAGGAGCTTACAATCTAGAGGAGCAGAGGGCACCCAGGAGCTTACAATCTAGAGGAGCAGAGGACACCCAGGAGCTTACAATCTAGAGGAGCAGAGGGCACCCCGGATTTTACAATCTAGAGGAGCAGAGGGCACCCCGGATTTTACAATCTAGAGGAGCAGAGAGCCCCCAGCTCACACATGAATTTGCCCCCAGCTCAAGGATTTGCCCAGCTCATGGATTTGCCCCCAGCTCAAGGATTTGCCCAGCTCATGGATTTGCCCCCAGGTCATGGATTTGCCCAGCTCATGGATTTGCCCCCAGGTCATGGATTTGCCCAGCACATGGATTTGCCCCCAGCTCATGGATTTGCCCCCAGGTCATGGATTTGCCCCCAGGTCATGGATTTGCCCAGCTCATGGATTTGCCCCCAGGTCCTGGATTTGCCCCCAGGTCATGGATTTGCCCAGCTCATGGATTTGCCCCCAGGTCATGGATTTGCCCAGCACATGGATTTGCCCCCAGCTCATGGATTTGCCCCCAGGTCATGGATTTGTCCCAGGTCATGGATTTGCCCAGCTCATGGATTTGCCCCCAGGTCATGGATTTGCCCCCAGGTCATGGATTTGCCCAGCACATGGATTTGCCCAGCTCATGGATTTGCCCCCAGGTCATGGATTTGCCCAGCTCATGGATTTGCCCAGCTCATGGATTTGCCCCCAGGTCATGGATTTGCCCAGCTCATGGATTTGCCCCCAGGTCATGGATTTGCCCAGCACATGGATTTGCCCCCAGCTCATGGATTTGCCCCCAGGTCATGGATTTGCCCAGCTCATGGATTTGCCCCCAGGTCATGGATTTGCCCAGCACATAGATTTGCCCCCAGCTCATGGATTTGCCCCCAGCTCATGTATTTGCCCAGCTCATGTATTTGCCCCATGTCATGGATTTGCCCCCAGCTCATGGATTTGCCCCCAGCTCATGGATTTGCCCCCAGGTCATGGATTTGCCCCCAGGTCATGGATTTTCCCCCAGCTCATGTATTTGCCCCCAGGTCATGGATTTGCCCCCAGCTCATGTATTTGCCCCCAGCTCATGGATTTGCCCCAGGTCATGGATTTGCCCAGCACATGGATTTGCCCCCAGCTCATGGATTTGCCCCCAGGTCATGGATTTGCCCAGCTCATGGATTTGCCCCCAGGTCATGGATTTGCCCCCAGGTCATGGATTTGCCCAGCACATGGATTTGCCCCCAGCTCATGGATTTGCCCCCAGCTCATGTATTTGCCCAGCTCATGTATTTCCCCCAGTCATGGATTTGCCCCCAGCTCATGGATTTGCCCCCAGCTCATGGATTTGCCCCCAGGTCATGGATTTGCCCCCAGCTCATGTATTTGCCCCCAGGTCATGGATTTGCCCCCAGCTCATGGATTTGCCCCCAGCTCATGGATTTGCCCCCAGGTCATGGATTTGCCCCCAGCTCATGTATTTGCCCCCAGGTCATGGATTTGCCCCCAGGTCATGGATTTGCCCCCAGCTCTCACCTGGATTGTTGCCCCAGCTCCGGCAGGGGGTTGAGGGACCCAGATGCTGGGCAGCGCGGGAGCGCCTGCCCGATCTTGAACAGTCCGTCCTGTGAAGTGGATGCGGCTGTGTGCGTGCGCAGCCGGTCACGCGGTCCGGCCAGTCAGGTGGTACTGAGACTCAGTACCACCTGATTAGCCGGACCACGTGACCGGCTGCGCACGCACACAGCCGCATCCACTTCACAGGACGGACTGTTCAAGACCGGCAGGCGCTCTCGCGCTGCCCGGCATCTGGGTCCCTCAACCCCCGGGCCAAATCTCGGGGGTCGGTCATCCGAATCGGATGACCGATTACACCCCGGGCCGGCGCCCCTCACACTGGCAGGACGCCAGACAGTAAGGCGGCCGCCTGTGCCGCCTTACGTTAGCGCCGGCCCTGTGGTTCCTGCTTGCTCGACTATCCACTGCGTGGCCCACTATCCAGTTGGTCCAGAGACTCTAAGGTGACATCTAGCCCTCAAGCACTCTCCAAGGAGGTTAACCTTCAATCAAGGTACTGTTGCCTAAGGCTCCTGCTTCTCCTCAAGTGGATCTAGAGAGAGACTATGTGGCCCACCAGCCTCTTGCCTGTGTTTTTGTGTTACAACCTGTATTGTGCTAAGACTGTTTGCTGTGAACCATATCTACAATACAAGCTTTATTGTGCATATACAGCCTCCATTGTCTTTCTGCCTGCTCACCCCCAGCGCTTGGGAATATAACATCACACAGAGGCCATGCCATGGCTCCTTCCTGGCACGAACCTGACACTATATATATACAAGGTGATTCCTACACATCAGCCCAATGTCAGTGGAAGAGAAGAACCTTGGGCATGGGCAGGAACTTGGGTATCTTGGGTTGCGTTACATGCTCTCTAGTCGTCCTTGAGCTATGATAAATTGCTGCAATGAAATTATGGAGTCTGATGCAGAGTTTACTTTCTTTTACAAACAAATCTGAAGAAGCAATCTAGGCTTTAAAGGGACACTACATACCCTGGCCACCAGGACCGGTCAGGCCAGTGGTCACTATATCTTATTAAAGTGATCATGGAGTGCCCCCGCTCCAGCCCTGCTTGATAGATATTGCTGTGTAATGCAAAGGAGTTTCCTCTGCCCACAAAACTGTCACTCGGCATATGAGACTGAATATCTTACCTGCTGGTTACCAACTCGGGGACCGATGTTGTCAGCATGACATCATTCTGTTTCTGAATGCTCGCAGCAGTGGGCATTCTGGGCGACTCCAGATGAGAAATGGTGCTGCGTGTAAAATATGCAAGTCCGAGCGATACGTAATTTGCGTAGGATACGCTGCGCAAATTACGACCGGTTCGCAAATTGTATAAAAAGTGGCCGAAGAGGAGGAGCAGACAAAAAGGAGGAGCAGCCGAAGCGGAGAAAATGTATTTGTACTAAACCTAAATAAATAAATAAATAAATCGAAAACAAAATAATTGGGCAGATGCTACACAGGGGGATAAAAAGTGGGGGGAGGGTTTAGGCATAAGGCTATCCTAAACAAAAGATAAATCCAGGTAAAGTATCCATGTAATTGGGCAGACTAGATGGGCCGAAAGGTTCTTATCTGCCGACATTTTTCTATGTTTCTATGTTTCTATTAGTAGAGCGGCCCTTTAAGCCAACTGTATGAAACCTTGAATAATATATTGATTAGCAGGTTTGGTTCAGGAAATACCACCAATCCTTACGGACATTTTACTTGGGCCGTATATTATGGTAGAGAAACTGTTACACTAGAACCATGAGTTCAACTCAACTCTCTGGGTCTCGGTGACACTGCACTTGCTTGGGTTGACTCCTATTTATCCAACAGGTCCTTCTGTGTGTCCTTTGCTGGTAACTCCTCCTCTTCATTGCCTCTATCTGTTGGTGTACCTCAAGGCTCTGTCCTTGGTCCTCTGCTCTTTTCCATCTACACCTCCTCCCTGGGCAAAATCATCAACAGCTTTGGCTTTAATTACCACCTCTACGCTGATGACACTCAGATCTACCTCTCTACCCCTGATCTCTCTCCCCCTGTCCTTTCAAAAGTCAGTGACTGTTTATCTGGCATCTCCTCCTGGATGGCCTCCCACCACCTAAAGATCAACATGTCAAAGACTGAGCTCCTACTTATTCCTCCCTCTAATGCCTCCCCACCTCCTGACTTCTCTATCACGGTGGAGGGTATCACCATCTCCCCATCAAACCAAGTTCGCTGTCTTGGAGTTACACTGGACTCTGCTCTTTCCTTCATCCCCCACATCAAGTCTCTTTCCTCCTCCTGCCGATACCAACTGCGTAATATTTCCAGAATTCGGCCATTTCTTACCGCTGTCACCACAAAACAACTCATACACGCCCTGGTAATCTCCCGACTCGACTATTGCAATAATCTCTTATCTGGCCTCCCTCTGTCCCGCCTCTCCCCCCTACAATCCATCCTGAACGCCTCCGCCAGGCTAATTCACCTCACCCGCCGCTCTGTCTCTGCCGCTCCCCTCTGCGAGTCCCTTCACTGGCTCCCCATCCACTGCAGAATTAAGTTCAAAATCCTTATCCTTACCTACAAAACCCTCACTAACTCAGCGCCCCACTACCTGTCCTCACTAATCACCAAATACACCCCAGCCCGCTCCCTAAGGTCAAACAGTGACCTGCGCCTAGCTTCTCCCCGCATCACCTCTTCCCATGATAGACTGCAGGATTTCTCACGCGCAGCCCCCACTCTCTGGAACGCTCTCCCTCGTGCTGTCAGACTTTCCCCTAACTTCTCTTCCTTCAAACGCTCCCTGAAAACATTGCTATTTAGGGAAGCCTACCACCCAACTTACTGACGCAACCATCAATCACTCTCACCTTACAGTCCTCTCCTCCTGTTTCCAACCCCAACCCTCCTAGATTGTGAGTTCCTACGGGAATAGGGCCCTCATCTCCTCCTGTACTGTTTGTCAAATGTTGTTCAATGTATTGTAACCCTGTCTGTACTGTGCTTATTGTACAGCGCTGCGGAATATGCTGGCGCTTTATAAATTAATAATAATAATAATAATAATAGAACATTTTAATTCAATAGATCAATGGTTTTACAAATCAATCGGAATGAATCCCAACAATCCTGGCTTTAGTCTTTTGTTATATGGACAAATCAATAAGGCAAGCATTTAAAAAGTAATATTCTACAAAAAAATATACATTAATCATCCCTCAAACAATAATATTCATACATGGTCCCTGCTCCAAAGTTATAACAAGAGCCCAATTCCAATCTCATCAAGAATAATACTGCATAAGTCATTATTTAATTATTTATTTATTTATAAAGGATTTTACCAGGAAGGATACATTGAGATTTCTCTCGTTTTCAAGTATGTCCTGGGCTCAAGAACATTGAGTGGTTACAGAAATACAAAATAGTAAAATGCAAGATATTAACACAAAAACAAATATACAGATTAACAGAAAAATAAATATGTAGGAAATAAAGTCATTATGTTACATGTTTACAGGTGCATTCCATATTGAGGTATGTTAATAGGGAACTCTTAAGGGACTTTAGACTGGGGGAAGATTTGATGGCGTCTGGGAGGTTATTCCATAATTGTGGTGCTCTGTAGGAAATTGAGGATCGAGACACTTTCTTTTTGTATTGTGATATTGCAAGTAAGGTGCAGGTCCTGGATAGGGATGAGCTGTTCGGTTCGATCAGTTCGGAGTTCGACTCGAACACATTGGCAGTTCGAAAGTTCGCGAACTTCAAAATTTTTGGCGTGTTCGGTTCGAGTTCGATTTTTTTTTTAAAAAAGTATAAAAAATGCTTAAGAAAATACTAAAAAATCTAGAAATAAAGAGACTCTTTACTGCAGAATATTATAAGCAACTGTTTATTAGATATTGAATTAAAAAACTACCTAATGTCGTCTAGGTGCAAAGATTCTCACCTCTAAATGACCTGTGCTCTCAAACGGCGTAAACAACAGGTGTTTAATTAGGTTTGGAAATAACATGTGCTTCTAATTAGCAATTAGAATTTGATACATTGCTCGCAGACTGGGTGTGGCCTGCACATGTATGAACAAACACTGTGCTTGTTTTGAATTCTAAGAAGTGTTCATTTCTACTATATGATCCTCTCTGATATGATGTTTAACCCCTTAAGGACCAGGGCTCTGTAAAGCCAATCATTAATGATGTAGATGTTACGTCATTTGTCATCAAGGGCTTAATAAAATCTTTATCACGCTCCTTAGATTTAAACGTAATATTCCAGTATTTGTATGTCATGTACCTCTCCCGAAGGGCCTATGTGAGCATACAATTATTATTGCGTTAGAAATGTCTATCATAAAGCGTAGAAGCTGAGTCCCTAGAGTCTCTGGCTATCCATTGTCATATATACTTTGCTTTATACATATAAAGCCCCATTCACACTGTGCAATTTGAAAGTCGCGCGATTTCCGGCGCGATTTTCATATTCGCGACAGTGCGATAATGTCGCACGATGTCACGCGACGTTGCGGTTTTGTGCGATTTTTGCAAAGCACCACCAATGCAAATCGCAAAATCGCATATAGCAAATCTCAAAAAAAGGGTCATGTACCAGCGACATGCTACCGCGACGCGCGACATGTGACGTGTGACGTCGCGCGACAAGATGTGAATAGCTCCATTGAAATGCATTGGAGAAGCTACACAGTGCGACGTCGCGCGGATTTTGCTGCGACATCGTGGCAAAATCCATGCGATAAATCGCACAGTGTGAACGGGGCCTGATACATTCCCTCATCTAACAGGATAGTAGCCAGTCCCTGTGCATTTTAACCCCTTTAAGGGTGGCTAGGTGTCGTGTGTGGGTCTCTGATGGCAATGTTTCTATACATCCTACAAATCCGCCACTTCACGGGCAGGTTATGGGGCCCTCCTCGGCACGATATTTGAAGGAATTTTTCGTTTTTATATTTTTAACCCTTATTTCATGGAAAACTCACTGTTCCTTTAAAAACGTCTTTTTTAAAACTTTTTGTCCTTGTTTCTTGTCCCCCAGGGCACTACCCGGACCCCCATACACCTTTTATGGCAAATATCTTGCATATATGCCCTCTTGGAGGGCACTCTAAAAATCAAACTTTTGAGTCCCATTGACTTGCATTGAGTTCGGTTCATGTTCGAGGGAACTGTTGGGGCAAGCAGTCTATTCGGGTAGGGTGGTAGCTTCCCAGAAAAGCTCTTAAACACCAGGTTGGAAAGGTGAAGGGTGCATTTAGACTCCAGCGATGGCCAGTTTAGCTCTTTTAACATGTCACATTGGTGGGTCATGTAGTTACATTGTAGCACAAAGCAGCAGAATGAGTTATACAATGTAGTAAGTTTCTGGAGGTGCGTTTGAGGGGCAGCTGCATACACTACATCGCCGTATTCAATGGCTGGCATAAGCATTTGTTGTATAATCTGCTTTCTTACCGCGGGGCTCAGGCAG
Source organism: Leptobrachium leishanense (assembly GCA_009667805.1). Lineage (NCBI taxonomy): Eukaryota > Metazoa > Chordata > Amphibia > Anura > Megophryidae > Leptobrachium > Leptobrachium leishanense. Next base: position 288,588,900 of record CM019067.1, read on the forward strand.
GATTTGTTTCTGTACAGGGCACCTAGTTTGGGGTAAAGTTTAGATGAGAGTTTGTCGATGTGGGGGCCAAAGGGTAGATTTGGGTCTAACCACATACCTAGATATTTAGGAGAAGTGACTGTGGTCAGCGTGTCATTTGTTCTTGTCCTGACACATAGATGGGGCGTTTGCAATTTGTGTAGTTTAGGTTTTGTTCCAAAGAGCATTGTAACAGTTTTGTCAGTATTTAGAAAAGGTTTGTTGTGTTTGATCCACTTTTCTACCTCTGTGAATGGTTCTTGCAGCACGGCCTCCAGCTGCGGGAGATTTGGTTTGCTGGTATAGATTACAGTGTCGTCTGCGTACATGTGTACAATTGAGGCTTTGCAGACATTGGGCAGATCATTTATGAATATATCGGGAATAGAAGGGGGCCGAGTATTGAGCCTTGGGGTACACCGCACGTGACTGGGAGCGGGAGGGAGGAGCTGTCAGAAATGGACACATATTGCATTAATTACTCATTGACCACAACCACTTGATGCAAGGGCTGATCATTATACCATATAATATGCGGCTTTATATGTGCTATAATTTAGTGTACAATAAAAAGTTTAATACAAAAACTCTAACACTATTAACTCAGAGTCTAAGAAGACTTCTAGGAATTAGAAATTTAAACATATGTTTTTCTAATACAGAAAGGCAAAATCCTGAACCACTAGGAATCATACAGATTGCAAATCAAAATGCGTCAAGATCCGCTAGAGCCAGAAATGATACTGTATAAGCGTTGGCTGAGGATGCTGGAATGGCTTGCCTCTCCTCTTGCTGTAGTTCTATTCTTTCCATGGTTAAACATGCCTCTGGGGATGAATGAGCATATTTGGAATGTTTCAACTAAGTGCTGGTTGAGGGATTTCCCAGATCTGCGGAGCGCTGGCAATTTCACTTCTTGCAGTGTGGGACGGTTTCTGCTAATTATAGACACAGCGAGGGAATCTGCTTCTCACACTAAAAAGCTTTTAAAAAGCGACCGACCAGCGGGGAAAAATATGACATCTTTGATTTTTAATTCTGTATGTGTGATAAGGCATGGAACACTGGCGATGGAGCATGGAATATCACGATGGATTGTAACGGAATGTCACTGAGAAAGACTCATGTAGGAGCCGAAACGTTGCCATTATTTATTAATAACCCTGCTGGTTTTAGACGAGTGATTGTATAGGCCTTTGTTCCTGGGTTGTGTTTGTGGGAGTTGTACTCCTCAGGGCTTGGTGCCCCTTATCTTTATGGTCCTTTTGAAGACGATGTGCCAGTCCTGATTTGCACCTGTAACGCTCATTTGTGTGACCCCATACACAGTTGTACTTGAGACTGTCAAATCAAAAAGCATTTTCAGGAACTAGATCAAAACATATCCTAGTAACATGCATTGTGCAATTTTCATATGCAAATCTTATGCCTTTGTCAAGGATGGATTGCAAAGGTTCAGTCTTCTTATGATATTATATTATTACCCCTGCATATCAAAATTGAGTTCTCAATTTTGCATTGTAATACACTGATAAGTAGTCATTAGCATATCAAAACCCAATTTTCCCACCTTTTTAAAGCATGATTAATGTGCCCTCTGTAGAGACACAAAATTCACTGTCTTATCTCTCTCCAGTCACCCCGGGGAGAGGTGAAACATGCTGCATATAGCAGTCACAAACCTCATTCTAACAAAAAGTTCAACACAGTACTGCTGCAACACAGCAGCCAGGTTTAGGGCAGAATACAGGGAGAGCTCTGGGGTCACTCACTGCTTTACAGGGTTAAGATTCAGAGGATTATAATGATTGAAAATCCCTGTACAGTACAGATACAAGGCGTTACTGTAATTTCCATACACAGGAATTATTCCACATACAGATGTTATTTTATCTTCTATTGCCGCAGCCGCATTGCTAATAATCTCATGATAACAACAAACCTCCATAAACAGGAGATCTGAACATATTTTTTATCTATCTTTATCGCAGTTACAGTATCTGACGCAAAGGCCATTTCTGCCTGTATGATAATAACGAAGACCCCGAGTGACTTTGTGTAAGATAGGAGACACCATCTCGAGTTCAGAATATTTTGATTCCAACAATATTTCTGTAAAGGATAAACGATTACATGAAAAATTAAAGATCGCGTATTTTAAATTATTATACATTTATTTATTTTCCATTAAAAATTATGCAAAAAAAACCCCTCCATACAAATATATAAATAAAATACAAATTATCTATAAAAATTTCTAAAATACCAAGAGAGCTTCCATACACTAATAATAATACTATCTTATATTATTTCAATATTATTAAAAGCTCATGGAAAATTCTTTGTTTCGTGTCTGATTTAAGGGGGGAAAAAATATCAGAATATCCATATAGTTACTTTACAACTTTTACAATATACGTGTAACATAAATTTTGTTCTACAATTTATTCCACTGTGTTCATCCTGAAATAAAACACAGAAGCAATGGTTTAATAGATATGTTTATGATGATCATGTTTTCTGTGGATAGATATGTTTTCCAGATACACAGTGAAAATGGCAATGCGCCATTATTTGTATCAAGAGCACAGTACAAGACTGGAACATATAGCTACGCAGAATATTCAGTCCACAGCTGTTGTCCTCACTTGTTTCTTGCTGTCTTTGTTTCTATATTAAATTGCTTGCATACTACATGTGATTAATTACTTGGAAAATCATTGCATCTGTGCCTTGAAAGGAGCTGATTGAGAGCCTCTAATGCTGAATGGACTGGTGTTGTGCATCTGTTTGATGTTGGATTTACAAATCAGAGTAGATATGGCAACCAAGCAGTTTGCAAGATAGTATAATGAATGGGTCTATTAATTTCATTATTTACAGAATAGGAAAATAATGATATCGTTTTTTTTTGGATGGGGGGTGTATGTTTGTTTTGTGTAAATGTTTTATTATTATTTTTTGTAATATTCCATTGTGCTATGAGACAGGCTTTGAAATTTAATTTTAAAATTAAATAAAAAATATTTAGAATGAAAAAAATAAAATAAAAATACCTAATGTGGGTTACATTAAGCAAAACACATTGGCAAGGACATTTACAACATTTAAGTCATCTTGACCTGCCAACCTTAAGGCTGGTGTCAGACGAGCGTTTTTATGAGCGGAAGGAAAGTCCGTGAGAGTGGACGTTCCTTCCATTATGACGCCCGTCTGGCCATCTCACTGAGCACAGTTAGTGCGCTCAGTGCTGCAAGGCTTGAGTCTCCTATGGAGGATTGCCCTTTGCAACCCCGTCGAACACGTGTTACGACGGGGAGGCTTTCAAAACGTCCGCAGCACGCCTGCTGTAGCGCTCACAATTCGTGCTCGAGCTACAGCGTGTGTCCGGCCCTGTCAAAGCATCACAACGCTGCGACGGATGCCGGGAGGCACATCAGTACGGGCGCACATAGTGCGCTCGTCGACACCAGCCTAAATATTGGTAAAAAAAATTATGTGTTCAGCTCTGCTTGGCAGTAAAATTGATAATAGTTAAAGATTGGAGGCCAGTAGATCCACTAAACTGCAATCATATCAACTGGCAGATTGATTTCCAGACTAAGATGGAAAAAGGTTTTGTGGGAATTTCTTAAATAATTACGATGACTATTCTGCAGTATGGCAACCATGGATTAATGAAAAAGAAATGCCCCCAAATATGACATGAATGAATGCTGTATGAAAGACATGTGTACGGTTTAGCAATTTATAGAATTAATCTGTTTATTAAGGCTCGGGTCAGACGAGCGCACTGATCACGTCCGTGTTGCCGCACATGTGTACGTCTGTTATAGCATCTAATTATGACCAATGGAGCCCCACACACAAAGTACGTCCGCACGGAACTGCGGATGCATAACGGACGTGACAAACGGATGCAAGTTAGGTAAGAATGTAAATCCGCTAGAACGGACGCACAGAGTGCACTGCGTCTGCAACGTCCGCATAGCTTTGTGTGTGAGTGATGGAACGTAGTGAGACGAACTGCATTTTTGACGTCCAGCATTTTGACGGACAAAATGTTTTTCATATTAATTAATTTTCCCTTCTACATCAGCCAAAAAAAATGTCAGTCACGAAAACGGACAGTGTGGCCACTACCTTGTCGTCAGTCAGAAAGTACGTCCGTTGTGCATGGACGCACAATCCGCACAGAATGCGCTCGTCTGACCCTAGCCTAAGGCTGGGGTCAGACCAGCGCACTTTTAACGTGCGTTCTGGCGCACATAATTACGGCCGCACTAGCAGCAGATGACGGGCAATGACGGCCAATATACGATGTACGGCCGCACAAAAGTCCGGCCGTGCAACGCAAGTGGAATTTGAACGCATTTTCTTGAGAACGCTGAACCGCTAGTACTGACGTACTGAGTGCGCAGCTGCGGCATAGTGGCGTGTTTGCGTGATTAGGAGACGTCAGACGCTGCACATGTGCGGCCCATATAACGGCCAGATGAAAAAAGTGTCCTGTGGTGGCTGTTGTGGTACCTGGCAATTGCAGAAGATGGCTGGTGTGGATATTGATGTGGAGCGTCTGATAGCGGCAGTGGCGGAGCATCCCGAGATTTGGGACACGGCTTGTGACCTGTACAAGGACAAACCGAGAAAGGCCAGCGCATGGGTTGCAGTCTCGAGGGTGGTGTACCTGGAGTATGATACGTGGTCTGACAGAGAGCAGAAGCTACAGAGTGAGTACATGATTATTTAATTCATAATCACATGTAAATTGCATGTACAATAAAAGTAAAGGCAAACATAATAGGTGCCGTCACATGTTAAATGCTCCCCAGCTGTCAGGGCACCTGCCCTGCATCGCTAATTAAATAATTAGACAGAGCATCGCGAAACCTGTTGCTGTGTCTATTCACAGCTATTATGTCATGGTTTGCATATTCATCCAGACCCGTAACTGTGAGGGTATCAGCGAAATTAAAACCATCCCTCGCACGAACATAATTATGTAGGATGCAACAGCATTTCACTATATCCACACAGAAATCCACATTTACATCCAGCGGTCTATGTAAAATCCTCCACTTGTTGGTCAGTATGCCAAAGCTACACTCCACATACCGTCTCGCCCGCGACAGCCTGTAATTAAACACCCGCTTCCTCACAGTCAGGTGTGTCCCTGAGTAGGGCCGTAGGAGATGTGTGGATAGGCCGAATGCTTCGTCACCCACAAAGGCATAGGGGACTGCCACGTCACTGCCAGGCAATGGTGCGGGTCTGGGTATGTGCAGGGTCCCACTCTCGAGCTCATCCCACAGTGTAGAGTTCCTGAACAGTGTGGAGTCAGAGTCTTTGCCGTATGATCCGACATCCACATACACAAAATCATAGTAGGCATCTGCCACCGCCAGTAGGCCAATGGAAAAGAAATGTTTATAATTTTGATACAGTGAGCCACTGTGCAGTGGCTTCACTATGCGGACATGTTTGCCATCCACGGCTCCAAGGCAATTGGGGAAGTTGGCTCTCCCCCAAAATCCTGCTGCAATTGCTACCCATGCCTCGTCCGTGGGTGTTGGTAAACATTGCTCCTTCATGGTTTCCCATATTGTTTGGCACACCTTGCGGACGATCTCACCAGCTGTTGATCTGCCAACGCGGAAGTTGTAATGCAGATCCTTCAAACTGCATCCACTAGCAAGATACCTGGGAAATATGAATTAAATCTGTTTTATGATCACATCATATGAACCGACCCTAATGTCACTCTCATTATGTTTTGCAGCACATTAAATCAGCAACAAGTGGCGCACTATCAGGGACAACTACACCCGGGTCCTGAAAAAGGAAGCGGCAGCTGCGCGCTCTGGAGCTGGGGCACGGAGGAAGGTGCACAGTTATCTTTATGCCGAACAATTGTCGTTCCTCAGGAGGACCCAGGAGCCAAGGCCAACTGCGAGCAGCATTGACCAGCCATCCACTTCTGGGTCACAGGAGCAACACCTGCCGGCAGGGGGTTCTGGCAGCTGGCAGGAGGAGGTTGACCAGGGTGGCACGGACTCGCAGGTGGAGGGGGAGGTGGAGACCGGACCGGTGCCAGCTGCAGCACCGAGAGACAGCACCAGACCGGCTCACAACAGGAGGAGGGGACCGCCTAGCGACTTCGAGCAGGCCATGGTCAGGTTCATGGGGTCGCACAATCCACAACCTCCCGCTGCACCATCACTGACAGTGAGGACATGTCCTTTGTCCATTCCTGTCAATCCCTGCTGGACCAGATGACCCCGGCGCAGAAGGTGGAGTACCGCCGCAGATCCTGGACCTCATCCATGAGATCCTGTCCCGTCCAGAACAGGCTGCGGTCTACTATGGTGCTGTGCCACAAGGCCACCATGCCACTGGTTATGCCAGCCACAGCCAGGCGCCACCACCCACCCACCCATGTCCCATGTTGCTGGGCCTCCCCCAGAGTCTGGGTACCGCCGCGGATCCACACATGGTCCTCATGAGCCAGATGCTCCTCTGTACCAGGATTTGTGAGGTGTCTTGTCTGGTTTTTTTTTTGGTTGACATGCTGTTCCTGTTGTCACTGTTATGTTTTGTACTTCATGTTATTTTCTTTTGTATATATGTTACAAATATGTTATTTATTTATTTTCTTGTTTATTACAATATATTTCTATTTACATACATTCTTGTCAGTGTCAGAGGTTTTTTTGGACGTGCCTTGGAATGTCATGCCTGCGTGTGGGTGGGTCAGGGGCGGATCCAGGGGGGGCAACGGGGCAATTGCCCCCCCCCCCCGAGATTTGAGCCGGGGACCCAGATGCCGGGCAGCGCGGGAGTGCCTGCTCGGTCCTGAAGAGTCCGTCCTGTTAAAGGAAGCGGCTGCGTGCAGGCGCAGCCGGTCACGTGGTCCGGCTAATCAGGTGGTACTGAGTCTCTGTACCACCTGACTGGCCGGACCGCGTGACCTGCGCACGCACGCCACGCAGCCGCATCACCTTCAACAGGACGGACTCTTCAAGACCGGGCAGGCACTCCCGCGCTGCCCGGCATCTGGGCCCCCTCAACCCCTGAACACCGGAGCTGGAGCAATATCCAGGTGAGAGCTGGGCAAATCCATGTGTAAACTGGGCAAATCCATGAGCTGGGGGCTAATCCATGAGCTGGGGGCAAATCCATGAGCTGGGCAAATCCATGAGCTGGGGGCAAATCCATGACCTGGGGGCAAATCCATGAGCTGGGCAAATCCATGAGCTGGGGGCAAATCCATGAGCTGGGCAAATCCATGAGCTGGGCAAATCCATGACCTGGGGGCAAATCCATGAGCTGGGCAAATCCATGAGCTGGGGGCAAATCCATGACCTGGGGGCAAATCCATGAGCTGGGCAAATCCATGAGCTGGGGGCAAATCCATGAGCTGGGGGCAAATCCATGAGCTGGGCAAATCCATGAGCTGGGGCAAATCCATGAGCTGGGGCAAATCCATGTGTGAGCTGGGGGCAAATCCATGTGTGAGCTGGGGCAAATCCATGTGTGAGCTGGGGCAAATCCATGAGCTGGAGCAAATCCATGAGCTGGGGGCAAATCCATGTGTGAGCTGGGGGCTCTCTGCTCCTCTAGATTGTAAAATCCGGGGTGCCCTCTGCTCCTCTAGATTGTAAGCTCCTGGGTGTCCTCTGCTCCTCTAGATTGTAAGCTCCTGGGTGTCCTCTGCTCCTCTAGATTGTAAACTCCTGGGTGCCCTCTGCTCCTCTAGATTGTAAGCTCCTGGGTGCCCTCTGCTCCTCTAGATTGTAAGCTCCTGGGTGCCCTCTGCTCCTCTAGATTGTAAGCTCCTGGGTGCCCTCTGCTCCTCTAGATTGTAAGATCCTGGGTGCCCTCTGCTCCTCTAGATTGTAAACTCCTGGGTGCCCTCTGCTCTTCTAGATTGTAAGCTCCTGTGAGCCGGGCCCTCTGCTCCTCTAGATTGTAAGCTCCTGTGAGCCGGGCCCTCTGTAAATTCTCGTGAGTCGGGCTCTCTGCTAAAACACCTTATTTTCTGTCAGTGCCCCTCCCGAGACTAGTCTCTGGATCCGCCCCTGGGGTGGGTATGAATGTGTTTGCGTACATGTCACTACAGACCAACAATAGGGGCTCTGCACACCGAGCACATGTCTGCTGACTGGCAGCGAAGTCATGCATGCTGTTGTTTGGAAGTACTTACCGCAAAGTGATGACCAGCATCTCCTCCGGTGGTATGGCATCCCTCATGTTGGTGTCCCTCTTGGTCAGCGGCTCCCGTAACTGTGACAACAGTTCATCGAATGAGGGGATGGACATCCGCATGTAGTTGAAAAACTTCACGGGGTCCCTCTCTCGCAGTGGCCTGTACAGCATCACAAAGTGGCCATGCGTGTGTCTGGCAGCGTTGATGGGATGAACCCATGACCGCCGTTGTCTTTTGTGCTGGAGGTACAGGTAGCCCGTTGCAGCAAACACAAACACTTGCAGTGCATCCATCTTGGTGAAACGCCACCATCCACGAAATGGCTTTTTATACCCCTTCACCTTATTTTTTGATTCACCTATTGATTTGGTTAATAAGATTACGCGTTTAATTGCAGATCCGTAGAAAATCACGCCAAGAAATGCGCATCGTATGACCGTTTTCGCGTATTGCGTGAAAAAATACGTCAATGCGTTCGGACGCACTCTTATATGTTCGCGTGTAAAAATGCTTTCATTTGACCCTAGCCTAAGAGTTGACTGACGAGTTTTGAAATATTAGAACTTATCATGCAAAGATAGACAGAATATTACTGAGTGACATGGTACTTCAGAAAAAATATGTTTTATCTTTGTTCATTAATACAGATAATATTAATAAAAAAACATTTAAGTCAGGTGGATTAGTAGAATCATGTTTAGTCATGAATAGGGTTGCCACATCGGCCATGTTTTCCAGGTCATATATAATTTATTCATGCTGATGGGCAGCGTGTGAAAAATGCCACCCTTCAGTATGAAGAATTCATACGCTGCACGTAGGAGAAAAAAAATGGTGACCTGCCTTAACTTCCTTCATGCAGCATGTGAATTATACATGTTGCAGGGCAGCACTTATCCCTGTGCTCCCCTTTGCATGAAATAGTAATATGTGTCCTTGAAAACATGGCTGATGTGGCACCCTATGCCTTCCCACACAGCCCCCAATACACCCGCTACTTCCCATACTCTGCTATTTACCCTCACCTAGTGTGTCCCCCTCTCCTCTTAGATTGTAAGCTCTTGTGCAGGGTCCTCTCTCCTGCTGTTCTGTCTGTAGAACTTGTTTGTATATTTGTTATTCTGTCTCACCCATTGAACAGCGCTACGAAACTTGTTAGCGCTTTATAAATACTTGTAACTGTAACTTGCTCCTCTCCTGCCATCTGTATCCCTCATGTCTTTTATGCGTCAGACAGACATTTAGGTTATCGTATCACTTTTTTTTTTGAATGCACTTCCTCTATCTTAACCCTCGTATTTTGTCTCTGTTTTGTCTTCTGTTATCTATGCAAACTCTTACCTCATCTTTCTACCTGCCCCATAGACATAATAAATCTTCATCTGCCAGGCTCAGGTTCCATAAGTCTGTCACATGTGCATGGCGGCCAATTCAAAGTTTTAGTCAACACAAAAAAACGTAAATAGCTTTTCACTTGATTTCTCTCCTGCTTAGATTCTAACTTTGAAAAAGTCGCAGGAGCGCTTTAAGGCCGTGTGCACACTAGCGTTTTCTTCTGCGCACTACCGTGCGTAAAAAGGGACGCACTTTATGACGGAAGAGATTGGTAGACGCCAGACGATGCGTTAATTTTGACGCCCGTCGTAAAAACTGAATTTGAGTTGAACGAAAAGAAAAAGTTGGGCTTTTGACATTCGACGTTCAGCACGCGGCCAACGTCACTTCAATCCTAGCGCAAAATCCTTGGTGTTTCCATGACAGACGTCTTCAGTGCGTGTTATGCTTTGCGAGCGTACTACGTGTGTTCTTCTCTAGCCGCGTAATTATATGCTACAACGCACGTCATAAAGAGCGTTATAACGCGCGCTAGTGCGCAGAAGAAAATGATAGTGTGCACCCGGCCTAAATTGAAATAAAGAAAATTACCATTCCGCTGTAAAATCCAATGCGTTCTGTTACAAATTGCTATTTTATCGTAAGCAAAACTAGTATTTTACATGGCTTGGCCTTACCAAGGTTTAAAATCTCTAAGGCTGGGTTCACACCTAGCCGTTTTAACGCGCGTTCGTGCGCGCTTTAAAACGCAGGAACGGGGAAATCCCATGCTTTGCTATGGGACCCATTCAGACCTAAGCGTTTTACAGCGCGCAGGAACGCGCGTTAAAACGGCCAACGCAAAAAGAAGTTCGGGAGCTTCTTTTCGGGCATACAGCAGCGCGTTCGCGGCCATATCATAGCCGCGAACGCGCTGCAACGCGCGTTTTTTTTGTATGCACGAACGCGCGCCCAGGTGTGAACCCAGCCTTAAACAATCTTCTTACTGTTGAGTACTCTTGGAGCCCGCTCAAGCGATCCTTCTTTCTCTATAATGTGCTATTAAAAAAAAAACAAATCGCACCTACGTCTGGGAAACCTGCCAAAGAATAAAGATACTTTAGCCAAAAATTTTAAAAAGTCTTTAACAAATCTTTGGGATGTTGTACTACTTGAAATTAAAAGATCTGGAAAGCAGACCTCAACTGATTTGTCCTCAATTGTGAAACCAACGTGTTCGTGTTGGCAAATGAATCTTAACCCCTTCAATACTAAGAACATGCTGATGAAAAACGTTTAGCCCAACGTTTATTTGAAACATGGATGGTGAGGTTAAGAGTACTTTGACTGAATGTTTACAAAAAGTGAAAGTGCTTGTAAATTGCTTGAAAAGGATAATATTTAAAATGTGTGCAAATTGTCCAATATCCAATATTATTGGGATGAAAGCTTCTAGACATTAGATGGTGACAGGAAAGAATGGCTTTTACTGTGTATGTGGGAATAGAGAAAAATGATCAGAAAAAAGATAAATGGCCAGAACATATTTAAAAAAATTCCAGTTCTTGACAGTATTATTAGCAATGCAGCTTCCAAAATCTAAATAGAATATTGTAGCGTCTCGATATGTAAGCGTAAGGCTAGGGTCAGACTGAGGCAGTGCGAACGCGCGTTCTGGCGCACTTAATCACGGCCGTGCTAGCAGCAGATGCCGGGCAATGACGGCCAATATACGAAGTACGGTCGCACAAAAGTCCGGCTGCGCAACGCAAGTGGAAAATGAACGCATTTTTTCGAGAACGTTAAACCACTAGTACTGACGTACAGAGTGCGCTGCGTCCGCTAGAGGCGTGTGTGCGTGAATTGGAGACATCAGACGCTGCTAATGTCCGGCCAACATAACGTCCAGATGCAAGAAGTGTTTTATTGATGATCCGTACAAAATCACGGATGAAACTGCGCATAGTATGACCGCTATTGCGTATTCCGTGAAAAAATACGTCCATTCTTCGAACGCACATTTTCACGGACAACGTGAAAAATGCGTTAGTCTGACCCTAGCCTTAGTGCTAGCTTTTGTAACTTTAACGTCTGGCATCGATATTCCATGGTTGGCAAATACACTGTGGTGTAATATTTTTATGTCTATAATGCCCACATACAGAAAGTTATGGTACAGTTTATAAATGATTATATATCTATGTACCACACATGGACTTTTATTTGTCATAACCCCCTGAATCTTATCCCTGCACAGTAGTGACTGAACCCAAAGCTCTCCCTGAATTCTGCCCTCTCCCTCGCTGCTGTAACATAGCAATAAAGTTTGTTGAATGATTTTTCACACTGAGGATGGGGTCTCCACCCTCCAGCTCCTTTGCTGTAAAGCATGTTGACAGGCTAGAGACTTAACCCTTTCCCGCCACGGGGCGTACTATGCTGTACAGGGCTCGAGTCGAGCGGGAACGCGCAGGAACGGCGTTCCCGCACTTTTCCCACAGCGGGAACGCTGCGGGAACGCAGCGTTCCCGCTGTGGCCCGAGCCAGAACGCCGCCGCCGCACATTGCCGGCGGCCGGCGTGCTTCCTGTTACAAGGGCCAGCTGACAGGAGGTGGAGCCGCTCGCCTGGCTGTTTCATAGTTCCCAGGCGAGCGGCTGCACTTCCTGTCAGCGGCCACTGAAGCAGGAAGCACGCGGCCGCTGGCAATGTGGAGCAGCAAAGGTGAGCTGGGCTGGGGGCAGTATCCATGAGACCAGGGGGGCAGTATCCATGAGACCAGGGGGGCATTATCCATGAGACCAGGGGGGCAGTATCCATGAGACCAGGGGGGCATTATCCATGAGACCAGGGGGGCATTATCCATGAGACCAGGGGGGCAGTATCATGAGACCAGGGGGGCATTATCCATGAGACCAGGGGGGCATTATCATGAGACCAGGGGGGCATTATCCATGAGACCAGGGGGGCAGTATCCATGAGACCAGGGGGCATTATCCATGAGACCAGGGGGGCAGTATCCATGAGACCAGGGGGGCAGTATCCATGAGACCAGGGGGGCATTATCCATGAGACCAGGGGGGCAGTATCCATGAGACCAGGGGGGCAGTATCCATGAGACCAGGGGGGCATTATCCATGAGACCAGGGGGGCAATATCCATGAGACCAGGGGGGCATTATCCATGAGACCAGGGGGAATTTTCCATGAGAGCTGGGGCATTATCCATGAGACCTGGGGGCAATATCCATGAGAGCTGGGGCAATATCCATGAGAGCTGGGGCAATATCCATGAGAGCTGGGGCATTATCCATGAGAGCTGGGGGGGCATTATCCATATGAGCTGGGGCAATTATATCCATGTGAACTGGGGAAAATATATCCATATAACCAGTGCTGTGTATATTATTCTTGGGGTTCAGTGCTGTGTATGTTATTCTGGAGGCTCAGTGCTGTGTATATTATCCTGGAGGCTCAGTGCTGTGTATATTATTCTGGAGGTTCAGTGCTGTGTATATTATTCTTGGGGTTCAGTGTTGTGTATGTTATTCTGGGGGCTCAGTGCTGTGTATGTTATTCTGGGGGCACAATGTTGTGTGTATTATTCTGGGGGCTCAGTGCTGTGTATTTTATTCTGGGGGCTCAGTGCTGTGTATGTTATTCTGGGGGCTCAGCGCTGTGTATATTATTCTGGGGGCTCAGCGTTGTGTATGTTATTCTGGGGGCTCAGTGCTGTGTATATTATTCTGGGGGCTCAGTGCTGTGTATATTATTCTGGGGGCACAATGTTGTGTATATTATTCTGGGGACACAATGTTGTGTATATTATTCTGGGGGCTCAGTGCTGTGTATATTATTCTGGGGGCTCAGTGCTGTGTATATTATTCTGGGGGCTCAGCGCTGTGTATATTATTCTGGGGGTTCAGCGCTGTGTATATTATTCTGGGGGTTCAGCACTGTGTATATTATTCTGGGGGTCTGTGCCTGGAGATATATATATATATAATGCGTTAGTCCAGTTGCCACAATCACGAGTATACCTGTACGTAGTGATACCTTTCACTGATCAGTATAGTTTCCAGTTTACACTCTTGAAAGCTTGTCTTTTAAATGTAAAGTTAACCCAATAAAAATGGTATCACCGGCACGCACTGCTATACTCGTAATATATATATATATATATATATATTACAATTTTTCTTCAGGTAATGGGGGTTGTAGAATTCGTGGGTGAGTTCCCTCACTTTTTTTCCCAGGACTTGACCCCTGATGCTGTACCTGCGGCAGGTGGGCCTTGAAGCCGCAGGGCGTAATGGTACGCCCGTTGACTTCAATGGGTCACCTTGGCCCCGCCCATCATTCGGCACATGCCATTGACTGCTGTGGGACAGCCTGAACTCAGGCCGTCCCCCTGCAGCCAATAACGCGTGTCGTGCGTTGCCAGAGGAGGAGCCCGCCGCAACACCTGGCAGTGGGGTATACTAGTACGGCTTCAAGGCGCCACCCGGCCAGCGTTAAGGGGTTAAATGTGGATATAATTCTCCTCAGGGGCAGGTGAGCATCATTATTGCATCAGAAATGTATGAAAATGGAGTTCCATTCAATTTCCTTCTTATGTTTTTCAATGCAAAAAAACAGGTAAACGATTTTTGTGATATGAAATAGCTAAGAGTTGTAGGCCGGATAGTTTAATCCAGGGATCTTAAACGCCACACCCCCCGATGTTGCCGAACTACAACTCCTATGAGTCTCTGGCTACATATTGCATTCGAGAATTTCTGGGAATTGTAGGCATCAACATCAGGGAGGCGAGTTTGAAACTTTAATTCAGGGATGTCAATCTCCAGCTTCTCGGATGCTGATGGCCTACAAATCCAAAAATTCTTTGAATGCAATAAATGGCCAGAGAATCATGGGACTTGTAGTTCAGAAACATGTGGGGGGGGGGTGGTGGCGATTAACAGCCCTGTTTTAATCTATGCCAAGGAAATGAGTGTGTTTTTTTGTTTTTCTAATTTTTAATTAATTGCAATTAGCCGCTTTTAAATACCCACCCATGAAACGATTCTGAATGTGCAGCTCTTCCACATTGGCCAAAATATTCCCTTTTAGTCCCGAAAAGTCTCTGAGTAGCTTACAAAGGTTGCACAGCACTTTGCTCAGGCCTGAATATTCAAATAAATTAAGAATTAGCCTCGTGGTGGAGTGAAATAATTAAAAATGAAAATCTGTAGGATGTAAATTATGTACATTTTGCAGACTGAGCTATACAAACTAAAATGTCTTTTATTAACCCCATAACAACCTGGATAGAGACCAGGGAGATTTGTGATTACTGCAAGTAAATAGTATCTACAAAAATGTTACCGAGGATTGATGGTTAAGGCTGGGGTCAGACGAACGCAATATTAACGTGCGTGCAGCCGCACTTAACCACGGCCGTGCTAGCAGAAAATGACGTCCAACGCCGGGTAACATACGAAGAACGGCCGCACGAAAGTGCGGCCGCGCAACGCAAGTGGCAAACGAATGCATTTTTTCAAGAACGTCGAACCGCTAGTACTGACGTACAGAGTGCGCTGCGTCCGCATAGCGGCGTGTGTGCGTGATTAGGAGACGTCAGACGCTGCTCATATCCGGCCTACATAATGTCCAGACACCCAAAGTTTCCTGGTTTGGATCCGTAAAAAAATCACGGCCGTAATTGCGCATCGTATGACCGCTATCGCGTCTTCCGTGAAAAAATACGTTCATTCGTTCGGACGCACTTTTTGACGGTCAACGCGAAAGATGCGTTCGTCTGACCCTAGCCTAAACGAGGATTGATGGTTTTAACATCGAGTCGCAACATGTAATCCATTACCTTTCCATATAGGCACGTTGGTAAATTAGCCATCAGTGAATTATAAGGGATAAACACATTGCAAACCTTAGAATAAATGAGAAAAAAATACAATTTTTTAATTAAATTTCATTAAAACCATGCTAATCACATCATAATTTATTACTAGGTGAATTATAGGGACACTCTACGCATCCTCAATACTTTATTGATTTAAAGTGGTCAGAATTGGAGGAGTGCCCCCCCATCCCCTTTAACCCCCACTGCCCCAATCTGAAGAATTTGCTGGATGAAGTGGAAGAGTTTCCTCCAGCTCACACAGCGTCACCAGGAGCCTGGATTTTTTGAGTTCTCAGATGCCGGTCACCAGATCGGTCACTAGTGACGTCAGCACGCAGAGAGCGTGCTGACATCACATCTCTGATCTCATAGAGGCATCCGAAGGATAGGATCTGCTCCGATACATCATTCTGCGCGGGTGCTATGGAACCTGTCCCGTAGCGATGCGCAATTAAGGGTCTCTATGCTATGCAAGTTTTGTAGCAGTGAAAATTGCGCGGAAAAGCTTCAAGGACTTCCGGGTTCGGGAGTCCATGAGCTGAAGAGGAGGAACACGCAGCTAGGGACAAAAGGTGAGTAAATTCACCAAAAAAATTAAAATAATGAAAAATAATTGGGCAGAAGCTGTCTGCAACATCTGCCCAATTAATTTTAAAAAAAAGCTCTATTTTTTTATTGTGTGTATCCCTTTAATGTACTGTTGTCTACAATCTTACCATTAGCTGACACTTGCACACCACTCTGAGACATAGAATAATTAACCTGAAAGTAAACTAAAAGAAAAAATTATTTCAGAGGGTGCCTCCCAAGGCATTATATGAATCCGGGAATCATATTGAACATTGATTGAACAATAGATTTTGTTTACCCTGCATAATGTCATCTCATCATTTCTAATAATGTTGTTTAATTGCCTTGATATTTTTATTTATGTATTTTTTTATTTTGGAATAAAAAAAGCATTCCATGCATATATGTATTTTCACTGCATCCGTAGGAGCGTTACAGCGCAGTGCTGGAATTAGAGCGCTGGAGAAAAAGCATTAGTAGAGCAGCAAAGTGAATACTCCATCTATTAATGGCTGTTCATTGATCTGGCAGCTTATTGTGTAAACACATACAGTGTCTGTGACTGTTTGAAGGTCATACACACATTAACGTTGCACATACTGGACAAGAATGTACTGTTATAACTCTGTCCTTATGCACACCCAAGTGTCACTATTTAGGAGGGGCCACCCCTATTTGGGCCATTAATCCCTCTTCCCCTTTGTCTCCTAATGTCCCACTTTTTATGGTATTCAATATATTTGGGGTGTGCAGGTGTAGAAAAGAGCAGTCCTTTAATGGTCATTACAATGTTACTGTTATGTATTATACATTGGAATTTGGGACTCAGAGCGCAGGTGACACTCTGTATTGTGAAGCAGAGCTGGATACTAAAAATCCATGTGCAGTCAGGGTAGGCAGTGATGGAAGAGCCTCCCCTATCACTGCCCTGATGTCATCCTGCTGAAAAAGGAAAAAAACATTTAACTTTGGCCAGATTTCGCCAATATTATTACATGAAAAGTGATGACCTTCTGTATTTCATATGGTGAGTGTAAAGTGTTTTACAAATTGGTACATTCCATGAAAAGTGATGCCCTGCATTACATATTCTGAGAGAAGTGTTCTAGAATATTTATTACATGAAAAGTGATGCCCTGCATTACATATTCTGAAAGAAGTGTCTCAGAATGTTTATTACATGAAAAGTGATGCCCTGCATTACATATTTAGAGTGAAGTGTTTTAGAACCTGCATTACATGAAAAGTGATGCCCTGCATTACATATTCTGAAAGAAGTGTCTCAGAATGTTTATTACATGAAAAGTGATGCCCTGCATTACATATTCTGAAAGAAGTGTCTCAGAATGTTTATTACATGAAAAGTGATGCCCTGCATTACATATTCTGAAATAAGTGTCTCAGAATGTTTATTACATGAAAAGTGATGCCCTGAATTACATATTCTGAGAGAATTGTTTTAGAACTTGCATTACATGAAAAGCGATGCCCTGCATTGCATATTCTAAGTGAAGTGTTTTAGAATATGTATTACATGATGAGTGATGCCCTGTATTACATATTTAGAGTGAAGTGTTTTAAAATGTTTATTACATGAAAGTGATGCCCTGCATTTCATATTCTGAGAGAAGTGTTTTAGAATGTTTATTACATGAAAAGTGATGCTCTGTATTTCATATTCTGAGAGAAGTGTTTTAGAACCTGCATTACATATTTAGAGTGAAGTGTTTTAGAACCTGCATTACAGGAAAAGTATTGCTAGTGCCTCGGCTGCCATTGACCCCATCTCATGTCCCTGTCTTGCGGGCACGCTGGCGTAGCAGCAAGTACAATCATATTTTTTAGTTTTGTTTTATGCAACAAATAGTGTGGAAAGATATGGGTTGACAAGAAGATTGTAGACTAGATTTGCATCTGAAAAGCAAAGAAATGCATATGCATTACATCAATATAGATTACAGGATTTGTAGCTGGTCCCAATTGTACTGCCAAACTGTGTCCTCGTTGATATATGTAAACATAGGTGTGCAACCCCTTTAGAGTCCTCCATAATTTCTTGGAATGAAACACTGGCTTTTGACAGAAAAAGCACCAGAACTTACTGTGTTATTTTTGTGGATCAACAGCACTAGCAAAGTACTTGAGAAGTTGCAGTTAATGGATTTTTGATACACAATGAGAAGAGCAAACAGTATCCTGTATGAAAGTTGCACTTTATGGATAGAACAGCGCAATAAAAAAAAGACACTGGGCACCATTACATTTCTATCACTAACATTAGCGCTCACCTGTGTAAACGTTAACGTTAGCCATGGTAGCCCTAGTGTGGGCGCACCGGCACCATATTACAATCCAGATGCTAACAGGTTAAAAAAACATTTAGGGATTGGAATCTTACACTTTTCAGCACGAGGTTACTGTACTTTGCGCTCCCTATGCTTAACATGGGGAGCACAAAGTGTTAATTAGCGTTAGGATTACAAAGTCCTAACGCTAATTAATGTCCAGCTGCAGTTACACGAAAGCTAACCATAGCCTGGACTTGGTGCTGATTCCGCTGCTGCAGAACCTCCCCAGAATCAGATACTCACCTCTAATCCTACGAGCGCCCGATTACGATGGAGGCAGCTTTTCTAGCGCCTGCATCGTAATATCACGCTAAAATGGGGATGCAAAGGAGAAACCTGCAGGTGCAGGTTTTTCTCCTTTGTGTTCCTGTTTTAGCGCGATGAATGTAATGGTGCCCACTGACATTTAAGAATGCTGCTTACATTTGGTCACTTCAAAAAAATGAACTTTTGACTCTTTCCAGTGCAACTTAGCACCATACCCTCTTCAGTTTTCTGCCACAAACACAGTACAAAAATGGCTACTTTTAATTTCAGGGTTAAAGATAGCATTAGGATTAGTATTTAGGGTTGGGGTTGCTTTTAAAGATAGGGTTAACCCTCACCAACAGATTCTGCTCCATTTTCGGTTCATTTTTAGTCAACAGACTCTGATCTTTCTTTTGATATGAGTATATTATCCAGTAACATCCAGACAAATATTGCAAAAACAAAGTATGTAGAACAGGAAGAACAAGAAATGCAGACACAGCTCCAGGAAAGGAGCATTGCAGGCAGAAAAACTGTGCATCAAAGGTCATGGATTTGGGAAACACATGCCAAGGAATGAGAGAGAGAAGCAAAAAGAAAAACGAAGCAGAATGATTTGGAGCAGACGTTTGGATACAAATCCTCTTTGTACCTCCTGGAATAAATTATTTACTATAATTTTAATAAAAAAAAATAATCATTTTTAAAAGCAGGATTAATTGAAAACATAACAATGCTGTGCATATTTAGAGAGAAAAGGATCATGTTTGTTTTTCTCACGAGATCATGCAGCGCCGTGGAAGTAACCGTGGAAGGAGACTGGGGACTGTTTGTGCCCAGTCTCACACTGCTCCCGGGAACAAGAAGCAGCAGATCGGGCCACCGGTCTCGCCGTGGGATGAGAGGTGAGTATCGGATTTATTGGGGGGGTTTTAGGGGGTGCTAAATGATTTTGCATAAGCGGAATCATTTAGGACCAGCTTTTAGGTGTTGCAAAAATTTTGTTAAGCCCATCAGTGCGGTAATTAGCGCTAGCACTTTGTAATACCTTACGTATCCTAACGGTAATTACTGATTGCGCTCTCCATTTTAAGTATGGGATGTGCAAAATACAGTAAATTCTAAAAGCTATCACAATCACCGTTGCTCTAACGGATTTTTCAAGGATAAATGCTTTTATGGGTCAGTGCTTCTTTCCAGTGTTTCACGTACCGCAAAAAGATAAGAAGTACATGGTGCAGATTGCTGGGAATTGTGTGATTATAGGATTATATAAAATAGTACCACTCACGTAGTGGTGGGGGAAGCCCTCAGAAGTATGGCTCGGTGCATGTTGCCTATGGTTCCCCCATTCTTTGGGTGGTGTATGGATTCCTCACAGAAGTGTGATAATCCTTCAGGGTGTTCCTCCAAAAGTAAGCAGAATGTGCCCAATGTGCGGTGTCTGTGTAGTCATCAATGGTTTTATATATAAGCCAAGGGGTTACTCACATTTTGGTGTGTCTACGCCAGACGCCAGGGTTATAAGCAGCCGGTGTTTTAAGGAAGCACTGGGCCTACCCTCGTCCTCAGCTCCTCCAGGAAAAAGGACCAGAAGGCGGCAAGTTCAAATAAAATAAAATTTATTCAATAAAATGCCAAAAGTGCATAAATTGCAAGTAAAATTCCCCAAAACGCGTTTCGCTAATAAAATATTCAAGGAATCAGGGAACTATAGGCCAGTTAGTCTTACGTCAGTAGTGGGGAAATTAATGGAAACCATGTTAAAGGAAAGGATTGTTGAACATCTAAAAACACATAGATTACAGGATCAGAAACAACATGGGTGTACCTCAGGAAGATCATCCCAAACTAATCTACAGGTTATCCAAAGAGATCGAAAACACCGCACGTTCGGTGACTTTCGTTCTCTTCAATTCGGTTCCTTTTGCCGATTGCATTTCGGTGATGCGGTGTATTCAGCAAGCACCAAACGAATTGCAGGGAAAATGCCGCAAACCTGACGAACACTAACCGAATGCACGCTAAACAAGCATCTGGATTAACCTTTGAAAAAGACGAACAGGAGCCGAACATGAGCCGAATCACACAGAGCCGAAGCAGCTGTGACGTAGGGAGGCAGTGAATAAATTAGAAAAACCATTGTATGAATCTAAAGAAACGCTGTTTGCAAAGTACTGAGCGAAAATGTCTGAAATTTTCACAGGAGGTCCAGGGAATGATAATAAAGAGGGCTGTTACAAAAAAAATAAGTACTGAAAAAAAAAATCGGACTTTTAAAAAAAAAAAAAAAAAATCTGAAAAACTTAAAGTATCCTAAAAAATCTATAAATAAAGAGACTCTTTGCTGCAGAATTTATAATGAACGGTTATTAGAATTGAATTAAAACTGAATATTTTTAACATTGAAGCCTATGAGATTCTCCTGAATAAATTTGCGAATTAAACCACCGAATGGCAGAGCATTAGGGGAACCTTTCACTGGTTTGTGTTCTCTGAATAGCCGAAGCAGTGCTTCTCTAGGGATTTCACTGCCTCGAACAGGCACCGAACAGGCACCGTATGTTCAGGCAATTCGCCAGGATTTGACGTATTGCCTGCTCTGGAAGCCGAATGGCACGAACGCTGATTTTCAGCGTTCGGTTACCTTTCTCAAGCAATTCGGAGCTTTGGATAACCCTGTTAGTGATTTTTTGATTGGGTAACAAAAATAATAGACATAGGTGGTGCAGTAGACATTGCTTATTTAGATTTCAGTAAGGCTTTTGATACTATTCCGCATAGAAGGCTTATCAATAAATTGCAATCTTTGATCTTGGATTCCAATATTGTTGACTGGATTAGGCAGTGGCTGAGTGACAGACAACAGAGGGTTGTGGTAAATGGAGTTTATTCGGCGCAAGGTCTTGTTACCAGTGGGGTACCTCAGGGGTCAGTACTTGACCCATTCTCTTTAATATTTTTATTAGTGATATTGCAGAAGGTATTAATGGAAAAGTATGTCTTTTTGCTGATGACACAAAGATTTGCAACAGGGTTGACGTTTGGAGGGATCAGCCAAATGACAAATGATTTAGGTAAACTAAAAAAATGGTCGGAGCTGTGGCAACTGAGTTTTAACGTGGATAAGTGCAAGATAATGCACCTGGGACGTAAAAACCCAAGGGCTGAATATAGAATATTTGATACAGTCCTAACCTCAACATCTGAGGGTTGGCATTTTGGGGTTATTATTGCAGAGGATCTAAGGGTAAGTAGTCAATGTAATAGAGCAGCAGGAAATGCTAGCAGAATGCTTGGTTGTGTAGGGAGAGGTATTAGCAGTAGGAAAAGGGAAGTGCTCATGCCACTGTACAGAGCACTGGTGAGACCTCACTTGGAGTACTGTGTGCAGTACTGGAGACCATATCTCCAGAAGGATATAGACATCTTAGAGAGAGTTCAGAGAAGGGCTACTAAAATGGTGTACGGCTTGAAGGAGAAAAGTTACCAGGAAAGGCTTAATGATCTTAACATGTACAGCTTGGAAAAAAGACGAGACAGAGGAGATATGATAGAAACATTTAAATACGAAAAGGGAATCCACAAGGTAGAGGAAGGGAGTATATTTAAAAGGAAACAAAGTAGCAAAACAAGAGGACATAGTCTTAGATTAGAGGGGCAAAGGTTTAAAAGTAACATCAGGAAGCATTATTTTACTGAGAGAGTGGTGGATTAATGGAACAGTCTTCCAGTAAAAGTGGTAGAGGCCAAAACAGTGATTGAATTTAAGCAAGCATGGGATAGGCATAAGGCGATCCTAAACAAAAGATAAATCCAGGTAAAGTATCCATGTAATTGGGCAGACTAGATGGGCCGAAAGGTTCTTATCTGCCAACAGTTTCTATGTTTCTAAATATAGCTTCCTCAGTCCATCACTCCAGATAAAAAGGGGATTTTTCAAGGGGTTTAGCATCAGGCATGTGATATGGGGGCATGCGTTGACACCAACTCATCCAAACGTACCGGTAGCATTAACTATGGAATACAGCCCTATATCTTTGACTCTGCCCAGCTGCCACGAGGCTTCTTGCAACCACTTAGCAGCAGCCTTCCAGCTGTAGTTGAGATGTTTGCTTTTACGCACCCTCCCAGCAGCCAGGTACGGCATACTTCTGCCACCATGGCCACCTAAATTAAGTGATCCTGGTGGGTAGAGTGTTCCTTCAATACAACATAAATGGGGATTAGTCCAAACTTTTTTATGTACTGTACTAGGAGCATGCATCAAATATGATACTCTCATCATTTATGTCTGGTGCCTATTTCAGTGACTAGATCCCAATGCAATTTTCCAGCTGTGATGGTTGAGGAATATCTCTTACCCCATGGATTATCCTAATTTCAGATAATTAATCTCTTCTGGAACAGTCAATATAGATCTTCCGCTCTCAGTTCTTGCAGGGTGACAATACGTCATCGCCTGTTTCCTGCCCTAACGACATCTCTCTAAATCATCCATTGTGCGGGGCTAGATGTTGCTTGCAATCTGATATTCCTACAAATCCATAGCAAACAGGAGTAAACTCGGCCTATTCAGCGTTTGTGCCTGCGGGGCCTCGGCTCTCATTATCATGCGTTAATCATTCCCCAGACTTGTGTAAAAGATGTACACAAGAGGTGGAAATTACTTAACCCTTTATTTTGTACCGTTGTTTACTAAACTGAGAATCATGCTGAACTCACCAAGAATGATAAATGTTTGGTCAAAATAGTGCAACATGGTTAAAAAAAATACACACTATCCGCCATTGCCCTTCTCTGTAATGTCAGCTGAAGAATGAGTAAACTCCCTTGTTGGGTCTACACAATCAGTAGTCGATCGAATAAAGCTCGCATTGTGACACAGGGAGTATCATAAATCCATTGCTGTGAAATTATTGAAAGAAATGTAAATTTTACTTGTGTGAAATTAGTCCTGCCATTAAAGGGACACTAATCAAAATCCTCTCCCTGCTTATTTGCCTTTAAATAATTGGGAAAAGCAGCAAAGTGAGGCAATTCACAGTAATATAACTTTAAAATTAAATGTTGTTGGAATCAGTCGTAAATAATGTTCATTGATCCTCCTAAAATACGGGTTTATTTTCATAAATGACCCCAATAGGTCCTATAGTTGATCAGCAGTATGATAATGTCAGTTGATGGTTACAAAATGCTGCTGATCACTTACTACAGTGGTTGCCATCCACGGTCCTCAAGTCCCTCTAACAGGCCAGGTTTTAAGGATCATAACAAGAGAAAAATGGTGTAATCTGCGCTCGTTTCTATGTATTTCTATGTACAACAAAACACTATGAGGTTTTAGTTTGTTTCAATGGCCATTGCAACGTATGCTCACTCGCCCCTTCAAGGCACCTCTTTGTAGAGTGAGTACCTAACCAATGTACCAAAAGCCGCTCTACTGAGCAGCTCCATGCCCCTCCTGCTGCTTTTCAGCCAAGGAGAGGCAGAAAGATGGTGGGTTTTATTTATACACGCACCAAACACTTCCCATTTGGGGGTTAAAACAAAAACATGGAAAAAAAACAGCAGCAAAACGACGAACTGGTGTTACAAGCATAATATACATACAGGAAAAAATGGCGTCGCGCCCATACTCACCGCTGTTGCAGCCGCTCCGGTGAGTATGGGCGCGACGCCATTTTTTCCTGCAGGTTTCAAGGATCACCTAGACTCGCAGGGGTCAGCAACCTTGGCTCCCTGATGTTTTGAGAACTACATTTCCCATGTGGCTCTGACGCCCATTAGGCTGACTGAGCCACATGGGAAATGTAGTTCCCAAAACATCAGGGAGCCAAGGTTGCTGACCCCAGATTCCTAGAGGAAATGCAGACTGAATCCTGCAATCACTGAGCAGCAAATCCTATCACCTGTGCTATGCTTCAGATATCTGCCAAACCTGACCTGTTATGGGTACTTGAGGACCGTGGTTGGGACCCACTGACTTACTACCATAATGCTACACAGGTAAAATTTAACCATTGGCATCAGATTGATCTGCAGCATTTCAAGGTAGCCACAGCACTGCGGCTTTAATGTCATAGCATACCTTTGTACCTATTGCTAATGGAGGAGATCCTAGGAATAATTATCTTTATGATTATTATGAACGGAAAAGGAGATGTATCTCCAGTGTTTGTTTTTTATTGTTATTACTGCTTTTATTCTTTATCTTTACGGCTCAGATTTGCTCTTAGGGAAATTCCACAACACAATTTAGCTATGGACCATGAGGTGACACTCCCTCATTACCTATAAATATCTAGGTATGTGGTTAGACCCAAATCTATCCTTTGGCCCCCACATTGAAAAACTCTCATCTAAAATTTACCCCAAACTAGGTGCCCTGTACAGAAACAAATCCTGTTTGAGCCCCGCGGTAAGAAAGCAGATTGTACAACAAATGCTTATGCTGGCTATTGATTACGGAGATGTAGTGTATGCAGCCGCCCCACAAACGCATCTTCATAAATTTACCACATTGTATAACTCATGCTGCCGCTTTGCGCTACAATGTAACTACATGACCCACCATTGTGACATGTTGAAAGAGCTAAACTGGCCGTCGCTGGAGACTAAACGCACCCTTCACCTTTCCAACCTGGTGTTTAAGAGCTTTTCTGGGAAGCTGCCACCCTACCTGAATAGGCTGCTTCCCCCAGCAGCTCCCTCATCCTATAACCTCAGATCCAGGAACTGCACCTTACTTGCAATACCACAAATACAAAAAGAAAGTGGCTCGATCCTCGTTTTCCTACAGAGCGCCGCAGTTATGGAATAACCTCCCAGACGCCATCAAATCTTCCCCAGTCTTAAGTCACTCAAGAGCTCCCTATTTACCTCAATACAGAATGCACCTGTAAACATGTAACACAGTGACTATATACAGAATGCACCTGTAAACATGTTACATAATGACTATTTCCTACATATTTATTTATTTTTAACCCTTTCGCTGCTGAGGCTTTTCCCGCCTCTGTGCTGAGGTCATTTTTACCGGTTTTGCTCATCATGTTTAAACGTGTTTTGAAGGCTTATTTTAGTATATGACCAAGACATATTATATATCGTTCTTTCCGGCAGACTCGGCAGATTCATAATATGTCATTATTATATGTATACGTCATGACCTGTCTGTATATTATAACAAAAAATGCAATAAAATATGAATTTTCAATAATTTACAACGTGTAAAGTGTTTTTTTTTCACATTTTAACATGCGAGCAATTGCGGTTATATTTTGTATGGGGTGCGCTTGTTAAAAAAATTAGAAATAGGGTCTCGTTACATTTGTTTTTGGGGAAAATTACGCGATCTTTAACAAACGCACCGCATACAAAAATCGTTAGTGCAGCATCATTATTCACATTATAATTGAAATGGGAACAATATTGCTGCATTAACAAACCAAAAAAAAGAAAAAAAACTTGTTTATTTTTTTTAAATATTTTTTTATTTTTATTTTTAATTTTTATTTTTTTTTTTAAAAACTTTTTTCACAGTCGTGTTTGGTATCGTTGGAACGGCCATGCTCTGGCTGATCCAACAGTACCAAACTTTAACCCCTAGCTGCCACGGATCGGGAGATAGGGAGTTCATTGGAACCCCCTATCTCCACCATTGGTGGCAGCTAGGTGTTAACTCCAGGACTGGCGTCATCGTGCTATGCACGATGACGCCAGTCCTCAGGGGGAGTTCCCGGAGGCTTGGCCGACATCCAAGATGTCGGCCAGCTCCGGGAAAGGATCACGAACCAGCGCTTTTCCGCGCCGAATCGTGATCCGGCTCCCCAAGGGTTAATGCCAGGTACCATTTGGAAGGGCAGGCTGTGCCCTTCCAAACGGTGCCTGGCATTAAGCACAGGACCCCCACGATCGGGAGGGAGAGAGGTCCGAAGGACCTCCCCCCCTCCCTTTCAGGCGCCTCCTCCGCACACGCGGGGGGGCGCCTGAAATAGATGTCATCGCGCCACTGCAATGACATCTATTGTGCCCGCGGCGGTCCCGGATTGACGGGCTGACATCTAAGATGTCAGCCCGCACCGGGGGGCACAGCGATCGGCCGGAATCCGGCCGATCGCAGGCTGCTTCGGGAGGACGCGCTCAGCGCTTCCTCAGCAGCCAACCCTTCCTGCGGCAGGACGCGCTGAGCGCGTCCTCCGCAGCGAAATGGTTAATCTGTATATTTGTGTTTTTTTTAATATCTTGCATTGTACACTGGCAAGAAAAAGTATGTGAACCCTTTGGGATTACAGGGAGTTTTGCATGAATTGGTAATAAAATGTGCTCTGATCTTCATCTAAGTCACAACAATTTGAAAAACACAGTCTGCTTAAAATAATACAACACAAACATTATATGTTTTCATGTGTTTATTGAACATAACATGTAAACATTCACAGTGCAGGGTGGAAAAAGTATGTGAACCCCTAGCCTAATGACTTCTCCAAGAGCTAATTGGAGCCAGGAGTGAGCCAACCTTGAGTCCAATCAGTGTGATATTATTGGATGTGTTGCTGAAAGCTGTCCTGCCCTTTAAAAACACACACCAGTTTTGGGTTTACTGGTTTCAAGAAGCACTGCCTAATGTGAACCATGCCTCGCAGAAAAGAGCTCTCAGAAGACCTACGATCAAGAATTGTTGACTTGCATGAAGCTGGAAAGGGTTACAAAAGTATCTCCAAAAGCCTTGATGTTCATGTGTCCACGGTAAGACAGACTGTCTACAAATGGAGAAAGTTCAGCACTGTTGCTACTCCCCTAGGCATGGTCGTCCTGTAAAGATGACTGCAAGAGCACAGCGCAGAATGCTTAATGAGGTAAAGAAGAATCCTAGAGTGTCAGCTAAAGACTTGCAGTAATCTCTGGCACATGCTAACATTTTTGTTGACACATCTACAATAAGGAAAACATTAAACAAGAATGGAGTACATGGGAGGACACCACGGAGGAAGCCATTGCTGTCCAAAAAGAATATTGCAGCACGTTTGAAGTTTGCAAAAGATCACCTGGATGTTCCACAGTACTACTGGCAAAATATTCCGTGGACAGATTAAACCAAAATTTAGTTGTTTGGAAAAAGCACACAACACTATGTGTGGAGAAAAAAAGGCACAGCACACCAACATCAAAACCTCATCCCCACTGTAAAACATGGCGGAGGGAGCATCCTGGTTTGGGGCTGCTTTGCTGCCTAAGGGCCTGGATGGATTGTTGTCATTGATGGAAAAATGAATTCCAGAGTTTATCAAGACATTTTGCAGGAAAACGTAAGACCATCTGTCCACCAACTGAAGCTCCGCAGAGGATGGGTGATGCAACAGGACAATGACCCGAAGCATACAAGTAATTCAACAAAAGAATGGCTTCAACAAAACAAAATACGCCTTCTGGAGTGACCCAGTCAGAGTCCTGACCTCAACCCAATTGAAACGCTGTGGCATGACCTTAAGAGAGCGATTCACACCAGACATCCCAAGAATATTGC
Source organism: Leptobrachium leishanense (assembly GCA_009667805.1). Lineage (NCBI taxonomy): Eukaryota > Metazoa > Chordata > Amphibia > Anura > Megophryidae > Leptobrachium > Leptobrachium leishanense. The sequence goes on from CM019067.1 coordinate 288,617,034, forward strand.
TACACTGAAACAGTTTTGTGAAGAGGAGTGGTCCAAAATTACTCCAGATCGTTGTGCAGGTCTGATCTGCAACTACAGGAAACGTTTGGTTGAGGTTATTGCTGCCAAAGGAGGATCAACCAGTTATTAAGTCCAAAGGTTCACATACTTTTTCCACCCTGCACTGTGAATGTTTACATGTTCTGTTCAATAAAAACATGAAAACATATAATGTTTGTGTTGTAATATTTTAAGCAGACTGTGTTTTTCAAATTGTTGTGACTTAGATGAAGATCAGAGCACATTTTATGACCAATTCATGCAAAACTCCACGTAATCCCAAAGGGTTCACATACTTTTTCTTGCCACTGTATTACTTTGTATTTCTGTAACAACTGTAACATTTTAATGTTCTTGAACCCAGGACATACTTGAAAACGAGAGAAATCTCAATGTATCCTTCCTGGTAAAATCCTTTATAAATAAATAAATAAATAAGGCTAGGGTCAGACGAATGCATTTTTCGCATCGTCCGTAAAAAAGTGCGTCTGAACGCATGGACGTAATTTTTCACGGAATACGCGATAGCGGTCATACGATGCGCAATTTCATACGGATCCAAACCAGGAAACTTTGGGTGTCTGGACATCATGTTGGCCGGACATGAGCAGCGTCTGACGTCTCCTAATCACGCACACACGCCGCTATGCGGACGCAGCGCACTCTGTATGTCAGTACTAGCGGTTTGATGTTCTTGCGAAAATGCGTTTGTTTACCGCTTGCATTGCGCGGCCGAACTTTCGTGCGGCCATACTTCGTGTGTGAGCGTGCGTTGGATGTGATTTGCTGCTACCACGGCCGTCATAAAGTGCGGGTAAACACACGTTCGCACTGCATTCGTCTGACCCCAGTCAAAATGCTGTTCGTCCCTGGATTAAGAGTTTAATTAACATGGAGTTAAAGATTATGGTGTGCCATTGGAGGGAGATGGTCCTGAAACCCATCATGCTTCCTGGTATTGATCCATGAAGCTCAAGTCAGCTTTCGCAGAGCTAAACGCCAGCAGTTGGAGGGCTGTATAAGCTCTCCGAGAGAATCCCAGAAGAAACAAAGGTGCTTAGGAAACTGTGACCAGTCAACATGCATTGAGTGGTCACAGTGCCTACAGCAGGGATATCAAACTGGCCCCCCAGATGTTTTTGAACTACACCTCCCATGATTCTTTGGCCATTTATTGCAATCAAATAATTCAGGGATTTGTAGGTTATAACAACCTGGGAGTCCAGAGTCTGAGATCCCTGGCCTAGAGTGTCCCTTTAACTTTTCACTGTGCCATGTCTTGAGCTGCAGCTCCATCTGCCCCTATGTTACTTACTTTTGAGGCATGCAGTCTTTCACAGTGCCCCATGTGAGTACGCGGGGCACCACTGATTATTTTGCCTAGTGTGCACTGGTTGTGCCAGGATACCTTGGCATACCGTGTACACACAGTTAAAAAAACACACACTCACGGGTATTTAGGAAAATCTCAAGTAGAACAGCTGAACTTTAAGAAGTAGCAATTGCTCTCGGTGTTTGCAGCTTGTGCCCACACGCCCTGGTAGCTTTGTTTGTCCATTGTAGTGTGACTTCCACCACTAGGCTTGGATTGTCCTAGGGGCTCCAGGCCTATTACACAATAGGCCCAGAGAAAAGTTTGAAATTTTATTAGCAGCAATAATAACTAACACCATGAGGTTAAGATATGGTGGGCAGAGGAACAATGGAAGTTGAGAAGAATGGGACAGAGGCACAAAAGGAGCAGAGATGCACTACAAAGTCTTCATCTCCAGGCCAGGAAAGCCCTTAATGCTACACTGTCCACCAGCTGGCTCTAAACGCTTGTATACTGGAGAATGCATATTGCAGATAGATGATGTCATTGGCATCCTGTCTCACTATCAACGACTGGTGGAGCTACCTTCACAAGTAGGGATGAGCTGTTCGGGTTCGGACGGTTCGGAGTTCGACCCGAACTTTGGCAGTTCGAAAGTTTGCGAATTTCGAACTTTTTGGGCGTGTTCGGTTCGGGTTTGAAAAAAAAAAGAAATTTTGAAAAAAGTATAGAAAATGCTTAAAAAAATACTAAAAAAATTGAGAAATAAAGAGACTCTTTACTGCAGAATATTATAAGCAACGGTTTATTAGATATTGAATTAAAAACTAATGTGTACGTGGAAAGATTATCAACTCTAAATGACCTCTGTTCACAAACGGGCATAACACCAGGTGTTTTTAGTCTGGTAATCAATTTGATACATTGTACAATATACTGAGGGTGGGGTGGTGTCTGCTTCTGATTGAGATTTGAGAATTAATTTCCCTAAAACATCCTAATATGCTGCATTTAACTAAAGCAATGTTATTTTTCACCTCGGGATTAAACATTCACAGGGTTATTCAGAGAGCGGTGAAAAGCAGGAGAATAACTGGAAAAGTGAAAATTCTAGGTCAAAATAGCCAAACCAGAAAAATTCTCCCACTTATCTCACTTTCCAAATCGGCTATTTGGTCTAGATTGTTCTCTTCTCTTGCCAGTTCTCCTGGCTTTCACCTCTCTCTCAGGGTTGTTCAGAGAAAGGTGAAAAACAGGAGAAAGGCAGGAAAAGAGAACAATCTGGACCAAATAGCCAATTTGGAAAGTGAGATAAGGCTAGGGTCAGACTAACGCATTTTTCGCAGCGACCGTCACAGAGTGCGTCCGAACGCATTGCCGTATTTTTTCACGGATTGCGTGAAAACGGTCATACGATGCGCATTTTTGTGCGGGATTTTTTACGGATCCAAACCAGGAAACTGGTTAAAAATTCGCTAGTCTGACCCTAGCCTAAATGGGAGAATTTTTCTGGTTTGGCTATTTTGACTTAGGATTTTCCATTCTCCAGTCATTCTCCTGCTCTTCACCGCTCTCTGAATAACCCTGACAGGGTTATTCAGAGAAAGGTGAAACTCAGGAGAATGACTGGAGAATGGAAAATTCTAGGTCAAAATAGCCGAACCAGAAAAATTCTCCCATTTATCTCACTTTTCAAATCGGCTTTTTGGTCTAGAAGTTTCCATTCTCCTGCTTTTCACCGCCAAAAAATCAGTAAACTTTTTCTGTGTGTCCGAAAATGGCTCCTCTTTTCATACAGACTGCCGCTCCAAGCAGTTGTTTATGGATAGATTAAAGGAAAAGCATTTACCGTCATTTGAAATGTCATTTTTTGGTTTTTACTTATTTCTATACATCCTAGAAATCCGCCACTTCACGGGCAGGTTATGGGGACCTCCTAGGCACGATATTTGAATGAATTTTTCGTTTTAATTTTTAACCCTTATTTCATGGAAAACTCACTGTCCCTTTAAAAACATTTTTCTTAAAACTTTTTGTCCTTGTTTCCTGTCCCCCAGGGCATTACCCTGACCCCCATACACCTTTTATGGCAAATATGTAGCATATATGCCCTCTTGGAGGGCACTCCAAAAAAACGAATTTTCAGCCCCATTGACTTGCATGGGGGTTCGGTCCCGAACAAATGGGAAGTTCGGGTGCGGGCTCGAACCGAACTCGGGGAGTGTTCGGCTCATCCCTATTCACAAATAGAAGGGATTGTTTCCAAGCAGGCCAGGATTCGTGACTTTGTAACAATTTTTTTCCAAACAAATGTAGCTTTTAAGCAGAATACTGTTTAAAACAAAATGAACTATAGGGATTATTTTCCTACAATAATTATATAACGTAATAAAAGTGGCTCCTGCAAGGTTAGTCTAATCACTGTGTTGCAATGGAGACACAAGACTGGCATTTTGGTTGTTTTTAAGCAATGCTGGGCTTGGTTGGTCCTTGATACTAATGTCCTTGATACTAATATCTAAAATGACAGCAGGAAACATCGAGGAGATATTAAGGTGTTAAGGGTCATCAAATGCAGCCATTAATGTGCTCTTTGTGCTGAAACTCAGGACATACTAATGGAGGAATGGGGAGCGAATCCGCTTTGCATGGCACCGTCTTTCACGGAGGTAATGGCGCAAACAGACTGTTACAACATGCTGAAGTGTTACCTTATTCCATATCACTAAGTGGAGATACAATCCTAGAACTGATTATACAATGAAATCCGACTCTCTGTATTATCATCATAATTTTGTTAATTTATTAATTTCTGGTTATCATTTTATCTGTGATTGTATTTTATGTCTTGTCACAATGTGTCAGTGGACGAGGCTAAGGGCTCGATTTAATTCTATCTATTGTTTGATTCAGTTGAAAACATTTGAATAATGCTTCTGGTCTGGTAAAACGGTTGAAAAAGCTTATGTTCAGCTAGCCTCATACAGATATGTGCCTTTAAATATGACTACTAGAAATATGCAGGGCTAAATTACAATCTTCACGCAAACGTTTGCGCCGGCGCAAACAAACATTCATGCGAGGGGTACAACCATTTACGCCGAAACCCGTATTACATAGTCAGCGCAACACTCGCGCGCAATCGTCTACCGCGGGTGAACCTGCGCGAACCCTGCGCGAGCTTACTGTACTTTGCGAGTCCTATACTTAACATTGTGAGGGCAAACGCAAATGTGCGCTGGTACGAGTATGGTATTACAATCTATTTTGCGGTAATTACCGCATAGCCTTTGCGTTCATAATTTTAGCAACTCCTAAAAGCTGGTGTTAATGGCAAATCTGAACGTTCTGGCCGAAGCAAAATACACCAGCCCAAAAACAAAATGCAGCAAAGTATAGTTACACATTCTACACATACCAAACCAATAAAATGGAGAAACTGTGTGTGCATGTATTATTGCTGCAGCATATATACTCAGATTGACTTTGGCAGGCGCAAAAACTTAACGTGAGACAATTGTGGTTCTTAATTCTGATTGGCTGAATCGCGAGAAAAAAAACTTTTCGCACACTGAACAACCTGGCTAACCCCAAAAAAAACAGCCCATAAAAAGGAATGCAGCAACAGTATAATGGATGGTGGCAGGTGTGTGTGTGATTATTACTGTAGCATATGTGCTCATCTTGCATCATAGATGCAGAACCCATCTCCGATGCCTCTGGCAGACGCAATTCAGTTGTGTTTGATAGGTGTGTTTCTTCATTTTGATTGGCTGAATGCGTGCATAAAATTGCGCACGCACAGATTTTTGCGCGAGACGGCACTGCGCCTGCATTTGTGCGCGTACTGTTTGCACGCGCAATTGATCAGCGGATGAACAAAGCCGTGAGGATTGTAAATCCAGCGGTGATTTACGCGCGCAAAAGTTTAACGCTTGCACAAAGATTTTCACTTTGCGCAAGGCTTTTTGCGTGAAGAATGTAATATAGTCCTCAATATTTAAAAAAAAGAATTCAGTCTGATTCGCTCTAATTCCCTGCCTGAAAAACAGCTTTTGAAATGTTTTTGAAAATCAGCATACCGATAAGGCTAGGGTCAGATGAGCGTGATTTCTACGGACTGTACGTCCGTGCACACGGACGTACGTCAGTACGGAAGACACAGTAGAGGCCACACAGTCCGTTTATTTACTGATGTATATTTTGACGGATGTAGGAGGGAAAATAAATTAAAAAGCAAAACCATTTTGTCCGTGAAAAATGCTGGACGTATAAATGCAGTCCGTCTGACCACGTTCCATTACTCACACACCAAGCTATGCAGACGTTGTGGACGCAGCGCACTTTGTGCGGCCGTTCTAGTGGTTGTACGTTCTTGCCTGCCTTGCGTCCGTTTGCCGCGGCCGTGGTGCATCCGCAGTTCAGTGCGGACGTACTTCATGTGTCGGGCTCCAATGGACTTTCTTTCATGCTATCACGGACGTACTTTTAGGCGCAATCACGGACGTGAACACTACGCTCGTCTGACCCCAGCCTAAATTGGAATTGAATAGCTAAAAGTCAATATTTCCATTAAAAAAAGTCTAGCCGTGAGAACCAATATTCCATCCAAAGCTTTATTGGAAATCGAAATGCCGGTAAACCTGCATTTGAATCTACCAAACAAAAAAATGGCTCAAAATCGTCCAAAAAAGGTCCTAGTTTCGGCTACCAGGCCATACTGAATCAAGCCCTAGGCATGGGTGGACTGACCATTAGGTCAATAGGGCACTGCCCGAGGGCACTGACCTAGAGAGGGGCCCCATGAGGCCTCCCTAAGGCTTGGTCAGTAGGGTTGAGTTGTTCGTTTCGATCAGTTCAGAGTTCGACTCGAACATTGGCAGTTCGAAAGTTCGCAAACTTTGAACTTTTTGGCGTGTTCGGTTCGAGGTCGAAAAAAAAAAAACAGTTTGAAAAAAGTATAAAAAATACTTAAAAATACTAAAAAATCTAGAAATAAAGGGACTCTTTACTGCAGAATATTATAAGCAACGGTTTATTAGATATTGAATTAAAAAACTACCCAGGGCAAGAAGGCACGCATGTGGGCGATGATTACGGACGCAGTCAACGCGGTGGGAGGCAATGGACGGACTGTGTACGTTGTCAAGAAGTGGTATGTATAATAGCATAAACATGTTACATACACATAACACACATTACATACATCTACCAACATATGTCAACACATGCTGCAGCGTAATGTATTATCTGTTTGTCAGACAAATGTGACTGTCATAAAATTATTCTGGCTTTATTTAAAATATTTGCACACGTGTACATTTTTCTGAAACTTTCACACCTCAAAATTACATGTGCTTAGAGTGCATGAGGCTTGCATAGGATTTTTTGCGCCGCCTGTGTGTTTCATCTTTAAAATGCTGCAATGAGTGATGTGGATTTTCTAGCTTACAAGGAAAGCCTAATGTCTGCCTAATGTCTAGGTGCAAAGATTCTCACCTCTAAATGACATGTGCTTACAGCAGGGCTCTCAAACGGCTTAAACAACAGGTGTTAATTAGTGTTTGGAAATAACATGTGCTTCTAATTAGTCTGGTCTCATGAATTTGATACATTGCCTGCAGACTGAGTGTGGTTCCTGCACATGTATGAACACTGTGCTTCTGAATTCTAAGAAGTGTTCATTTCTACTACGTGTTCCTCTGATATGCTGTTTAACCCCTTAAGGACCAGGGCTCTGTAAAGCCAATCATTAATGATGTAGATGTTACGTCATTTGTCATCAAGGGCTTAATAAAATCTTTATCACACTCCTTAGATTTAAACGTAATATTCCAGTATTTGTAGGTCATGTACCTCTCCCGAAGGGCCTATGTGAGCATACAATTATTATTGTGTTAGATCTATAGTTTTGGTGCAAGCGTGGTGGAAGGGCTTGCTGCTTCTGCATTAGTAACACAACGTGAAAATGTCTATCATAAAGCGTACAAGCTGAGTCCCTAGAGTCTCTGACTATCCATTGTCATATATACCTTGCTTTATACATATAATACATTCCCTCATCTAACAGGATAGTAGCCAGTCCCTGTGCATTTTAACCCCTTAAGGGTGGCTAGGTGTCGTGTGTGGGTCTCTGATGGCGATATTTCTATACATCCTACAAATCCGCCACTTCACGGGCAGGTTATGGGGACCTCCTAGGTAAAATATATTCACGATATTTGAAGGAATTTTTCGTTTTTATTTTTAACCATTATTTCATGGAAAACTCACTGTTCCTTTAAAAACGTTTTTTTTTTACTTTTTGTCCTCGTTTCCTGTCCCCCAGGGCACTACCCAGACCCCCATACACCTTTTATAGCAAATATCTTGCATATATGCCCTCTTGGAGGGCACTCTAAAAATCGAACTTTTGAGTCCCATTGACTTGTATTGAGTTCGGTTCGAGTTCGAACTCGAACTTTTGAAATTGTTCGAGTTCGAATGCGAACCGAACACGGGGGTGTTCGGCTTATCCCTATTGTTCAGGCCTGCCCTTTATGTGGGGACCCACCCACCACAGATAAATATACAGGGTTATTCAGAGAGCGTGAAAAGCTCAGACTGGAGAATGACTGGAGAATGAAACATTCTAGGTCAAAATAGCCGATTTGGAAAGTGATAGGAAAGGGAGAATTTTTCTGGTTTGTCTATTTTGACCTACAGGGTTATTCAGAGAGCGTGAAAAGCAGGAGAATGACTAGAGAATAACTGGAGAATAAAAAATTCTAGGTCAAAATAGCCGATTTGGAAAGTGATAGGAAAGGGAGAATTTTTCTGGTTTGGCTATTTTGAACTAGAATTTTTCATTCTCCGGCTATTCTCCAGTCATTCTCCTGCTTTTCACGCTCTCTGAATAACCCTGATAATGTTGAATTAGTATCAGCAGCCAACTGTATATGTATCTGCCCCACTGTATATCACCATACCAACCCCATTATACCAGACCATAAGTCATGGCTGTGTTTATATTTATATTTAGAAAATGTATAGAGAGATAAATTACGTAATTCAGCAATGTACATATAGGCAGTACTTGTGTGTTTGGCCAGGCACAATGGGGGCTTCATGCGCTCCTATTGCAGGGGGCCCCAATAGTTGTCAGTCCGCCCCTGGCCCATGGTTATTAATTGATCATTATTTCCCCACTGGTAATTAGCCTAACCCATAATACAAAAGCAAAAAACTCAAGAGCGAAAACCAGCAAGCTGCTGAACGCAAAACCGAGGGGGCAAAGGCTGAATTAAGACTTAACTTTTATTAGTCTATTAAAAATATTCACTCAAAGTGTAAATAGGTGGGGTAGGTGCCACTAAGAGAAGAAAAACATTTATAAACAATATGCAAAAAAATTCTATTTACACTAAAAATTAAATTTTTTAACATTTTTGCACATGTATTACAGATGATTTTTGTTTTATTTTAGTGTAAATAGGATATTTTTTGCACAATATTGTTCTTTATTATTTTCCCGTCTCTCTTAGTGCCACCAACCACTATTATGTACACTTTGGGCTATATTACAATCTTCGCGCAAATGCCTTTGCGCAAAGCGAAAATTTTTGTGCCAAGCGTTATAGTTTTGCGTGTGCAAATCACCGCTGGAATTACAATCCTCGCCGCTTTTTTCTTCCGCCGATCAATTGCTCGCACAAACAGGATGCGGCCAAATGCACACGCAGTACCGTCTCGCGCAAAAACCAGTGTGCGAAAAGTTTTTTCTTGCGATTCAGCCAATCAGAATTAAGAACCACAATTATCTCACGTTAAGAAATTGCGCCGGCCACAGTCAATCTAAGCATATATGCTGCAGCAATAATACATTCACACACAACTTCTCCATTTTATTGCTTTGGTATGAGTAGAATGTGTAACTATGTATACTTTGCTGCATTTTTTTTTTGGGCTGGTGTGTTTTGGTTCGGCCAGGACGTTCAGATTTGCCATTAACACCAGCTTTTAGGAGTTGCTAAAATTATGCGCGCAACGGCTATGCAGTAATTACCGCAAAATAGATTGTAATACCATCCACGTACCAGCGCACATTCGCATTTACGCTCACAATGTTAAGTATAGGATGCGCGCAGTACAGTAAGCCCACGCAGGGTTTGCGCAGGTTCACCCACGGTAGACGATTGCGCGCGGTTGTTGTGCTGACAATGTAATACGGCATTCGGCTCAAAGGGTTTTACCCCTCGCGTTAATGTTTTTTTGCGCCGGCGCAAACGTTTGCGTGAAGATTTTAATTTAGCCCTTTGTGTGTATATTTTAATAAAATAATAAACATTATGCCTTTGATGCAGTGCTTTTCTCCCTGCGTTTTGTGTTTGGGAGCTCTCCGGTTTAAGCTCTTTTGAGTTTTCTGTGACAATATACAGTTTAGTGAGTAACACTTTCCGGTTTCAATGCTCATTATGACTCCCGTCCTTCAACACTGATTCAGAAAGCCCAGAATGGCTACTTGATCCCTGAGGATGAATGCCCTTTTGTCCTCCGTTTGCAATGCTTTACAGTGCCTTCTGCAGGAGCTCAGTGCATGGATTAAAGCCGGATGCTATACATGCATTGCATTCATTGCGCCTCCTGTAGTTTCCACTGGTGAAGCGTGTCCTCTTCTTCCTTGTAGACATGGGTGTGTTTGTGTAATTTACTGAAAACAATAGCTTTAACCCCTTCCACGGCATGGACTAGCCTTTCACTGGCCATGGACTGCTAGCCGGTTTATTGAAAAACTTCTTAAGGTTAATGCAGAAGTAACCAGATGTCCTCCATACCTTTTTGTTTGGTTCAAAAAAAGTACAGTTACAAGTATTCATGAAGCGCCAACAAGTTCCATAGCACACAGGAGACAATCTTGGTAGCTGTTGGCTTCAGGCAGGTCAAAAGCAAAATGAGAAAACATACAATGAACCAGCACTGGAGGGAGCGGTGTGCCCTGCTTAGGCTAGGGTCAGACTGAGGCAGTGCGAACGCGCGTGCAGCCGCACTTAATCACGGCCGCACTAGCAGCAGATGCCGGGCAATGACGGCCAATATACGATGTACGGTCGCACAAAAGTCCGGCTGCGCAACGCAAGTGGAAAATGAACGCATTTTTTCGAGAACGTGAAACCGCAGGTACTGACGTACAGAGTGCGCTGCGTCCGCTAGCGGCGAGTGTGCGTGATTAGGAGACGTCAGACGCTGCTAATGTCCGGCCAACATAACGTCCAGACACAAAAAGTGTTTTATTGATGATCCGTACAAAATCACGGACGAAAATGCGCATAGTATGACCACTATCACGTATTCTGTGAAAAAATGCGTCCATTCGTTCGAACGCACTTTTTCACAGACAACATAAAAATGCGTTCGTCTGACCCTAGCCTTAGATGGAGAATGTTCCTGGAGCAAACAGGAGCACCTGAGCCCCGTTCAATACCTCAGCCGCTGCAAGTGCTAAGTTAGCAACTTGCCATTGAACGCCGTTCAGCCGCTCAGCACTGCTAACGTAGCACTTACAGCGACCCGAGGAGATGCTGCGAGTAGCTGAGTGTGACGTAGTAAAGATGGCCGCCGCCATGAAGCAAGTAAAATTCAGTAGGGCAATGTTAATTTTGAGGTTTTGGTTCACCAAAGCACAAAATATTTATTTATTATTTACCCCATGCACATAGACATATATTACAGCTCAATTATATATTTTTTTTCAGAAGTAAACATAACGTTTATTCAATAAAAACTATCATTTGTGGTGTGTGCATACAAAACGGATTGTGCCGACTGCTTTCAGTTATTTCAAAGCTGGCCTCAGTCTCAGTTTCTGCTAATAAAACTGCGCATATAGCAGAAACAACAGAAATCGCCATTTTGTTTTGCAATTCGTATCCAAAGCGTTCAGAGTCACTGCTGTAGCAAACTGAATTGCTGCGCTGCATCAATTCAGCAGCTGCTGAGGTATTGAACGGGCCTCCTGTCACTGTAAACAGCAGACGCCTGAGCCATGAGGAATGCTACTGATTATGGCAGAGCAGTGCCAGTTCTGCCCATCCTCTTGCGCCGGCGGCGTGAACCGTTACACAGTCTCAGTGGAGTGCTGGGGGCAAAAGCCAGACTGGTGCGGGTCAAGTAGGGAGTTAGCAGCAAGAAAACCAGTTAGCTGGTTATAGACCAGGCATTCTCAGATTTTGGAGACAAAGAGATAAGATGGTAGTTTGAAAGGGTGGTGGGATCAAGAGAAGGTTTCTTCAAAATGTGGGTGATTAGAGCATGTTTAAATGCAGAGGGGAAGACTCCAGAGGAGAGGCAGAGGTTGAAAATGTGAGTCAAAGAAGGGGCAATAACTGGTAGGGTCAGGGCCGGTCCAAGCCACTGTGTTGCCTGGAGCGCTGGATGAAATGCTGCCCCCCCAAAATAAAAACATGTGACATGTATGATCGTATCACAGAGCCCCATGCAATAAAACTCACAGTAATGTACGGTGTGTATGAGCATATCATAGAGCCCCACAGCAATAAAACTCACACTCATACACACTGCACATTACTGTGAGTTTTATTGCTGTGGGGCTCTGTCATACATTCATAAACACTGCACATTACTGTGAGTTTTATTGCTGTGGAGCCATGCACCCCCCCTCCCAGGGGAGATGTCTGCACATGGACATAGGAGACATGTGACCCCCTTGCAGGACTCACCGACTGGAGGCAGTGGAGGGTCCCCACATAGTCTCTGTGCTGAGGATCTCATTGAGGACACACAGCCTGAGTCTGAGCTGGCAATCTGTCTCCTTAGTGCTGCTGTCCACACTAGTACCAAGCCCCTCTCCTTCCATGGTTAGACAAGATCCTGCTCTCAGGGGGTTCACCAGTCACCTTTAAATCCCAGCAGATGCCCCTTCTCTCAGCGATAATAAAACACCTCCAGGGCTTGCTTTAACTTAATGCAGGGTTCTGACCTCCTGTGATGGGGCTCTCTCCGACCAGGAAAGGGTTCCTGGTAGCATCCTCTAGGAGAGCATGGCGTGGTGTGCTGGTGAGAGAGAGACGTCCGGTCCTGCGTTCTCGCAGCAGGATGAGGATCCAGCCCACACGCGCCTTAATCCCAGGCAGCGTGTGTGTGGGCGTGGTTAGCCAGCGGCAGTGCTCAAAGATGCTGCCGCCGGCGCTGGTAAAAAAATAAATAAATAGTGCAGTGGGGTGCCGATGCCAGCTTCAAAAATGTGCCGCCCTGAAAAATCTGCCGCCTGGCACCCTTGCACCATACTGCACCATGGACGGGCCGGCCCTGGGTAGGGCAGACTGAATAAGGTTAAGGGGATAGACTTGAGCAGACAGGTGGTCAGGCAGGATGACATGAGAAGTGCTGAGACGTCCTCCTCTGAGACCGGAGAAAAGGCAGACATAGTAGAATGGTCAGGGAGTGAAGGAGTGAGGGAGGTTCAAAGGTTGGTGGAGGAGGGCAGTCAAGAGATTTCTAGTCTAAGTTTAGTAATTTTATCGGTGAAGTAGTCAGCAAAGCTGGCATCTGTGAGGTCTGTGGAAGGTTAAGTGGAAGCGGGGCGCATCAACAGATTGAAAGTATGAAACAGACGTCTGGAATCATGAGAAAAGGATGAGATAATGGACGAGAAATAAGTTTGTTTACAGAGGGATAAAGCGAGGCTGTAGGAACTGAGCATGAATTTGTAGTACAAGTAAATGTACAAAGGGTTACATCATGTTTGTAGTGCATGGTACCTGAGCTGCTGGCGGAGGTATTCTGACTGGCAGTCGTACCATAATTCTCTGCCAATAAACAAAGATCACAAAGATTTTCAGGCAGAATATTTTATTTAAAAATCCATTCCTCAGGATTGAAGAGAAAAAGTCTGAGAAATGTTTTTGGTCCCAGTCATTAAATCAAGTTTCAGATGTTTAGTACAAATTCTATATACATAAAGTTTATTTTAATTGGTGTGCGAAACAGGCATAATGTGCCCGGCCCAATGGCTTAGTGTGGGTTGTCAGCGCAAGGGGCAAAGCAAGAATTGCAAATTAGAGAAAAAATTTAAAACAATACAGGCGCAAATATATACCAGGAGACAGTACAGGTAAGGGTAAATGTTTTCCACAATGCTACAAAGCACCAAAAGATCGTCCCTCTATAGGACGAAAAATAAGTCCATACAATAAATTCCAAAAAGGTGTAGCGCCTTGTCCTTGCCCCGGTCCTCGCCACAGGACAGGAGGTGAGTATAGGACTCTGTTTTTCATTTTTTAGGCTGGTGTTAACGGATTCCGCTTCTGCAGAATCCGTTAACACCAAGTCCTGGCTCTGGTTAACTTTCCGCTAACCAGAACCCCACGTTAATTAGCATTAGGACTTTGTGCTCCCCATGTTAGGTATAGGGAGCGCAAAGTACAGTGACCTTGCGCCGAAAAGCGCAAGATACCAAACGCAAACGGGCTACTTAACCCGGCTGGGTGGAGTAGAGGTAACATCACTGCTCTGCGTGGAGAGAGCCTGTGGAGACATGGGTTCAATCCTGACGAGCACCTCTCCAGTAAGTGTCCTTGGGCAAGACACCTAATGGTACATACTCACCACCCAGGACATACTTGAAAACGAGAGAAATCTCAATGCATCCTTCCTGGTAAAATCCTTTCTCAAAAAAAAAACTGTTTGCTTTTGGATTGTAATATGCGGTAGACACCGCAGTTAACGTTAATGCTCACGCAGGTGAGAGTTAACGTTAGCGTCAAGTATGTAATGTGGCCCATGATGTGCCCAGGGCATGTGCCCTTACATGTTACAAAATCATATCAACTACAGAGGGTCCCTCAGGACCACACCAGAGCCAATAATATGGCTCAGATCCAACAGGGCCTGACCCTAAATACTGTATGCATATTTATAAATCACAAAGAATCTATGAGCGAATGCCCTGGATCCAACTCAATGATCTGAGTACCTAACGGATTAAAAATGTATAAATAATGAAAAATGCTTTATTGGTGCTTAATAGGGCATTTTTCATTATTTATACATTTTTAATCTGTTGGGTACTCAGATCATTGAGTTGGATCCAGGGCATTTGCTCACAGATTCTTTGTGATTTATAAAACCCTAACATGCTCCTTTTCTGGTACACTACACGATAGAGAATGAATATTGTCTCCATTTGGCTATTGCTTTTCATACATGTTGCAGGTTGTGCTTTATGTCTAAGGTTGTATTTTTAAAAGCAGCTGGCTGGCTAACAACTATTTCTATTCTGGTCTGTAATTAACAAATTCTCAGTGGGTGCACGCCCTAATAAAAAGTGTCACGTGTGATTATAGTTTTATAGGAATCAGATCGGATACTTCTGATCCAATTTCCATGGATAGTTAGTGATCTGTACGGATTAACACAGAGATACACAGAGCACTGTGTCAGTGGTAGAGATGTGCATTCATTTCGGAAGAATTCGGAATTTGGAACGAAATTTGATAATTCGTATTCGGAAGTACTTCCGAATAACGAATCGATACGAATTGGAAACGAAATGGTATATAACAAATTTATTTCATTTTACACTGTGTCATCATTATAAAAGAAAAATTTGAGCAACTGATATCAACTATCAAATTGATCTCAACTATCGGATTGATCTTAACTTATAATACAAGTAATAGTAAATAAAGGACTTTATGAAACAAATAAACTTTGTTTCACTGTTTATTTTGACTCAAATACTAAATCTGTGACACAGTTTAAAATTTAACCCTAGCTTTTCTTTTAACAGCAAAATTTGATTAATTGGGGTTTTATCTAGTGATCCAAAATTCGAATATGATATCAACTATCGAATTGATATATGAAATTCGAATCGATTCAAAATTTCAAATCGATCCGAAACTAAATTAGTTACGAAGTTCCAAAAACTAAATGACTTAAAAACGTAACGAAACTAAACAAAAAAATTTTTTCAGCCATGCACATCCCTAGTCAGTGGCTTTTCTCTGCAAAAGTGGGGTATCAGAAAAATAAAAAGCCCAGGTCAGAGCCCTGGTATTGCTGATTCTAATGTCAGGAGATCAGTTTTGCATGTTCCTTCTTGTTTCGCAAATTGACCTTATATAGTTCCCATGAAATTATTAACTTCCACTCTGAATCTGCAGCCAGACATCACACGTCCGGGGAATCCATCCCAGAATTAGCTAAAGTGAGAAAATTCTGTTTTCAAAGGATTTTTGAGGGACACTATCGTTAAACACTCTGCTATAGAAATGAGGTTTAACTCTATTCATACAAACACTACCCGGAGACCCACCTGTGACATACAGCTCAAGAATATATAGTGAACTTATAGATACTTTGAAAGCTTGCTGTTTTGGAGATGCTCTGACCCAGTCGTCTAGCCATCACTATTTGGCCCTTGTCAGAGTCGCTCAGATCTTTTCACTTGTCCATTTTAATTGCTTCCGACTAGAGGCAGCTGAAAAATTAGCTTTGTTTGAAATAATTTTGTCTGAAACAGAATTTGTATAAATACTGACTCCTTTTGTTTCACAATTTCGTTTGTAATTTGGGATCGATTCGGATCGCAAAAAACCCAAGCAAACAATAAATCAAATCCTGCTCAATTACTGTTGGATTAGGGTTAAACATGAGGTTTAAAAGGCAAGCTAGGGTTAACTATTGAGCTGTCTATTGGTCTGTGGTGCTGAATACAACAGATTCAGCACCACATCCAATTGACAAGGACGGGGTGCTTTGTGAAACAGTAAAACTAATCTGATTCGGTTTCATAAATTTAGTTTGTAATTTAATATCGATTCGAAATCGATTCGGATCACTAAAAAAAGAAAAAATCTTTCAATCAATGGTTGTCTTGTGAAACAGTATAACGAATCAATTTGGTTATAAACCATTTCATTTCAATTCACATGAAACCAATTTGTTATTTCGGAAGTACTTCTGAAATACGAATTATCAAATTTTCAAACGAATTGAGATTTGTTACGAAAGGAATGCACACCTCTACTTCCGACACATGAAATTCAAGAACGGACTGTTCATTGCTGTTGAATATACCACACCCTTTGTAAATATATAATCAATGTTACTCACTTCATCAGTCAATGGTTTTAATGTTGTGGATGATCGGTGTACAAGAATCAGAGCTCTTCACTACGATATAGTCTTAATCAATGGCGTGCGTGCACGGCCCATAGAATATATATTAATTACAAATCTATGCTTGAATAATTTTGTACAGAACAATTACCTTTAGTTAGGAATAACCAATGTTTATGCAGTGATATAGTCAATATTCGTGCAATTTATCATGAACCAGCTAAGGAACATCCAAAATATGTATGTAGGGGGTCAAAGAGTAACCCTTCACCCAACATTAGGGTGTGTCTGGGCACACGCCTATGGCCGTAATGATATTAAAGACACCTGATTTAGGAATAAATGATGGGGATTTGGTTATAAAACATGTTCATAAATTGTATAAGCCTGCCACGACATCAACTGTCTCTACCGTGGTAGGTCCTAAATATCCTGCCAGGTGGTGTACACTGACGTTGAGGCAGGCTTATGTAATGTAGCATCTCATTTTGTAACCAAATCCCCATCATGTATTCCTTAGGTGTTTTTACAATATTTATATTATATGCCACCAGCAAGTCCTCGCACGGGTCATTTATACACGAGTCTGTGTAACAGAAGAGCACGGATCCAGGGCTTACATTGGGGGTAAGTTTATTATTCTTGGGTTTTGTCATATATTTTTTGAAGTGTTTAATAAGTTACCACTCTACAAGCACCCACTGCCTGACTTCATTACAGGTCTCCAAATTCCACGTGGCCATTTACGCAGTAATTGTTAGTGGCAAATGGATTTTATTAAAATTGTTAAAAACGAAGAAAATCTCTGGCCTGCTGTGCAAAACTGAAAGATTGATTTGTTTTTCCCCTTTCCATCACGGTTTTGGACTAAACACCGAAACGCGTTGTTGTCAGGAGTTTTAGATCAGTGAATAAACTCTTATAAATCATTTTCTGCCGACGGCACGTAGGGCTTTCAAAGCAGACACTAAATAGGAACGACGACCAACTCGCATCGTTTTAGTAACATTTCACGTTTGGTTTTTTTTAGTTACCGCGGTGACCTGCAAATATATCTATACACACAAAAAGAATTCAAGAGGCCATGTTTGTTTCTAGACATAGAATTCGTGATAAATTTTGGCAGCAGTAAATACAAGCCGTACATCTCCACGTGCGGTCCGTGAGGGAACGACACTCCATGGAAGCACAGACTCCTGCAATATGGAACGAAAAAGCACAAACATACAGTGAAGCAATGAATTTATTGAATTTTTTAAGGGACACTAAACAAAAAGTGGGTGAATATTTGATATCTCTATTTTGTTATGTAGATGTTGCTGACAGCATCTGCACTGTTTTCATATATACAGGGCGTCCATAAAGTCTCTTTACAATTACAAAAATGTATTACAAAATCAAATGAAAAGACAGATAAGTGAGAATTATTACAAAACGAGTCGTATATATATTTTTTTTTTTGCCTCATTTAATACACCTCTATATGGGCACCATTAGTTGCACGAAGCACATCAAGACGGTACTCGATTTCCTGCCATGTTCGCTGTAGCATACCCTCATCAATGGTATCAGTGATCCTCTGCTTTAGATTAATGTTTGGTGTGGGATCATTGGTCCGTTTTTCTTTGGCGAGAGATCAATTACTGCAAATGTTTACCTTTTGACTGAATACGTGGCACCACAAGTACATGACCTTCAACCAACCATCATTTTCCAGCAAGATGCTGCACCACCACATTGGGGACTGCATGTTCGTGGGTTCCTAAATGAAACATTTCCAGACCGGTGGATTGGAAGGGGTGGCCCAATTCCCTGGCCACCTCGTTCACCAGATATCACTCCCCTCGACTTCTTTCTATGGGGTTATGTTAAAGATATTGTGTATGGAACAAAGGTACGGGACATCACTAATCTAAAGCAGAGGATCACTGATGCCATTGATGAGGGTATGCTACGGCGAACATGGCAGGAAATCGAGTACCGTCTTGATGTGCTTCCTGCAACTAATGGTGCCCATATAGAGGTGTATTAAAGGGATACTCTAAGCAACATGACCACCTAAGCTATTTTAGGTGGTCATGATGCCCGGAGTATCCTGCCCTCTGTCCCCCCTCCCTCCGCTCAGCCGATCAGCTGAAAATGCTGAAAACAGCTGAGAGAGGCGGAGAACTTTACTCCGCCCTCCCAGCTGTCAGTCAGCAGAGCGGGAATCATATTTCCCGCTTCTGGCGACTTTTGCCGAGTAGGAGACGTCATCGCGCTTTCAGCGCGATGACGTCTCCAACTCACCGCAGAAGCTGGCGGCTCCCACTGAGGGTTAGTGTTGCGCGCATCCTCTTGCGCGCAACACTAATCCTCAGAGGGAGCCGGGAGGAAGCCTGCCGATTGGCTGGCTTATGTGAGAGGCGCGCTTCTCACGTAAACCAGAAGCAAGAAGAAGGACGGGAGCGGAAGAGGAGGGAGGTGAGTATAAAAAAAAAAACCCCCGCTGGAAACAAGAGGATTTTAGGGTAAGTATTACAGTTACACAAAAAAAAAAAAAAAACTATTTATTAAGGGAATAGGGATAGGTTAGGATTAAAAACGGGGGGGTGATTTTTTTGTTAGAGTGTTCCTTTAAATAAGGCAAAAAAAACTTAAATATATACGACTCGTTTTGTAATAGTTTTCACTTATCTGTCTTTTCATTTGCCTTTGTAATACATTAATGAAATTGTAAAGAGAGACTTTATGGACACCCTGTGTATTTTTTGCTAGTTGAGAAAAACTTGTTTCCCACACTTTCTTTCGTCTAGAAAGCAGAAGTCCATGTGCAAACGGGAATAGCCGTCCTCACAAACCCTCTGGAGCTTTGCAGAGCTTATATAGGTATCTGTTTATCATTGTGACCCTCTCAGTCAGTCACAGCAGAAAACTGGGGCTCCCGAGAGATGTTTGGACTCTCCACTTGTCAACCAACCAAACCACTTGGGAACCACCTGTTGGGCAAATACCTATTACCCAGAGCCTCCCAAAAAGGGCAGATCTGGCAATGGTCACTATAAAAGGACTTGATGAAGGTCTGAAGACCGAGATGAAGGACTGTACTAAATATCCCTCTCAGACACAAAGTGTACGACTGTGCCGATGTCACTCTCATGACTGAAGTGAGGTCCAACATCCCGCAGAGCATGGATACAAAGCATTGACGTGCGGTGAGGTCAGTGGCTGGTGAGGCACTGGCTAGTATCAGAGCCAGATATACACAGGGTTACGCAGTCGCAATTTACGTATTTGATTATCGTTATATAGGAGAATAGAGTTTCACTATTTATAAAGTTTGCATTTTTTTTTACAGCTAAGAGCATGCACTTACAATACTGACTAATAGAGGGCGCTATTACACACATGCTGATTGCTGAGCTCTGCCTGCCCCCCCACAACTGACGAGGACAGTCACATGACTGTCCTGCATCAATCAATCTATGGGGAGCTCTGCCTCCCATGGGGGGGGGCGTTTTTTTAAAAAAGAAGTGCTCGAGACCAATGGAGCTTTCCCATCGGCTCAAGCATTCAATTGCTCTCATTGCCTCTGGAGGCACTGAAAAGCGTAGAACCAGCTTGAGCTCCGCAATTAGTGTAGCATTCAGCTGCGCAAATTGCGTAAGCTAGACTGGCTCAGTGCTGCCCCTGCAGTGAAATCACACTCAAACACAAACTGAAAGTGCAGGAGAAAAAAAAGGAGGAAGAAGCAAGCACAGTGAGGGAGCGTTGAGAACTTTTTTCAATAAATAAAAACTTAATTTACAGTTTAAATATACACATCACACATGTCATTACAGCACAATGACCACATTAATTTACTGGAATGGCAGGGGAGGCTCTGCCTCCCCTGACTGCACGTTCCTGATACAAAGTGGGACTAGCACACCCACAAAACGAAGATTAGCTGTGCCATGTCCTGGAGTGGCCAACTCCCACAATACAGACCAAAGGAGGGAGGACTGGGTGCTAGGGGAGGACTGATTTGACTTGAGACCATTGGGCCATAGAACTTCATGGGACCCCGTTGTGGGGTTCTAGCACACAAGGGTGCTGTCTGCCAAGCCACCACATGTCATAGCTCATTGCCATCGCGGGGCCCCAAGTAAACTTACAGTCCTTTCAGTGAATTGTAAAGGGCCGTTTAGTCCAGCGCTCCTCTGGACGTGCCATTTCCTATGCATGCACACCAACTCTCTGTGTCGCTCTTCACTCTTAAACGGCGGCCAGGATTAAAGCTGGCTTCTGATAGGTTTTCCCCTTGATTTTATCTGAAGTGTGGAGGGACCCTGTTGAAAGAACAGGCCTGACCAGGCTTTAGGGATGCCCCCCTCCCGCCCCTTCTATGCCAGTGCTCTAATGGTCATTCCGCCTCTGCCGGGCTCTTGAGTCTTTAAAACCAGAAGGCTTACTGGAAATTACAGGTAGCGTTTCAGTTCTACACAAGCCTTTCTCAAGCCTCAGCGTCCAGCATAAACGCGAGACCTAAGACTGCACTGGACGGCTCTTTTGGGCACGAGACGGAGACATAGGGCTTTGCTAAATGTCGCGTTCAGGGCCAAGATGAAGGTCTTGTACAAGATGTCACTTGGAAGCTTTAAACACCACCAGGAGGGTTCCTCCCGCATGACTACTCAGGGCCTTAGGCCCTCCAGCCCCTTGCTGGACCATCACTGTTGGTTGATTGAATGGCTTCGTCGTGACAAATGAAGGTTTACGCAGTTCAGCTTTATCATCAGAGATGGTATCGCAGCAGGGTCCACATCAGGGTTTCCCAAACCTGTCCTCGGGACCCTCACCAGGCCAGGTTTTGTAGATTTATTTATTTATAAAGTATTTTTCAGATCACCTTGAGGAAATGCAGACTGAATCCTGCAATCACTGAGCAGCAAATCCTATCATCTGTGCTGAGCTTCACATATCTGCAAACCTGACCCGTCAGCGGGTCCTGAGGACAGGTTTGGGAAACACTGCTGTACAGGATCTACCCTACAGCCTGGAATTTCACAGGGACGAGGCGATCCCAAAACAGTTTAGCCGCCGTCGCAATTTATTGTATTCTGAAATCTGGTGACTCTCAGGTCTCTGACCGCCCTCCCCCAAAAAAGTGACATATGGAAGGTATAAGAACACTGTGTCAGCAGCCTTAACCCTCCATATGTTTTGGAACTACATCTCCCATGATGCTCAGCATCAAAGGAGTACCTGAGCCTCATGGGGGATGTAGTTCCAAACCCTCAGGAGGGTTGCTGGGCCTAGAGGGACTGTTCCTCCTAAAACAGGGACACTTGACAGGTGTGCAGTGCCAGCGGCTTCCCCCAGGGGTCCAGGGGAAGGTTTTGGCACAGCCCCGGCCGCTGTCTCTTTGCCAGGAAAGGAAACCTTGTGGATCCTCCTCGCATTTAAATCCCCTTCCTCCGCCTCCCTCCCCTCTTCCCCCCCTGGCTGTATAGGAAGAAGCGGCTGCCGGGCTGTGAGTGAGAGGCTCTCCGCATTGTGTGCTCCCTGTCCAGGCCAGCACACAGCCGTCGCCCCGCGGGGGGCTCGCAGCACAGTCCGCTCCTGGGGAGAGGTGTTTCTGGGTTGGCAGGGGGGAGGATATAGCGTGTGGTCAGCCATATCCTCTTCCTCCTGTGTGTGTGTGTCTGTCTGCGCCGGGCTGCCGTCTTGCTGCTATGTCGGATGACGATTCCAGGGCCAGCAGTATCAGCACATCCAGCTCCACGTCCTCCACCTCGTCGGGCCAGCAGATAGACCGGGAGACCAGCGGCAACCACCATCCCGGCAGCGGCAAGAAGAAGGAGACCAAAGTCAGCATGAGTAAGAGCTCAAAGCTGCTCTCCACCAGCGCCAAGAGGTAACCAGCCTGCCCGGGGCTCTCCCCCAGCCGCACAGGCTGTGTGCCCCCCTCCTCCTGGGTCGCCCCGCTCCCCCTCCGCACCCTATGTTCTTGGTACATTCCGGCAGCGCGCGGGTTAAGCAGGCGCCGTGGCCTACCCGCAGCGCCAGCCTTTGTGTACACACACGGTGCGGACTGGGCGATTTTCTATGGGGGTGCGCTTCTTTTGGGACAATGGATGTCTGGAGGGCAGTGGGGGGGGGGGTGTCTGCGCTCACGCTGTTTTTATGTTTTTCTGTTTACACCGAGTCCCCTTTAAGCTAGGCTCGGCATGTGCCTCCCCCCCGCGCCCGAGGGAGCCATACATCTTTTTGTATTCCCCCCCCCTTATTTTTTTCCACTACCCCCCCCCCCCCCGCTGAGAGCTTGTTGGGGGGGGGGAGACGCAGCAGACCGCGAGGGGCGGAGAGTCTCTTGCCCTCGTTTGCATATCGCGGCGCCGCCCACGACGCTCATTTGCATGTTAGCTTTCAGGGACCTTCGTGCGGGGCAAGACCCCCACAATCTCCGGCCAGTCACCGTGCGGGGCACCTGGGGTAGTGATGTATCTGAGGGGTGAAGGCAGGCGGCCCGGCATGCACCGGAAAGGGGGGATCTGGAGAGCTTTTGGCCGCCATGTTTCCTTCCCTCCCCCCTCCCTGTCCGCAGTGTGTGAGGAGTGTGAGCCCCTGCTGATATTAGTGGTGTGTGTGTGCAAGCTGCTGCCATACAGAGCTGGGCCCTTAGCATGTCCATACCAGGTGACAGGACTGAGCTTGCTGGGAGTGACTTGCAGTCATGGGGGGGCAACAGAGCCAGTTGGGAGTTGGGGGGCAACGGAGCCAGCTGGGAGTTGCGTTGCAGTCATGGGGGGGGCAACGGAGCCAGCTGGGAGTTGCGTTGCAGTCATGGGGGGAGGGGGCAACGGAGCCAGCTGGGAGTGGCGGTGCAGTCATGGGGGGAGGGGGCAACGGAGCCAGCTGGGAGTGGCGGTGCAGTCATGGGGGGCAACGGAGCCAGCTGGGAGTAGCGGCGCAATCATGGGGGAGCAACGGAGCCAGCTGGGAGTTGCTTTGCAGTCATGGGGCAGCGGAGCCAGTTGGGAGTTGGGGGGCAACGGAGCCAGTTGGGAGTTGCGGTGCAGTCATGGGGGGGGCAACGGAGCCAGCTGGGAGTGGCGGTGCAGTCATGGGGGGCAACGGAGCCAGCTGGGAGTTGCTGTGCAGTCATGGGGGGCAACGGAGCCAGCTGGGAGTTGCTTTGCAGTCATGGGGCAACGGAGCCAGCTGGGAGTTGCGGTGCAGTCATGGGGGGGGCAACAGAGCCAGTTGGGAGTTGGGGGGCAACGGAGCCAGCTGGGAGTTGCGTTGCAGTCATGGGGGGGGGGGC
The DNA here is from genome assembly GCA_009667805.1 of Leptobrachium leishanense. Lineage (NCBI taxonomy): Eukaryota > Metazoa > Chordata > Amphibia > Anura > Megophryidae > Leptobrachium > Leptobrachium leishanense. The sequence goes on from CM019067.1 coordinate 288,640,796, forward strand.
AACGGAGCCAGCTGGGAGTTGCGTTGCAGTCATGGGGGGAGGGGGCAACGGAGCCAGCTGGGAGTGGCGGTGCAGTCATGGGGGGCAACGGAGCCAGCTGGGAGTAGCGGCGCAATCATGGGGGAGCAACGGAGCCAGCTGGGAGTTGCTTTGCAGTCATGGGGCAGCGGAGCCAGTTGGGAGTTGGGGGGCAACGGAGCCAGCTGGGAGTTGCGGTGCAGTCATGGGGGGGGCAACGGAGCCAGCTGGGAGTTGCGTTGCAGTCATGGGGGGAGGGGCAACGGAGCCAGCTGGGAGTTGCGGTGCAGTCATGGGGGGCAACGGAGCCAGCTGGGAGTGGCGGTGCAGTCATGGGGGGCAACGGAGCCAGCTGGGAGTGGCGGTGCAGTCATGGGGGCAACGGAGCCAGCTGGGAGTAGCGGCGCAATCATGGGGGAGCAACGGAGCCAGCTGGGAGTTGCTTTGCAGTCATGGGGCAGCGGAGCCAGTTGGGAGTTGGGGGGCAACGGAGCCAGTTGGGAGTTGCGGTGCAGTCATGGGGGGGGGGCAACGGAGCCAGCTGGGAGTGGCGGTGCAGTCATGGGGGGCAACGGAGCCAGCTGGGAGTTGCTTTGCAGTCATGGGGGCAACGGAGCCAGCTGGGAGTTGCGGTGCAGTCATGGGGGGGGCAACGGAGCCAGATGGGAGTTGCGGTGCAGTCATGGGGGGGCAACGGAGCCAGCTGGGAGTTGCGGTGCAGTCATGGGGGGGTAACGGAGCCAGCTGGGAGTGGCGGTGCAGTAATGGGGGGCAATGGAGCCAGCTGGGAGTGGCGGAGTAATGGGGGGCAATGGAGCCAGCTGGGAGTGGCGGTGCAGTAATGGGGGGCAATGGAGCCAACTGGGAGTGGCGGTGCAGTAATGGGGGGCAATGGAGCCAGCTGGGAGTGGCGGTGCAGTAATGGGGGGCAATGGAGCCAGCTGGGAGTGGCGGTGCAGTAATGGGGGGGCAATGGAGCCAGCTGGGAGTGGCGGTGCACATAATAGGGGGGCAATGGAGCCAGCTGGGAGTGCGGTGCAGTCATGGGGGGGCAACGGAGCCAGCTGGGAGTTGCGGTGCAGTCATGGGGGGGGGGTTAACGGAACCAGCTGGGAGTTGCGGTACAGTCATGGGGGGGGGGTTAACGGAGCCAGCTGGGAGTGGCGGTGCAGTCATGGGGGGGTAACGAAGCCAGCTGGGAGTGGCGGTGCAGTAATGGGGGGCAATGGAGCCAACTGGGAGTGGCGGTGCAGTAATGGGGGGCAAGGAGAGCTGGCGGAGTGGCGGTGCAGTAATGGGGGCAATGGAGCCAACTGGGAGTGGCGGTGCAGTAATGGGGGGGCAATGGAGCCAGCTGGGAGTGGCGGTGCAGTAATGGGGGGCAATGGAGCCAGCTGGGAGTGGCGGTGCACTAATAGGGGGGCAATGGAGCCAGCTGGGAGTGGCGGTGCAGTCATGGGGGGGGGGCAACGGAGCCAGCTGGGAGTGGCGGTGCAGTCATGGGGGGGCAACGGAGCCAGCTGGGAGTGGCGGTGCAGTCATGGGGGGCAACGGAGCCAGCTGGGAGTGGCGGTGCACTAATGGGGGGGCAATGGAGCCAGCTGGGAGTGGCGGTGCAGTCATGGGGGGGGGGGCAACGGAGCCAGCTGGGAGTGGCGGTGCAGTCATGGAGGGGGCAACGGAGCCAGCTGGGAGTGGCGGTGCAGTCATGGGGGGGCAACGGAGCCAGCTGGGAGTGGCGGTGCAGTCATGGGGGGGCAACGGAGCCAGCTGGGAGTGGCGGTGCAGTCATGGGGGGCAACGGAGCCAGCTGGGAGTGGCGGTGCAGTCATGGGGGGCAACGGAGCCAGCTGGGAGTGGCGGTGCAGTCATGGGGGGGGCAACGGAGCCAGCTGGGAGTGGCGGTGCAGTCATGGGGGGGGCCAACGGAGCCAGGTGGGAGTGGCGGTGCATCAGAGGGGTGCACAGCAAGTGTGATCCCCTGCCTCTTTACACCTGCATCCGTTATGTGCCCACATCCCCAGGGCAGCTGGTTTGCTGATGTTGATGTGCAGTCTACCAGCGAGTTCCTTGCGTTGCTATTAATAAAATGTCTGGACCCCAACCAGTGGCTTATTCAGGATATCTGCCCAGAGATCTCATTTATTCCATAAATCAGTTTGCCTGTTGAAATCCAAGTTGTATCCAGGGCCTCGTAAAATCTGACCCTAGGCTCCCATATTTTTGGATTGTTCTACACAAATCTGGACGCGAGGCCTGGCTATGAAATCATGACGCTTGGCTTCTAGACTGATGACATAAACCCCGTCTACAGTATTCAGTCCTCCCTGTGGAGAAGACACCGGGGGTCACACATGTAACCCAACATGAGGATCATGACCCTTCGCTACAACATGCCATGAAGGTCCCCATTTGACACCCGCTGTGGCTTTCCTTAAACAGGCCCTGTATCCGTCTCCCCATAATGTGTGCCAGTTTCTCCTAAATCACTGGACAACTGAGGAAAAAAACAAACCCATAGAAAATGCTGCCGGGCTCCTACAAATGTATAGCTGCCTCCTACACATTTTGTCCCATGCCCAGCTGTGTCAGGGGCTCCAAAACCAAATCCCTGTTCAGTTTAGTAGCAACTGGCGCAAGTCACCAAAAATGGAAACCACTTTAGCACAAGGGATGCAAAACTTTCTTTTTTCCACAAATTTTTCCTCAACCAAAAAAGCTTGGGACCGACCGCTCATCCGACTGGGCCTGTTTTTTGTGTTTTTCTCTTTTTAAAGTGCCACAACATTTTTCTTTTTCTTTAGTGCTCAGTACAGTACAGGTTTACGTTATGACGAGTGCTCCATAAAGTGTGTGTGTGTGTCGTTTTTACACCTTTTGAGCATGATGTTCATGGAGGAGCCAACGGCCTCGGTACGCAGGTTAGGAGATTGGTATTTTTCAAAGGGGGGGGGGGTGGAGGGAAAAGTCTCGCTTGTGTTGAGGTTCTGTATATGGAAAGCCAGTTTCAGATCCCTAATAGTCTGTAAATAATGTAAAAAGAAAAGGCTGCGTTTGCTCGTAACGTGAAACCAGATTCCACTATCCATAGCGAAAGACTAAGATGTCTATTTCGATACAAAATGCCACAGTACTTCCCATTTCTGCTTGTGTTTTGGCTGAGCTGATGTAAAATTAACGTGTACCTGAAGCGCGCTCAGCCGCTGCAAGTGCTAAGTTAGCAACTTGCCACTGAACGCCATTCTGCAGCTCAGCACTGCTAACTTAAGCCGGGTGCACACAAGCGCACTGAGTGGAAGGAACATACGTGAGAGCTCCTCGTATGGAGGATCGTGCTTTGAAGATCCATCGACGGGGAGGATCTCTAGGTGGACACTTGCGCGCACAAGCAGGTGACCTGCCCCACCGCAGCAAGTGCATGCGCTCGTGTGCACCCGGCCTTAGCACTTGCAGCCAGAGCCCCGTTCAATACCTCAACAGCTGCTGAATTGCTGCAGCAGTGTCGTTGAACGCTTTGGATGCGAATTTTGAATCCAAAATGGCCTGTTTTTCATAAAAAAATGTTTTTCGTATCACTTGGACAAAATATAATAAAGGAAAGCAGTCGGCACAATTCCGTTTTGTATGCACACACCACAAATTACAGTTTTTATTGAATAAACATGTTTGCTTCTGAAACAAAATATAAATTGAGCTGTAATATATGTCTATGTGCAGGGGTAAATAATTAATAAATATTTTGTGCTTTGGTGAACAAAAACCTCAATTAGCATTTGCTGTACGGAATTGTTACTTGCTTCATGGCGGCGGCCATCTTTACTACGTCACACTCAGCTACTTGCATCTCCTCGGGTCGCTGCAAGTGTTAAGTTAGCAGTGCTGAGCGGCAGAACGGCGTTAAATGGCAAGTTGCTAACTTGGCACTTGCTGAGGAATGCGCCTCGGGTGGAGAGGTGCTGCAGAGTAGCTGAGTGTGACATGGGAAAGATGGCCGCCTCCATGCAGCAAATAATCCAATAAGGAAATGTTCAGTTTGAAGTTTTGGTGGAGCAAAACACCAAATATTTATTGGAACATGGTAAACATTAACACTAGAGTGGTAATAAAATGGACAAAATGGGATTTTGCAGAAACGGCACCTTTTCATTAAGCAATCCTCCGCTCTTTTGCTTCAACAATCACCGCCAAAGCGTTTAGTGAGACGGCTGCAGCAAACTGAACTGCAATGGAACAATTCAGCTGAGTAACTGAACGCGCCTCTGTCCTTATTAGGCCCCGTTCACACTGTGCGATTTGAAAATCTTTTTTTTTTTTAAAAAAAAATCATATTCGCGTCATAGTGCAATAATGTCGCGCGACGTCGCAGTTTTGTGCGATTTTTGCAAAGCGCCACCAATACAAATCGCAAAAAAGGGTCTTGTACCAGCGACATGCAACCGCGATGCGTGACCTCGCACGGCAAGATGTGAACCGCTCCATTGAAATGCATTGCAGAAGCTACACAGCGTGATGTCGCGTGGATTTTGCTGCGACATCGCTGCAAAATTCGCGATAAATCGCACAGTGTGAACGGGGCCTTACCTTCCGGTGTCAGCATTGCCAGTCTCCTATTGGTTGGCTCTTCTGATCTCAAATGACGGTTAAACATCCGCAGCTCTTTATTGTGCGCCCGTGTGCTATGCCACGACTATTGCCAATATGGCGGCACTCTTCAGGCAAGTATGACAGGTGCACTTTACAGGGGGCACTCTAGCCAGTGTCTGTTTAAATTATATGGTTATGGTTAGCAGCACCCCCTGGCCAGCTGCGAGAGCCTTGTAAATCAGAGGGCTTTCCACCACCCAGGTTTCCCATCGGCTCCCGTTTTGAATAGCTTTCCGGGGTTGCGGATAGAAATGCACTGGTCTGTGCGTTGCTGACTGGCCAGAGCCTCTCAATGCAGAAATGGAACAGTGGTTATTTGTGTAATGACATGAGATGTGTAAGCTCACCTGCCGGGGCCACGCAAACCGCTACGTCAGGAGTCAGCAACTTTTGGTTCCTCTGAAACCGGTTTCCCATGATGCTCAGCTGCTCATTACCTTGGTTGAGTTTCAATAGGAAATGTAGTTCCAAACCAACTGGAGGGCCAAGGTTGCCAACTGCTGCTCTACGTGACAGTTAATCCCCTTTGGGTTTACAAATAGTTGGAGTATTTATTACCCACAAGGTGTACCCAGCTTACAAACTTGTCATTTACATTGTGTGGTGACACGTCCGTAAGGACCTCTTCGTTGCCCATATCGTTCTGCCATCCAGATCTCCAGCAGCTCTGCTCTCACGGAATAACCCAATGTTTTGCAGAAGGCCCCTAATGTGAGACCAATGGTAGAATAACGCCTTGTTCCCAAACTAAACATATATAGCTACGTCAGTAAAATGAGAGATTAATATGTCTTTAATTTGGGCTTTGTGGGTTATTCAGTAAGATTCTTTTGCCATTCTTCAGATTTTACTTTTGCAAAGCCCCTGTATTGTTAAATTGGCAAACTTCGGTGTTTGCAACACCAGTCTATTGGGATTGAAGCCCCTGTAGTAAAAGTGGACTTGCCCATCATACAATATCACTTATTAATGCCGTGTAGAGAAATGGTTAGTATGCCAAAACATGGACATAGTCTTGATATCCTCTAACAGTAGGAGTTATTTTTTAAACTCCGAATTGGCCCAAGATTTCACCAAACGGTGAAATTCAGAAATTGGTACAATTTTCGGGCAATTTTTTTATTCCCTAAGCTGTCAATTTGCCAAATACAGGTGAATTAACAGCAAATACAGTGCAGTTTGCCACAATTTGGTGGCACTAAAATTGTCCCCTAGAAGACAATAGTGTCTTCTATTTGGATCCCTGAACTGCACCGAAATTCTGGCAAAATGCTCTTTTTCTTAGTTCAACGGGTCAATCCCGTAGGATTCCATGTAAAAACGTAATTTGTTTTTTGCAGTTTGGTGGAATTCGCCAAGGCCTCTTCAGCAGTGTTCTCAAACTTTTTAGTGGGGCTATGGCGGCACCATCTTCGGTACACTATTGTGGACATTCGGTGAAAAACACAGACATATTGGTGATTTTTATTATTATTATTCTTTATTTATAAAGCGCCAGCATATTCCGCAGCGCTGTACAATAAGCACAGTATAGACAGGGTTACAATACATTGAACAACATTTGACAAACGGTACAGGAGGAGATGAGGGCCCTATTCCCGTAGGAACTCACAAACCTGTCCTCAGGGTCCCCTAACAGGCCAGATTTTGCAGATCACATTGGGGGAAATGCAAACTGAATCCTGCAATCACTGAGCAACAAATCAGATCACCTGTGCTTCAGATATCTGCAAACCTGGCCTGTTAGTGAGTCCTGAGAACCAGGGTTGGGTAACTGATTACCGTAGATACTCGAGTATAGCACGACCCGAATATAACACGATGGATAGAGATTTATTATAGAAATGGGAGAATACTAAAGACTCGCATATAACACGAGGGAACAAAACTTTACTGTACCGATAAACATTTAAAATCCTTCCAGGTTCCCTTAACAGTCAGGCTCCCCTTCAGGCCAGGGTGCTCTACTTTACTCTACTCTAGTGCTTAGATGGCGAGCGAGGTGAAGGATTGGCTTAAGCCAAGCGTGCCCTCTGGCCATGATGGTTCCCACCTCTCCCAAATCCGGGAGATCCTGAAGTGTTTGTAAGCATCAGGGAGACCGCAGTCACTTCGAGACTACTGGAGCTTCCAGGAGACTTGGGATCCAAAGCAAGGCATTTTTTTTTTCTTTTCATGCGATGCAGATGTCTCGAGTATAACCCCCCCCCCCCCCCCCCCAATTTTGAGGTAAATTTGTCACCAAAATCTAGCGGTATACTCGACTATCTACGTAGTGAAAAGTTAACATTTGGGCTTGACGAATTTTATATAAAACTTGCGAGTCCGAATCTATGAGCCAGCTAGCCATATTTACACGCCAGGCAATGCTTTGTGTATTGGTTTATGATCACTGGCGTGCACAGCCCGTTACATTAAGCGGTGTGCCCATGGAACATTTATTAAATGAAAACGTGCGTTTAGAACATTTTTTTTTCATTAGAAATAACATGCCTGTAATTGCAGATACAGTCAGTTTTTATGCCATTCATTGTGAACCAGAGAAGGGACCAGGGTTCCCAGATCGGCCATGTTTTCCTGGACATCCACTCTGGATGAAATCGTAAAGTGTAGCACAGGAAAAAGTGCTGCCCTGCAACATGAGTAACTCATATACTGCCGGAAGGAAATCAAGGCAGATCACCTGGGATTCCTTTTTAATTTCTTGCCTGCAGTGTATGGATTCTACATGCTACAAGGTTGCATTTTTCATGCACTGCCCATAAGCAAGATTAAATTCTAGGGGTCCAGGAAAATATGGCCGTCCATCTGAACCTCACTAAAGCTCAGTATCGTAACTTCGGTGTAAACGTATGACCTAATCCAGTTGTTTTTGTTCATATTTCCATCATGCAATCCTTTCCCGCAGCCCTGTACAATATGAAGTAAAATGCAGATATGTCATTCTTAAAACAAAAAAATGGTGTCCGGAGAACAACAAAAGTGCAATTAACAGGTTCCCAAGGGCCTCGCGTACACAGCATGGTGATCAAACACCAACAAACCCACAATCCGAGCCCATATTACAATTTAAAATCACAAAAGCAACTATATTAATGAATTACAAGTAATAAAATGCTGAGTAACACCTTTTTAGAGACGTGCTTTATATCCCGACGAAAAACGCAAAACATAAAAACCAAATATATCTAAAACTTCCTGTTGCCAGGATACACCCCTGGTCACCCAAATTCATGATCTGTATGACCCCAGAGAGGGTGGGTGTGTTTGTATACATTTGTAAACCAAATTAACACCTTGACTTGCAGTGAATATGGGATGGAGATGCAATCTGTATTAGATCACACCAAAAAAACACAGACACTATTCCCCTAGTGAGCATTAACTGTGTAGTGTTCAGGTGAGTAAGCATCAGTTTCATGACAAGTGACTTTAATGTGTACCCCCCAATCTACCTTACGCTAAGGCTGCCGGCACACGAGCGTTTGGAGAGAATGGAAGGAACGTCCGTGAGAGTGGGCGTACCTTCCACTCTCTGCGCTCAGCGTACAAAGCGCGATCCTCCTATGGAGAATCACACTTTGTATCCTGTCGGCGTCCGTTTTAGCTTTTTGACGGGGAGGGATTTTTCACGTCCAGTGGATGGCCTTCCCTGTCAAAAACCCACGCGCACATGAGCCATAAATATGCTCGTGTGCCAGGGGCCTAAACTAGTGATAAATCAATTAGCGCAACGAAGACTGCGCAAGCTTACTGTACTTAACATGGGGAGCGCAAAGCGCTAGCACTAATTACAGCACCAGTGTTTTTTTTTGTTTTTTTTCCACAGAAATTCTTTAAAAAAATCCTTTAGCACCAGCTAAACCCCCCCCCCCTTGAAATAAAGCTGATACTCTCCTCTCACCCCGTGGCGAGAACAGTGGCCTGATCTGCTGATTCTTGTTGCTGGGAGCAGAGTGAGACTGGGGAGAATAGTACCCAGTCTCCCTCTGCAATCACTCCGGTGCTGTGCGATCTCGCGGCCTGGCAGTGCAACCCTCCATGGACTCCATAGGACTACAGGACGCAATCTTTGCGGCGGTGCACCTATCACAGGCCGTAGCACTTGGATCCAGGGCATCGTGCTAAAGTAGTGCCTGCCCCAGAATCGAACGCTAAAATGGGGATGATGTGAGGAAACTTGCAGGCACAGGTTTTCACCATTTTATCGGTAAACTGGAAATAGGGCCCAATGATTCTGAAAGGTTAATCGCTGCGCTAACACCGTGAAAAAACCTTTGTGCAAATCACACACCTTTCCATATGTCCATCATGCAATGCTTTCCTGCAGCACCGTAAATCTGAAGTACAGCGTAGTAAATCATAAATACTTGTCATTCTTGCTTTTTATCTCCTTTCTGGTTTTATGATGGTTCTGCACAGGTCTGAGGTTTTAGATCGCCCTCTTTAGTAGACTTGTTCCCAGTGAGGGGTTCAGGACAAGCTACCTTTTTTTTAGCCCTCTAGCTATTCTGAGGCACGTTCAGTTCCTCAGCAGCTGCTGAATTGTTCCATTGCAGCAGTTCAGTTTGCTGCAGCAGTCTCACTGAACGCTTTGGCTGTGAATATGGAAGCGACAGGGCAGAGGATTGCGTAATGAAAGGTGCGGTTTCTGCAAAATCCACTTTTGTCCATTTTATTACCACTGTAGTGTTAATGTTCACCATGTTCCAATAAATATTTGCTGTTTTGCTCCACCAAAACTTCAAACTGAACATTTTCTTATTGGATTACTTGCTGCGTGGAGGCGGCCATCTTTCCTACGTCACACTCCGCTAACCCCGCTGCACCTCTCCACCTGGCTGCAAGTGCTAAGTTAGCAGTGCTGAGCTACAGAATGGCGTTCAGTGGCAAGTTACTAACTTAGCACTTGCAGCGGCTGGGCAACTGAACATGCCTCTGTTCTCTATTTTCCGATTTGCTGCTTTTGCAAAGGATTGTGGGATTTGTAGTCACAGCTGGACCAACCTAGAATAAGCATTGGAGGAGGTTGGCAAGTGAAGCACCGCACACTGATCATTTTATCTTTGTTCATTCATAGGATCCAGAAAGAATTGGCAGACATTACCTTGGACCCGCCGCCCAACTGCAGGTTTGTGATTTGCTTTACTATAAACTCTTTATTTTCGTTCCACATGTGAAAGTGGATTTTTTAAGGCATTAAAGGAGAATAGCCGAGAGTCCATATGTTTTGGAGCGTGGGGTGCTCAGCCATGATGCTGATGACCTTCTTGATGAATTGAAGGGGTTATTGATCACGTGCCGCTGCTTGCCAGAGATGCAAATACCAGGAAAAATCTTTAGCAAAATCGCTCAACACTGTAGGATAGGCTGCCTTTTAAAAAGTCCTAAATTCACTGCTCATCCTACAGAGACGGCCGTGTGATCCACTTCCTCCTGTCACTGTGAGCAGCTGGAGGCTGGGAACAAATAGTTCTCAGTGTCCCTCCACGGCTCCGACCTGATCCTGCAAACGTGAGCTCTCGACTGCGAGACACTGTGCTCAATGGAGTCGAAGGTCGCGTTCACACTGAGCGACATGAAAATCGTGCAGTATTTTTTATTTTTTTTCATTTGCGATATTGAGCGTTAATATCGCCGTTATGAGCGATATTGCACAACACCACCAATGCATATTGCAAATCGTGAAAAATGAGTCATGTACCAGCGACAAAGATGTGAACAGCTCCATTGTAATGCATTGGAGAAGCTACATATGCAATATCACGTGGAAATATGCGCGATTATTGCGGCAAAAAACGCACGATAAATCGCTTGGTGTGAACGGGGCCTTATGGATTCCAGGAGCTGCTGGTATCGGGCCTCTCCTCCGTTTCGTTTGTAGGCCAGCTGCTAATAATGGGTCAGAATAACTACAGTAAAAGGGAGACTGTAAGGACAATAGTCCCGTGCAGAGATGTATTTTTTCTTTTCCCGAATTGCGGTCTCCCTGGATACAGGTTTAATATGGGATGATTTATTGGTCCCATATTTGCTCAGATCTTTTTTCTTAATCCTGAGGTTTGGCTGACCACTTCTCTAAGTAACCAGTCTTTAATTTCACAGTGAGGTTAAGAATTATCCCCCCCCCCCTGTGCAAATATGCAATGTTTTGCAATAGCATTATGTCTGTGTAAAAATGAAAAGTGCGTAACTTCTTTAATTCTAAAATCCTTTTGGCTGTATTCCAATCATAGTGTAAACCTACCCTGAATAATTAACCTCTACTGCTGCACTACGTACTATGTTATCCCCACGGTGGGTGGAACTGAACGCCGCAGGGCAGCGTAGCGTGCCCCACTGTGGTTTATGGGCTGTGATGGGCCCGCCCACCAATTGGCGCACGTCATTGGCATCCGCAGGACGGCCTGAACTCGGGTCGTCTCCCTGCAGCCAATGTCTGCTGTGGAGGCGGGCTGCAGGAGGGGCCTGGTGCAGCAACCAACAAGCGGGACGTACTAGTATACCGCGCTGGCATTAACACCCTTCCGCCGGACACGACCTGAACCCGCCCAGCAGTAAAGTGTTAAAGTCTATGGAATAGCTATGTTTGTACCAGCTCTGGTTTAAGTTTACACCTGGGTTGGAATACAACACTTTTATTAACCCTTTCCCTGCCGCAGGATGTACATGCCGTCCCTGCGGCGGATGGGCTTAGACGTGGTGCATACTAGTGTAGCGCTCACTCCCGGAGGAGCCGCTGAAAATGAACCACGGGTCAGTCTCCCCGCACTAGGGAATAAATATACTCCAACACAGTTGAGTTTTTATCATTTAAATAGTTTACTAAAATAATGAGCAGATGTTGAAACACGGTATTCACAAGTATTATTACAGTATTTTCGTATTACGGCAAACGCGCAGCGGAAAAGAAACGAAACACGAGGCTTCGTATTTCGGAAAATAAAATATTCGCGACCGAACATAAAACAATGCAATTTCCCGATGGTTCAGAAAAAGGGACACGTAGCAAAACCCCAAACATACAATCCCTTCGTATTACGGTAAACGCGCAACGGAAAAAGAGGAAAAATATATATTCGGAACGTATCTTTATTTTCAACCCCTATTCCGATTCATAAAAGAAACCGAGTCCTGCACAAGTTAAGTCCCAGGAGGTGAAAGGTGTATATGTGTGTGTGGTACCCGGGTACTGTTCAACTGGCCAGTGAGTTTATTTAAAGAAAATCTTCGACTAGTAAGTTGGGGCCCTGTGGACTTTAAAGAGAAAACAGCAGCTTGACCTTCAATCACAAACAGCCTTGGAGGCTTCTCACCCATCCGACGCAGGCTTTAGGCTCCGCTGACCCAGGACGTCTCTCCTTCAGATTTTGACTGGGGATACTAGCGGCCGGATCTGTTGTCTACCTTTATGCAGCTTGTCCAGCTCACCGCCTGCTCTCCGTTCAATTCCGCCGGTCTGCAGCAGTGTCTGGGCTCTGGCGAGTCTCCTTCTCCTCAGGCTAGGTGACCCAAACCGGAACAATAGGTCTCCCTCGGGCTTTGGGCCTAGATTCTCCCGCGATCTCCTCGGTGCGTCTGCTTTCCCTGCTTCCCTGGCGCTCTGGAACTTTCTCCACGAGGCAGAGGATGTAAGTGTCCAGTCCCCACCCACTTCCTGTCTTCTTGCAAAGCATGCCGGGCATTGTAGTCCCAATGTCCAGTATCTGATCGCGATAGTCTCCATCTTGTGGCCAAAAATAGGTACTGCCACAGCAAGATTTTTAACACAGCGCTACACTAGTATGCCCCATTGACTTTTATGGGCTGCCTCGTCCCCTCCCCACATTTGACGCATGCCCTTGGGTGCTGTGAGACGACCTAAACTCTGGCTGTCCCCCTACACCCAATGATGCGTGGCACACTTCAGCTGCGTGGGTGGGCCGAAGAAGAGGCCCGCCGCAGCACCTGGTGGCAGGGCATACGCGTTATCCCCCTCTCAATGGGTGCCGCCCACCTGTTAAAGGGGTTAAAAAGTGCTAACCATTATCTGAGCTTTCAGCGAATCGTGAGCGTTTTGCAGGATAATTGTGACAACCTAGTGATGTGACGCACGGAGTGGGCACACACTGTTGGTAAATTGGTGCTGATAGACATGCTGGAGGTGGGGCAATCACAAGACCGTGTCCTCAGAATGAAATAAATGTAACTCTCAGGTGACCTTTCATGCCATCTTTGGCCTCTGCTCACCTGGAGATATTTACCTTCTGACGCTTTAGGTTAGTGTCAGACGAGCGTGTTTTCTACAGACTGTGCGCCCGTGCAGTACGGACGCACTTTTTGACGGAAGACGCAATAGTGGCCACACAGTCCGTTTTTGTGACTGACGTCATTTTTGACGGATGTAGGAGGGAAAATAAATTTAAAATGAAAACTCCTTTTGTCCGTCAAAAATGCTGGACGTATTCATGCAGTCCGTCTGACCACGTTTCATCACTCACACACAAAAAAATGCGGACGTGGCGCACTCCGCACGTCTGTCCTAGCGGTTCAACGTTCTTGCTAACGTGCATCCGTTTGCCGTGTCCGTGCGGACGTACTTCGTGTGTGGGCCTTCATTGGTCATGATTATCTGCTACCACGGACGTACTAAAGTGTGGCTACACGGACGTTAACACTGCGTTCGTCTGACCCCAGCCTAAGATCTGTCTTTGTGCATTGGGTGACGGATTGTAAATTAAACCCTGTTCAAGAGGGACTCGTACAGAGGCTTCAACAGCAAAACAAGTGTTAGGGAAAAATTGCACATATAGGGTCTACTTGGCCAAGTGTAGAAAACTAGCCAGCTTGGACAATCCTGCACCGCCCCCCCCCCCCCCACCACCTGTCATTACCTTTTATGACCTACAGTCTATGATCTTAACATGTACAGCTTGGAAAAAAGACGAGACAGAGGAGATACGATAGAAACCTTTAAATACATAAAGGGAATCCACAGGGTAGAGGGAGTATATTTATTTAAACGGAAACAAAGTAGCAAAACAAGAGGACATAGTCTTAGATTAGAGGGGCAAAGGTTTAAAAGTAACATCAGGAAGCATTATTTTACTGAGAGGGTGGTGGATACATGGAACAGCCTTCCAGTAGAAGTGGTAGAGGCCAAAACAGTAATTGAATTTAAGCAAGCATGGGATAGGCATAAGGCTATCCTAAACAAAAGATAAATCCAGGTAAAGTATCCATGTAATTGGGCCGACAGGTTCTTATCTGCCAACATTTTCTATGTTTCTATTCTGACAAATATATATACCTGCTTCTACTTTTTAATAAAATATTTTGGTGTTCCTAGTATCAACTCACCCCTTGGAGAGGTGCAAGGCTGGTGTTGGAGGGGAGGTGCACTTTCTTAGAATCTGCTCACTTATTTTTACATTGGTAATTCGCATTTTATTTTTAATCAAAAAAGTAAAATAAATTGGCCAACTGCAGGGTGAGTTGTATAGACCCTAACAGCTTTTGCTGCAGAACGTAAATGAAAGTAAATTTGTGAGACTTTCAGGAAATGTGTGCAACATAAAAGGAGGTAAATGCCCTGAATAACTTGTTTCCGTTCAATTAAGATATGAATTTTAAAGTGTCCGTTCAGTGAATAGAGCTTTGCTATCGACATTTAACATAAATGAAGAGCAGAGAGAGGGATCCTCGCTTTACCTGCTGAGCTCCATTGTAAACATAGGATCGTTAGACTTATGGCCGGTGTTTGTGGCCCTGGGCAGTTTGTTCTGTGTAAAGGTGATCTTGGATTAATATTACGTGTTTTACAAAATCTGTTGGAACGTGCTGAACTGCATATTGCAAGCGACGATCCTATAGCTAAACGAGTAACCTGCAAGTGGGAAAGCTTTAATATTCCATTATTTATGGTCTAAACATGTTGAAGTCTCTGACCGTTCATGATTTGGTGAGTTGATAATTATTTTACCGATTTTGTAACATTCATAGTGGAATGCTCGTATGGGTTGTGATTTATTAATCTTCCTATTGTTGGCGGTGGCTTAAGCAGAGCTAACGTGTGTGATTTTTATCCTTTAAAGTATGACAATGCAAATAGGATGGGAGCACATGTAGCTTTGTGTCTTTTGTTGTGCCTGCTGTTTTATGAGGTTGTAACTCTGTAATGTGTATTTTTTTTTTAATGAGTTAGTGCGGTGTGCTGTGTGTAACTTCTCCTGTATTTTATCTCGACAAATATGGAATCGGGCACCTTGCCGATGCACCCCCCCCCCCCACACACCTATAATATCCTTTTATTTGGTCCATCTACAAAATAAAGTGTATAATCAAATACAATCCAGGAGCGTCACTCAGACCAGACTGTTAGTTGGGTAAGCTCCTTTTTTAATGTTAAAGAATTCTATTTTTTTTAAGCTGCGTTTACTTCAATAAAGCGCAAGTGCTTTATGAAGTCACTTAAATAAACCATCACAGGAACAAGTGAAACCAGTGACTGTATAGATGTGACCCCCCCCCCCCCAAAACCTGGAATTGAAGAAATTTCCTAGCCTCGCCATAATGACAGGAACTTTGAGAGGGTTTTTTTGTGGGCTAAATGTACCGGCTGGCTCCACGATGTCTTGCTTTGCTCTTTTTACTCTCTGTACCTGATGTAAATGCTATCCTGGGGTCTTTTTCTTGTAAAAGTTTATATTCCAGCCACGTGGTCCCGGCACAGCAGTTCTAGACTGTGACCTTGTATACAGGATGTGTTTTTCTGGTGAAAAGTTAGATGTATGCAAGGTGACACCCTTTGTCTTGCAGAGACAATGGTCCTTTTGTCCAGAGTAGACCTTCAGGCCCAGGATGAGCTTGGTGGTCAGAAGTAATGTGTGTGTGTCTGGCACATGGGAAGACATTGTGTCGTGTTTTTTAGGATTGGATCTGCTGTCTTTGAGTGGGTTTCTTTGTTTTCTCCTGTTTCAAAGATTAGGTTTTTGTTAAAATTCAGCCCTGGGGATCAGATGCTTACGATTCAGTGTCAATGCCAGGAATCTGAATTTTCAAAGATTAATTTGAACATTTTTCTTCCTGGCAAAGTCCCATGCCTTTTTTTTTTTTTTTTTTTTTTGTAGGGATTTGCCCACTGCCAAAGAGGATAAAAGCACACACGCTCTAGGTCTGTTTTAATACCTTTAACGATTCCCCTATTTTTTTATTATTTATTTTTTACATTTAATGAATGTATAGTATAAAATTGACCATCTTCCTCTTTTTGTGTTTTTTTTTTTGTTCTGTTCTCCCCGTCAGAGGTAGGTGTCTGTCCTTTGAGTGGGGCACGAAAAAAAAATACTGTAGAAAGCAACACCGAATGTGTTTCAGGCTGTTGGTGCCATCTTTATTTTACTGAGGCCAGAGCAGCCCAGCGCCCCCCCACCCCCCTTGTAGCGGGCAACTTATTCTCCCTAAACCAAATGGTGTGTTGTTTTGTATATAAATGTGCCCACATAGTGATAGAGGGTGGAATAAAACATGTACACAACTCCCAAATAATCAGGTGTAGAAAGTGATGCTATCATACACTGAATTACATACGTGGAGGGGTATCTACAAAGAAAAGCCTCAGCTGGGCAGTGGAATTTTATAGCCATTTGGGGGGGGTGGGCAGAAAACGGATTTCTTTATTGACTGAGCGTTCTCTGTGACCCCCCCCCCCCCCATAGCGCTTTGTAGACTATGTATAACGGCATTAGGGACAACGTGTGGCTTCCTCACAATGCTCAGATTGTCACTGCTTCTGTACAAATAACAATACTTACAAGGATACTCTAGGGAAGGGGTCAACAACCTTGGCCCTCCAGATGTTTTGGAACTAAATCTCCCATGATTCTCAGCTACTCACTAGATTGACTTGGCCTCATGGAAGATGTAGTTCCAAAACCAATGGGCTATATTCCACAGATGTCAATAAGCGAACTGCAGCAAATGTCACACATAATGACTCCTGTAGCTGTTTTCTCAGACGCCATTCAAGCCACAAGCTCAAATTATTATTTAAGCTCCAACACATTCCGCAGCGCTGTACAAGGTGCAATGAGTAAAGACAGGACAATTCTACAATACGTAAGAGAGAGGTCAGTATTCCTGCCAGCAGATACAGGAGGACATGAGTAAAATGGAGATTGTAGGGAAAATTTGCAGGTGCTCTGCTCTGGGTTGACTTGGTGTTGCTCAAGATGTGATGCCCTGTGGCTCCTGTTGAAATCACAGAATGGCTGGTGGAAGGGGTTGCAGGATGCTTGAACAAGTGTTTGGCCAATCAAATGGCTCTCAGTGCAAGTACATGGAGTTCCATTGGCTAGATAGGGGGCATGAGTGAAAATGGTTCTGTCCCCTCCAGGATACAAGACAGAACCCCTCCAGAGTTAAGATCCCACATTCGTAGGGCTGAATCAGCCCTTGGAGACCCTATTGGAGGTTGAAAGGGAGAAGCACATCTGGGTCACTGTCACCATTCAAGTTGCATCAGCGTTTCCCATTTGAAGGATGTGTAATCTATATACCACTGCATTTTCTGAGCTCGTGGACACCTGTTGCTTTAAGCCTGAGATACACTGAGCGCGTAGCGACACACAGCGTAGAGAAGCAAACATTTTGCAGGCATGACTTCACTCCGCTCCACCTCGCAACCCATCTACACTGCATTACATTTGCTTCTCTCCGCACTGGAGAGGAATCAAATACTCTGCAGATCAAACTAGATAAATGTGTTTATCAAATGAAGCCAAGCCCATTTTATAGAAAAAAAACAAGTTTATTGTAAAACAACTTTTAAACTACAATGTACATGCCAAAACATTATTTTCACAAAGCGCATATCATACAGGCAAGGTCTAAATTCCACTTGTATCAGCCGCCCCACTGCACTGATACATTACGTCCATTTGGAAAGTTTCTACTGAATAAAATACATCTAAATTACTGCCAATTTAATTGTTACAGTATAAAAAAGTAACCCTAATAATAGAGCACACCCAAATTACCCACTGCACACACCATGACCACACAGACACCACACCTCATCTCATATATATGTATACCCACTCGGATACATATACACAGCCCTCAGACCAGATCCTGCCATATCCATCAGACCAGACATACCCACACAGACCTCGGATCAGATTATTTTTTTTTTTTTTATCGCCACTGGCAAACTCAGAGCGGTGTTAGGAGGCTTTTGCAGCTCCCAATCGGCAGGGTGATGCAATGGTAGGTGAGAGGGATCAACCGGACACGGTGCAACTTTCTTGCTGGTCCCCAGTGTTCTACTCGTGACTCTCGTGCCTTTTTCCCGTTCCTGTAGCTGCAGCTTAAAGACAAGTACATAGTGAGCCTCGCTAGCGTCTTCCAGCAATAAGCCATGGCTGTAGATATGGAGCTTTGCACTGGAACAGCAAACACCAGAATATAGCTGGTACCCAAACCAGGAGTCGGACTGAGTGTAGGGTTAGAATAGAACACTTTTTTTAATCAGAGACCCATAGTTATACGGCCACACATGGGTCATTTACATACACAAACCCCCCCGAAGCCACTGGGGGACCTAATCAGACTGAAACACGTAAGTGGACAAACCTTTAACTTCTTGGAATGTGGATCTTAATGAGATTATGTAGGGACAGTGAAATTAAACTTTATGTAACATTTCTAAACGAGTCAAGGCAATGAGAGTCGGGATAACAGATTAGTCAGCAGATTTACAACCTATTCTAATAGAAACAGGTTCCCCAGTGGTTAGTCAGCTATCCAGTGCCAATCCGTGCCTGTGATAGTGTTACATTGCTGGGAGATCAAGACAATGCACCCAATGCTTGTGTCCCACTGTTACTGTTCTGGTGACATGTAGCACTTGCAACTAAGCATTGTTGTACTTCCTCGAGTGCGCCAAACATCTACCATGTTTGTTTTGAAGCTAGTCTGGAAGCACACAGAACAAATTTTGTCTGGCTCTAAGGATTTATCTAATCTGGGTAATTTAAAATAAAATACTGGGTGCATAAATGTCTTTTTAGAAATATATAATCTATATATCTCTCATATGTGGGGCTGGGACTAAAGTCTGTACACAAGTCTGTACACAAGTCTGTACACAAGTCTGTACACAAGTCTGTACACAAGTCTGTACACAAGTCTGTACACAAGTCTGTACACAAGTCTGTACACAAGTCTGTACACAAGTCTGTACACAAGTCTGTACACAAGTCTGTACACAAGTCTGTACACAAGTCTGTACACAAGTCTGTACACAAGTCTGTACACAAGTCTGTACACAAGTCATAACACTTAACACTTAACACTTACTTTAGATGTTAGGTCCCCATTTACTTGAGGTCAGATGTGGCATTTTGTCCTGTAGCATCATATCTGCATAAAAAAAATTGACCTTCTTAAAGTGTTTTGAATAAGGGATATTCAACCCCTGCACAAGACGGAGACTCTGCTGCATTGCCACTTTTTATAGCTGGTCTTGTCTTTGCAAATTATCTCGCTGTATTCCACTGTCAGGTTACATGTGGAGGGGCATGGCCGCCCGCATGAGGGAGCAGACACGTTTCGAGAGAGCTCCGATTAGATCCCGCTGATTATCGGGGATTTCTCCCCAGATTTCCCCTTGACTTACACTCTACAGGAGTCCCTGCAACGCCGGCCACCGGGTGGAGGCCTCTGGAGCTCGTTCTGGCCCCCCCCCCCTCCGGAGTCTAGCAGAGTATAGCGCCTCTGTTCACTGCTGGCCATCGGCCATCTTGATCTTGAGGACTAGACCTCGGCTTATGCGTGGCCTGGCTCCCGCACGGCCTCCTCACCCCGGGTATGTGGCTGCTACGGGTTGTGGAGATGGAGGGCCCCCATCTTCCACCTGAGGCGGCTGTCCCCATGGCAGGGGATGGTGTGGACCGGGGGCAGCCGGCTCACTCACCAGGAGCCTGGGAGCCGTGCTGGAGGGCCTCTAGGAATGTATGGAGCTGTGGTCTGGGGATGAAGAAAGCCTGCTGATACGCAGTGCATGGTGCCGTTTGATGGCCAGGAAGCGGGATGGTTGGCAGACGGAGGCCTTGGCTGCAGATGTGCCGGACGGAGCCCTATCTGTCGGCTGCATGCCTGTCCCTGCTGCGGTGGAAGCTAGAGAGCCACGAGGAGACTGTGGGAGCGACTGTCGGGAGGTCTGGACACCAAGCTGCCGGCTGTCCCTCTCCATGTGGAGGTGGCTATTGCTCCGTGTGGAGGGGGTGTGCAGGCCTCTGCCGAGTCGAAGGTCATGCTGGAGGTCCCCCAAAATTACGATGCTGAACCCTCCCGAGGAGCTGACTCGTTCTGAGGATCCACCTGCGGAGGAGATGTGAAGTTGGCCCTGGTCCTGCGGAGTTGCTCCGGCCATGGATGGAGCGCTCTGGGGTCTGTTAGTCGGACAGACCCTTCGAGGGGAAAATGGACCTGGAGTTAAACACACGGACTTCCTGCTTGATACAGGCTGAAGCGGACTGTGCCGTCTTTTCTTAATTTCAGGCCTGACCGCATTTTGTGACCCCCCCCCCCCATGCAATATTTTCCTTTTTCCCCCCCCTCCCTGCCTCTTTCTCTCTTTGAGACAGTTTTGAGGACTACATAATCTCATTTAGTGGTTTAACCCGCTGAGGACACTTGTCTATTTCTTTCGTGAACGGTTTTGTTCCCCCATTTTTTTTAAAAAAAAATTTTATATTAAGTTTTTATTTTGAAACAAAGTCAGCAAAACAAAGAAAATGGCCTCGCAGGGCCACAATTTGTCAGTTTAAAAGACCTCAAAAAGTTCGCCCATTTTTTGGGTTGCCTCTTGAAGATGTTTTTGATTTTTCGCAGAGCTTCTTTTTCCTAGCTAACATTTCTTTCTTCTATGTTCTTTTTAATACGATGTGCTTAGTAGATGACTATCGGTGGCCCTGCGAGGCCTGTATTTTTCCCTGTCTGATTGTACGAAGACTTCTTTACAAAATAAAAATTCAAATAAAATTTAAAAACAAATAGAAACCGATAAGCACATTCTTGAGACAGGGTAAACTCGAGGTTAATCATATCTGCCTATAGAGGGACAGTAGCATTCTGGCATAATCCGATTATACCAACAGTCTGCACACGAGGGCAATGGGCTAATGGCGATTAGGAGTTCTGAACCCTACAAATATGCCTCCATGCCCAAGCACCCCAAGTCCAAAATGACTTGCGTCACACTCGGGCTTTAATCTTCAGTGCAACACCAAGGTATAGTAGCGCTCTTGGGTCTTGGCTTGGTATTCAGCACAGCAGATGGTCAACCTTGCATACGTGTTTTTTTTTTTTTAAATCGTATACCATGAACACTAATCACCTCCTGATCACATAAACAGTGCAGCCACCCCCCCCCCCGAATACCCTAAACGTGGGGGGTGGGGTTGGACACACTTGGCTCACCCTGACCAATGAATTTAATGCCGGATTGCTCAGATCCAATTAAGATATCACTTGATGAGATGTGTGTATATTTCAGATTTATCAAAGCACACCAGTAAATTCCCAACTGACCCAGCAGTTGTCTACTCTGAGTGAAATCTCCAGGGCCCCTGGCAGAGCATTGTGCATTTTGTTTATCTGTGATGATCAAGTGGCGTTGCATGCATTTGCTGGTGAGATCTAACACCATCCACCTCTGTCTTAATATATAACTGGGCCCGGGTGACTGGTGCCATGCAGCTCTGTTACGCTGCTTGGGGTGTGCAATGTGTTATCTACTGCTGGGGTTTTATTCGTTTTCTGACTGTTTTACCTCCCCACCCTGATGGAGAAATTGCTGCTCGATGCTATAGGTTGTAATATAAACCTGTTTATCACACACTCCTTTTTATTCTTTGACATTTTAACCTGCATGGCCGTTCAAACACTGTCACTCTGTAACAAAACAAACTTTAAAGCTGCGTGCATAAGCTACTGGTGTCTCTGGCTACAAAATAAGACCCCCTCGGAGTCTCCCGCTTCTATACATTCTTTTTGTTTCTCTTTGTCTGCTACATTTTAGGATCAGTAAATTAGCTATTGATCCCTGTGGGATTGACTGCAGCGCTGCATTGTGTGTTGGTATCTGCCTTTGTCATTACTGGATTTCCCATCATTGTTGTCACATTGAACGCCGCTCTGAAGGCACAAAAAGCAAATTGTACGAAGATAAACAGCAAATTAGCTGCGATGAGCGGCCCTAAAATGTGATTTTTCTGAGTGTTTTGCTCCAGTACAGAGCTTTAGAATAATTATATAATCACAGCTGCCGTGATGGAACAACACTATTTTACACCCCCTAAGGCTCCGTTCACACTGTGCGATTTTATTGTGCAGATTTTGCCGCAACGTCGCAGCAAAATCCGTGTGATGTCGCACTATGTAGTTTCTCCAATGCATTTCAGTGGAGTTGTTCACATCTTGCCACGCGATGTCGCGGGTAGCATGTCGCTGGTACATGACCCTTTTTTTGCAATTTGCATTGGTGGTGGTTTGCAAAACCGCGACATTATCGCACGACGTTCCAAATATGAAAAACGAGCGGTGTTTTTTTTTTTTTTTTTTTGTTCAAATCGCACAGTGAGCGGGGCCTAAAATGGAGATGGCTACATTTCCATTGCAGCGAGTGATGACCCCCCCTCCACCATACACTTGTCATATAACAAAGACAGAACGTGTAGTCCCTCTTGCTGGATTACAGCTCCCATTGTGCTTGTCAAAGCAGCTGCCAAAACCATATTTTTTCTTTTATCTTTTCTGTTTTTACCTGCAGTGGCAGTTTACAAGTAATGAGCACCCCCCCCCCCCTCCTGTATATTTACATCACTTGGTCCTCTGTGGCAATGTCCATGTAGTTGAGTCTATGGTTTGATCATTGTCTCGTGTGGGATGTAGTCAAAGGACATCATGGGGAAGGGGGGGGGTTTAAGAATTCTTTTAAGCTCCTGGTCTTGTCTCATTCAGCTGCCATCTCTTATCTGGAGTAGCATACAGAACACAATACAATACACCCCCTGCTGCCTTATCTAAACATCCCCTCCTCCACCTCCTTAATCTTGGAGTATTTAACAGTTAATCACAGTCACAAGGTAAAAATCACAATTTAGATTTTTGGTAAATGTTGCATCATGGGAAATATCCGTAAAATGGCATGAGCTTTAAAAAACACGCAAAGATTTCAGACAATTACGCATTCGCATTTATTGACCCATTTACCTCCCTGGTGGTTTTCCCGAGTGTGGCTCTGGGTTAACTCAGTGCTGAAAGCGGTAACACTGAGCCACACTCGGACTGGATACATAACTTTACCTGAGCTCCCTCGCTGACCTCCGCATTCTCCTCTGGCGTTCGCGGCTTCCTGGTTCCCTTCTCACGAGAAGGAAACCAGGAAGTATGATGTTGCGATCGTCCGGGGGGGACAGCGAGCGAGCGCAGGGACAGGTGATGTATGCAGCCCCAGTGTGGCTCAGCGTTACCGCTTTCAGCACTGCATTTATCCCGGAGTCACACTCGCTATATCACTAGGGGGCCCAAATAAATTGTAACGTTTCTGACATTATATAAAATGTCAGAATTGTAACGCCAGGGAAGTTAAGTGATTAACTTTTCTTAGGACATGTAATATTTGACCAGTGTGTACAGTCTTGTTAATGACTGTACAAAATCAGAGTTTAGGAGGTTTCACACAATACTCTACACTCATCCACCACCAGATGAGCCAACATGACCACACAATTTCCATGAATCTCTCCGATCCGGGTGCAACTGGAATTCCAGGGGGCCAGCCTCAAGATGCAAGGAATGAAGGATCCAGGCGCTCTGATTCAAAACATGGATGGAGCATCCCAAACGGCAATGCTTCAACTGTACTAACTTTTTATTAAGCCCAAAGGCTCTATCACAGCCGAAACATTATTTGGGATGCTCCATTAATGCCTTGAACCGCAATCAGAGTGCCTGGATCCTTCTTTCCTATTGTTCACTGTTTAGGAAGTTATCACGCGCCCTCTTCTTTTTAGTCCCAAGGTTATATTCTATTGAGTGATCTGTTTTTGCCAGGATGGAAAAACTGTTTAATACACACTATTGTCGTACCATGGCCACCTAGATATTTGTGTGCTAAGATTTAGAAGATGCAAACCCAGCTTCATCCACTTCACTAGATACTGGAGACCTTCTTCTTTTTTAGTACCAAGGTTAGCGAGCAGTGGCAGCTCTAGAGATGGTGAGTCCTTAAGCCAAGCTCAAATATGAGGCTCCTGTCGTTGTGCAGAAAGATAGAAATTAACCAAATGACTTTAAATCCTAATGTGGCTCCCTTGGTAGACAAGTGTTTGTGAATGTAGGATGTATCTGTGGGAGCTGCAGTACAATGGCCTTCTACATGGTCATTTAAGACCCTAGTGCAAGGGTCTGCAACCTTGGCCCTCCAGATGTTATGGAGCTGCACTTTCCATGATGCTCAGTCAGTTTAATCAGTATTTGAGATGTAGTTCCAAAATATCTGGTGGGCCAAGGTTTCCCAGTGGGTGCGTGGCCCGAGGGAGCCGCCTGTTATGCCTAATTATAACACCACCTGTAATCAACACCTTCCCTAATTGATCAGATTTTAAATTGTATCTTAAATAAATACACCCCGTGTGTATGAGATGTGCAGCCGGTCTCTACTGATCACTTGGGTGCAATAATGTAAGGAGGGCCAGTAGTGCTGTCTGTCGGAGTCTGAGTAAATGTGAGAAAGCAGTGGGTTCTTCCTCCCCTCACCTTCAGTTCTTCCACCGACCGGTGAAATCTATACATTTCTCCCTGTAGTCATTGTGTCTAGAAATCCTGTGCGCGCGGCTGAGCTGGGGAGGATTCGGAGATTAGTTTGATTCCGTTTAATGAGAAAACCTAAAGGAACAAAAGTAACATGATACAAATTTATTACAGTGCGCGCTCGCTGTGACTAACAGGCTTTAGTGAGACATTTTTATTGATGGCAGACCATGTACTTGACGGCTTTATGCAGGCTTACAGGTTTTATGTCTAAACTCGGCTGAATGTACTGTGTATATAGTTTTATGATTTGGTATGTGGGTTTTGTGTTGCAAAGCGCTTAACATCGCTCAAGCGAAGGGGCCAAAATAGAATTTTTTAAAAGTTATTCTGTGTTCATGTTTTGTGGCACCGTTAAGGATTTCTAAATGTAGGAGCCGGTGGCTAAATGACCTCTGGATTTAATAAGCATTGATTAACACACATGGAACTCCCTGCATCACCGTATTCGACTGTCAACGTGCCTCCAGTCTTTCAAGATGTGTCGTAAAAATAATAGAGATCCATCTCCTATGAAATAAATCCGGCGTCAGACGAACGCAGTGATCACGTCCGTGTTGCCGCACAGTTTAACGTCCATCGTAGCATAGTCATTATCAATAGACCCACACACGAAGTACATGCGCACCGAACTGCGCACACACAACGCACGTGGCAAACGGACGCAAGTTAGGCAAGAACGTAAAAGCGCTACTACAGACACGCAGAGTGCGCCACGTCCACGTAGTGTTCTGAGTGATGATGTCAGACACAGCGCATTTGTGACGTCCAGCACCTTGATGCACAAAATGCCTTCATATGCTTTTCAAATTTTTATCATTTTTCATTTTCATTTTGTTTCCCATAATTCATTTATTTTTTTTTTTTTTCTACGTCCGTCAACAAAAACTGACCGCGTGGTGTCTACAGTATCGTCTGTCTGTTATGCACGCACGCAGAGTGCGCTCAGACTGCGTTCATCTGACATTAGCCTAAGGTGACCAGATTTTTTTATCTAAAATCTGAGGACATAAATTGTCATTTTTTTAAAACACAAAACACTTGGCATATTTTCCTCATTCTACATGGAGTGACTGATATGTAATGGGCTATTTCTCACCTTTTTGTCCATGAGATTAAAAAAATGCTTATTTTTTGGAATCCGGTTACCAAATGTTGAAGACGGGAGAAAAACGTGTCACTGCATATTAACAATGGCCTGTATATTAGACGTAATCGCACCCCAGCTTCCTATGTGAGGGCGAATGTCGGCCCTCACTGTTTGGCAGTTTGGATCGGCGCCAGTTAATCGCAGGGCCCAGGGCTGGACTGGGACTGAAAAAAATCAGCCCTGTACTTCATCTAGACCAGCTCACTCTGATTATACAAACACACAGGTACGGATTAAGATCTCTACGGGCTGGATCCAGATCAAGATTTTGTTTGAAGAATTTTTTTTTTTTTGTTTTTTAATAAAATTTTAGGTTTTAATTTCATTATTTTAAATTGTGTGCAATTTCGGTGCTCTTCAGTAGGGATGAGCTGTTCGGAGTTCACATCGGCCGTTCGCGAACTCTGAACATTTCCGCGTGTTGCGTTCGCCCACAATGCACTTTTCCACTGGCCTGAAGCTTGTAATTGGCTACAGCCTTGCACCTGACCACAGGTCAGGTGCAAGACCATGCCAATCACTGCTCAGAGTCCTGATTGGGCAAAATTTGCCCAATTGTAGGCTCAGAGCCAAGTCCCGCAGCTCGCTATATAAGGCTTCACACGGCCCCCAGCACGTGTTTTTTGAGAGGAGATTGATCTGTTAGTGTGTCTTCTCAGTGCCAGCAGCTATTGGGGGAGGGGGGGGGGAAGAGTCTCCCTTCTACAAGATATCTGGGAATTGTTGTGATCTGTGTTCTCACTGCCAGCAGCTATTGTGGGGGGGGGGGAAGAGTCTCCCTTCTACAAGATATCTGGGAATTGTTGTGATCTGTGTTCTCACTGCCAGCAGCTATTGGGGGGGGGGGGTCCTCACTTCTACAAGATATCAGGGAATTGTAATCTGTGTCTTGTCACTGCCACCCATCAGGGGGTCTCACTGATTTATAGGTGGTTTCTGGGAATTTTAATCTGTCTTGTCACTGGCTGCCAGCTATCAGGGTGTCTCACTGAGTTATACCAGAGTTCTGGAAATCTTTAATCTAGATAACACCGTTGAATCAGAGTTCTGCATATCTTTAATCTAATCTATACATCACTCCCCATGTCAGAGACCAAAAAGGACAGGCAGACGCTCCCAGACACAGATAAGAGGGCAAGCAGCCTCTGTGTCGGAAAGCAGTGCCCCTGGTCGTCGTGGATGTGGTGCATCCTCTGTAGCGGCACGCTTGTCCTTTCTAACTGGTGCTGGCCTTCTTAAGCAGCAGCAACATACAGAGGATTTGGTGGATTGGCTAACCAGGCCATCCTCATCCTCCGAGTCCTCTGCCCGCCAGGCTTGTAGTGCTTTACAGTCCACCTCAGCTGCTAAAACATCTAATTCAGCCTCCATGTCCACAGCTACTCCTGACGTAGCCTCACTATCACACATGGAGTCAGCTGAATTTTTGGACTACAATGACAGTGACATGCTGCTTGAGGATGTGCAGCAACTACAGTGCTCTGATTCAAACTCTGAGGTTGAAGAAGGGAGTATAATCAACCTAGAGGAAGGGGGTGCCAGTGACACACAAATATCTGGCACTCATGTTGCCCCAGCAGCTGCAGCAGATTGCCAAGTTGGCTCCAGTGACTAGGAGATAGGGGGTGATGACGATGATGAGGTCACTGACTGACTCCACCTGGGTGCCTGATCGAACCGAGGAGTCAAGGGAGGAGGAGGAGGCACAACAAACACGAGAGAGAACGTCCTCTATGACCAACCATAGCCAGTCCAAGGCATCAGAAGTCACAGCTGCTCAGATGCAGGGCGCTGTTGTGTCAAAGCACATGTACAGGAAGTCTGCTGTCTGGGAGTTCTTTAAGAAATGTGCAGCAGACCGCACCGTTTCTATTTGTAATCTAATGTCAGACGAGGATCAAGCGTGGGAAAGACATCCCACGCTTGGGTACCACGTGCTTGAGGCGACATATGACCACATGCCACGCATCCCGTTAGCACAACACTTTGCATAGGTCCTCCTCATCTGTCTCTACCCCCCACTATATGTCCTGCCATGTCATTGCTTACAACCTCCACTGACCGGGATGATGCTACAGTAATGGGTGTACCAGGTCCTTCCTCACAATGTAACAGCACCCCATCAGCTGAAGATTTACGCAGTCAGATTACGTTGCCCCAGCTGCTGCAGCGTAAGAAAAAATATAGTCCCAACCATCCCCAAGCACAGCGTCTAAATGCCAGCTTAGCAAAATTACTTGCATTACAGCTGCTGCCTTTCCAGCTGGTGGACTCTGCTTCCTTCCGTGAATTTGCTGAATGTGCTGTACCACAGTGGCAGGTTCCAAAACGCCATTTCTTTTCACGGAAGGCCATTCCAGCACTATACCAGCACGTGGAAGACCATGTTATCCAGTCATTGGGAAAGGCAGTCAGCAGCAAGGTGCACATGACTTTAGACACGTGGTCCAGCTAGCATGGACATGGCCGTTACATTTCCTTCACGGCACACTGGGTAACTCTGCTTGCAGCTGGGAGGGATCCAGGACAGGGCTATGTGCTGGAGCTTGTTCATCCACCATGCCTCCAGAAAGCTGCTTGTATGAGGTCTGTCTGCTTGGTGAAGTGGCAGTTAAACCGACGCGTGGCAGGGGCTACGCAATGGCTCAAGCAAAAAGATGCCATACTGTGCTTGAGCTGGTTTGTTTAGGGGACAGGAGTGACACTGGGCCAGAAATTCTGTCAGCTCTGCAGGGGCAGGTGCAGAGATGGTTAACGCCACGCCAGCTTCAGCTGGGAGTGGTTGTTTGTGATAATGGCAGCAACCTTCTCTCCGCCCTACGCCAGGGTAAGTTGACGCATGTACCATGCCTAGCACACGTCCTAAATCTGGTGGTACAACGTTTCCTAACCAGGTACCCAGGGCTGGCAGAGCTTCTCAGCCAGGCCAGAAAAGTCTGCAGCCACTTCAGACGGTCATTCCCTGCAAGTGTTTGCCTGGCAGAAATTCAAAGAGAATTCTACCTTCCCACAAACTGTCTGATCTGTGACATGCCCACCAGGTGGAACTCGACAATTAGCAATGCTGCAGCGTCTGCACAAGCAGCAGAGGGCCATCAATGAGTACTTGTGTGAGTGTGGCACAAGGACAGGTTCAAGTCAATTTGGTTCCCCCCCGCCGCAGTGGCTGATGATCAAGGCTGCATGCACTGTACTGTCACCATTTGAGGCAACGAGGATGGTGAGCAGGGACAGTGCATGCATCAGTGACACAATTCCTTTAGTGTTCCTGCTGGAGCGCACTCTGCGGGAATTATAGATGTGGCACTAGAGGCAGAGCAGCGGGAGGAGGAGGCCTTCCTTAGCTCTCAAGGCCCCAGTCTTTACGCAGACAGCATTCCTACGGGTCCTCATGTCAGACAAGAGGAGGAATATTTAAGTAGTGGGGGCATTGAAGGTGGGGATTCCTCAAGGGAGGGTTTTTTGTGCCCAGAAACCCAAGGACTAGTACGTGGCTGGGAGGAGGAAGTGCACAATGGGGTCATCCTCCTCATTGACCAGGGAGACTCGGAAGCTAATGCCACCTCCAACCTACACTGCATGGGCTGTTTTATCCTGCAAAGCCTGCTAAAGGACTCCAGGATTCGTGCTATCAAGGAGAGGGATCATTACTGGTTGGCAAGCCTTCTTGATCCACGATACAAGGGGAAAGTTGTAGAGCTCATCCTGCCCGCACAGAGGGAGCACAGGATGAAAAAACTTGGACGCTCTAAAGCGACACTTGTGTAACCCCTTTCCAGGCACTAGTAGGTTACAAAGTGATGACACAGGTGCTTCTGAGGCTGCGGATGATCAGAGGAAGAGAGGTGAAGGCCGGGGCCGCATAACTGATGCCTTTTTTTAAAAAAATTTTTTTTAGTCCACGACGCCCAGGGACGTCAAATGTAGGCACATTGCCAGCGTCTTCCCCATATGGTGCAGGACTACCTAGGGGCAAGGGCAGACCTGGATACCTTTCCAGCAGATGATCCACTGGCTTACTGGGTGTTGAGATTGGATCACTGGCCAGAATTTAGCCAATATGCTATGCAGCTACGATGTTGCCCTTCATCCAGCGTGCTTTCTGAAAGGACGTTCAGTGCCGCTGGAGGTTTTGTCAGACAAAAGAGTGCGTCTGTACACCGACTCTGTAGACCGGTGTTCTGCCCATCAAGCAAACTTGCCATAATGGCGAACCCGCGTCACTTCCGGTGCACCTACGTCACCAAACGTGAGGCGGATCAGCAGGATACAGCATCCGGAATGGTAGTGAAAGCTTGGATCAGCTGCAGATAGGAAGGAATTACTTCCTCATACACCAACCCAGGGCCCGCCCACTGCAGTCACGTCATCCAACCCTGCACTCTGTATAACACACAACCCCCCCCCCCTCCCACAGCTCTGTATAGCGCACAAGCCTAATGACTCTGACCCGCACACCCTGAATATATAGAGGAATCTTGGTGTGCAGGTCAGTCAGTAGGCTTGTGCGCTATAGAGATGTGGGAGGGGGGTTGTGTGTTATATAGAGTGCAGGGGTTTTTTTTGTTTTTTTTTTTGCACAGCTGGATGACATGACTGCAGTGGGCGGGCCCTGGGTTGGTGTATGAGGGAGGTAATTCCTTCCCATCTGCAGCTGATCAGACGTTTCACTGGCATTCCGGATGCTGAATCCAGCTGATCCACCTCACTTTTGGTGACTTAGGTGCACCGGAAGTGACACTGTTCACCATTATGGCAAGTTCGCTCGATGGACAGAACACCGGCTGACAATTCTAAAAATGAAGCAGTCCTATCAATCCCCTGAAGCTGATGTAACTGAATAGATCGGGGATCTCTTCTGCATTACCAAAACCTCCACCCCTGCACTCTTCCACAATACCCCAGAGGGGTTACGATGTGAAGGCACTAGCTGGCACCAAAGGCGTAATATTTGGGTGCACTGCCACTGACTCCTATACCAGATTCATATTTTAATAATGGACCGCAGGGTCCAACCCTGCACTCTTCCACAATACCAGAGGGGTTACGGTGTGACGGCACTGTTGCCGACACTAAAGGCACAATTTTAAAGCACCTAAGTTTCAGCATAATTTAGCCAAACAAATCACTAAACTTGTTCTGCGTGTCCTAAAATGTCTCCTTTTCGTACAGGCTGCCGCCCCAAGCAGTTGTTTATGAATCAAGGAAAACCATTTACGGTCATTTGAAATGTCATTTATTTTTGTTTTTAAAGGTTTCTATACAGCCTACAAATCTGCCACCTCATGGGCAGGTTATGGGGACCTCCTAGGCACGATATTTGAAGGAATTTTTCGTTTTTATTCTTAACCTTTTATTTCACGGAAAACTCACTGTTCCTTTTTAAAAACGTTTTTTTTAAAAAACGTTTTGTTCTGGTTTCCTGTCCCCAGGGCACTACCTGGACCCCCATGCACCTTTTATGGCAAATATCTTGCATATATGCCCTCTTGGAGGGCACTCTAAAAAATCTAACTTTCGAGTTTGGTTCGTGTTCGAACTCGAACTTTTGAAATTGTTCGAATGCGACCCAAACACAGGGGTGTTCGGCTCATCACTACTCTTCAGTGATTCCATTTCTCCGAAAATACAGTGAATTCACTATTTGGTGAATGTTCACTGTTTTCCCAAAAAATGGGATCACCACAGCTGTTATCGGATATTGGCGAAAACTGCTGAATTGCCAATGTCAATGACCTTTAAATACTGGCAAATACGATGCAATTCAGCAATGTTCGGTGGTCTTTGGCTTTAGTAAAATTGTCCCATTATAGTACAGACAGTTTGTTCACTTTTTTTTATTATTATTATTATATTTTTTGGGTTTTTGCCAACATCCTAGAACTGTTTCGGCAACTCAAATGTCATCAAAATACTGTGACCGTTCGCTAGTGAATCACCGTATTTTTGGCGAAATGGAATCACCGAAATGGGCCCAAACGCAAAGCATTGAACTTTTTAAGTGCTTTGTGAATAGACCCTTAAAACGGACATTGAGCGGGTCAAAATTCTCATTCATGGCAGATACAGGTTTAGTAGATTTGCCCCTCTATCGCGTGGGCCGCAGAGCTGCGAGTGGCCACTTGCATCTATACTTGAATGTGCCTCGTGCTCTTGGCCACGCTCGCATGATATCTTTACTTGAACTTGCGGGAGCGAGGCCGATTTTTGTACGAGAGGCACAATAAAGTACAGATGCAGGTGGCGGCAGTTCACAGGAACGTGGCCCGAACAATAGAGGAGTAAATCTATTAAGCTGTAATTTCTGAATCAGGGCAGCCAACCACAGATGGCCGACACAGGCCCCATGTGGAAAAAATAGATTAGGGGGGAGGAGTGATTACCTTCTCTGGTCGGGACAGGTGGAGGGCTCTGATACCTTGAAATCACTGAGCAGTGTCTGGACAGCTCCTCCTGGCTCAACTGCAGTCAGATCGCTCCTGGTCCCGCGGCTCCTACACGACCTCTTCCGCGCTGAGTTTCACACGTCACACAGACCACCCTGAAGCGAAGAGCAGCCACTGGGAAGATGGGAAATGTTACAGCTTTCCCAGCGCTTAGCGCCTAGGACCAGCTCGGCCCGTCTACTAAATGGTGGTCTAGGTAGTAGTAGCTTTTCAGCCTCCACGACCCAGCTCATCAGGCAAACTCCTGACTTGGCTGCGGGCCAGGTATCACCAGGCGGCCAGCTGACCTAGGCAAGGCTCAGTCTCAGGCAGCTGGTCAAACAGCCCACCGGGATTCTCCCGGTAGTCCCGATGGGCAGTAAAAATTTGTCTAGTGGCCCGCGGGTAGTTTGAGACCCCTGCTCTGGAGGTGTTCGATGAGGTAGGTTTGAGAATTTTACATACACAGCTATTTGCAGCGGTTTTGTGATGGAGAGGGACCATTGGAAATGCAGTCTAAAATAAGACTGTGTAATGGATGCTGCAATCTGGTTTAAAGGGACCAGGCCTTTGTTGTGCCGCTGATGGCAACGTTTGCAGTGACAAACTACATTTTCCATGATCCTCAGATCCATTCGATAAAGACATAGGTTTGTGGAGGTCTCTACCAGACATCCTTCTGCAGCCACACCTGAACTTTATTTGTTGGGGCACAGCAAATAAATTGTTCCTATTAAATGGTGTGACTTGACCGGTCAGTCTGCACTGTGTAGACCAGTGTTTCTCAACACTGGCCCTCAAACGGTCCTAACAGGCCAGGTTTGTAGATATCTGAAGCAAAGTACAGGTGATCGATTATAAAGAATTCCCTTAGGGAAATCCTGTAATCTTCCCTTTTGGGGGAAAACCTGAGGACCAGGGTTGGGAAGAACTAGTGTAATGTCCTGTTCAGAAAGTGTACTTGGAAATAATTTGTAAAGACGTGGATTCTGTGGTCGGTGTTTTTAGTTCATTTTTTGTTAACGGGTCTATCTATATTTACATTGTAAACTATCCAGAAGCATTAAAGTTTTCCGGGGCGGTAACTTCACTAGATCCTAGCTTACATTTATAATTCACTCTCCATAAAGTCCACGCTAGCATAACTTTGAAAATTTACTAAAGTTTGCAGTTTTTAGTTTGAATTCTGCAAATCGGTAGTCCTTAAAACGCCAGTCTCATTTATTCATATTTTTCTGTTCTCGTGTAAAACGTCTCCTCTCTCAATTCTGTGTTTCTGGACCTCTGTGATGTTGGCTGAAATTCCTAGCAAGTGGTACATTAATTTGTCTGTTCTCTGAAGCAGTGTTTCTCAACTCCGGTCCTCAGGGCCCACAGGCCAGGTTTTAAGGCTTCCCTTGTAGAAATGCAGATGGAATCCTGCAATCACTGAGCAGCAAATCCTATCACCTGTGCTGTGCTTCAGATATCTGCAAACCTGGCCGGATGGTGGGTTCTGAGGACCAGGGTTGAGAAACACTGCTCTAAAGAACCTCACCGGTTCACATATACCACACGTAATCAGCTCTGAGAAAGTAAATGGTATGTTGTGAACCTGGAAGGGGGGGGGGGCACAGACCACAACCTGTAAAAAAAGGGGAAAAAAATTGGCAACCTTTGAAAATGAGGCTTCCTGCAAGCAGTGTGAGGTGGGTGGAGAACTCAAACGGGGATATTTAATACAGTGTGTAGTCATTTCATGGCCCACACGTTTTGTTCCGTTCATCTTTCCCTTCTGAAACCTGGTTTAGCTTTTGTGTGGGTCTTTCAGTGCGCTTTTTTTTTTTTTTTTTTTTAAAAAAAAAAAAATCCCAACCTGTTTAATACAAACATATATTCTGATCTTTTCTGTTCGCATGAATCCTAATATTTTAATGGTTGCTATTTGACAGACTGTGTATTTGCCAGGTGGGAATTGTCAAGAGGGAGGCCTGTAATGCGACCTCATGAAGGCACTCCGGATGTCTGCGCTAAAATTCTCACAAAGCCTAGGCCACCTAAATTCTGGCCATGGAACCTGGAAACCTTAAGGCCTGAAATCTAAAAGTGGCTGTAGGAATAGTGCGGCATTGGGCCAGTTTAATGAGGAGCTTCTTGTTCACATTGTAGAAATGAAACCAATAAATTTTGAATTCAGGCTGTTAACTCCACTCCCTTTGGTATGCAAGTGGATGTGAATGCAGGACTGTGTTTGTGTGGAACTGCATTCTAAAGGCATTCTACATAAATTCCAGCATTTAACGCCCCATTGGGAGTTGGGCCTTGGGCAGCTGCCTACTATGCCTAATTATAAAGCCGCCTCTTCCTGTTACAGGGTTTGTAAACTCCATGCAAACATATCCCTGCAACAATCTTCCTCAATGGGGGAGGCCGCAACCTCTCATGCAATGATTGATGGGCTGGAGGTGATAGTCCAACTGCTGAGAAACCCTTTTCAAAGGGGGAAAACAAAATGCCTAGTTCCAAATCCTTTTTAATCCGTAATAGAGATTTTACTACCACTAGTACGAACATCAAACGGTAAACTCCTGACATCTCAATGAAAACCTCTCCGGTGAGTCCTGATCTCGGCTCAATGACAGGAGTGTGTTTTTGTTACAAATCTCCACGATCTAATCTACCCTAAATGAAATGGGCTGTTACTCCAGGTTTAAAAAAAAGAAACCTTTTGCAATTTGAAGTATACATTTGGATCTGTAATTCCGTACCGGCAACACGTTTTTATTTTGAAGGCCGTGTGTGAGGGTTTTCTTGTGCAGAGGATCATGTGAGACTGAGCATACAAATACTCGACTTGTGTCTTTATTGACACGGATAGGTGTGGGTTGGCTGTAGGAATGCAATTTTCAGAAGTGCACATAAAAATACTGATCTTCTATATATGAATGCGAATTTATCTTCTAAAGAACATTTTTAAAAACCTGGTTTCCATTTTTTGGTTTAAAATTTTGTGAAAGACTAGGAAGACCCTCTCCTCTTGGAAGGACCACACCACCGTGTCCCATACAGGCTGAGAAGGTCTACGTTCCAACGAATTTCAACAAGAAAAACAACGGGATGGCACACCAAGGTCCAGCGGGAGATGTACTTGGACAGCTGCCACTTTGTCACCAGATCCTTTCTCAATTTTCCGTTTTTAATTCCTCTAAATTATGCGCTGCTTTCAGTGGGTTTTTATGAGCTTCTGGTGCCTGTATTGTCTAACCATTAACGGACATGTGGGGTGACTCAATTTTTCAAGCTTATTTCTTTAATGAAAATGTTTTTTATACTTTTTTTCTTTCAGTGCTGGTCCAAAGGGAGATAACATCTACGAATGGAGATCAACGATTTTGGGACCACCGGGCTCTGTGTACGAAGGAGGGGTGTTTTTCTTGGACATCACATTCACACCGGAATACCCTTTCAAGCCTCCAAAAGTAAGTATCTGTCCTTCAGATATCCAGAGGTTCTCGCAATGCGACGCATCCTGGCTTTCCTTTTTTAGGAACAGGCGTGTGGCAGCCCATGTTTTAAGTCACTAGACTAAGACCTGCATTTTAGCCCAAATTAATATAGCGATTCTTTTATCGGAGTTGGAATAGATGTCGTCAAACGTTTCTAAGTGCGTTTTTTTATAGAACACAAAAAAAAATCGGATCTGACAAGGACTGAAACGTTGACCTATGGAATAAATGTCATTGGAATCTTTCAAGGCTCCTGAGTGCGCTAAATATTTTAGTTTGTATCGAAACTATGCTTTGCTGCAGAAAAGGAGCAACTAATATGTGTGAGGATAGGGCCCTGTGTGTGTGTCCTTGTGTGTAGATGTGCGTATATAATCCGCTTTGCTATGTGGAGGCTGTTAATCTCCCTTTTTGCCCTCCATCTCAGACACTTCCTGGCTTCTGAACTTGTATTATACCCCCCCCCCCCATACGCATTTTGATTATTTGCCTGGATGTATTAATTTTATTTTCTAGTAGATCCCTGAGCTCTCTCATCCATAGGACTAAAATCAACTTTTTAAAAATTTACCTTGAAATGTTTTTTTTTTTTAATGGCCTAAATCAACCATCTGCCATAAACCTGTGCAACTACCTCGATTGACTCCATTGTGTCTGTTGGGCAGATCCCGGTATCTGTGCATTCCTAAGTACTTGGACATCATGCAGATGTCCCTGATATCTCAACTGGTACTGGAAGCAAACGCTGGGCCGGCTTGCTGGGCGGTGTCCGAGGGGCTGGCAGAGTGCTCAAACTGCACTCTGCCAGGCCCCTCCAGGTGGCCTTGTTCCTTCGAGCAGCTGCTGGCAAACGTTGTAGCCCGTTTGCTCGTTGGGAGGGAACCACCAGCCGAGATCCCGTAGTTCATGAGATTGCAGCTGGTTGTGTGTGTCGAAAAGCCACCGCATGTTCAGTGACTTTTTGTTCTCTTCAATTCGGTGCGATTTGGCGATCCCATTTCGGCGACCCTGCGGTGTATTCAGCAAGCACCACAGGGCCATTGTAGTGCAGGGAAAAGCCGCCGCAAACCTCCCGAATGCACACCGAAACCGGCAAAAACATCTGCATTAACCTCGCCAAACCTGACCAGGAGCCGATCACCGCACACGAATGGAGTGAGAAAAAACAGAAACAGTAGGTTTGAAAAGTGAAACGCTGTTTGCAAAGAAACTGAGCGAAAATGTCTGAAATTTACTTACAAGATCCAATGAATAATAAAAAGGGCTGTTACAGAAAAAACTAAAAAAAAAAGTTTGCTAAAAGATCCTAAAAAAATCTATAAATAGACTTTATACTGCAGAATTTTATAATGAACGGTTTATTAGGTATTGGATTAAAACGGGAATATTTTTAACATTAAAGCCTATGGGATTCTCCTGAATAAACCTGTTGCATGAAACCATCGAATGGCGGGGCAATTCGGCAACTTTTCACTGCTGTTTCGTGTTCTCTGAATAGATGAACCATTGCTTCTCTATGGGGATTTCACTGCCCTCGAACAGGCACCGTATGTGCAGGCAATTCGCCAACATTTGGCGAACTGCCTGCTCTCTGTATAGTCGACTGGCCAGGAAAGGTAACCGAACGCTGAATTTCACTGTTCGGTTACCTTTCGGCCCCAATTCGGATCTCTTTGAATAACCCAGTTAGTGTCTGTAGAGTGGACAGTAAAGCTCAAACGTTACACTGTTGTGACTGTAAGAATGCAAAACCATAAAATTAAGTCAATAATCCAGAGGTGCAAACACTCAGATACATCACATGATTTTCAAACCAAATATAAGATCCAGTCTCTGAAATATATACGGGGGGGGGGGGGCGCACAAGTCCTATTTAATGAAGTCCCATGTAAATTCCTGGGTTGGTGAGGATCCCTATCAATGCCCCAATGTCTCTTGGGTTTGCATAATTCTCTAAAATGAAGTAAGAGTCCTATAGATTTGGAAGATGTTTAATATTTAAAAGTGTAGAATTGCACTTGTTTCCTCCAATTCTCACTAGGGAGAGATTATCCACTAATGTATGTAACCCTTTCAAAGATCTGCGTTCAGTATAAAATGTGTAGTAACAGGTCTGTCCATAACTTGGTAATAACCTTGTAACAATTTAGAGATTTATAGGTATGTATAACCTTTCACATGCAAGGTGTTATTCCACTGCTTCAACACTAGAGGGCAGCTTACTCAAAGGAACTGCTACTGCTTTCAGGAACTTGGAAGAAAATATGCAACCGGTGAGCAGTACTAGCTCTATCGTCCATATGTACATCTATAAACCCAAAGGCAGTGTGTCTACAAATACGCAATACCAATCTTCACGTTCTACCAAATACAGTCAATAATGATTTATATTCTCCCTAATAAAAGCACTTATTAGTAGGCAAGTGACTCAATAAATAAATCTTGAAACCAGTAGTTTCTCCCCTAAGATTCCTGGACAGTTCAGCAGGATACGAACGAATCCCAGGATTTTTCAAAGACCATCACTCCATTCAAATAGCTGCAAATTCCAAAGGGAAGGAATGCGGCGCAGATATATGTACTTTAATTTTGCAAGCTAATTTTTCCAGACTGTCACCAACGCCCAGTAATCAATGGCTCCTAATTGGAGTTTGGGAACGAGCACCGACCTCTTCTTAAAAGACAGCCAGATCTAATTATACTTTGACTAAATACTCTGCTGAATAATATTTAATAGAATAAAACCTTTTATATACACAATCTATAATCTAAGCACATAGGATCCTTTAATACTGGATTTATGTGTCTAAAACACAGCAGTATTATTTTTTTCGTCATGTGTGGAGAGTGTACAGTCCCAAGCTAACACTTGGTTTCTGATTAAGGCTGGGGTCAGACCAGCGCACTTTTAACATGCGTTCTGGCGCACATAATTACGGCCGCACTAGCAGCAGATGACGGCCAATATACGATGTACGGCCGCACAAAAGTCCGGCCGTGCAACGCAAGTGGAATTTGAACGCATTTTTCTGAGAACGCTGAACCGCTAGTACTGAGTGCGCAGCTGCGGCATAGCGGCGTGTTTAGGACATGTCAGACGCTGCTAATGTCCAGCCTACATAACGTCGAGACGCAAAAAGAGTTTTATTGACGATCCGTACAAAATCACGCCCGAAAATGCGCGTCGTCTGACCGTTTTTGCGCATTCCGTGAAAAAATACGTCAATGCGTTCGGACGCACTTTTTCACGTTCGCGGGGAAAAATGCTTTCGTCTGACCCTAGCCTTAGTGCTAGACCCGATGACTCCTCTGAAATCCTGTGTATATGATCTATAGATGCAATAGAAAAGGAGACCTGTATAATGGAACAGTCATAGACTAGTTTGAGATGCTGGTCTTTGATCATATGGGGGGGGGGGGTGCTCAGACATGTTGTAGTGAGCTGATATCTCCAATAGCTCTATTCACAAATGCTAATTGCTCTGCGGTTCTTCCGTGTTGAGTTGTGCCGCAGGCTACTGTACATTGGGGGGCTGGTGAAAAATGAGCAACAACTCAGAGGTTAAAACAAAATACACATCCAAAAAGCTGGTGTTTGGAGATTGAACAACTGTAAAATCTAACCCCTAGGAAAAGGGGGGGGGGCTGCAGAAAAAGGCAGCAGATACTCTTCAGTATGGGAAGAGGGGGCAGGCGAACAAATAGTTCTCTGGTGTCCTTTCACTGCAACGTGAAATCCTATGGACTCCAAAAGTCAGGGCCAGCAGTACCACTTCCATGATTGTATTGCAGGCCAGGAAAAATCTGCTACCAAGAGCATTTGGTTCATATGCTGGTGTTCGGCAGCCGCATAAGGTTACGGCCCACACCAAATTTATATTTGTAGGAATAGGAACCACAAGCCCCCTCAATCCTATGAGTCGTTAAGGTTAGCAGCTTGAGTCGCTATTGCAACAGTGCTGCCCGAGCTCGGCATCCGTGACCTACTGTATATATTCACAGCTTCTATACTATAAACAAATGACTCGCAGTTCTGCCATTCCTACACAACCCCCTTTAACATGAGATTGTGCCTGGCCACAAGAGTCCTAAGGACTTTAGGAGCCACTGCTGGTACCTGCAAGCAGTTCAAATATTCGGACTCCTGGAAATACAGTGCTGGATAGATTTACAATGCAGTTTAACGCTGCAAACATTTCTCTTTTTTAATTTGTTTGTATTTCTAGTTAAATACATTCTAATTTTCCTACATTTTTACCTTGTCTTTTCAGGTGACGTTTCGTACAAGAATCTACCACTGTAACATTAACAGTCAGGGCGTGATCTGCCTGGACATCCTGAAAGATAACTGGAGCCCGGCCCTAACCATTTCCAAGGTCCTCCTGTCTATCTGCTCGCTGCTCACAGACTGCAACCCCGGTAAGCGGCTACACCGAACATTAATCCTACAGCCCAGATTACTGGATAGCAGGTGGAGAGGAAATGGAAAAACTCCTTAAATGCAAATTGTTCCCGCTTTCTCATTTCAGCTGACCCTCTGGTTGGAAGTATCGCCACTCAGTACATGACCAACAGAGGAGAACATGACAGAATGGCCAGACAGTGGACCAAGAGATACGCCACATAGACCCAAAGCTCCCCCCCCCAAACACGTTTGTTTGTCTACGATGGAGAGAGCTGCTCGTTTTAATTTGAAGGGGGTCAAGGGAGGGTGAGAGTCAAAGAATAGGGTATTTCTATAAACAGATTTTATTCAGTCTTTTCTTTCCAGAGAATTTTGTTTTGTAACTTAAGGTATCTTTCTGCAGTAGATCACTAGACTGGAAGACGTTGAGGTCTTTTTTGTAAGACAGGCAAGCTCTGACATTAGCTTCTAAAAAGGAGTTTGAAGAATGTAAACATGTTCCCTCTTTTGTTGCATAATAAAAGAGAAGCGGTTTGGTTTTGTACAGTTGCACTGCTTACACCCTAGATCTCTTTGTAAAGTATCTTTTTGTTTTCATGTATAAACAAGTGAGAGTGGGTCACACAATGTACCCAAGGAGCCTGTGCCTTTCAGCCAGAGACTTCAGCCTCCACTTTTGTTAAGGGGTTATAGGTTCCCAGGACTGGGAGACAATTTTATGTGTGTATTATGAACGTTCATTTCTTCCCACCCCTCTTTTGTATGTCTAATAACCAGAGGAAAAACTCCGAACCCTTAGTAAAGCATACCTTAAGATGTTTAAATGTTAACGGTGGATAAGAATTACTCTGTGGATTGGTTATGTTTGTTGGCTCGTTAAGCCTACGTTTGTTACTGTGTTAATAAAAGTGAACAAAAACAAAGTGCCTGTTATTTTTGTAAATTCTGCAGCATGTCCAGAGCCATACACGTTGGTGTATTTAATCTCTCAGTGATGGCTGAGAAGTGCAAGACATAAACTTGGTGTGCCAGGGTTTGACAGATCCATGACTCGGGTGGCCGTGGACTCTGACAAGGTTTTAGGCCGGGGTCAGCCGAGCTCACTGTGCGCCCCTACTGACGTGACTCTTTGATGGGGCCAGCTACATGCTGTAGTGTGCGTACGAATTGCATGGAATTGTGCGGAAAGCCTCCCCGTCGAAGCGCTCCATAGAAGCATCGAGCCTTGCAGCGCCGAGCACACTACTGCGCTTAGCAAGGTGGCCAGATGGGCATCAGAGTGGAAGGAACGTCCATTCTCAGATGTTCCTTCCGCTCTTAAAATGTTTGTCTGACCCCAGCCTTAGGCCCAATAAGGTTCAGATTAGGGATGCACCGATACTAGTATCGGTGCCGATACTGCCGTTAGCACGATACACCCCCACCCCCCCTGATACCAGAAGCCAGCGCTGGGCAACCTTGCCGGTATCCGCAGGGCTGGGGAAGCTGGCCGCGTGCATGACACCTCCCCTCTGCTGGAGGCAGCGTCACAGAGGTGCCCCGGCGCCACGTGATTGATGTCCGGTCGCGCTGCTGTGATGCAGACGGGTGATTATCGCTGCCGCCGGAGGGTGAACGCTGGCCGCGTGCTTTTCATGCATGCGGCCAGCTTCCCCGCATTCGAGCTGGGGGCAATATATATATCCATCTGAGCTGGGGGCATTCTGTGTGTGTAATATAATATATATCTCTCGCTCGGGGGGGGGGGGGATATATACATGTGAGCTGGGGGCATTTTTATGAGGTCTGTTCTTATTGAAAAGTGTTCACATGACATAAACGTATCGGTACTCGTTCTTAAAGTGGTATCGGTGCAACCCTAGTTCAGATCGTACAGAAAACATGAGCAAGCTAAAAATGAAATCGGGTACAAATGGACTAGTGTCATATAGAGCCAGGAGACTTGTAGGTGCTGCTGGCATCTGAACCTTGGCAACAACTTTTATTGCATCTCCTTCTTTATCATATTCTATGCTCCACTTAAAAGATTCCACCCCTGCAGATTTCAGTTCCACATAAAGCAAGAGTGGTATTCCAAGTAAGGACAAGACCTGGCTTCTACATTGTGTGAGCAATCCGGCGTAACTGCAGAAGTTCAAACTCTCTGCGGTTTTATTCTCTGGTCTGTTATTCCGGTTCCTGCCAGCCTGTGCCCATCCTTGACGGTCTCATCTTGTAAGTCGTCTTGTGCTCTGTGCGGCACCTATACTGCACCTGTCAATCGCCTTTTTCCCCTGCGCCCCAGTTTCCCCATACCCTATTTCCTTTATACCAGATCCACCCGCCTTCTCATTACTTCCGCAATAACTCTTGCCGCCCTATTAGATTTACTCCAATAGACCTTTTCCTACTCCGATCTGCCACCACTTTGTGGACTCAGACCCCTCAATATACAGACCGCTAGAGCAGTTCAATTCATGCAA
Organism: Leptobrachium leishanense; assembly: GCA_009667805.1. Taxonomy (NCBI): domain Eukaryota; kingdom Metazoa; phylum Chordata; class Amphibia; order Anura; family Megophryidae; genus Leptobrachium; species Leptobrachium leishanense. The sequence continues at coordinate 288,683,242 of CM019067.1, forward strand.
TCTTGGCGAAGATGTACTTAGAATTTTCGAAAGCTCCTGGTCAATGGAGACGAGGAATCAAGCTGCACTTTAGGTGTCCTATTCATGGATCGTGATTGCAATTGGGTATAATTTCGTGTGAGCCTTTAACCCTTAGCAACTGGAGCTTATAGGGCCACTGCCAAGAAAATAAAATGTTCTTATGTTGCTGATACATTTTAGCTTACAAGAGAAACTAAAATGTAACTAGGTGCATCTAGTGTTGTAAAGCCCCCACCACATGTGCTACTCAGACTATGGCAAAAGCCACATACTATGGTCAGACGGCTGACTTTGTGTGGGATGTATTCAAAGGATATCCCTGGGAGAAAATAAGAAGCTAAGCTCCCTGTCCTCTCATGGCACAGTAGACCCGCTTCTGCCTTCTCTAAACATTGACTCCATTGACTGTTAAATACTGTAGAAGCAATGCAACAGCGGTACAGTTCAGATTTGTTAAATGTTGCGTCATGAGAAATGGAGACAAACCAACTTTATTTTCTTTTTACATGCAACTCCTTGTGTTTATTGCACAAGTAATCTATTTACAGCCTAGGTGGTGGTGTACCTTTTTTAACGTCTGGGTCAAAAGTGGACCATAGGAGTAGTGAGATTTGTATTGAATATAATGGAATTCATTAGTAGGAATATAATTTAAAGGACTCGACTGGCATTTGCTTTGAAATCTCCATTCTGATCTTTTAAACTTGTAAATTTCCCTTTTAAATTGGGCAGAGACGGTCAGTCTGCCTCATTTAACTTGTAGGTGATAGTACTCCTTTTCTCCCTTGCCGCGTGCAGCTCCAAGGGTTATGAAGTCCCTGAGCCCAACATAAAACGTTAGGGCAGGTTTCGGTGCTTTGATTTTCTCCTGTACTTATTCCATTTTGCCAATAGTGCATTCGCCGAAGCCGTTATTCTGACGTCGGTAAAAAAACAGGGGCCCTATTAAGATGGCGTTAAAACGCAGGCGCAAAGGAGGTAAAAACTGTGCCTGCAGCTTTCCTGCCCTTGTGCCCGCTGTTAACGCCACCTCCCAATGCAGGTGCAAAATATGCTGCCTACATTGTGGGCGGTAAAATGCTGGGCGCGCATGGTAACGCTAAGCGCAGCCGCGAGCATACACTCAATTGAGTCCCTAGGACTCCATTGAGTTTCTCCTGGCCGGTCACATGACCAGCCAGATCTCCCCTCGTGAGATCCGGCCAGTCGGCGTAGGGATACGCAGGGAGAGACTGGGACTTTTTCCCCCAGTCTTTCCCTGCTCCCGCCGGCTGGAGGAGGCAGTTGGAGCTGCCGTCCTCGCCACGGGACAGAGGGTGAGTATCTGTTCTAATGGATTCTGCAGAAGCGGAATCCGTTAACACCAAGTCCTCTGGTTCACTTTTCACTAACCAGAGCCAGGCGTTGATAAGCGCTGGGACTTTGTAATCCAGCGCTGATTTAACACTTTGCGCTCCCCATGTTAAGTATACATACCTCGCGCTGGAAAGTGCATGATACCAAACGCAAACGGGTTTCTTTAATCCGTTTGGATTGTAATATGCGGTAAATACCGCAGCTAATGGTAGTGCTCACGCAGGTGAGTGCTACTGTTAGCATTAAGAGTGTAATTGAGCCCTAGGTGTTTAATCCTTTATTGGTTTAAAGTCTGTTACAGAATCTAAAAGCTTCAAAAATTGGGGAAACAAATGTAGTCCAAAATACAAAGGGCTTCTAAAAGACTTTCTGCTGAAATGGTAAAATCTGGTGACTCCTACAGGATTCACCTCAACCTTTCGAACTGAAAAACGGGAAATGACATTTCACCAGAATTTATACGGTAGAGTTCTCAAAGCATAGGAGTCTTTTAAGGCAATTTGGTGCTGCGTAAATTGCACCGTAGTTGCTAGTATATGGCTAGTTGCCACAAACTGAAATTCAGTGTCAAGTTGATAGTGAATAACACCTTGTTTTAAGGTGTTCAGGATGTGTAGTGTCACTTTAAATATTTTTCTGCAGCCCAGAAAGTCAAATGTTTTGGTTCTCATTTCAGTCAAAGAAAGAGAACTGTGGCACATTCTTCTACTTCAGGCCCAGACTGGGACAAAAAAAAAAAAAGCCACTGGGCCTTTTAAATTTAGCAGCCCACGTCTGTCTACCACTATACCAGGGTTTCCCAAACCAGTCCTCTGGACCCTAACAGGCCAGGTTTGCAGGATATCTGAAGCTCAGCACAGGTGATATGATTTGCTGCTCAGTGATTGCAGGATTCAGTCTATTTCCCCAAGAATCTGCAAAATCTGGCCCGGTTGAGCGTCTGAGGTTTGGGAAACCCTACTATACAGAAGCACCCTCATGCCCCAAAGCCCTCTCCTGCAGGGAGGGGCTGAATCCCTGGGGAGTGGGCCAGTGATGTTGGACCCCCTAGTTGTCTGAGTGGCTGTGCTCTAAGACATGTCAGCTGAGCGCCACTGACTCAGTGCCGGAGTTCAGCATGGATGTGCCAGAAGCAGAGACTGCATTTCATGCCCGCAGCCACTCAGACCACCAGGGTTAAAACAGATGAAGGAGCCCAGCCGCTATGTAAGAGGTACAGCTGGGTCCAAGCCAACCCGGGCAAACGTCCAGTGTAACAGACCCCCTACTGTCCAGCTCTCCAGACACTTGCCCATCAAGATTGGCCTGGCCTTCAAATCGCTCTGGATTCGATGCCCCGAGCAGCCGATCCGCTATTTTTCGATCCAGCAGATAGAGTTCGGATGGCCATTAAGTACCTTCCCAGGTTAGATGATTGTAACCCTGAATGAGACACCAGGCAAGCTGTATGTTCAAACAGGAAATTCAGTTGTAGCGCAGGAACAAACACCAGACAGGCTGCATGTAGGTTCAAACAGGAGATCTGCTTTATTGGGCACAAACACTGCTATTGAAGACGGACACATTCAAACTTCCCGCCCTGCCAACAGTTCCCATTGGCTGATTCCAAGTCCAGACCGGCTTCAATTAGGTCCACTTCGGCTCACTGGGTTTATGCAGATGAGGTTTTGGAACAGGCTGCATATCAGACTGCCTGAATATACATAAATTAACAATCTGTTAATTTACATCAACCATTGTAAAGGGAATCAGATAATGGGGCAGTATTTGCCTGACAAGGCAGTTTTACAACTCCTCAAACCATCCAGCAGATATGCAAGAATGCTATTGTCTGTTTAATCACAGATTCAACATAAATGTAAGCAACACCGCAAGCTCGCAGAAAAACATTGTACAAAAACACTGTTTACAGAGAATAAGTTCGAAAACCAGGGGACTTTGGACTTGATTAGTGTTGTTCTGGTGTAAAGCAGTGTTATAGTGTTGTAGTGTTCCAGTGTTAGTCTTCTGGTGTTCCGGTGGTAGTGTTCCAGCTTTAGGTATTGTATCTCTGTGTACCAGTTTTGGGATTTTTCCCATGATTCAACATTCATCGAAAGCTTTGCCCTGTGGCTCTTATTTAATCTGCAATATCTACCAGTTAATGAGGTCTAGGAGGGAATGTTTAGATAAGGTTTTGTTCTCCAGACTACTTCAGATAAGAGCTGGCAGTTGAATGAGATATGATAGGGAGCATAAAAGACTTCCAATCTACCCCCGGTGATGTCCTTTGACTACATCGCGCACAATACAATGATGTGAGTCGGCTGCCGGACCCATAGACTCCATTCTATGGCCAAAACCACAAAGTGAGGACCAAGTGAAGTAAAGATACGGGGGGGGGGGGCAGTTTACCACACAAAAGAGCATAATCACAGAATGGATGCACCCAGTGACACATTTATAGGTCTATTCACTTTATTTATTATATTAGTATTCATTTGCACATCAAATGCCTCTTTTTATGTGATATTAATAATATCATGATAAAGGTCTAAATGTCCTTATCACAGGGTTGCTATAAATGTCATTGAAGGTTTGTTACTAGTTACTTGTCAACTTGATGTAACAAATTGGTGGTGTTGGGTTAATTCCTTTTGTTTCATTTTACAGGGTATTATTTGTTTGAATGTATCTGAAATTCTTATAAATAAAGATTTAAACAAGAACAGAAAAAAAGCCCAACTGCTACATCATGGACAACGCCTGGCTATTGGGGCAAGTATTATTATTAAGTTTGTTGGGTGACTCGAGCCTTACATTAGGAGGGGGCTGAGCAGATCCAGGACTCACAGAGCTCGAGCCAGGGGAGGGTCCGGCCATTTTAATGAAGTATTCAGTTACACCGCAGGCCCAACTGACACAGGGGCCAGAAGGACAACTGTAAGTATGGATAAGGATGGAGGTTTACAGAGTAAAGATTGTGTTGTGGGGCTCACCATACCCCAAAAAATATATCTAGTGGACTCTTGACATTCTGGTGTAAGTTACTCTTTGTGTGGGATCTAATATGGCGGAAAAGATGTTATTTCACTGGGGACTGCCACTGGTGAGCAGGAACCTTCTCTGTCTCCTGAGAATATGGGTGGCATAGGGGTGTCTGTGAAGGTGTGTCCCGACTAGTAATTTCTATTTTAACCTTCAGTTGCCCTTTGTCCATGATCCAGTGTATATGTATATGCCTCGTTTCTTCCGCATTGCTCGATCTAGGGTCCTATTCCAAGGTTGGTGTTAACTTAACCAGAGCAGTTGTAAACTTACCAACTCCATAGACTTTAATGGCTCTGGTAGGTTTACAACAGCTCTGGATAAGTGAACACCAGCCTTGGAATAGGGCCCCTGGATTGTTGTTTTGTCTACAAACCTGTACTGCCTGCCTTTTACCTGTCTTAGCCCACATTGGACTTTTCCTCTACATCTGCCTACCTACTGGGTTTCCACCTCTGACTTCAACAGAGGCTGCTGGTAAGACTCTATCACCCAGTATCCACAGACACCCACATCTCAACTGATCCCCTGCATACTTTTGCTGGTAGGACCCCCATCACCCAGTATTTGCAGGCACCCACATTGTAACGTTACCTTGGTCTCTTTTTTTAAATTTATTTTTGTCTCCTTTCTCCACCATTTGCTTTGCTAATTAGCATGTGAATCTCCTGCCCTATTGACACAGCCCATCCAGCATCAGGTGTTTACCTTTTAACTGCCTGAATGCAATTAGTCTGCCCTATATAACAGCTAAAACTGGCTCCATTTGAGCCTTGGCTCTTGTGACATCCCCAAGTGGCATCCTAAGTGGACGTTTAGAATTGATTTCCTGGAGGTGCGGGACTGGACGAAGGAACTGCAAGGCCCACTTTTTACTCTGGGTAAACACACGTCTATATCATGCTCTCTCTCACGCTTCTACGCTTTACTTCTACCATTCTCCTTAAATGGAACTCCTGCCCCTCTACCACCGACCCCTACACTATCTGCATCTCTCCCTCCCTCCTCTCGTCCCACATGATTGCCTCACATGAGCTCCTTTGATTCCTCAGAACATGGTCTCCCTCTAACTCTCGTGCTGCCAATCACTCCCACAAATCCCATTCCCACCTTCTCTTTCTCACCCTCCTGCTGTTACTCTGTGCAGGTGACATATCCCCTAACCCTGGCCCCACAACACATCCAACACATCCCTCTCATCCTATCTCCATCGCACATAAATCACCTCCCTGCAAGCCCAGCAACCTCATTCCCATAAACCCTCAGCGCCTGTCCTTTCTCCTGCGCCCTCTGGAACGCTCGCTCTGTGTACAACAAACTCTCAGCAATCCATGACCTCTTCCTTTCAAACTTCTTCAACCTCCTAGCTTTAACTGAAACCTGGCTAACCCCCTCTGACACGGCCTCCGTTGCTCTCTCACATGGCGGTCTACACTTGAGCCATACCCCCAGACCGGGTGAGAGAAATGGTGGCGGGGTCGGAATCCTGCTCTCTCCCACCTGCACCTACCAGCATCTCCCTCCACCCCATCCCTCTCCTTCTCCTCCTTCGAGACACACTGCATCCGCCTGTTCTCTCCTCTGGCTCTCAGGGTGGCAGTCATCTACCACCCACCGGGACCAACCTCCCAGTTGTTTGATCACTTTGCTACCTGGCTTGCTCACTTCCTGTCTTCTAATCTTCCATGCCTAATTCTCGGGGACTTCAACATTCCCATTGATGATCCTTCCGCCCTTGCTGCCTCCAAACTTCTTTCACTCACGTCCTCCCTTGGACTCACACAATCCTCCCTCCTCCCTACCCAACGCGATGGTCACGCTATTGACCTTGTCTTTTCCAACCTCTGCTCCATTTCTGAGTTCAACTGTCGCCCTTTCCCCATCTCTGACCACCACCTTCTCTCTTTCAACCTATCTGGACTTCCTAAACACCCTGCTCCCCCACCCAGCACACACACACACTCGCAGGAATCTACATGCTGTGGATCCCCATCAATTCTCCAATCTACTTCACCACCTCCCTCACACCTCATCCTTCACCTGCCCTGATGCTGCCACTAATCACTACAACACTACGCTTATCTCTGCTCTAGACATTCTTGCTCCTCTTCGACTCTGTAAGGCCCCACGCCGCCAGCTTCAGCCCTGGCACACCCTCCAGACTCGCTACCTGCAAAGATGCTCCCGCACTGCAGAGCGTGCCTGGAGGAAATCCCGCTCTGAAGCTGATTTTGTTCACTTCAAGTTTATTCTCCGGTCATACACCTCTGCCCTCCACTTGGCCAAACAATCCTTCTCATCTCTTATATCTACGCTGTCCTCCAACCCTAAACGGCTCTGGTCCACCTTCAACACCCTCCTCTACCCACCTGCACCTCCCCCCTCAGCTGCCTTCAGCGCTCAAGACCTGGCAGACTACGTCCTCAGTAAAACTCTATCAGAAGCAACATCCCAACAGAAGATAGTTATCTGCCACCTCCACTCCCAGAGGTCCCCTCTGTCACCCTCTGCCGCTTCCTCCCAGCCACTGAGGAGGAAGTCAATTCCTTATTGTCCTCCTCACATCTCACCACGTGCCCGCTCGACCCCATTCCCTCACATCTAATTCCTCCCCTCTCCTCCTCATTCACCCCTGCTCTCACATCTAATTCCTCCCCTCTCCTCCTCCTTCACCCCTGCTCTCACACACCTCTTCAACCTATCTCTCTCCACTGGCCCCTTTCCATCCGCCTTCAAACACGCGCTAGTTACCCCTTTACTAAAGAAACAATTCCCTTGATCCCAACTCTCCAACTACCGCCCTGTATCCCTGCTTCCCTTCACATCAAAGCTCTTAGAAAAACTAGTCTTCAACCGCCTCTCCCTCTTCCTGTCCTCCAATTCCCTACTTGACCCCCTGCAATCTGGCTTCCGTCCCCTACACTCAACTGAAACTGCCCTCAAAGTCACCAACGACCTCCTAACTGCTAAAAAAACACGGCCACTATTCTATTCTCATCCTGCTTGACCTCTCGGCTGCTTTTGACACTGTTGACCACCCCCTCCTTCTACAGACCCTCAACTCTCTGGGTCTCGGTGACACTGCACTTGCTTGGGTTGACTCCTATTTATCCAACAGGTCCTTCTGTGTGTCCTTTGCTGGTAACTCCTCCTCTTCATTGCCTCTATCTGTTGGTGTACCTCAAGGCTCTGTCCTTGGTCATCTGCTCTTTTCCATCTACACCTCCACCCTGGGCAAAATCATTAACAGCTTTGGCTTTAATTACCACCTCTACGCTGATGACACTCAGATCTACCTCTCTACCCCTGATCTCTCTCCCCCTGTCCTTTCAAAAGTCAGTGACTGTTTATCTGGCATCTCCTCCTGGATGGCCTCCCACCACCTAAAGATCAACATGTCAAAGACTGAGCTCCTACTTATTCCTCCCTCCAATGCCTCCCCACCTCCTGACTTCTCTATCACGGTGGAGGGTATCACCATCTCCCCATCAAACCAAGTTCGCTGTCTTGGAGTTACACTTGACTCTGCTCTTTCCTTCATCCCCCACATCAAGTCTCTTTCCTCCTCCTGCCGATACCAACTGCGTAATATTTCCAGAATTCGGCCATTTCTTAACGCTGTCACCACAAAACAACTCATACACGCCCTGGTAATCTCCCGACTCGACTATTGCAATAATCTCTTATCTGGCCTCCCTCTGTCCTGCCTCTCCCCCCTACAATCCATCCTGAACGCCTCCGCCAGGCTAATTCACCTCACCCGCCGCTCTGTCTCTGCCACTCCCCTCTGCGAGTCCCTTCACTGGCTCCCCATCCACTGCAGAATTAAGTTCAAAATCCTTATCCTGACCTACAACACCCTCACTAACTCAGCGCCCCACTACCTGTCCTCACTAATCACCAGATACACCCCAGCCCGCTCCCTAAGGTCAAACAGTGACCTGCGCCTAGCTTCTCCCCGCATCACCTCTTCCCATGATAGACTGCAGGATTTCTCACGCGCAGCCCCCACTCTCTGGAACGCTCTCCCTCGTACTGTCAGACTTTCCCCTAACTTCTCTTCCTTCAAACGCTCCCTTAAAACATTCCTATTTAGGGAAGTCTACCACCCAACTCACTGACGCAACCATCAATCACTCTCACCTTACAGTCCTCTCCTCCTGTTTCCAACCCCAACCCTCCCAGATTGTGAGTTCCTACGGGAATAGGGCCCTCATCTCCTCCTGTACTGTTTGTCAAATGTTGTTCAATGTATTGTAACCCTGTCTATACTGTGCCTATTGTACAGTGCTGCGGAATATGCTGGCGCTTTATGAATAAAAATAATAATAATAAACACATACGTGAATTTACACAAAATTTATCAAAATATCATTGGCACTTGCTAACAGAATTTCACCCTTACACACACACATATATATATATATATATATATATATTATATACACACACACACTGCTGTAACCCTCTTCTGCATTCCAAAACCAATACCCAGCAACCCTCCATAGAAATGCAATTCTGCATTCGAGTACATATTGACATTCCACACAAATACACTCCCACATTCACATTTTTTTTCTTGGAGAAAGCATTTTACTAGGAAGGATACATTGAGATTTCTCTCGTTTTCAAGTATGTCCTGGGTGGCGAGTATGTACCGTTAGGTGTCTTGCCCAAGGACACTTACTGGAGAGGTGCTCACTGGGATCGAGCCCATGACTCCACAGGCTCTCTCCATGCAGAGCAGTGATGTTACCTCTACTCCACCCAGCCGGTACATTCCCCCTTGCTGACGAGTGCTGTATGCGCCTTCTTAAATAAAATTTATTGGGTTCACATCTGCATTTCTTGTCTAGGAAAATATTGAGCTGCCAAGTTATGACCCTCTTCACACAGGAAAAAATTTTTAATGTTAAAGTCCCTTTTGATCATTATTTTATATGTATATACGTATATATTAATACGATAAGTTAAAAAATATTATAGCAGATCATCTAGCAAAGCCATTGTGTTCCCATGTTACGAATACCAAAATAAACAGGAATAAGTACAGGGTAAACATGTGCGATTCAGCCGAATTATCGGTAATTCGGATCAATCCCTAATCATGTATCACATAGAAACTCCTAACCCTAGTCCGGCCCCTAATCATAAAAATGCAGAAACTGTACCCAGATCTGTCCTGGACCACACTTCAAGCAAGGAGACTACTCAAACCGGTAACAGAGGCACTCCGGGAGCGGCAGATCAGGTACCGTTGGGGATACCCGTTTTGCTTTACTAGTGAGCGTGGAGGAGTACATTATACCATCGGTGTGCTGCTGACCTACCCCCTCTTCTGAAAGCACTTGCTATGGAGGACATAGCTATACTGGACTGGTATGGCGGCGCCTCTTTAGACATGGCACCACCCCCAACTCAACCTCAACGCCCGTGATGGCAGACACCATCGAAAAGGGGGCGCTGAGTGCCAAGAGCACAAATATCTACACCCACAACGCAAACCCCAAACTAAACTCACCCTTGTTTCACGTCAGACTTGCTCCCTCAAAGAAAACCAACAAGACGAAGACTTCTTCACTCAAATCCATAATTTGTACCCTGGCACACTTTAGACCCATCTGTCATTAGAACTTCACTCCGTGGGCAATATGGAGCAAGGATTAAGAGGGTCAAGTCCTAGTTTTGGACCTGATGACACACAGGTCCTTCGGAGCGTAAGAGTACTTCGCCTCTTCATTGATACACCCTCCTCCAGGTATCGTCTTCTCTCCTCAGGACGACATATGGCGGGACTTTAACGCACACATATACCTAGCCACCTACCTCAAAGGATCTCCCCCACTGGATCTAAATATATTTTTCCTATTCCGTGCCATGTCTTTCTCCTTTACACCTTTTACTTTTGACGACTCAACCTTTTGGTCTCAATCAATTGACCTTCACCCCCCCCCCCCAAGTCGCGGTGACTTTTTGCTCCCACTGACGAGTTGGTGGGGAGGCAAACCTTAAAACCAGGACGATTGGTGGTTCTATCGCCGGTTTTACACCGACCAACGGTCTCATATCATAACCATCCATATAAGTGTTTTTGTTACTTACTTAAAACATTATTGTATTATCTCTGCGGACAGATTGCTGTGACAGATTACTATTGTTCTTAGAAGGTTCTCCTGTTCCACATTGCTAGTTAACACGTTTTGTTTGAATTAGTTAGTACCAATTAATTGTTGTTACTTGTATTATGACCAAATACGGTTTATTTCACTGAATGTACGCGGCCTAAACATACCCCAGAAACGACGCAAAGCTCTCACTGATCTCCATAGACAGGGTGGGGATATAGTCTTCTTGCAGGAGACACACTTCAGGGCAGATGCCGCTTCTCACTGAGCTCCCGCTTTTACTCACAAAGCTTTTACAGTAATACGAAGTATCTAAAGCACGCGAGGGAGTAGCGATACTACTAGCTCGTCACATACCCTTTACGGTAATTCATCAACAAACACGACGCCAATGGTAGATTTTATTCGTTAAAGGCACACTGGGTAACCAGAAGATCACTCTAGCTAATATATACCTACCAAATAGAGGTCAATGCGCTGAACTTCGATCTATTCTGTCTAAACTGGATAAATTCAGGGAAGGACTTTTAATATGTGGTGGAGACTTTAACGTTTCTCTCGACTCCTCCAGAGAGGGGGTCCACCCGACCCCTGCTGTGGACGACTCATTGCGAGGCAGATTTTTACACCTTCTCCACAAGCACCAATTAGTGGATGGATGGAGAGCCCTAAATCCTACAGTAAGAGACTACACTTTCTACTCAGCAGTGGCTCACTCATACTCCAAACTGGACACATTTTTAATCCCACCACCAACTACACTACCTCACAAAAGTTAAAATAGCACCGATTACCTGGTCGGACCATGCCCCAGTGGTGATGTGGGTGGATATTCAATCAATTCCACCTCCACACCGCACGTGGCGCTTGAATGAATCGCTACTCCGGGATGTGGTGATTCGACAGAACCTGCAGGACACACTCGCACAGTTTTTAGAAGAAAAACTCCACTCCAGACATGCCCTTACCGACCTTATGGGAGGCGCATAAATGTGTCATAAGAGGACATCTTATCCAGATAGGGAGACCTAGACACAGTCCTTTAACGCATACATGACTTGGAGACTGCACACAAATCGGTTCAATCCCTCGACATTTTCAAAGACCTAACAGAACAAAGGGCACATCTAAACTCCTTACTATCCCAACAAGCCTTTAAATCAATGCTGCTAACTAAAACATATTACACTCAAGGCAACAAATGTGGCCGACTTTTAGCAAACGCCCTAAAGCAACGTCGCCAAGCTACTTACATCCTAAAATAAGAGACAGGGACGGCAGGGAACATCACCTCACTAAAGACATCTCTGAGGCATTTCATAATATTTTACATCACTTTACCAATTAAGAGAATCCCCACCCCTTGAGAGTGATATCCGCTCCTACCTGAAAGACTCCCTTCATTCCGTTTTACCCCTGAATCTGCATCAGCTCTGGACGCACCGTTCACGACAGAGGAGTTCTCATAGCACTGAGCACAATGAAAGCGGGCAAAAGCCCAGGTCCGGATGGGTTCTCAGTGGCATATTACAAGACATTTGGCTCCCCACTGGGCCCTAGACTACTTGCAATGCTCAATTCTCTGGATGGAACTACCTCCCTGGAACAGGCCACCCTCCGTGCCCACATAGCACCTTTCCAGCCTGGTGTTTAAGAGCATCTCTGGAAGCTGCCACCCTACCTGAATAGACTGCTTCCCCCAGCAGCTCCCTCATCCTATAACCTCAGATCCAGGACCAGCACCTTACTTGCAATACCACAATACAAAAAGACAGTGGCTCGGTCCTCATTTTCCTACAGAGCACCACAATTATGGAATAACCTCCCAGACACCATCAAATCTTCCACCAGTCTTAAGTCACTCAAAAATTTCCCTGTTAACATACCTCAATACAGAATGCACCTGTAAACATGTAACCTAGTGACTATATTTCCTACATATTTATTTTCTGTTAATCTGTATATTTGTGTTGTTAATATCTTACATTGTATTACTTTGTATTTCTGTAAATGTAACACTTCAATGTACTTGAACCCAGGACATACTTGAAAACGAGAGAAATCTCAATGTATCCTTCCTGGTAAAATCCTTTATAAATAAATAAATAAATAAATAAATAAACATAGCGTTGATTCCCAAACCAGAAAAGTATCACACCTCAGTTAGTAACTATAGGCCCATCTCGTTACTAAACGTTGACGTAAAAATTATGACTAGGCCGGCTGCTGAGGAGAGAGGACGCGTGTCTGTGGAGCTCCGACCCGTCCTCTCTCTAAAGGGATCTTTAAGCCACTTTATAGACGCCGAGAATTCATACTACAAGCCCTGAGTGGTTGGCCATCGGGGTGTATTGTCCGGGGCCCGTTCTGACCCCCCCACCGGACCTGAGACAGCCGCTTCCCGGCGGTTCGCTTGATGGAGGTCGCTGCCGGTGGCCATCTTGGGGCCTACCCTTCGGCGCCGGTTACCGCTTGCTGTGCCCACCTGTACGTACCTCCCATGCTGGAACCGTGAGGGGAGCTACGGAGACGGAGGGCCCCTGTCTCCGCTGACTGATCGGGACAGATGGCTGAGGACTGATGCATTTGGGCACCGGGTCGCTTCCCCTCCCCCCGCTGCAGTGAAAATGGCCGCGATCGAGGCCCTAGAGGCCTGTTTGGTGCTGTTGGAGGGGGACGATCTGAGCCCGCTCACAAAGGGGACCTGGCGCCGGATGATGGCCATACTGGGAGGCTGCGGGACGCCATCGGCTTCCCACCCGCGCATGCCGGAGGAGAGACATACTTGTCCAGAAAGACAACGGTGCAGCTTTGCCGGAGCCTGATGACCCGGGTCCGTTGATGTGCCGCTGCTTGACCCTCCAAGTCCGGGAGCGGATCCGAGGCCGAGCGCGGTGAAATGATTACGCCTTCTGGTGTGCCTGTGATTAGAGTGGAGAGGCAGCGACGTTTTACGGGGGGCCCCGACCACTCTTGCACCACCCGGTGACCGGGGTGCGGCGGATTCCCCCATTCCAGATGAGGTCCGCCTTGCCGGAGAAACGATGGTACCTATAATGAAGGAGGCTGAAGCGGAGATCCCTGAGACACCTCGATCCCCTGCTGTTGAGGTGACCTGGGCGCACGAATCGGCCTTCTGTGGGTCGAGCTACCTGCCAAGCAAGTACCCCCTTTTAGAGACACGGTTGATAGGACACCTGAGACTGTTTTTTATTTTCTCTTGCCGCTTTTTGGGTCCTCTCATACCCACCTCTGATGACACTCCCCGGCTGAGGATACTGAGACTTTCTTTTGTTGCTTTAACCCCCCCCTCCCCCCCCCTTTTCGACTTTTTGATGATTTTTCACGTGACCCCCCTTCTTTAGTTACGAGTGTTTTCTTTCTATCCTCTTACATTTGGATGAGACCCCCCTATTGGGGATGATTTTGCTGACCTACAGCTGTAGTCAGTTGACTTTATATATGCATGTTCTAGATGAGACCCCCCTATTGGGGATGATTTTGCTGATATATTATTGTTTGCTGTGCCTATGCTTACTGTTTTGAACGTTATCCTTCCTATGACATTATGGCCCTGCGAGGCCATTTTATTTGCTTGTTTTGCTGACTTTATTTCAAAATAAAAACCTTAAATACAAAAAAAAAAAAATTATGACTAAAATGATGGCGACGAGATTAAACCCCTTCGTACCCGGCTTGATCCACCCAGATCAAACTGGATTCGTCCCTACTCGTGAGGCACGGGACAACACGATCAGGGCCATTAACCTTATTCACCTTGCAATCTCCTCCCACAAGCCGACGGTCTTCCTATCAATAGACGCCGAAAAGGCCTTTGATAGAGTGGACTGGTCTTTTCTCTTGGAAACATTATCATTTTGGGATTTGGACCAAAATGGCTGACCTGGACAAGGAATCTTTATAGTACACCGAAGGCCTCCTTAAGGGTTAATGGCACATACTCACCTGACCTAGATATACGGAATGGCACCCGACAAGGCTGCCCGTTGTCACCCTTATTATTTATCCTTACATTAGAGCCTCTCCTGCAGAGAATCAGGGACCATCCCCACATTTATGGCCATTCTTTACCCCTACACCAATACAAAGTAGCAGCATTCGCCGATGATATTCTTCTATCCCTAACTAAACCCTTAGTCTCCCTAGAACACCTTATGACGGAACTGGATACGTATGGAAAACTGTCCAACTTTAAGATCAACCTCTCTAAATGTGAGGTTCTGGGAGTGGGAGTCAATGCACACCAAAAGAGGGCAATAGAAAAAGCCTATCCCTTTAAATGGGCACGTGGCTCGATACGTTATTTAGGAGTCTCACTACCTAGTAATCTAAACCAACTTTATGCTACGAATTATGAGCCGTTGCTACGAACAATAACACAAGATCTGCGAGGTTGGAAACTTCCTCAGGTCTCTTGGCTCGGTAGAATAAATATTCTGAAAATGAACATTCTCCCCAGACTTTTATACATCTTTCAGACAGTACCGATTGGAATGCCTCCCCAGTTCTTTGCCTTGCTACGAACCCGCTTCCTTGAATTTATTTGGCATAACACTCGACCCCGAATTTCATATGCCGACATGACACGACACCGAAATAGGGGTGGTCTTGGCTTGCCCCACATAGAATTATATCACACGGCTGCACTTTTTCTTAACTTAAGTGACTGGAGCATGTCCCCGCCGCACAAACTATGGGTTCCACTAGCACAGAGATCCCTGTCAGTCCCATAACCACACTTCCCTGGCAGACTGCGCCGATCGCCAAAGTACTGATCTCGCCTCACCCGATAGTAACACCGATACTTCGTAAGTGGAGGACATTGAGGAATTCACTTGCTCTCTCCACACATCCATCTCCACTCACACCAGTAACATTCAATCCGAACTTTCCGGAGGGAATGTCACATCACTTCCTGCCACTGGACCATGACGGACCTTACCTCCCTTTAGCGACGTGTCTCGTAAAGAATGAACCACACCCGATAACGAGTCTGCTGAGACCTGACACAATCACACCTCTGGCCCACTACCGATACCGCCAACTCACACACTTTATTCAGTCGCTAGGGACCCCGCTGGCGTTACGGACGGATGAATCACTATTTGAGACGCTCTGTGTGACAGATCCGCAACTTCCACACATGCTGTCTACAATGTATGGCTCCTTGCTGGATGCTTCCACACCGGGTCTTCCCTTATACGCAGGGAGATGGGACAGAGACATGGGTAATAAAATTTCCGAAGAGGATTGGGGCTTGATTTTTCAGACTGCTGCACATGCCTCTAGGAGCCTACACATCCAACAGACACACTACAAACTTCTTATGCGGTGGTACCTGACGCCTACACGTCTGCATAAAATTTTTCCCTCCGCTGACAAGACTTGTTGGCGATGTAAGGCATCACCGGGCACATTTGTGCACATCTGGTGGGAATGCCCATTGATAAGTTCATACTGGGAATCTATATTCTCGATCGTAAATGAAATCACAGGCTTGAACTTGTGCCATCCCTTGAAGTCGCACTTTTTTCACTTGGTCCCTATCTCGACACTCACATACAGGAAATCTTTAGCTATACAATTGTTCAATGTTGCTAAATCTTTGATCCCTCGAAGATGGCGCTCGACTACACCCCCAACGGTTTGGGAATGGATACAAGCGGTCGAGGGTGTCCGCGAAATGGAGGAGATGTTCCTCTCCATGGACAATAAATATGACAAATATTTCGTCACGTGGTATTGGTGGTTAGATTTTCGGGCCACGAGATCGCGAGGCTACACTCCGGTGGCCATATCTACTGCTGAGAAGTCGGGTGGAGGAGTTAGCTAAATAGGATATACACGAACCGGGAAATTGTGACACCTGGAAATTGCAGACAGCCCAAGTGCTGAGTTATTCTCCTGACACCCTGACACTCATAGAAGCGTTATATGTCGACATCTGTGAATCCACAACCTGCGTCACTCATATCTACCGTATGCAAGGCTGGTTATTTACTGAACCCCCCCCCCTTTTTTTTTTTTTTTTTTTTTATCATCGTCCTCTTTCCCCCACCCCTCCTCCCTCTCTTCCCCCTCTGTTAAGCGCAACCCTAAAATCTACTTGTAACAACGAATGACCATTCTAATTCTATGTGCAACTATACTATGGAATGTACAATATCTCAATATGTATGTTTTATAAAAACCAATAAAACTTTATTATTAATAAAAAATGCAGAAACTGTAACCCTAACCCTATCCAATACTTATTGACGACGACCCGCCCAACAGACTGCCGAATCAATCTTCAAACCACCGACGACCCGCCCAACAGACCGCCGACCAGCCACTGGAAAAAACCAACCAGCCACCAAACGGGTAAAAAAAAAAAAAAGGAACCAAAACAACACAACTTTAAGGCTAATGTCAGATGAACGCAGTCTGAGCGCACTCTGCGTGCGTGCATAACAGACGGACATACTGACGGAAGATTCTGTAGACACCACACTGTCTGTTTTTTTAACTGATGTAGAACAAAAAAGGGAAATTAAATTAATTAAAATTAAATGACAGGTACAGTCAGCCAGATCATAAAAACCTCTGAGCGTCAACTTTATGGACGTCGCAAATGCGCTGCGTCTGACGTCGCAGCATAACGCACACAGGCCGCTAACGGGCGTGGCGCACTCTGCAAGTCCGTCTTAGGCTTGTGTCAGATGACGTCCGATTATTTCGGAATCCGATATTTTTGGATTCCGTAATAATCTGAATGGCCCCAAATTTTTACTCCTTGCACATGTCTAGTACAGGGATATCTTTACCCCATTACCCGCAAAGTACATTTGCAACAGTACTTCCTGTGTCATAAAATTCTACTGTAGTAGTTTTTGCAGAGGTCACTTTATTTATTGAGGAAAAAAGAGAAATACACAAGAAACCAGTAAAAAGTGGTAACTATACCATACTTTAGTATTAATTCTTCAGCATATGTTAAACCTAGGGATGCACCGATACCGATACTAGTATCGGTATCGGGGCCGATATTGCCGTTTGCACGAGTACTTGTTACTCGTGCAAACGGCCCGATACATCCCGCCGATACCGGAAGCCGGCGCTGGGCCGGCTTGCCGGTATCCGCGGGGCTGGGGAAGCTGGCCGCGTGCATGTAAAGCACGCGGCCAGCGTTCCCCTCCGGCGCGCCAAATACTCACCCTTCCTGAAGTTCCGGTCGCTGGGCAGTGATGCGGTCACGTGGCCGCCGGGCGCATCTGTGACGCTGCCTCTCGGCTGGAGGCAGCGTCACAGATGCGCCCGGCGGCCACGTGACCGCATCACTGCCCAGCGACCGGAACTTCAGGAAGGGTGAGTATTTGGCGCGCCGGAGGGGAACGCTGGCCGCGTGCTTTACATGCACGCGGCCAGCGTTCGAGCTGGGGGTAAATCCATGAGACCTGGGGGCCAATCCATGAGACCTGGGGGCCAATAACATGAGACCTGGGGGCCAATAACATGAGACCTGGGGGCAATAACATGAGACCTGGGGGCCAATAACATGAGACCTGGGGGCCAATAACATGAGACCTGGGGGCCAATAGCATGAGACCTGGGGGCCAATAGCATGAGACCTGGGGGCCAATAGCATGAGACCTGGGGGCCAATAGCATGAGACCTGGGGGCCAATGCATGAGACCTGGGGGACATATCCATCAGAGTTGGGGCAAATCCATGTGAGCTGGGGGCAAATCCATGTGAGCTGGGGGCAAATCCATGTGAGCTGCGGTCAATCTCATATAAATTTTTATGAGGTCTGTTCCTATTGGAAAGCGTCACATGACATTAAATAAAAGTATCGGTACTCGGTATCGGTGAGTACTTTTAAAAAGTATCGGTACTCGTACTCGGTCTTAAAAAAGTGGTATCGGTGCATCCCTAGTTAAACCATAATTGCTTACCTAGGCATTTTAATGAGATGGTTCATACAGGTTTCACAGGTAATCCCAGTGTATTAATAATACGATATGATAAAATTGTGTCAGGTAAGGCCGGTGTCAGACAAGCGCACTAGGTGCGCCTGTACTGATATGCCTACCGCGTCGCTCGCAGCGTTGTGACGGAGCCAGCCACATGCTGTTGCGCAAGCATGAATTGCGCGCGCAACAGCGTCCGTGCTGCGTCCATGCAGCAAGCCTCCCCGTCAAAGCGCTAGGACACGCGTTGACGGAGCTGCAAAGTGCGATCCTCCATAGGAGGATCAAGCCTTGCAGCGCTGACTGCACGAACTGCGCTCAGTGAGGTGGCCGGGCGGGCGGGCATCGAGTGGAAGGAATGTCCACTCTCACGGACGTTCCTTCCGCTCTTCAAAACGCTCGTCTGACCCCGGCTTTACAAGCTTTATTGCTATTGCATAAGCAGATTTTTATTTCCAAGATTGTTTTTTTTGTGATAGTCAGATGCTCTCATAAAGTTATGGGGAACCGGGGAGTACATCAATTACATCACGCTCTACAAGGGCCCTGAATCCTCAGTACCTTATCGATCTACAAGCGAGCTGTCACTTTGCATGGCGGCAGAGTTTAAACATTTCCAATACACTTCATGCAGGGATACATAGAAGAATGCTGCATTATAATCAGAGGAATGCACTGGCGCTCAGTGGTGCTGGAATACGTAAAGAATCTTATTTTATAATTTAAAAAACACACCTGAAAATTCCTCCTTTTACATAAAGGGTAATTCAAAGAGCGCCGAACTTGCCACCGAACTGTGAATTTCACCATACAGTGCAATTTCGTGGCAGTTCATCTATTCAGAAAGCTGTCAATTTGCCAAATACTGGTGAATTGATAGCAAAATATATGTTGCGGATTGTTGCAATTCGGCGATCTTCAGTGGCAGCGAAATTGGTACCTAGAGAAGTAATGATTAATCTATTCAGAAAACGCAGAACTGTACCGAAGTGTCGGTGAAATGCATAGATTTTTGGTGATTCAGTTCCTGGAGCTCAGCGCGTCCTCCCGCAGGAAGCAGTGGCTGCGGAGGACACACTGAGTGCGTCCTCCCTTTGCAGCCAGCGATCGGCCGGATTCCGGCCGATCGCTGTGCCCCCCCCGGTGTGGGCTGACATCCTTGATGTAAGCCCAGCATCCTGGACCACCATAGGCACTAATAGATGTCATCGCGGCAGCACAATGACATCTATTACAGGCACCCCGCCATTGGGGGGGAAGGTGCCTGAAAGGGAGGTCCTTTGGCAGGGCCGGCCCAAGCTACTGTGCTGCCTGGAGCAATGAATGAAATGCTGCCCCCCCAAAAAATAAAACACGTGACATGTATGGTTGTTTCACAGAGCCCCACAGCAATGAAACGCACAGTAACGGGCGGTGTGTATGAGTGTATCACAGAGCTCCACAGCAATGAAACTCACACACAGCCTGATACTGTGAGTTTTACTGCTGTGGAGCTCTGTGATACGCTCATACACACTGTTATTACTATGAGTTTCATTGCTGTGGAGCTCTGTGATACACTCACACACCGCCTATTACTAGATCACAGACCGGCACAGCAATAAAACTCACAGTAATGTGCGGTGTGCATGAGCATATCGCAGAGCTCCACGTACCCGGGCCCACTGTCACGCACATCCACTCCACACACACAGGCACGTCCACCCACACACACATCCACACACAGTCACACACATAAACTTACCCACACATCCCTGGTCGAGGCCTAGCTGGTAAGCTTGTTAGAGGTCTGGTCTCTGGCTCCGGGCCTCGGGCTTGGTCTCCAGTCTTTGGGCCTGGGCTCCAGACATCCTGGCCTAGTCTCCGGGCCTGGGCTCCAGGCTTCCTGGCCTGGTCTCCGGGCCTGGGCTCCAGGCTTCCGGGCCTGGGCTCCAGGCTTCCTGGCCTGGGCTCCAGGCTTCCGGCCTAGGCTCCGGGCCTGGTCTCTGGACCCGGTCGCCTGGTCTCCGGGCCTGGCCTTCAGGCCCTGCGTCGATTTTGTGCTGGTGATGGGGACAGGAGCCGGCCGCTGAGGTGAAGGGGGTGGGCGCCAGGTCACTGAGGTAGAGGTGCGGGCGCAGCCTGGTTTTGCAGGATGCTTCAGGGCCGTGCCTTTAATCATATTAAAATGGTATGAAAGGAACAAAACGATTTAAAAATCCCATAACTGACCCAAGTGGTCTGACTTTAAAAATAAAAAACAGAATAAAAGGTTTTAAAATGGAAAAAAAGCTGAACAAAATTATCAGAAACGAAAAAAAAAAAACAGAAAAAATAAAATGATTTAAAACGAATTTTTTTTTTTTATTAATGCAGCATATGAATCCGCACACTGCAACGAACAAGCGCCTCTCTGCGCGGTATAATTAATGCAGCATATGAATCCGCACACTGTGGGAAACAAGCGCCTCTCTGCACGGTATAATTAATGCAGCATATGAAAACGCACACTGCGGGGAACAAGCGCCTCTCTGCACAGTATAATTAATGCAGCATATGAATACGCACACTGCGGGGAAGCGCCTCTCTGCACAGTATAATTAATGCAGCATATGAATCCGCACACTGTGGGGAACAAGCACCTCTCTGGAGGGCTGCCATCAGAAATCCTGGGGCCCGTTACTGAAGCTCTGATCGGGGCCCACCGCAGACGTATTTTTGTATTTAAAAAATCTATAACATTACTGACAAACATACACATGGAGATCACACACCCCATACATGCTGCGCAGTCACAGCACGTGCGCACTCCCCATACATGCTGCGCAGTCACAGCTCGCGCCCCATACATGCTGCGCAGTCACAGCACGTGCGCACACCCCATACATGCTGCGCAGTCACAGCATGCGCGCACACCCCATACATGCTGCGCAGTCACAGCATGCGCGCACGCCCCATACATGCTGCGCAGTCACAGCAAGCACGCACACCCCATACATGCTGCACAGTCACAGCAAGCGCACACACCCCATACATGCTGCACAGTCACAGCAAGCGCGCACACCCCATACATGCTGCACATATACACTCACCAGGCTGCACATATATACACACACACAGGCTGCACATACAGTTGTGTTCAAAATTATTCAACCCCCACTGATATTGAGTGTTTTGGCCAGTTTGACATGGATTTTGATCATTCAGTCATCTTGCTTACAATTAAATCAAAGAGGCTCGTGTAGGTCAGACAACTATAACATAACATTTATAATGAAATAACCACAAATGTCTTGTCTGTGCTCACATCATTATCAGTTTTATTCAACCCCCAAGGGTCATTCAATCTTATAACTGTAAAAGGATGTTGTACTAAGTACTAACAGCTTTTAAACGTGAAGCATAGCTTGACACAAGTGTCTTGCAGCGATCTACGGGTATCTTCGCCCATTCGTCATGGGCAAAAGCCTCCAGTTCAGTCACATTCTTAGGCTTGCGCACTGCAACTGCTTTCTTTAAGTCCCACCAGAGGTTCTCAATCGGATTTAAGTCAGGTGACTGCGATGGCCACTCCAAAATATTCCAGTCTTTAATCTGCAACCATGCTCTAGTGGACTTGGAGGTATGCTTGGGATCATTGTCCTGTTGAAAGGTCCAACGTCTCCCAAGCCTCAGGTTTGTGACGGACTGCATCACATTGTCATCCAATATCTCCTGGTACTGAAGAGAATTCATGGTACCTTGCACACGCTGAAGCTTCCCTGTACCTGCAGAAGCAAAACAGCCCCAAAGCATGATTGACCCCCCGCCATGCTTCACAGTAGGCAAGGTGTTCTTTTCTTCATAGGCCTTGTTCTTCCTCCTCCAAACATAGCGTTGATCCATGGGCCAAACAGTTCTAATTTTGTTTCATCAGTCCACAGAACACTATCCAAAACTTCTGTGGTTTGTCCACATGACTTTTGGCATACTGCAGTCGACTCTTCTTATTCTTTGGAGACAGCAAGGGGGTGCGCCTGGGAGTTCTGGCATGGAGGCCTTCATTACGCAGTGTGCGCCGTATTGTCTGAGCTGAAACTTCAGTACCCACATCTGACAAATCTATTCTCAGTTCCTCAGCAGTCACACGGGACTTTCTCCACTCTACGCTTCAGGTAGCGCACAGTAGTCGAAGTCAGCATCTTCTTTCTGCCACGACCAGGTAGCGTTTCAACAGTGCCTTTGCCTTGAATTTGCGAATGATGCTTCCTATGGTCTCTCTTGGTATGTTTAACATCTTTGCAATCTTCTTATAGCCATTGCCCTTCCTGTGAAGAGTAATCACCTCTCCTCTTGTCTTCCTGGACCATTCTCTTGACTTCACCATGTTTGTAACCACACCAGTAAATGTCTAGAAGGAGCTGAGTATCACAGACATTTTAAAGCTGCCTAATTGGTGCTTATTATGCTTGATTGCTGCTCCGTGACATCCACAGGTGTTTTCAATACCTGATTGAAAACACTTGAATAAACCTCTGTTCTTCAGAGTGGTAGTCTTTAAGGGGTTGAATAATTGCGTCAATGAAGAATTCACAAAAGAAACATTTACTACTGTATTACAAAACCAATTGATGTCATTTTAGTTGCATATGGTTCTTTAAAAAGTCCTTGTAGGATTTCATTCTGAATACAATTACAAATGTACACTAAATTCCCTAAAACCCTTTACAGCATTGGGGGTTGAATAATTTTGAACACAACTGTATATACACACACACAGGCTGCACATATATACACACACACAGGCTACACACACACATCACAGGCTGCACATACATAATGAAGGCCTCCTCATTAAGCAGGGGGACCCTGGATTACCCTCTCATTATCCACCAGCTTCGTGTGGGCGGGGCAGTCAATGCAGGGCCGTTTTTTTTTTCTCTCCCCCTCCCTCCCCTCTGGGAAAATCTGCAGCTAAAGAGGAGACCCAGGGCAGCCTAAGAGAAAATACTTACATTGATGAGTGGAATCCTCTCCGCTGCCTCTGGGTCTGCCTGTGTCAGGGGGAAGGGGAGCTCCATGCTGGGTCTGCCTGTGTCAGGGGGAAGGGGAGCTCCATGCTGGGTCTGCCTGTGTCAGGGGGAAGGGGAGCTCCATGCTGGGTCTGCCTGTGTCAGGGGGAAGGGGAGCTCCATGCTGGGTCTGCCTCTGTCAGGGGGAAGGGGAGCTCCATGCTGGGTCCAGGCTCCCACTTCTGCATCAGCTCACCGGCTCCAGGGCCTCTGCGAGTT
Source organism: Leptobrachium leishanense (assembly GCA_009667805.1). Taxonomy (NCBI): domain Eukaryota; kingdom Metazoa; phylum Chordata; class Amphibia; order Anura; family Megophryidae; genus Leptobrachium; species Leptobrachium leishanense. The sequence continues at coordinate 288,706,993 of CM019067.1, forward strand.
AGCGACATTTGGGGGCGGGGCCACAGCCAGCTTCCTGCTAGTGAGTGTAACTCTTTACAAAGGCACGTGGTAGGGCCCTGTAGGGGGGCGCTGTGCTGGTGACCCGGGCCCTCAGTGTCCATATTTTTAGTCCATCCATACCAGGAGCCCTGCACAGCTTCAGGGTCCCCATGACAACTAGGCATAGCTATATTTGGCAGTGAACCTTCACACCCCCTGGAGGCACCGGGCCCCATACACCAGTAATACCTGTACCCCCCTGATGGCGGCCCTGCCTCTCTGCGCAGTATAATTAATGCAGCATATGAATACGCAGAAAAGGGTGAGGGTCCTAGTAGCGCAGTGGGTGCTTCCAAATATGGAGCAATCTAGATGAGTATTTCTAAATGCTGTTATTATGGCTCAACTGTATCAGGTGGTGATAGATAAAAGTACTCAAGTGAGTCAATGTTACACTAGTATTGTGCAAATAGCAATTCTGTGCAAATGAACAACCTTGTGCAAAATAAGCAGCAACAATGGTGATAAATCCTTAAGTTATGTGTACAAATCTGCTCCTATAGCGCAAAGTGTATAATAATCCACATGTACTCACAGCCGTCCTAGACCTCTTCCTTTCAAACTCCTTCAACCTCCTAGCTTTAACTGAAACCTGGCTAACTCCCTCTGACATGGCCTCCGTTGCTGCTCTCTCACATGGCGGTCTACACTTGAGCCATACCCCCAGACCGGGTGAGAGAAATGGTGGCGGGGTCGGACTCCTGCTCTCTCTCACCTGCACCTACCAGCATCTCCCTCCACCCCCATCCCTCTCCTTCTCCTCCTCCTCCTTCGAGACACACTGCATCCGCCTGTTCTCTCCTCTGGCTCTCAGGGTGGCAGTCATCTACCGCCCACCGGGACCAACCTCCCAGTTCTTTGACCACTTTGCTACCTGGCTTTCTCACTTCCTGTCTTCTAATCTTCCATGCCTAATTCTCGGGGACTTCAACATTCCCATTGACGATCCTTCCGCCCCTGCTGCCTCCAAACTTCTTTCACTCACGTCCTCCCTTGGACTCACACAATCCTCCCTACCCACCGCGATGGTCACGTTATTGACCTGGTCTTTTCCAACCTCTGCTCCATTTCTGAGTTCAAATGTCGCCCTTTCCCCATCTCTGACCACCACCTTCTCTCTTTCAACCTGTCTGGACTTCCTAAACACCCTGCTCCCCCACCCCGCACACACACTCGCAGAAATCTACATGCTGTGGACCCCCATCAATTCTCCAACCTACTTCACCACCTCCCTCATACCTCATCCTTCACCTGCCCTGATGCTGCCACTAATCACTACAACACTACGCTTATCTCTGCTCTAGACACGCTTGCTCCTCTTCGACTCTGTAAGGCCCCACGCCGCCAGCTTCAGCCCTGGCACACCCTCCAGACTCGCTACCTGCAAAGATACTCCCGCACCGCAGAGCGTGCCTGGAGGAAATCCCGCTCTGAAGCTGATTTTGTTCACTTCAAGTTTATTCTCCGGTCATACACCTCTGCCCTCCACTTGGCCAAACAATCCTTCTTCTCATCTCTTATATCTACGCTGTCCTCCAACCCTAAACGGCTCTGGTCCACCTTCAACACCCTCCTCTACCCACCTGCACCTCCCCCCTCAGCTGCCTTCAGCGCTCAAGACCTGGCAGACTACTTCTCAGTAAAACTCTATCAGAAGCAACATCCCAACACAAGATAGTTATCTGCCACCTCCACTCCCACAGGTCCCCTTGCCACCTCTGCCACTTCCTCCCAGCCACTGAGGAGGAAGTCAATTCCTTATTGTCCTCCTTACATCTCACCACGTGCCCGCTCGACCCCATTCTCACATCTAAGGCTAGGGTCAGACTGGGGCAGTGCGAACGCGCGTGCAGGCGCACTAAATCACGGCCGTAGTAGCAGCACATGACGGGCAATGACGGCCAATATACGCAGTACGGGCGTACAAAAGTGCGTCCACGCACGCAACCGGCAAATGAACGCATTTTTCGTACAACGTGATACCGCTAGTACAGACGTACAGAGTGCGCTGCGGCCGCATAGCAGCGTGTGTGCGTGATTAGGAGACATCAGACGCTGCTATTGTGCGGCCTACAAAACGTCCAAACAGCCAAAGTTTCCAGGTTTTGTTGGAGTGTACCTGCGACTGTCGAAAATGTCTGCTGGACCAGAGATCGATGTGGAGAGGCTGATCAGCGCTGTGGGGGAGCATCCTGAGATATGGGACACGGCCTGCGACAGGTACAAAGACAAGGGGAAGAAGGCCAACGCATGGGTCGTGGTGTCCCGTGTCGTGTACCCCGATTATGATACGTGGTCCGAGAAAGAGCAGCATATCCAGAGTGAGTATTTGATTATTTTAATCATAATCCCATACATGTAAATCTCAATAATAATAATAATAATAAAAACAAATATGTAATCATTGGGGTGAAATCTCAAATGCTCCCCAGCTGCCAGGGCACCTGACCTGCATCACTCGTAAAATAATTAGACAGAGCATCGCGAAACCTGTTGCTGTATCTATTCACAGCTATGATGTCATCGTTCACATCATCTTCAAGACCGACAACTGTGAGGGTATCATCAAAATTAAAACCATCCCTGGCACGCACATAATTATGTAGGATGCAACAGCATTTCACTATATCCACACAGAAATCAACCTGTACATCCAGCGGTCTATGTAAAATCCTCCACTTGTTGGTCAGTATGCCAAAGGTACACTCCACATACCGTCTCGCCCGCGACAGCCTATAATTAAAAACCCGCTTCTTCACATTCAGGTGTGTCCCTGAGTAGGGCCTTAGGAGGTGTGTGGATAGTCCGAATGCTTCATCACCCACGAAGGCATAGGGGACTGCCACGTCACTGCCAGGCAATGGTGCGGGTCTGGGGATGTTCAGGGTCCCACTCTCAATTTCATTCCACAGTGTGGAGTTCCTGAACAGTGTGGAGTCAGAGTCCTTGCCGTATGAACCGACATCCACATAGACGAAACTATAGTTGGCATCTGCCACCGCCAGTAGGCCAATGGAAAAGTAATGTTTATAATTCTGATACAGTGAGCCACTGTGCGGTGGCTTCACTATGCGGACATGTTTGCCATCCACGGCTCCCAGGCAGTTTGGAAAGTTGGCTCTCTCCCAGAATCCTGCTGCAATTTCTAGACATGCCTTGTGTGTCGGTTTTGGCAAACATTGGTCCTTCATGGTTTCCCATATGGTTTGGCACACCTTGCGGACGATCTCACCAGCTGTTGATCTGCCAACGCGGAAGTTATAATGCAGATCCTTCAAACTGCATCCACTAGCGAGATACCTAGAAGACAAAACAAAACTGTTTGAATATGATCACATCATGAACACAAGCTAATGTCACACTCATCATGTTTTGCAGCACAAGAGGCGATGAACAAATGGCGCACAGTACGCGACAATTATACGCGGGTGCAGAAGAAGCAAGCCATGGCTGCGCGCTCTGGAGCTGGCTCCAAGAAGGTCCGTGGATATATCTACACGGAGCAACTGTCATTCCTCCGAAGGACCCAGGAGCGCCGCCAGTAGCGTCAGCAGCATCGACCAGCCATCGACCTCCGGCTCACAGGTCCAACACACGGTGCCAGGAGGTTCTGCCAGCTGCCAGGAGGAGGTGAACCGGGGTGGTGCAGAGTCGCACCTGGAGGAGGATGTGGAGACAGGACAGGTGGCAGGTACCGCAACAACGGTCAGCACCAGACCTGCACAGAGGAGAAGGGCACCAGCTACAGACCTGGAGCAGGCCATGGTTACCTTCATGGAGGCTCAAACCAACCATCCACACCAACGCTGCATGCTTGCGGACTCCATGGACATGTCATTTTCAATTCATGTATGATCCTCCTCAACAAGATGAGCGAGGCTGAGAAGGTGGAGTACCGGCGCAGATCTCTGGCTATATTTGACGACATCCTTTCGCGTCCCCATCACGCAGCCGGTTACAATGCTGTGCCACAATCCACCAATGCCAGTGGATCTTCCCTCCCCAGTGAGGTGCTGTCCACCCACCCAGCCATGCCCCCTGGAGCCAGGCCACACACAGAGTCGGAGTACTGCTCTAGCCACACCACCGGCCCTCATGACCCAGATGCTCGGCGGTATCATGATCTGTGATACATGTCATGAATATGTTTAAGTTTTGTTTGTCATGTGTTATTTGGTTTCATGTTTAATATATCATGACCTACAGTTAACAAGGTATAATATATGTCGAGAATATATTACTGTTATTTTATTTAATGTTTCATATTATTATTATTTTGGTCTACATTGTTGTCGGAGTCATTTATGATTATGTACGTGTGATGTGATGCCTGTGTGTGTGTGTGTATGCATGTGACAGTGGGCATGTGACTACAGACATGATGCACTCATGTCAGGTGACTGGCAGCGATGTCATGTATGCAGGTGTTTGACAGTACGTACCGCAAAGTGATGACCAGCATCTCCTCCGGTGGTATGGCGGCCCTCATGTTGGTGTCCCTCTTGGTCAGCGGCTCGCGTACCTGCGACAACAGTTCATCAAAGGAGGGGATGGACATCCGCATGTAGTTGAAAAACTTCACGGGGTCCCTCTCTAGCAGTGGCCTGTACAGCGTCACAAAGTGTCCATGCGTGGGTCTGGCAGCGTTAATTTGATGAACCCAGGTTCGCCGCTTTCTCTTCCTCTTAAGGTACAGGTACCCCATTGCAGCAAACACAAAGACTTGTACTGGATCCATCTTTGAAAAACGCCACCATACCCAAAATGGATTTTTATAACCCTACCCCTTATTTTTTCATTCATCAATTAATTGGATTCATCGGTTTTTTCTCTTTTTTTACAGCTCCGTCATGAAATACGTCCAGAATTGCGCATCGTCTGACCGCTTTCGCGTATTCCGTGAAAAAATGCGTTCGCACGCACCAACGTACGTTTTGACGCTGGACGTCAGAAATGCGTTCGTCTGACCCTAGCCTAATTCCTCCCCTCTCCTCCTCCCTCACCCCTGCTCTCACACACATCTTCAACCTATCTCTCTCCACTGGCTCCTTTCCATCCGCCTTCAAACACGCGCTAGTTACCCCTTTACTAAAGAAACCATCCCTAGACCCCAACTCTCCATCCAACTACCGCCCTGTATCCCTGCTTCCCTTCACATCAAAGCTCTTAGAAACACTAGTCTTCAACCACCTCTCCCTCTTCCTGTCCTCCAATTCCCTACTTGACCCCCTGCAATCTGGCTTCCGTCCCCTACACTCAACTGAAACTGCCCTCACCAAAGTCACCAACGACCTCCTAACTGCTAAAAAACACGGCCACTATTCTATTCTCATCCTGCTTGACCTCTCGGCTGCTTTTGACACTGTTGACCACCCCTTCCTTCTACAGACCCTCAACTCTCTGGGTCTCGGTGACACTGCACTTGCTTGGGTTGACTCCTATATTATCCAACAGGTCCTTCTGTGTGTCCTTTGCTGGTAACTCCTCCTCTTCATTGCCTCTATCTGTTGGTGTACCTCAAGGCTCTGTCCTTGGTCCTCTGCTTTTTCCATCTACACCTCCTCCCTGGGCAAAATCATCAACAGCTTTGGCTTTAATTACCTCCTCTACGCTGATGACACTCAGATCTACCTCTCTACCCCGGATCTCTCTCCCCCTGTCCTCTCAAAAGTCAGTGACTGTTTATCTGGCATCTCCTCCTGGATGGCCTCCCACCACCTAAGGCTAGGGTCAGACGAGCGTGATTTCTACGGACTGTACGTCCTTGCACACGGACGTACGTCAGTACAGAAGACACAGTAGTGGTCACACAGTCCGTTTTTTTCACTGACGTTTATTTTTTGACGGATGTAGGAGGAAAAATAAATTAAAAAGCAAAACCATTTTGTCCGTGAAAAATGCTGGACGTATAAATGCAGTCCGTCTGACCACGTTCCATCACTCACACACAAAGCTATGCAGACGTTGCGGACGCAGCGCACTTTGTGCGGCCGTTCTAGGGGTTGTACGTTCTTGCCTGCCTTGCATCCGTGGGCCGCGGCCGTTGTGCGTCCGCAGTTCAGTGCGGTCGTACTTCGTGTGTCGGGCTCCGATGGGCTTTCTGTCATGCTATCACGGACGTACTTTTAGGCGGAATCACGGACGTGAACACTACGCTCGTCTGACCCCAGCCTAAAGATCAACATGTCAAAGACTGAGCTCCTACTTATTCCTCCCTCCAATGCCTCCCCACCTCCTGACTTCTCTATCACGGTGGAGGGTATCACCATCTCCCCATCAAACCAAGTTTGCTGTCTTGGAGATACACTTGACTCTGCTCTTTCCTTCATCCCCCACATCCAGTCTCTTTCCTCCTCCTGCCGATACCAACTGCGTAATATTTCCAGAATTCGGCCATTTCTTACCGCTGTCACCACAAAAACAACTCATACACGCCCTGGTAATCTCCCGACTCGACTATTGCAATAATCTCTTATCTGGCCTCCCTCTGTCCCGCCTCTCCCCCCTACAATCCATCCTGAACACCTCCGCCAGGCTAATTCACCTCACCCGCCGCTCTGTCTCTGCCGCTCCCCTCTGCGAGTCCCTTCACTGGCTCCCCATCCACTGCAGAATTAAGTTCAAAATCCTTATCTTTACCTACAAAACCCTCACTAACTCAGCGCCCCACTACCTGTCCTCACTAATCACCAAATACACCCCAGCCCGCTCCCTAAGGTCAAACAGTGACCTGCGCCTAGCTTCTCCCCGCATCACCTCTTCCCATGATAGACTGCAGGATTTTCACGCGCAGCCCCCACTCTCTGGAACGCTCTCCCTCGTACTGTCAGACTTTCCCTAACTTCTCTTCCTTCAAACGCTCCCTTAAAACATTCCTATTTAGGGAAGCCTACCACCCAACTCACTGACACAACCATCAATCACTCTCACCTTACAGTCCTCTCCTCCTGTTTCCAACCCCAACCCTCCTAGATTGTGAGTTCCTACGGGAATAGGGCCCTCATCTCCTCCTGTACTGTTTGTCAAATGTTGTTCAATGTATTGTAACCCTGTCTATACTGTGCTTATTGTACAGCGCTGTGAAATATGCTGGCGCTTTATAAATAAAGAATAATAATAATAATGTGCAAAATGCATATAAAGTACATATAAAGTGCATGTGCTCATATATCCTATTCCATTCGTAAAGTGCAGACACAAAATTTGTGTTGATGTGACATCAAAAAAGTCATAAGACAATCCTTTTATTAGGTTACCTAATAGTCTCTGGATGGCCTATGACTGTATAAAGTGCACATGAAAAAGTGCAAATCTCAAAATGAACAAGGTCCGTGACTCCTAGTCACCATACAGTATGTAGGTCACACTTCAGCCAAAATGTTCCAATGTTATGCTTCCTCTCCTCAGTTGGTAGATTCCGTAGCATATATGAGGAAGACAAAAAGAGAGAGACAATAGTGCAGACTGTAGTAATTTGTGAAGTGAATATATATATATGAAAATCACTCACAAATTATAGAGCCTAATAAATCCTGGCTCTAGGTTGGAATGCCTCAGGTCAAATACAGGGTGACGTTCCCCCTTTACCTGGGTCTTCCAGTTATCCTCAAATAAAAACACATACAGAGAGACAGCGCTCCCATAGTGTGACACAGTACGTATATTCTGAGTAATTGCAATTTTTTGTTCAACTCACCGATGTTGGAGCCTCGGTTTTCTCAGGCTCAGCTTAAAGGCAAATGGTACTTCTTAATAAGGTTCCACTCTCCTGCAATGCCTTTCAGCTTCTGTCTCCAGCTCTGTATTACCATACAGATGGGGATGAAAAAGGGAGGGAGGGGGGGGGGGAGAGAAAAATTCCTCTGCTTTCACCTTTAAAATATTTTCCTCACTCTAAAGGGATAAAATAGTAAGGGGGTATCATCATTGTTCACATTATAATTGAATAGAAACAATATTGCTGCATTAGCAAAACAAAACAAACAAAAAAAACAACTTTCTTTTTTTAAATCTATTTATTTTTTAATATTTTTTTATTTTATTTTTAATTAACTTTTAACATGGTCATGTATAGTATGGTTGGAAAGGCCATGCTCTGGCCGATCCAACAATACCAAACATTATTCCCTAGGCGCCACGGATCGGGAGATAGTCGGTTCATTGGACCCCTTATCTCCACCTTTGGTGGCAACTAGAGGATTAACTCCAGAATTCAATTATAATGTGAACGATGATGCTGCACTAACGATTTTTGTATGGTTTGCGTTTGTTAAAAATTGTGTAATTTTCCCCCCAAAAAATGTATGTAACAAGTCCCCATCTCAATTTTTTTTTAACAAGCGCAACTCATAGAAAATATAACCGTAAACGCTCGCACGTTAAAATGTGGAAAAAAAACACGTTACACATTGTAAATTATTGAAAATTCAAATTTTATTGCATTTTTAGTTATAATATACAGACAGGATACATATACATATACATATAACACAGACGTATACATTAATTATACCGCAGAGAGGCGCTTTCCCGCATTGTGCGTATTCATATGCTGCATTAATTATACCGCGCAGAGAGGCGCTTGTTCCCTGCAGTGTGCGGATTCATATGCTGCATTAACCCCTTAGTGACCGGGCGGTTTTACACAAATCCGTCCTTTAGTGACCGCTGCTGTTTTTACGTTTCTGCGCTGTTAGTGTTTAGGTCAAATTTTCCTCTTACTCGTTTATTCAACCCACACATATTATACACCCTTTTTCCCGCCATTAAATGGACTTTCTAGAAATACCATTATTTCCATCATATCGAATAATTTACTATAAAAAATATATGAAATATGATGAAAAAAATGGTAAAAACACACTTTTTCGTAATTTAATCCCCAAAATCTACAACCACCCAAAAAGACCCCGGCTAAATAGGTTCACAATTTTGTCCCGAGACTAGAAATACACAATATTTACATGCGTTTGCTTTTTAACCCCTTCACTGCTGAGACAGTTCACCTATGTGCGCTGCGCTCATTCTGACCATTTTGTGCTAATTATTTTTAGATGAAAGCCTAGGTCCTATTTAATTAAACCCCCCCCCAGACAAAAAAACTTTTTTAAAAAAAACATTTTTTTTATTTTATTAAAAAATTTTATTAGTTTTTTTATTTATTTTATTTTTTTTAATTTGTTTTTAAAACCAAACCTGGTCATGTTTGGTATCATTGGAAAGGCCATAATCAGGCCCCTTATCTCTACATGGCAGCTAGATGGTTAACTGGCCCACTGACATCCTCACACATATGGTGAGGTTGTCAGTGGGTGGGGGGGGGACCTGGAGGCTTGGCTGACATCCAAGATGTCAGCCCCCCTCCAGGTTCGAATCGCGTTTTGGCGCCAATTAGTGCCGAAACGCGATTCGGCAGCGAAAAGGTTAATGCCATACACCGCTAAAAAGGGGAGACTCTCCCCTCTCCAGCGGTGCAAAAAGCATCTCCCTAGCTTCAATGGTTGGGGAGATAGAGGGCTCCGAAGGAGCCCCCCCTCCCCTCCATTGAATTGCATGGGGATGCCTGCTGATGACGTCACCACGCAGCGTGGCGACGTCATCAGCCTCGCCTGCCCATGTAAATCACATGGGCAGGCTTCCTCCCTGCCAGATCGCCCTGGGATCCAGCGAGGGAGGTGAGTATCGGGCGGGAGGGGGATTAGGCGCCGCTGACGTACCCTGTACGTCCGTGGGTCTAAGGGAGACCCGAGTACAGGACGTACAGGATACGTCAGGGGTCCTTAAGGGGTTAATTTATTTATTTATTTATTTCGTTTTAAAATCATTTTATTTTTTCTGTTTTTTATTTTCGTTTCTGATAATTTTGTTCAGCTTTTTTTCCGTTTTAAAACCTTTTGTTCTGTTATTTTCTTTAAAGTCAGACCACTTGGGTCAGTATTTTATTTTTGCCTTTTTTTAAATCGTTTTGTTCATTTTTGTTCCTTTCATACCATTTTAATATGAATATGCATTGCACAACTTTATTTAATCATAAGAAAAAAAAGGATCTTTATTTAATAAAAAACAATAGAATTGGCAGAATTACTGTATCAACAGAAATATTGGATCATTGGAAACTATACAAAATTACAGAATCAGCGATATAACCAAAAAATACGATGTCCGAAATGGAACCGAAATCACAATTGGAACGAAAATGAATTTCGATTTTACACATTTCAAGTCCATACGAAAATTCCGAAAACTTTTCGGATCTGCCGTTTTCAGATGCGATCCGATTCGGAAAATCGGCCAAATCCGAAGCCACGAATCGGGACGATTCGTGGAATATCTCAAATCACGAAATGCACATCCCTACCCTGCTCCATGGACGGGCTGGCCCTGTCCTTTGGACCGCTCTCCTTCCCCTTCCGTAAGGAGCACGAGCAAAAGCCAGGTATCGTTTGGAAGGGCACAGCCTGCCCTTCCAAGCGGTGGCTGGCTTTAACCCCTTGGGGGCTGGATCACGATTTAACGCCAACAGGCGCTGTATCGCGGTCCCTTCCCGGAGCTGGCCAAGCTTCTGGGATCTCCCCAGATGACTGACGTCATCGCACATAGCACGATGACGCCAGTATGGAGTTAAGATTACTTCAGTTCTGGCCTTTCCAATGATACCAAACATAACCATGTTAAAAGTACAAAAGAAAATATGAAAATAAAAAAATAAAGTTTTTTTGTTTTATTAATGCACTAAATGCAGCAATATTGTTCACATTTCAATTATAATGTGAACAATGATGCTGCACTAACGCTTTTTCTATGGGGTGCGTTTGTTAAAAATCACGTAATTTCCCCCCAAAAAATGTAGGGAGGCCCCATTTCTAATTTTTTTAACAAGCGCAACTCATAGAAAATATAACCACAAATGTTCGCATGATAAAATGTGAAAAAAACCACTTTACACGCTGTAGATTATCGAAAATTCAAATTTAATTTCATTTTTTGTTATAATATTCAGGCAGGACATGACGTATACATATAACAATGATATATTATGAATCTGCCGAAAAGAATGATATATAATAGGTCTGGGTCATAAAATAAAATAAGGCTTCAAAACGCGTTTAAACATGATGAGCAAAACCGGTAAAAATGAGCTCAGCACTCAGCGCCCCCCCCCCAATAACTGGCTTAGCAGTGAAGGGGTTAAACATGCGAATCACATAGGTTTCAATGTAAAACAAAATTATTGTTTTCTCTTTTTTTTTTATTCAACCATTTATTCTTTTCGTTTTCAGCAAAAGGTAATTTTATTTATTTTTTGGGATTTTTATGATTCCCATTTTATTTGAAATGTTTTTTTTTTTTATTCTGTAACAAACCACGTTACTATATTTTTAGGACCTTTTTTATTATTTCCACACATTTCAATGCATTTTTATAGTTCTAAACACATTTTAAAGATTAACAGAGTTCGTTTTCTTTTTTCTACAGTTCGGCAGGGAGTTCGGTGTTCTTAAACGACGTTCAGGCAGACAGATCGGCGGTTTTCAGCAGTCTTCGGCAGCTCCACATTCGGTGCACTTCGAGGACCTTGCAGTGAATAGTGAATTCACCACAGGGTCGGCAAACTTGAATTGCCGAAGCGCACCAAACGAGAAACCACAGCTTTCTGAGTAAACCTCATAGAATTACAGAAGTCTAAAACATTAATTTGAATTGTTATGTAGCGCTCGCTCCCGGAGGAGCCGCTGAATAAACCTTGAGTTAGTCTCACCGCACTAGGGAATAACTATACACCAGCACTGTTGTGGATTTTTATATTATTATTATTATTCATTATTTATAAAGCGCCAGCATATTCCGCAGCGCTGTACAATAAGCACAGTATAGACAGGGTTACAATACATTGAACAACATTTGACAAACAGCACAGGAGGAGATGAGGGCCCTATTCCCGTAGGAACTCACAATCTGGGAGGGTTGGGGTTGAAAACAGGAGGAGAGGACTGTAAGGTGAGAGTGATTGATGGTTGTGTCAGTGAGTTGGGTGGTAGGCTTCCCTAAATAGGAATGTTTTAAGGGAGCGTTTGAAGGAAGAGAAGTTAGGGGAAAGTCTGACAGTACGAGGGAGAGCGTTCCAGAGAGTGGGGGCTGCGCGTGAGAAATCCTGCAGTCTATCATGGGAAGAGGTGATGCGGGGAGACGCTAGGCGCAGGTCGCTGTTTGACCTTAGGGAGCGGGCTGGGGTGTATTTGGTGATTAGTGAGGACAGGTAGTGGGGCGCTGAGTTAGTGAGGGTTTTGTAGGTAAGGATAAGGATTTTGAACTTAATTCTGCAGTGGATGGGGAGCCAGTGAAGGGACTCGCAGAGGGGAGCGGCAGAGACAGAGCGGCAGGTGAGGTGAATTAGCCTTGCGGAGGCGTTCAGGATGGATTGTAGGGGGGAGAGGCGGGACAGAGGAGGCCAGATAAGAGATTATTGCAATAGTCGAGTCGGGAGATTACCAGGGCGTGTATGAGTTGTTTTGGTGACAGCGGTAAGAAATGGCGAATTCTGGAAATATTACGCAGTTGGTATCGGCAGGAGGAGGAAAGAGACTGGATGTGGGGGATGAAGGAAAGAGCAGAGTCAAGTGTAACTCCAAGACAGCGAACTTGGTTTGATGGGGAGATGGTGATACCCTCCACCGTGATAGAGAAGTCAGGAGGTGGGGAGGCATTGGAGGGAGGAATAAGTAGGAGCTCAGTCTTTGACATGTTGATCTTTAGGTGGTGGGAGGCCATCCAGGAGGAGATGCCAGATAAACAGTCACTGACTTTTGAAATGAACAGGGGGAGAGATCAGGGGTAGAGAGGTAGATCTGAGTGTCATCAGCGTAGAGGTGGTAATTAAAGCCAAAGCTGTTGAGATTTTGCCCAGGGAGGAGGTGTAGATGGAAAAGAGCAGAGGACCAAGGACAGAGCCTTGAGGTACACCAACAGATAGAGGCAATGAGGAGGAGGAGTTACCAGCAAAGGACACACAGAAGGACCTGTTGGATAAATAGGAGTCCACCCAAGCAAGTGCAGTGTCACCGAGACCCAGAGAGTTGAGGGTCTGTAGAAGGAGGGGGTGGTCAACAGTGTCAAAAGCAGCCGAGAGGTCAAGCAGGATGAGAATAGAATAGTGGCTGTGTTTTTTAGCAGTTAGGAGGTCGTTGGTGACTTTGGTGAGGGCAGTTTCAGTTGAGTGTAGAGGACGGAAGCCAGATTGCAGGGGGTCAAGTAGGGAATTGGAGGACAGGAAGGAGGGAGAGGCGGTTGAAGACTAGTTTTTCTAAGAGCTTTGATGTGAAGGGAAGCAGGGATACAGGGCGGTAGTTGGATGGAGAGTTGGGATCGAGGGATGGTTTCTTTAGTAAAGGGGTAACTAGCGCGTGTTTGAAGGCGGATGGAAAGGAGCCAGTGGAGAGAGATAGGTTGAAGATGTGTGTGAGAGCAGGGGTGAGGGAGGAGGAGAGGGGAGGAATTAGATGTGAGGGAATGGGGTCGAGCGGGCACGTGGTGAGATGTGAGGAGGACAATAAGAAATTGACTTCCTCCTCAGTGGCTGGGAGGAAGCGGCAGAGGGTGGCAGAGGGGACCTGTAGGAGTGGAGGTAGCAGATAACTATCTTGTGTTGGGATGTTGCTTCTGATAGAGTTTTACTGAGGAAGTAGTCTGCCAGGTCTTGAGCGCTGAAGGCAGCTGAGGGGGGAGGTGCAGGTGGGTAGAGGAGGGTGTTGAAGGTGGACCAGAGCCGTTTAGGGTTGGAGGACAGCGTAGATATAAGTGATGAGAAGAAGGATTGTTTGGCCAAGTGGAGGGCAGAGGTGTATGACCGGAGAATAAACTTGAAGTGAACAAAATCAGCTTCAGAGCGGGATTTCCTCCAGGCACGCTCTGCAGTGCGGGAGCATCTTTGCAGGTAGCGAGTCTGGAGGGTGTGCCAGGGCTGAAGCTGGCGTCGTGGGGCCTTACAGAGTCGAAGAGGAGCAAGAGTGTCTAGAGCAGAGATAAGCGTAGTGTTGTAGTGATTAGTGGCAGCATCAGGGCAGGTGAAGGATGAGGTATGAGGGAGGTGGTGAAGTAGGTTGGAGAATTGATGGGGGTCCACAGCATGTAGATTTCTGCGAGTGTGTGTGCGGGGTGGGGGAGCAGGGTGTTTAGGAAGTCCAGATAGGTTGAAAGAGAGAAGGTGGTGGTCAGAGATGGGGAAATGGTGACATTTGAACTCAGAAATGGAGCAGAGGTTGGAAAAGACCAGGTCAATAACGTGACCATCGCGGTGGTAGGGAGGAGGGAGGATTGTGTGAGTCCAAGGGAGGACGTGAGTGAAAGAAGTTTGGAGGCAGCAGGAGCGGAAGGATCGTCATGGGAATGTTGAAGTCCCCGAGAATTAGGCATGGAAGATTAGGAGACAGGAAGTGAGAAAGCCAGGTAGCAAAGTGGTCAAAGAACTGGGAGGTTTGTCCCGTGGGCGGTAGATGACTGCCACCCTGAGAGCCAGAGGAGACAACAGGCGGATGCAGTGTGTCTCGAAGGAGGAGAAGGAGAGGGATGTGGGTGGAGGGAGATGCTGGTAGGTGCAGGTGGGAGAGAGCAGGAGTCCGACCCCGCCACTGTGTATAAAATGTGTGGGTTGAATAAACGAGTAAGAGGAAAATTTGACCTAAACACTAACAGCGCAGAAACGTAAAAACAGCAGCGGTCACTAAAAGACGGATTTGTGTAAAACCGCCCGGTCACTAAGGGGTTAAATCCACAGGGCCCCAACGTGACTAGTCGAAGATTGTTTTGTTTCATTCACTGGCCAGTTGAATACAGTACCCGGGTACCCGAGACAATACACATACACATTTTTGAGCTATTGTTCATGGGACTTACACTCCAGAACTGAGGGGGTTAACCGTTACTTTTGTCGCCGCGTGTTTTTCCCGCGTTACGAATCCTTGTCGTTTAAATACCGTATATACGTAATATATGCTGCTTTATTTGGATCAGTAAAGTATATAATATATAATATAATCTATATATTTCCTGGAGTTGCGGGACTGGAGGAAGGAACTGCAAAACTGCAAGGCCAACTTTTTACTCCGGGTAAAAACACGTCTATATTATGCTTTCTCTCACGCTTCTGCTCTTTACTTCTACCTTTCTCCTTAAATGGAACTCCTGCCCCTCTACCACCGACCCCTACACTATCTGCATCTCTCCATCCCTCCTCTCGTCCCACATGATGGCCTCGCATGAGCTCCTTTGTTTCCTCAGAACATGGTCTCTCCTCTAACTCTCCGTGCTGCCAATCACTCCCACAAATCCCATTCCCACCTTATTTCTCACCCTCCTGCTGTTACTCTATTCAGGTGACATATCCCCTAACCCTGGCCCCACAACACATCCAATACTTCCCTCTCATCCCATCTCCATCACACATAAATCACCTCCCTGCAAGCCCAGCAACCTCATTCCCATAATCCCTCAGCGCCTGTCCTCTTTCTCCTGCGCCCTCTGGAACGCTCGCTCTGTGTGCAACAAACTCACAGCCGTCCAAGACCTCTTCCTTTCAAACTCCTTCAACCTCCTAGCTTTAACTGAAACCTGGCTAACTCCCTCTGACACGGCCCCCGTTGCTGCTCTCTCACATGGCGGTCTACACTTGAGCCATACCCCCAGACCGTAGTAGCAGCAAATGACGGGCAATACACGAAGTACGGCCGCACGAAAGTTCGGCCAGGCAACGCAAGCGGAAAACAAACACATTTTTTTGAGAACGTGACACCGCTATTACTGACGTACAGAGTGCGCTGCCTCCGCTAGCGGCGTGTGTGCGTGATTAGGAGACGTCAGACGCTGCTCATCTCCGGCCAACATAACGTCCAGACGCAAAAAGTGTTTTATTGATGATCCGTACAAAATCACGGATGAAAATGCGCATCGTATGACCGCTATCGCATATTCCGTGAAAAAATACGTCCATTCGTTCTAACGCACTTTTTCACGGATGACACGAAAAATGCGTTCGTCTGACCCTAGCCTTAGAGGGTCTTCCAGGTGCTGTGGACTGTAATGTCCTGGATTCCCAGGTGAATCCTACTTTTCAGATCATTCATTTTTCCCACGTTTTACAATGATTTGGTTATTATCTGAAATTCCAAGTCACATTTTTATACATAGCTTAATAAATAAATAAATAAATAGGTACTGGGGTCATTCAGTAAGTGCCAGTGTTTGCCTCTCCTTTGCGTTTGAATAACCCTGAATCTAAGAGAATCGAAAAGTCACCGCACGTTCGGTGACTTTTCGTTCTCTTCAATTCAGTGCGGTTTGGCGATCCCATTTCGGCGACCCTGCGGTGTATTCAGCAAGCACCACAGGGCAGTGGCGTCACTAGGGTCGGTGTCACCCGGTGCGGTAATTTATGGTGTCACCCCCCCCCCCCGAGTTTTTCAGATTTTTTTTTTTAACTACTCTTACTCCTAAATCAGTACTCCCATATAACACTGAATGCTCATACACACAGCGCACATTACTGTGAGGTTTATTGCTGTGGAGCTCTCTCATATGCTCACACAACTTTTTGCCAACTGCCAGCAAGTACGTTGCCTGTTCGAAGGCAGTGAAAGCACACATGGATATATATTGCCCCCAGCAGCTCACCCATGGATATATATTGCCCCAGCTCACATATGGATATATTGCGCCTCAGCTCACATATGGATATATTGCGCCTCAGCTCACACATGGATATATTGCCCCAGACCAGCTCACATATGGATATATTGCGCCTCAGCTCACATATGGATATATTGCCCCAGACCAGCTCACACATGGATATATTGCCCCAGACCAGCTCACACATGGATATATTGCCCAGACCAGCTCACACATGGATATATTGCCCCAGACCAGCTCACACATGGATATATTGCCCCAGACCAGCTCACACATGGATATATTGCCCCAGACCAGCTCACACATGGATATTGCCCCAGCTCTCATGGATATTGCCCCCAGCACACATGGATATGCCCCAGCTCCTCTCATGGATATTGCCCCAGCTCCTCTCATGTATATACTGCCCCAGCTGCTCTCATTGATAATGCTCCAGCTGCTCTCATGGATTTTGCCCCAGCTCATGGATATACTGCCCCAAGCAGCTCATGGATATACTGCCCCAGCAGCTCATGGATATGCCCCAGCAGCTCATGGATATGCCCCAGCAGCTCATGGATATGCCCCAGCTCATTGATATGCCCCAGCTCCTCATGGATATGCCCCAGCTCCTCATGGATATGCCCCAGCACCTCATGGATTTGCCCCAGCACCTCATGGATTTGCCCAGCTCCTCATGGATATGCCCCAGGCCCCCATGGATTTGCCCCAGCTCCTCATGGATTTGCCCCAGCTCCTCATGGATTTGCCCCAGCTCCTCATGGATATGCCCCAGCACCTCATGGATTTGCCCCAGCAGCTTATGGATTTGCCCCAGCAGCTTATGGATTTGCCCCAGCTCCTCATGGATTTGCCCCAGCTCCTCATGGATTTGCCCAGCAGCTTATGGATTTGCCCCAGCAGTTTATGGATTTGCCCCAGCAGCTCATGGATTTGCCCCAGCAGTTTATGGATTTGCCCCAGCTCCTCATGGATATGCCCCAGCAGCTCATGGATTTGCCCCAGCAGCTTATGGATTTGCCCCAGCAGCTTATGGATTTGCCCCAGCAGCTCATGGATTTGCCCCAGCAGCTTATGGATTTGCCCCAGCTCCTCATGGATATGCCCCAGCAGCTCATGGATTTGCCCCAGCACCTCATGGATATGCCCCAGCTCCTCATGGATATGCCCCAGGCCCCCATGGATTTGCCCCAGCTCCTCATGGATTTGCCCCAGCAGCTCATGGATTTGCCCCAGCTCCTCATGGATTTGCCCCAGCTCCTCATGGATATGCCCCAGCACCTCATGGATTTGCCCCAGCAGCTTATGGATTTGCCCCAGCAGCTTATGGATTTGCCCCAGCAGCTTATGGATTTGCCCCAGCTCCTCATGGATTTGCCCCAGCTCCTCATGGATTTGCCCAGCTCCTCATGGATTTGCCCCAGCAGCTTATGGATTTGCCCCAGCAGCTTATGGATTTGCCCCAGCAGCTCATGGATTTGCCCCAGCAGCTTATGGATTTGCCCCAGCTCCTCATGGATATGCCCCAGCAGCTCATGGATTTGCCCCAGCAGGTTATGGATTTGCCCCAGCTCCTCATGGATATGCCCCAGCAGGTTATGGATTTGCCCCAGGCCCCATGGATTTGCCCCAGCAGCTTATGGATTTGCCCCAGCAGTTTATGGATTTGCCCCAGCTCCTCATGGATTTGCCCCAGCAGCTTATGGATTTGCCCCAGCAACTCATGGATTTGCCCCAGCAGGTTATGGATTTGCCCCAGCTCCTCATGGATTTGCCCCAGCTCCTCATGGATTTGCCCCAGCTCCTCATGGATTTGCCCCAGCAGCTCATGGATTTGCCCCAGCAGCTCATGGATTTGCCCCAGCTCCTCATGGATTTGCCCCAGCTCCTCATGGATTTGCCCCAGCTCCTCATGGATTTGCCCCAGCTCCTCATGGATTTGCCCCAGCAGTTTATGGATATGCCCCAGCAGCTCATGGATTTGCCCCAGCAGGTTATGGATTTGCCCCAGGCCCCCATGGATTTGCCCCAGCAGCTCATGGATTTGCCCAGCTCACCTCCTGGTCCTGGTCCCAGCACATGGATAGCGGCCCAGGCAGCACCTCTCTGCCGCGTTTTTCGCTCCTTCTGAGCGTCCGGCGGCGCGCAGCTTGGGTGCTCGTCTGGGGGAGCCACGTGACCAGCCGCGATTGGCTGGTGACGTATTTCCTCCAGGCGAGCGCCGAAGCTGCATGCTTCGGACGCTCGCACGGAGCGAATACGCGGCGGTGGCGGGCGGTGGGTGAGACACCCGCCCTTAGGGTGACGGTGCACCCTAAAGGCGGGTGTCACCTGGTGCGGGCCGCACCCACCGCCCCCACGTTACGACACCACTGCCACAGGGCTGTCGTAGCGCAGGGAAAAGCCGCCGCAAACCTGCCGAACACTCACCGCAAGACCCAGGAGAATGCACACCGAAACCTCCAAAAACATCTGGATTAACCCTGCCGAACACGCCGGAGAAACCCGAGCAGGAGCCGATCACAGCGCAGAGCAGCCGCCTGAAAAACCCAACACCGCAGACGAATGGAGTGAACAAAAGAAAAACAGTATGCGTGAATGTTTGAAAAGTGAAACGCTGTTTGCAAAGAAACTACTGAACGAAAATGTCTGAAATTTACATACAAGATCCAATGAATGATAATAAAAAGGGCTGTTACAGAAAAAAGAAAAAACGATTTTAAAAAAAAGAGAAAAAAAATATTTCGCAAAAAATGCCTAAAACATCCTAATTTTTTTTTAAAAATAATGAAACTTTTTACTGCAGAATATTATAATCAACGGTTTATTAGATATTGAATTAAAACAGGAATATTTTTAACATTGAAGCCTATGGGATTCGCCTGAATAAACCTGTCGAATTTAACCACCGAATGACAGGGCATTTCGCCAACTTTTCCCCACTGGTTTTTGTTCTCTTAATAGCCGAAGCATTGCTTCTCTATGGGGAATTCACTGCCCTCGAACCGGCACCGTATGTGCAGGCAATTTGCCAACATTTGGCGAATTACCTGCTCTCTGGATAGCCGAATGGCCAGGAAAGGTATCCGAATGTGGAATTTCAGTTACCTTTCGCCAGCAATTCTAAGCTCTTTGAATAACCCAGGACATACTTGAAAATGAGAGAAATCTCAATGTATCCTTCCTGGTAAAATCCTTTATAAATAAATAACCCTGGTTGAGATATTCTGGTGTTGCAACACTGGCCACTGCCGGCACTTACTGAATAACCCCCACGGGGTTTTAAATCTCCCTGTGTTCCACTGAAATACTGGGATACTCACATCTACAGAAGGCTGGAAATGACATCAGGCCTTTATTATAGCCTAATTATACACCTGTCTGGGGTGTGGCAGGTAGTCTGAGGGGATTCCATCCTGTTTAAAAGTTATTTGACTGAAACCTGCCAAGACTCAAGAGCTTCAAATGGGTTGCTTGCCTTTCTTATTCACTAGATCAAGAATCAGGCCTTCAAGGGAAATTGTTAGGTAGGACTTTGTCTATTCTTGCTGCACCATGTTTCCCATAATGTAGTGGGTGAGTTGATACATTGTACTAACATTCTGCTGTTCTTCCAGATTTAAAGGATTTGCAGTATTGTTGCAGATCAGCAAGGCCGCGTTATACAAATTACATTGCGTATATAAAAACCTGGTTTTCGATTTGATCTTTCCTTTAAATCGTTTCTTCTCTCCCCCCCCCCCCCCCCATTAGTTTAGGGCACTTGGTTGCTATCGTTTGTTTCAGTGGTGGGTGAGAAATGCAGTCTCTCCACTATTTCCCTCCCTTTTTTTTTTTTTTTCTCCTCCTTCTGCTTTTAGGCTACTTGGTTTGTTCACAGGTTTAAACTTCAGTTACTGACTCCTAGTTTTCCCTGTGCTGATCCTCATGTCATTTGTATTTTTCCTTGTCCTGTCCCGCACACTGGTAGGGTTGCCGCTTTGGCCATGTTTTCCAAGACCCCATTTATTCATGCTGATTGGAGGGGGGGGGGGAGAATGCAACCCACAGCATGTACAATCAACATGTTGCAGGTAAGTCATTCCTTGCTTTCCAACCTACAGCATATGAACTGTACATGTTGCAGGGTAGTACTTTTACCTGTGCTCCCCTCTGCATGGAAAAAAATGTGTCCTGGAAAACCTAGCTGTGGCAACCATACTCCCTGGACACCCCCCCCCCCCATATGGATACCAGATCGGTCTTATTTGCAGTATACTGTAAGTAAAAATGAATTTTTTTTTTCCCTGCAGCCCCCTTCCCATTTTTCTACTGATGTGGCCAGTTTTCTCTTCTGTAAAGGATAGGGAGGCAGCCAATCCAATGACTCTCAATTCATTCAGCTGCATGCAGTTGGTAGGTGCTGGGTCCTGAAGGCTCAGAACCTGAGCTCAGCCCTTTGGTTCTGGGCAGGACTGCCCACCTGTGGTTGGTGGGCTTAGTCACCATGCCTGCGTTGTCCTCTTTAACCACTTCGCTGCGGAGGACTGTCGCAGGAAGGGTTGGCTGTGGAGGACGCGCTGAGCGCGTCCTCCCGAAGCAGCCTGCGATCAGCCGGATTCTGGCCGATCGCTGTGCCCCCCCCCCCCCGGGGCGGGCTGACATCTTGGATGTCAGCCCGTCATCCGGATCGTTGCGGGCACAATAGATGTCATCGCGGTGGCGCGATGACATCTTTCAGGCGCCCCCCCCCCCGCGTGTGCGGAGGAGGCGCCTGAAAGGGAGGGGGGAGGTCCTTCGGACCTCTCTACCTCCCGATCGGCGGCGTTGTGGGGGTTAACCCAGGCACCGATCGTGGGGGTCCTGAGCTAATGCCAGGCACTGTTTGGAAGGGCACAGCCTGCCCTTCCAAACGGTGGCTGTCATTAACCCCTGGGGAGCCGGATCACGAATCGGCCCTGAAAAGCGCCGGTTCGTGATCATTTCCCGGAGCTGGCCGACATCTTGGATGTCACGCATTGGATGTCATGCATAGCACGATGACGCCAGTCCTGGAGTTAACCCCTAGCTGCCACCAATGGTGGAGATAGGGGGTTCCAATGAACCCACATCTCCCGATCCGTGGCAGCTAGGGGTTAAAGTTTGGTACTGTTGGATCGGCCAGAGCATGGCCGTTCCAACGATACCAAACACGACTGTGAAAAAGTTTTTTAACCACTTCAATGCAGAGGATGCGCTGAGCGCGTCCTCCGCATGGCTGCTGGTGTGCGGAGGATGCGCTGAGCGCGTCCTCCCTTTGGGGTCAGCGTTCGGCCGGGTTCCGGCCGATCGCTGGCCCCCCCGGTGCGGGCTGACATCCTCGATGTCAGCCCAGCATCCGGAACCGCAGCCGCTGAAATTAGGTGTCATCGCGGCAGCGCGATGACACCTAATTCAGGCGCCCCCCCCCCGCATGTGCGGAGGAGGCGCCTGAAAGGGAGGGGGGAGGTCCTTCGGACCTCTCTACCTCCCGATTGGCGGCGTTGCGGGGGTTAACCCAGGCACCATTTGGCAGGGCACAGCCTGCCCTTCCAAATGGTGCCTGGCATTAACCCCTGGGGAGCTGGATCGCGAATCGGCACTGAAAAGCGCCGGTTCGTGATCCTTTCCCGGAGCTGGCCGACATCTTGGATGTCGGCCAAGCCTCCGGGAACTCCCCCTGAGGACTGGCGTCATGGTGCTATGCACGATGACGCCAGTCCTAGAGTTAACCCCTAACTGCCACCAACGGTGGAGATAGGGAGTTCCAATGAACTCCCTATCTCCCGATCCATGGCAGCTAGGGGTTAAAGTTTGGTATGGTTGGATCGGCCAGAGCATGGCCATTCCAACGATACCAAACTCAAATGTGAGAAGTTTTTTTAAAAAAAATAAAAATATATTTAAAAACAAATTATAAAAAAAAAAACTTTTCTTTTTTGGTTCGTTAATGCAGCAATATTGTTCCCATTTCAATTATAATGTGAACAATGATGCTGCACTAACGATTTTTGTATGCGGTGCGTTTGTTAAAAAATCACGTCGTTTTTCCTAAAAAAAAAAAAAAATGTAACGAGACCCCATTTAATAATTTTTTTTTAACAAGCACACCCCATACAAAATATAACCAATTGCTCGCATGTGAAAATGTGGAAAAAAAAACACTTTACACATTGTAAATTATTAAATTCATATTTTATTGCATTTTTTGTTATAATATACAGACAGGTCATGACGTATACATATAATAATGACATATTATGAATCTGCCGGAACGATATATAATATGTCTGGGTCATGTACTAAAATAAGCTTCAAAACACGTTTAAACATGATGAGCAAAACCGGTAAAAATGACCTCAGCACAGAGGTGTGAAAAGCCTCAGCAGCGAAAGGGTTACATCCTAAAACAGATGTTAAATGTGTATCCTATATTTGGGGTCAGGATTGGGGGATGAATGATATTTGAGTGGAGCATAATCATTGCTCTATCCATAGACCACTAAAACTGAATTCGCCGTCCTAATAGAATAGCTATTTTATTTTTTATTTTTTTTTCCCATTGGGAAACGCACACTTACCCACATGCACTCGCATGCATTCATACATACACACATATTCACACACATTGCAACATCCACAGAAGCCGAGCCGGTCATGTCCATTTTCTGTGCATTTGATTGTTGCAACTGCCCATTTGTCATCACAACTATGACTTTTACTCCTGAGGTAGAGAATAAACTTTTTTTTTTTTTTTTTTTTTTTAACTCCTAAAGACTTTTGTAGTGCAAAGTAATCCCGGCGAACTAATGCCCGAAGACCAAACGTGGCAGTCCCCCCCCCCCCCCCCATAACTACTCTCTAACCTTCACCACCCAGTAATCTGGCATGGCCTCATTTTCCAAGCGGCAAAATTGAAATGGAATATATCCTATTTAACCCAATTCATGGGCCCACTTAGAAGTGAATTCAATAGTGTCTGCAATGTTCACTCTCTTACAGTGAAGCAAATGGTGAGATCCCTGAGCGCCAGAACATAGTTTTGCATGGAATTCAAAAATTGGAGAGGGCATTGACCAGTCTCAGGAACAGCATGAGGTAGGCTTCTCTCGACCCATATAGATCTGTTAGGACCGGTTCTTGAGTCACAATTTACACATGGTCTATTAAGCCACAGGAATAATGTAAAAATGACTCCGCTTGGCTAGCAGGTTTGCCTCAGTCCATTCACAAAGGAGAACTGTCTCTACAAGCAGTGTTTCCCAACCAAGTCCTCAAGTACCCCTAACAGATCAGGCTTTCCAGATATGTGAAGCACAGGTGATTTGCTGCTCAGTGATTGCAGGATTCTTTTTTTTTTTTTTCTCCAAGGGGATCCTTTAAAATCTGGCCTGTGGGGATGAATGCCCACTGCCAGCAGCGCTGGATTTGCATGCTCTGCTTAAAGGGAATTTCTGTAATTCGCCCCCTTCCCTTCTCATAGGGTTGGGGTTATGATTTGTGCTTGGTTAACCCTAACATTCTGCGCCTTTTTTTGTATTTCTCCACCTTCCTCATTTTGAGCTGACAGATTCTGACCCTCGATCCAATGCTCTACCATGGCCTTATGGGTAATCTGGGCCTGAATTGTAGTCTGTTTTTGTAATGTGAGGCTAAGAACAAGCTAAAACAAAAGGCAACCATTAAATATTTTCTAGAGGCAGAAAAACTGATCAACGTTGCAATCTTTGTCCCTGGACTTCAATAAAGTTACAGCTGTATCTGCGGCTGATGGTGCAGCCCCTGGCAAACTCTCAAGGCCCTCTACTATGCAGATTAAAAATTAAATGCTATGTTCCTGGAAAACCATATGGAAATATGGCAATATGCTGCAACATGTGTCCTAGAATCATTGTCAATGTCATGGATTAAGATTTTTTTTTTTTTTCCT
This sequence comes from Leptobrachium leishanense, assembly GCA_009667805.1. Taxonomy (NCBI): domain Eukaryota; kingdom Metazoa; phylum Chordata; class Amphibia; order Anura; family Megophryidae; genus Leptobrachium; species Leptobrachium leishanense. Next base: position 288,731,657 of record CM019067.1, read on the forward strand.
GTATGTGGTACCGGCTGTCTTCTTGCTACATAAAACTAACCTCTACAGCAGGCCTCAAAATTTCCGCTCGCATTTGGCGAGTGGGAATGCTGGAAAAGGGTTAGGTGGGGTAACTAGTGGCGAGTAACTCTTAAGGCCTGGCTAGTAGCTCAGGACTGGAAATTTTGAGGCCTGATCTACAGTATAATCTGGTTCTAATGGCCCAAATGCTACACATAGAGTCCAAATGGGTCATCTTCATTTTGTGGGCGATTGATGAAAGCACATTTTGATCTGTTTAAAGAACACCCTGTGAAATCAGATAATACAGATTTTAACATGTTCTGGAACCTCAGGGTCACATGCACAATGATTGACATCTGCTTAACTCCTCACCTCTTTGAAAGGACAGTCCTTTTACATTTTCACTTTATTGGGAAAGTAACTGCAAATAGGTGGCTTATAGGAAGAGCGCTTCTCTTATGCTATATGGGGAGAAGGTGAACAGGATCTTCACTCGCATGCCTCTATGGTAAACCAGAGGCGCGTTCAGTTGTTCAGCTGCTGCAAGAGCTAATTTAGCAACTTGCTGCTGAATGTCGTTCTGCAGCTTAGCACTTGCAGCCAGGTGAAGAGGTGCTGCGGAGTTGGCTGACGTAGGAAAGATGGCCGCCTCCACACAGCAAATAATCCAATAAAGAAATGTTCAGTTTGAAGCTTTGGTGGAGCAAAACACCAAATATTTATTGGAACATGGTAAACCTTAACACTAAAGTAGTAATAAAATGGACAAAAGGGGATTTTGCAGAAACAGCATTTTTAAGCACTCCTCTACCCTATCGCTTCCATATTCACAGCCAAAGCGTTCAGTGAGACGGATGCAGCAAACTGCTGCAATGGAACAATTCAGTTGCTGAGGAACTGAACAGGCCTCTGGGTATTGGCAGCTTGAAGCAGGAAATTGGGCTGGACAAAACTAGTGTTAGTGAGTTAATATGGATCAGTCCAGTCTCCCAATTTATGTAAAGACATTTGAGGAATCTGGTACATTTCAGGGTATGCGTCCTCCTGCTTCTTGCGGCAAAACACCCTGACATGATTTAAAAGGGAAAGTAGAAAATCCTTACATGACATCTGCTCCATGTTGTGCTGCTGTTTCTGGAAAGTGACATACAATGTTACCCTCCCTATATAGACTAATGTACAAGTTTAACTTGCTGTTTATATTTTAGAGCTCCGAGCACGATGGGTAAAGGCAGCAAAGTGGTGGTTTGTGGGTCGCCAGCAGTTGGAAAAACTGCAATTCTTGAACAGCTGCTGTATGGAAACCACGTGGTCGGTAAGTAACACATAAAAAGAACAATGGAGCGGGAGAAAATTGACTTAAAGGGCTGTTCACTAACCTCTGAATTGGCCACAAATTGCATCAAACATTGAATTTCCCTATTCAGGGCGATTGGTCTATTCACAAAGCTGTCAATTCACCAAATACAGGTGCAGTTTGGAAACACCAAAATTTAATTGTGCCCTATGGTCTATTCCCAGAAGGCTGACTCTTTGGTTTTAATTCAGCGGTGTAAATGGGCAAATCCTATAGATTTCAGTGCAATAAATTGAATATCTTATATTTATTGTCTATTAGGAGAATGTGTACTTGTTAGGAATCGGCTGATGCCATTTCGTTTGTCAAAATAGTTAATTCTCCATGTTTTTGGTGAAAGACCAAGCACTGACATGGGACACAAATGTGATTGTTTATAAATAGACCCATAAAAACTTGAACGTGCAGGACGCTCCATGCACGTTTTTGCGTTGGCCCAGCTCAACACCGACATCCTGCATGTTGGCACGCTTTGGAACTACTGCCCCCCCCCCCCGAGCCTGCATTTAGATGACGATCTCCGGGGCTGTGCATCATGGGGCAATAGCTTGTCACTGAACCAGACAAATTCTGGCCTTCCCAAAAATGACTAATCCTATGAGACATGGCTAAGTGTGGAGGTGATGGAGCAATGTGTTTATGCATGGATTCATCAAACTTGAACTGTGAAGAGCACTGTGGGCCGGGGTCAATGGCATATACAAGGTCTGGCTCCCGTTAAACACCACCTTGTGAACAACCTAGGTTCACATTCCTATTTCAGGAATTTTTAGACTAGTTTCTGGATCCAGCTATTCAATAATATTTTGGCTCCTAGCAATAGGGGTACATTGCATTTTTTTTCTTTATGCTTTCTGCCGGAGTTAAGGCAGCAGCTTCTCTTGGTGGCAATTTATTAAGTTATTTTTAACCTCCCTGACGGTGTTGCCGAGTGGCTGTGTTTTAATTTTCAGTGCTGAAAACCGTAACCCCAAGCCACACTCTAACTGCATACATTACCTGTCCTGCGCTCCCTTGCTGACCTCCGATTGCATTCTCCTCTGGCAATCGCAGTGTTGTACTTCCTGGTTCCCTTCTCACAAGAAGGGAACCAGTAAGTGTGACATCGCAATCGTCCAGGGGCAACAGCGAGGGTGCACAGGGCCAGGTAAACTCTTTCTGCAATGCATTTAACCCTGAGCCACTATTAACCACTGGGGGCCAAATAAATCGCTATAATTCTGACATCTAAAATATATCGGCATCGTACCACCCAGGGAGGTTAATATCCACCGTATTGTGCAAATAAACCCCACGAATCAACATTCTGCTTGGCTATTTGGTCTAGATTGTACTCTTCTGAGTCTCACCTTTCTTTGAATAGACCTGTTTTTACTCCTGGGTGCATCTTTTTGATTTTGTTAGATTGCCTCGTGGAGTCACCCCCCCCCCCCCCATATCTTTACCGCACTTTGATCCATAGACTCCATTCTATGGCCAAAATTAATCAGACTCCCGTATTGTTGCATTCAAAGGGCATCACGGGGGTAGATTAGAAGTCTTTTAAGCTCCTTGTCATAGCTCATTGAGCTGCCATCTCTTATCTCAGATAGCAGAATCTAAAAATTCTCTCCACCTCATTAACTGGTAGATGATTAAAGAAAAGCTGCAATTTTTGGTAAATGTTGCATAATGGGTAAAACTGAAACTAGAACCCAGAGTTAAAATGCCTAATTTTATATTGTCGGAGGGGTCACTTTTTTTTTTTTTTTTAAATACAATTCTCCAAGAAATCCCTCAACCATCTCTTCAGATTAGCGTACCACATCACTGCAACTCATCCCTCTGCTCACCAGCTCGCACACAATTGAAGCCGCTTCCATTGCCCCACCATTCCTGAACCACTGGCACCAATGATCCTGACATCCAGTAAACCTCCCCTTGTCTTCCTCAACCCCAATCCCTCTAGACTGTAAGCTCCTATGAGCAGGGCCCTCTACACCTCGCGTTTCCATAATATGTCTCTGTGTCTTGTCCCCCTTTAGTTATTGTAAAGTGCTGCAGAAACTGTTGGCGCTATATAAATGATAAAACCTTTTCATTTTATTTCGTTAAAGGGGCGGGAAGTGGTGGAACCATGGAAGATATATACCTTGGTTCAGTGGAAACAGACCGTGGTGTAAAAGAACAGCTAAGGCTGTATGACACAGAGGGACTTCAAGAAGGTGCAGAATTTCCCAGACACTATTTTACCATTGGTGATGCCTTCATCTTGGTCTACAGTGTGGACAGTATTGAATCCTTCAGAAGAGTGGAGCTGCTGAAGAGGGAATCTGACACGTTTAAGGACAAAAAAGAGGTATGTACAGGAGGCTTTGTCAGGGTCTCAGTGTCTCTTCTACCTAATTTTAATCTTCTCAGCTACCCCAAGAGTGTTAATTTCAACAAGGGACTCTCCCACCTATGGCCAAATAACAAGGTGTAAAAGCATGTGTGCTCTTTCCACAACTTTACTTGGAAGTCTTGGTTTAATCTGATCAGCTACTTAATGTTTACAGATGCAACAGCTACTATAGGTAGCTGTCACCCCCCCCCCCCCACCACACTCCTAAATTGACTGCAATACCCATGGTGCTCCAACCTGTCTGCATATAAAAAGGTGATTGCCCAGGTCACCTGAACACACTAATGTCACTTTTCGAAACCTGCTGGTAATGTTGAGCTTCAAGCGATTGCAATTATCCACTTAGCTCATAATTGAGCCTCTAATGCAGGGGTCCGCAACCTCCCCTCCCCAGATGATGATCTGGAACTACATAGTCTGAGGCTTGGCTAAGATAGTAAGTGGCAGAGCTGCATAGGAAATGATGTTCCAAAAGACTGGAATGCCAAGGTTAACACCTACTCTAATGTATACCAGCTGCAGTGCTGATCCTATCCCTATCTATGCACCCATAGCCTTCTGACAGTCTAGAAGCTTTGGCATCTAACACAACTGTAAAGAAGTCCTTTTTTTTAGAGATGCTACCTGCTGACCCAGAATCATGTGCTGAAAAACCTTCAAGGGAGAAACATAAAATATGGGTTAAACAAAATGCACCTCTGGCATCTTTGACTGCACAACACAAGCTGCCATCTAAGGCTAGGGTCAGACTAACGCATTTTTCACGTTGTCCGTGAAAATGTGCGTTCGAAGAATGGACGTATTTTTTCACGGAATACGCAATAGCGGTCATACTATGCGCAGTTTCATCCGTGATTTTGTACGGATCATCAATAAAACACTTCTTGCATCTGGACGTTATGTTGGCCGGACATTAGCAGCGTCTGATGTCTCCAATTCACGCACACACGCCACTAGCGGCCGCAGCGCACTCTGTACGTCAGTACTAGTGGTTTAACGTTCTCGAAAAAATGCGTTCATTTTCCACTTGCGTTGCGCAGCCGGACTTTTGTGCGACCGTACTTCGTATATTGGCCGTCATTGCCCGTCATCTGCTGCTAGCATGGCCGTGATTAAGTGCGCCTGCACGCGCGTTCGCACTGCCTCAGTCTGACCCTAGCCTTAAACTTGGAGCTGCATATTTTCTCTGGTTCATGTGGAGGGTTGAGATGAATCGTATGGTGATCTATGTTCTTGCCACCAGCATCAGTTTGATCCTAACTTTTAACTACATGCTTTAACTTTTTTCTTTTTAGGCAATTGTTATCGTTTTGGGAAATAAAGGAGATCTTTCAGACCAGAGACAAGTAGACAAAGAAATGGCCCAAGAATGGGCAGCAAATGAAAAGGTGAAACTCTGGGAAGTGTCTGTGACCGACCGGAATACGCTACTTGAACCTTTTACACAGCTAGCCAGTAGACTTAATCAAGTCCAGACAAAGTCCCCCTTCCCTCTGCCAGGGAGAAAAAGTAAAGGCACCCCTTCTGACACATAAAAGGCTGCCATCAAGCGGCCCTTTAAAAAGCCAAACCTCTCATCCAGACTATCCACTTTATACCAAAAAACCTGATCTTGCCTGTATGTTTCTAAAATTAAATTTAAATAAAATCTTCCTAATCATACAAAGTGGACATTCTTTGTTATTGGCACCAACTTTGTAAACATCACAAACTTGCACCGTTTTGTTTTATATTGCATTCTCGGTTTTGTCTACTGAATAATAGGGCTGTTAATGGCTCTCTAGACATGGAAACATCTGAATTTTGACTTTCAGAATCTTGTGGAAGGCCCTCAATTCCATTGTACCACTGGGCCTTTGTAGGTGGTCCTAGTTCCAATGTATCTAGGACGGCTTAGATCTTCATTACATTTCCCTTCTGTGAGGGAGAGGTAAGGTGTAAAAACAAAGATTGGTGTCTTCCCTGCTTTATCTGCAAAGGATACAATGCAGGAACATGGTTGGGGGGGGGGGTGTAAAGGCAGGTTCTGGTTTCTCTTCATACTTCCAATATTCACTCATTTGCAACCAAAACCTACCCACTTTCATATTTCATGGCCATGCTTCATCAAAACACTGAGGCTGTGACATGGGGGGGGGGGGTTAGTACTAGAATTCCCTTTTAATAAACTTAAGTTGCTTTTAAAGTCACTCCAGCGCAAGTAAATGTGTTATACACGTGAATAATATTTGAACACAACACTTTATTGCTGGATGGAATGACACCGCCTGCCTGTGCAGAGTGGATATTCTAATCTCAACAAAATGTATACCTAGGATTGTAACAAACGCACTACTTTTGATCACTTCTTCATCCTAATTGTTGTGCTGGTTGCTACCCTTACCTTTGGAAGATGTGCTGGATGTAGATGAGTAATCTCCTCTGGTGCAAAGTCTGAGGCCCTGAGCTCGCCTCCATCCAGCACGGTTTCCCAGGGCAAAGGAGGCAAGCAGCACAGAAAATAGGATTGGAAAGAAAGGGCATCCCAGAGTTGCAACGAGTTAATCATGGAAGGCCTGCGGACGTGAGGTGTAGTCAAACCCAAGAGGCATGTCTTCCTTTTCAATCAGTCCCATATCCCAAGTTACAACAATGCCACGTACTGGCTGGAGAAATTTCCCCATGTGAAAAGTACAAATCACTTTTAAAGATCCTTGACTGCAAGCACACCTTCAAGTTGCTCTCCAGACAAGAACACCATATTGTTTGCTGCCAAGGGGGAGAGAAACTGGCGGCGGATTTCTCTGCAGTGGCATCACTAGGGTTGGTGTCACCCGGTGCGGTAACTTATGGTGTCACCCCCCCGAGTTTTAGGGGTTTTTAACTGATAACACTGAATGCTCATAGACGGTGCACATTACTGTGAGGTTTATTGCTGTGGAGCTCTGATGCTCACACAGATTTTGGCAAACTGACAGCAAGTACGGTGCCTGTTTGAAGGCAGTGAAAGGTCCCCATAGAGAAGTAATGGTTAATCTGTTCAGAGACACCACAGCAAAGAAATGTCCTGATGTCCGGTGTTTTCATTTGGCAGGTTTATTCAGGGCGAACAAATACAATAGGTTTCAATGTTAAAAATATTCCTGTTTTTATCCAATATCTAAAACCGTTTATTCCTTTTAATCCATAGTAAATCTTTTTTTGTATTAGGCATTTTTCAAAAACCTTTTTCTAATAGCAATTTTTCTGTAACAGACCTTATTTTATCAGAACTTACAGAGAACTCTAAAAATTATATGGTGCAAAAGTTGCTTTATTTCATTAATGCAACTTAAAAGGTGAAAGTAATGAGACTCATTAGATGCAAAGCAAAATAGATCAAGCCGTGATTTGTCATAATTGTGGATTCTGGTTACAACTTACAGCTCATGAGTTAAACCCCAAATCAACAATCAATAAAACCAAGGATTGTACATGGCACAATATCGGACCTCGGAAAAGTATAAGCTGCAGATGTACTCCGTACTTGGTTTGGGCCCCTTTTGCAGCAATTACTGCCTCAGTGAGGCAATGTGACATGGATGCTATCAGCCTGTGGCACTGCTAAGGTGTTATGGAAGACCAGGATGCTTCAATAGCGGCCTTCAGCTCTTCTGCATTGTTCGGTCTCATGTCTCTCATCTTTCTCTTGGCAATGCTCCATACATTCTCTATGGGGTTCAGGTCAGGCGGGTTTGCTGGCCAATCAAGCACAGTAATCCCACGGTCATTGAAGCAGGTTTTGGTGCTTTTGGCAGTGTGGGCAGGTGCCAAGTCCTGCTGGAAAATGAAGTCAGCATCCCCATAAAGCTGGTCTGCGGAAGGAAGTATGAAGTGCTCCTAAATCTCCTGGTAAACGGCTGCGTTGACCCTGTATTTAATGAAGCACAGTGGACCAACACCGGCAGATGACATGGCTCCCCAAATCAACACAAACTGTGGAAACTTCACACTGGACTACAAGCATCTTGCAGTGTGTCTCTCTCCATTCTTCCATACTCTGGCTCCTTGGTTTCCAAATGAAATGCAAATGTTGCTCTCATCAAAGAGGACTTTGGAGCCACTGAGCAACAGACCAGGTGTGTTTTTCTTTAGCCCAGGTAAGAAACTTCTGACATTGTTTGTTGTTCAGGAGCGGCTTGACAAGAGGAATACGACATTTGAAGCCCATGTCCAGGATCCGTCTGTGTGTGTTGGCTCTTGATGCACTGACTCCAGCCTCAGTCCTCTCCTTGTGAAAGTCCCCTACACTTTTGAATGGCCTTTTCCTGTCAATCCTCTCCACGCTGCAGTCATCCCTGCTGCTTGTGCACCTTTTTCTTCCACATAACTTTCTATTAATGTGCTTTGATACAGCACTTTGTGAACATCCAACTTATTTTGCAATTGGCTTTTGAGGCTTTCCCTCCTTTTATGGAGGGTGTCAATGATGGTTTTCTGCACAACTCTCAGGTCAGCAGTCTTTCCCATGATTGTGATTCCTACTGAACCAGACAGACCATTTAAAGGTTCAGGAACCCTTTGCAGGTGTTATGGCTTAATTAGCAGATTAGAGTGGGGACACTTTGAGCCTAGAATATATTGCACCTTTTCACAATATTCTTATTTTCTAAGATTGTGGATTTGGGGTTTTCATGAGCTGTAAACCATAATATCATAATTATGACAAAACACGGCTTGAACGATCTTGCTTTGCATGTAATGAGTCTACCACATATATTCGTTTCACCTTTTAAGTTGCATTACTGAAATAAATGAACTTTTGCATGATATTCAAATTTTTTAAGTTTCACCTGTTAATTCCAGATATTTTCATTCAGTCGTTCTTTTTAAACCAGCAGGCGACAGGTTTGCGGCAGCATTCGGTGGCTGATTCCCTGCACTTCAGGGACCATGGGGAATCAAATTTCCCCAGTGAATTCACCACAAAGTGCGGGGAACAACAGAACACTAAAATGTCTGCGTCATTTCGGTGCTCTGTGAATATCCCTTCTTGTGGTGTTTTTTTTGCCACCCCCTGGAAAGTGCCAGCCTAGGCCTTGCCTACCCAGGACATACTTGAAAATGAGAGAGTTCTCAATGTATCCTTCCTGGTAAAATATTTTTGTTTACATATATATATATATTCTTTTTTTATTTATTTTTTAGGGTATCACCCTAGGGGGTGGTGGCACCTGGTGCGGGCCACACCCCCCCCCCCCCCAGCGACGCCACTGCCAGAGCAGTCTGGAATAAACGTCGACTCGGTGCAGATTCCGGAGAACAGGCAACTGCTATACTTGCCCAGATGCCTAGCACGTCACCTAACACCACCCAAAAAAAACATTATTTTTGAGGACACTGTACAAAGTAGGATCCCAGTGATCCATGTACTGCTAAAATATTAAGGGTTTTGTCATGTAATAAGGTCCTGGCAGTGGTACAGAAAGGGTGATATGATTAGTGGGGTCAGGGCAGCAGCACAGGATTAAGGTCAGTAGACAAGGGAACAGGCACAGGAAGTTCACTCACTGGTGGCACAGAACTGAGCACCTCATTAGTGGTAAGGTTCTAAAAGGATCCCTCACACCACCTGCTGGATCAAACTACCTACCACTGGAAGCCAAGCATCGCCCTGAGGCTTTGATGCTGGGAGGCAAGCCCAGGAAGTCCGTCACCAGCTGCAAGTGTGCGTCGCTAGGAGCCACCGTGAATCCGCACTGCCCAAGGAGCAGAGGGGTGAATGAAGGCTGGTATGCCAACCGACCAACCCATGACATGTATTTACTACATTGTTGCCATGTATTGTTACTGAACAGAAAAGGTGGTGGTCTATCCATTTTTAACACTAAAAATGAAAGGGTTTCTACTACATAAATTTTTGCAATGTACAGTTACTGGACAGGAGAGTTTTTCCCATACTTAAAAATGCACGTTTTCTGAAAAGGAATGGTCTTTTAATACACAATCATTTTACATTGTACGGTTACTGAACAGGAAAAAGGTAGTTCACTTTTTTAACAATATACTGTGATTGGAAAGGGTTATTGTGACAGATCTCTGTACCTCGACAGGGTCACATCTGCCAATGCTGCTTCCTTGCAGGACCCCACGTGTTCTACCAAACCCAGACTCCCGTGCCTTCCTCCAGTCTTCAGACAAAGCCAAAGGACCAGGACACATAGAGCCTGCTAGTAGCATCCCCAGAAATAAGACGAGGCTGTAGATCTGAGGTCTTTCAGGGTTAGAAAGAAACTGGTTTAATCAGGGACACACATACATTTATAAGGTCACACATGGGTCATTTACATACAACCCCCCCCCCCCACCCCAGAAACTGCTGGGGGACTCAACCATACCGAAACAGATAATTGGACAACCATTTACGTCTTGGAATGTGAAACATTTATTAGATTAGGGACAGACAATTAAATCAACCATTATGTAATATCTCAAACAAGGCAGGACAATGGGAATCAGAATAACAGATTAGTCAGCCGATTTATAACCTATTCAAATATAAACAGAAAAGCACATTGAGACAGGGTAAACTGGGATGTTAATCCTTTCAACGAATTACAAATACACAAGGACCAGACAATAACATTCTTGCATAATCACAGATTATACCAACATTCTGCATATGACTAATACTGATTAGGAGTCCTGCACCAGTCCCTACAAATATGCCTCCATGCCCAAGCATTCAAGTCCAAAATGACTTATGTCCCAGTTACTACACTTTTTCACACTGTAGTGTCACTGAGCAAAAAAACTCCTTTCCCTTCCATTAACAGGACGTAGATAAATTTATGTGGTACACACAATTCTGGTTCAGTAACAGTACTGTTAACCAGAAGAGGAAAACACCCTTCCTTGCTTAGTGTTAGCACACTCCTAAAGCTGAGAAGTTGCCTTTTTCTCTCTCCGATATTCTGTTATTGAATAGGAAGGATGCTATCTCTATCATATAATATGCTTTTCCTGAACAAGAAATGTACATTCTTCCGGAATAAGCATTGCACTGTTACTAAACAGGAAAGATATGTTATGCCCAGCTTTAGCATGCTGATGCCGAACAGGGAAGGTACTCTAATTTGGGCTTGTGCCATTGCAGGCCAGGACATAACATTCTATTCAAAATAGTGTTTGTTGCCACATGATATCTGTGTTATGTGTAGGGATGAGCTGTTCGATCGGTTCGGAGTTCGATTCAAACATTGGCCGTTCGAAAGTTCGAACTTCGAACTTTTTGGGACATTCGCCAAAAGTTAAAAAAAAAAAAAAAAATTGAAAGTATAAAAAAATCTATAAATAAAGAGACTCTTTACTGCAGAATATTATAAGCAACGGTTTATTAGATATTGAATTAAAACGGGAATATTTTTAACATTGAAGCCTATGGGATAAAACATTCTTGTTACTAAAACATCGGGCAGACACGGCCCTCTAATCAGGCACTGTAGAGGGCAGCCTGCCGGGGCCTCCCAAGGATCCCCTTGAGGAGCATGTGGCCGCCAGATGACAGAGCTGTGACAGTACTGGCTAGCTGCCTGGGTGCATGTGGCAGAGACAGGCGGCGCAGTGAGGGAGCCACTGCACCTGTGGCCACGGCAGACCCCCCACCACAACCAGGATCCAGGGAGCCTCCAATGACCACCGGGCTAAGGTAAGGCGACACATTTCTAAAAAAAAAAAAATCTGAGGACATTTTTAAATGTCCCCGGGAACATAAAATAAAACTTTTTTTTTTTTTCTCTACCTGGCTGAATGTATTTTAATTATATATATTAGATACATTCAGCCATGTAGAGGGGGGTGGCATGTGGGCTGCGCGGAGTCTCAGGCAGTGTTTTTTTTTGTGTGTGTATATTTTTAACAAATTTACAGGGGAAGATAAGAGCAGGTATGATAGATATATATCTTATCTATATATATATATATATATATACTCTTATAAATATCCAGATTTGTATTACACACACGTTTTGGCAACTAATTCCCCCCCCCCCCCATTTGGCTGATCCCTCCAGAAGAAATGTTGAATCCAATAGAGCAGAGAATAATTATATATATATATTCTCTGCTCTGTCGGGTTCAACATTTCTTCTGGAGAGATCAGCCAAATTGGGGGGGGGGGACGCATTTAGTTGAGATTGTCCACGTGCCACCCCTCCCCCCATGTGCGTATGTGTATATATGGTATGAGGTCTGTGGGTGGGTGTAATATATATATATATATATTAATCTCTGCGTGTTGATATATACGTATATGTCTGTATGTGGTATCCAGGGCCGGTGCAAGCCTTTTTGTTTACTCAGGCGAAGTTGCGTTTTGGTGCCCCCCTCCACCCAATCCGTGCCATGCCAATCGGGAATGTTTAGTGTCCTCACGCATTGCCAATCTATGCTGTGCCTGATGCCCCTCCTGTGCCACAGGGCCAATCTACGGAGTGCGTGGTCCCCTCCTTTGGCAATGTGGCATAGGAGGGGCACCAGGCACTGCACAAATTTGCAATGTGGCCTGGTGGTGCCCCCTGGTCTTACTGTGTCAATATACCCAGATATTTCAAACTGCCTGCCACTCCCAGTGTTTCCCTGTGATCCTGCTACCTAACACTCTCACTCTGTTGCTGTGGTCCACTGTCTGACTCCAGGTCTTCAGAAGCAGACTGGCAGAAGGGTCCTCGTCCTCTAATTCAATTCACTCCCCCTTAATTCATTTTTCCCCTTTAATTACTTACAACCCCCTTAAATTAATTTCATATAGCGTATGACAGAGCTCCACAGCAATAAAACTCACAGTAATGTGCGCTGTGTATGAGCGTATAACAGAGCTCCACAGCAATAAAACTCAGTAATGTGCGCTGTGTATGAGCGTATGACAGAGCTCCACAGCAATAAACCTCACAGTAATGTGCGCTGTGTATGAGCGTATGACAGAGCTCCACAGCAATAAACCTCACAGTAATGTGCGCTGTGTATGAGCGTATGACAGAGCTCCACAGCAATAAACCTCACAGTAATGTTCAGTTTGTGTGTATGAAAGTATCACTGAGCTCCACAGCAATAAAACTCACACTCATACACACTGCCCATTACTGTATCACAGAGCTCCACAGCAATAAACCTCACAGTAATGTACCGATATCAGTTTACTCAAACCCCCCAGCAGAACATTACACACACACACACACACACACACACGCAGAACTTTACACACACACACACACCAGCAGAACTTTACACACACACACCATCAGAACTTTACACACACACACACCATCAGAACTTTACACACACACACACACCAGCAGAACTTTACACACACACACACACACCCCAGCAGAACTTTACACACACACACACACCCCAGCAGAACTTTACACACACACACCCCCAGCAGAACATTACACCCCCAGCAAAACATTATACCCCCCCCGAGCAGAACATTACACCCCCAGCAGAACATTACACCCCCGAGCAGAACATTACCCCCAGCAGAACATTACCCCTCCCAGCAAAACATTACACCCCCCGAGCAGAACATTACACCCCCCCCGAGCAGAACATTACACACACTGACGCACACACCCCCTCCCCTCCCTCAGTTTATTCAAACCTTTTAAAAATCTTCTCTCGGCCTCTCTGCCCAGTGCTCCTTCACACTACAGTGGAAGCACGCAGGCTGACTCTGCTGAAGGGCCGCACCCTAAGCTTTGGGGTTTGTCCTCCAGGCTTTCCTGCTGCTGCGTGCCCTGGCTATGCGTGTCACGTGAGGGGGCGGTGCCAAATTATGCAGTGTACCTGCTCATGTTTAGAATGTGGGACTGAGGCAGGCACACTGCATCGCTTTGAGAGTGCGCGGCTGGGCCCCTGGTTGATGTCTGAAGATCATTCATAGCTCCGCTTCCGGTATTTTAAAAACAGAATTTTTCCGCCCCTCACACTGACAGCAAGCCAGGACAGTAAGGCAGCCGCCTGTGCCGCCTTACACTAGCGCCGGCCCTGGTGGTATCAATGCATCCCTAGTCTATACACAGCGCTCCGTGTCCCTATAATATATATGATCAGGGTTACCTTTTTTTTATATTTTTATACTATTCCTATTAAATTAACAGTAATTTTTTATGTATTTTATTCAGTAGAAACTTTTTTTGCCTATATAACATGTGCTTTGTGAAAATAAAACGGTTTTGTGTGTACATTTTAATTTAGTTAGTGGATTCCTGTCCAATGCGGTGAGAAGCAAACGTAATGCAGTGTAGACACGCTGCGAGGCAGAGCGGAGTGAAGTCAAACCTGCAAAATGTTTGCTTCGCTTCGCTTCGCTACGCTGTGCTTCGCTACACGCTCAGTGTGTCTCAGCCTTTATTCCCGCATCGCTAGCTTACCGAATCAGTTTGTATACTTGTTACTGACCCTGCTTGTTCTGAGGACCCGATCTGTTGCTGACTTTGCCTGCCATTTGACTATTTTCTCTGTGTATTCCCTGCCTGTTCTGTTTGCTTCCTGTTGCTACTGGTGTGCGCCGATTCTCACCATATACAGTAGCGCAGTACAAGTGCCTAAACATTGCTGACGTGGTTTTGTTATAGCTGCTGATGTAATTGAATAGATCGGAGATCTCTTCTGCATTACCAAAACCTCCACCACTGCACTCTTCCACAATACTTCAGAAGGGTTACGGTGGGAAGGCACTTGCTGCCACCAAAGGCAAAATATATGGGTGCACTGACGCCTGTACCAGATTCATATCATTTTAATATTTGACCGCAGGGTCCAACCCTGCACTCTTCCACAATACCACATTGGGGTTACGGTGTGACAGCACTGTTGCCGACACTAAAGGCCCAATTTTAAAGCACCTATTGTTACTTTCATCCAAAGCCTGCATAAATTTCACCATAATTTAGCCAACAAAATCACTAAACTTGTTCTGCGTGTCCTAAAACGTCTCTTTTCATACAGGCTGCCGCCCCAAGCAGTTGTTTATGAATAGATTAAAGAAAAAGCATTTACCGTCATTTGAAATATAATTTATTTGTTTTTAAATGTTTCTATACAGCCTACAAATCCGCCACTTCACGGGCAGGTTATGAGGACCTCCTAGGCACGATATTTTAAGGAATTTTTCGTTTTTATTCTTAACCTTTATTTCATGGAAAACTGACTGTTCCTTTAAAATGGTTTTTTTAAAAACTTTTTGTCCTTGTTTCCAGTCCCCCAGGGCACTACCCGGACCCCCATACACCTTTTATGGCAAATATCTTGCATATATGCCCTCTTGGAGGGCACTCTAAAAATCGAACTTTCGACTCCCATTGACCTGCATTGAGTTCGGTTCGTGTTCGAACTCGAACTTTTGAAATTGTTCGAGTTCGAATGCGAACCGAACACGGGGGTATTCGGCTCATCCCTAGTTACGTGCGGCAGTGATTCTGTTTAATGCGTTTCTTTTTCCGCTGCAGAGAGACTGTCACAGAGAGAAAGACTACTCATACACTCCACGCATTACTGTGATTTTATTGCTATGGAGCTCTGTGATATGCTCATACACGCCCCGTGTTTTTTTTGCGGGGGGGGGGGGCAGCATTTCATCCTTGGCTCCAGGCAGCACAGTGGCTTGGGCCGTCTCTGTTGACAGACTCTGTGCCCTATTACAAAGTTGGTGCTAACTACACGACCCACCATTGTGACATGTTAAAAGAACTAAACTGGCCATCACTGGAATCTAGACGCACCCTTCACCTTTCCAACCTGGTGTTTAAGAGCTTTTCTGGGAAGCTACCACCCTACCTGAATAGGCTGCTTCCCCCGGCAGTTCCCTCATCCTATAGCCTCCGATCCAGGACCTTACTTGCAATACCGCAATACAAAAAGACAGTGGCTCGATCCTCAATTTCCTACAGAGCACCGCAATTATGGAATAACCCCCCAGACGCCATCAAATCTTCCCCCAGTCTTAAGTCACTCAAAAGCTCCCTATTAACATACCTCAATAAGGAATGCACCGTAAACATGTAACATAATGACTTTATTTCCTACATATTTATTTTCTATAAATCTGTATATTTGTTTAGTGTTAATAACTTGCATTTTACTACTTTGTATTTCTGTAACAATGCTCTTGAACCCAGGACATATTTGAAAACGAGAGAAATCTCAATGTATCCTTCCTGGTAAAATCCTTTATAAATAAATAAACTTAACCAGAGCCGTTGTAAACTTAACAACTCCATACACTATAATGACTCTGATAAATTTACAACAGTTCTGGCTAAATTAGCACCAACTTTGTAATATAGCCCGGCCCCTATCTCTGTGTCCCTTAAACTGCGTCTGCGACTATTGAGGCTATATTTGCTGCAAACTACAAATCCCGGCAGCCCTCTCTCCGCCCTGACAGGAAGTTATTGTACTAAGGGCAGCGTCATAAGGCATGCTGGGTAAATCCGTCCTTTCTTTCCGGCTGCCGAGCCATCAGGTAATGGAGGCGCTTTCTGTATTGGGGTCATGTAGGCTTTTCAATCCGCTGTGGATCTTTGGTGTTTTCTTGCCATCCGTCTGTAGAGTTTTCAGCCCCGGTTTCTCCTTGCGCTCTGCTTCCCCACCATCCCCGAGGCGGCTTCTTCCTGGCCTTGTGGAAGCCGGTATCGGCTGCTCTGAGGGGAGCTTCCTCTGTTACTCGAGGCAGGCTGTGTAGGCCGCGATGCTCGTGGATGTTACCGGTGCTCATAGAGTGAACGTCTCTGTGTGTATTGGGGGATACAGACATTTGCAGCCGGTGGTGTAACACAGCCTGCCGACCTGGGCTCCCTGCTTGTCGGGTACTGCCTCTTTGCACCCCGGGAGAGTGGTGTTTAGCCCCGCAGCCTGCAGGACCGAAACTGGCAGGGATTCCTTACTGAAACAACATGTGGCTCTTTAACTGTATGGGGGTTATTTCATGTGCGGACATGGCGTCCATGTGTTTCTATGGCAGTTTTGCCCATCATGCCTGTAATATCCTGCCTGGTTTGTGGCTTCTGCTTCCTGGCAGCGGCTTGACATAGTTTTGGGTTAATGTCAATAAGGCTGTATGCTGCCTGCATGACTTGTTGTATGTTACTCCATGGCAGAGATTGTAATAGAACTATTTTTTTAAGGATGCAACAAACCCCATATAGACATCAGCATCTAGACTCTAGAGCTTAACACATTGGCTTCTAAACATACTATTAGAGGGCAGCCACCTTGGTACTCTGAATGTTTTGCAATAACTACGTTTCCCATGAGACACTTCAAGCTTTTAAAGGGATTTCTTCACACACTTGTAATTAAAGTGGTCAGGATTTTTAGCTGTCCCCCCCCCCCCCCTCCCTGTAGCCCAGTTCCGCTTAGGCCGCGGTCAGACGAGTGTTTTTCAAAGCAGAAGGAACGTCTGAGAGTGGACCTACCTTCTACTCGGCCACCCGTGTGGCCATCAGTGCTGCAAGGCTCCATCCTCCTATGGAGGATCATGCTTTGCAGCTCTGTCGAACGCACGTCATAGCGTTTTGACGGAAGCTTTCAGCATGTCCGCTGTAGTGCGTGCAATCTGTGCGTGCTATAGCGTGTTGGCTGGCCCCGTTGAGACGTCACACCGCTGCGACTGTCGTCGGAAGGCATGTAGTGTGCTCATCTGACACTGGCCTTTAACAACTCGGTGAAGCGGCAGCTGATGGTTCGGTTCTGCTCATGCAGCTCTGATTTATCGTCTTGTGCTGGCGTAATAGATCTTGCATAAAGTGCGTACGTCTGTAGTGGTGAACATTTTGCAGCTCCTACACTACGCAAGTTGCACGGGAGTGTGTATTGTGTAGTAAAGCTTCAGGGAGTTCTGAATTCAGAAGTTCCTGAGCTAAAGACCTGGAGCAGCTTGACATGGGACGAAAATGCATTAAATCTCGAATAAAAAATATAACTGAGCAGATTCTGTCAGCCGCATCTACCCAATTAAGTGTAAAAAAAAAAAAAAAACACCCAAAAAAAGCTAGTTTTGCATGTAGCAGAGCCTAGTGGGTGATGTAGTTAAGAAATATCTGGGGGGCCAAGGTTGACCTGTTCTATTACTGGCTAATTTTTAGCTTATAAATGGGAGCCTAAGGGTGATGTGACTTGAGCCCTTTATTTCAACATATGCCCAACAGTGATAACAGGATAAATGTCAGGTTGAGGGTCCTACGTCGGTCCATTCTGTATTAGTTCTGGTAGCACGCCACGTCGTTATCTACAGGTCTTGTTGTCTTAGTCAACTATATCTTTCAAAGTGAAGAATAATGCTTTGTGACCCGTTTCTGCTGTTTGTCTCATCGTCCTGTTTCTTGCTTTACAGAGTAAGCCAGCATGGGTGCCTACAAGTACATGCAAGAGCTATGGAGGAAGAAGCAGTCAGATGTGATGCGCTTCCTCCTGCGTGTCCGCTGTTGGCAGTACCGTCAGCTGTCTTCTCTCCACCGCGCCCCACGTCCTACTCGTCCAGACAAGGCTCGTAGACTGGGCTACAAGGCTAAGCAAGGTAAGTTCAGATGTATTTTGTTGCAAAACTGCAGTGCTTGGACTTTTATGTGGATATGAAAACAGAAGTGAGCCCTGCGTGTTCTCTCAATTGTTGGTGTGTGCTGGGATGGGCACTCTCATGGCATACACTGTACAACCCCATGAAAAGTGCTGCATGAATGCCCTGTATTAGGCTGGCGGCACACGAGCGCATTTGGTGCTTGTGTGCGCCCGCACTTCTGTGTCCGTGCTGTTTTTTGACATGGCCAACCACCGGATGTGGAAAAGCCCTCCCGGTCAAAGCTAAATGGATGCTGACAGGGATACAATGCTCCATAGGAGGATCGCGCTTTGTACGCTGATGGCAGAGTGGAAGGAAGCCCACTCTGACGTTCCTTCCTCTGTTAACGCTCGTGTGCCGCCAGCCTTAATGAGCTTGCTGCTGTCATGTCAAAGCTACGTTAAAAGTGCATCTATCGGATTGTTGAGCGATCTAAGGCTTCCTGTGTCATAAAGGGACACTAGGGAGAGACTTCTTTTTCAGGTAGTTTAGACTTTTCATTTTTCAGAGAGCTGTATCTGCTCACTCCATAACCCCACCCCCTCCCAAACTTTCCTGATTTCTCCAAACACCCCCCCCGCCTCTAAGCAGGCCCTCTTCTCCCGTTGTTAGTTTGGCTTGTTTTGTCCTACAAGCCAAACTAATACATGGCTGTCACTTTTGTCTGTGCTTTATAAATAAATGTAATTTCAGGTTTCTAGATTCACCTGTCTTGACCAATTAAAAACGTGTTATCTTTTCCCAGATTGCTGTAGGGAGCGCTGAGCGCCTCTCATAATGTAAAAAGACAAAGTTATGGAGTGGAGCACACTTTAAACTTTAGCCTCTCCTAATGTGCTTCAGGGTAAAACTGAGAAATTATTGGCTTCCGTCGTTCAGTTGTAGATGGTGTTGCATAGCATGGGGTCACGCTTTACCACTAGTAACAAGATTCATTCTGTGCCTACTCATTAAATGGAATATGACATGAGTAAAGTCAAGATGTTTTCAACACATGCAAAAATTAGCCGTAATGATGATCTTCTGGTTCGGTTAAATCTGTACGTTTTTTTCAGAATGGGCATGGACTGAGATATTAACTGAGAGATGCTGATCTGGCAGGTTTTCTCATCTGAACAGTGTTTTAGCATGGCCAGGGACGGATTTATAACTAGGCAGAGTAGGCATGTTCATTTTTTTTTTTTTTTTTTGAAGTGCATTCACGTTTGAAGTGGTGTCAGTCATCACTACATGATTAAGCTGTATCTTACAATTATCGCCTAATTGATGTATATTGTGTAATAAGACAAAGGTCTCTGTTGTATGGTGGTATACATTTTTTTTTCCCTCTGTATTTTTCCTTCGTGCAAGTTTTGGATTTTTTGCACCATCTCATCCATTAGAGCTACATTAGATTACCGTATGAGCGCTTAATTTGGAGGGTTTCTATTGCTAGTATTGATGTTGCTGTAGAAGCATTCCTAGAGTAGGCATGTGCCTAGGGGCTCCTGAACAAGGGCAGACTCTTCTGTGAAGAAAAAAAGAAAATTACATATCACAATCATTTAAACCACTATCTCTGAAGCCTCTAAGGGCTAGAGGGACATATGCGGTGTAATTGGATAAGGTCCATATAACAAAGTTAGGTTAAAGTAAAAACAATTTCTTATTCAGTTTACAATTGTAAAGTGAACAGCGCTGATGATATGATGCATTTTCATTGATGCCTAGACCGTGGCGCTGCAGTGAGAGACTTTGGAACCTGCATCTCTGAATTGTACACCACACCAGGTTAATTGAGGTGTCATTGGAAAGGTTAGAGTCTGGTCTTTACAATAATACCAAACATGACCATGTAGTGTTTGCTTTTCTTTAAAAAAAAATAAAAATTCTGTTCTATGGCAGAGGCAATATGCTTTTACATATAAAACTAAAACAATGCCACTGCACTAACTCAAGACAACACATTCGTGGTGTTCGGCGTCCCTTGAAGTGCTGCAGAACATACACCTTTCCTTACCTGTGTTGCATAAGTATCCAATGAAAATGTAGAGTGGAGACTCATGGGAAAAGTAGTTCCAAGATTGCTGACCATTGACTTGGAGAGACATTCTGGTATCTATAAAACAGGTCTGAATAAACCTAGAAAAAGTATCTATGCAACGGCCAGGGCAATTCTCCTGGCAAGTACGGATAATGTAAGATTGCAGCTAAAGTGTTAAACAATATTTGGCGAGCGTCTGGAGTTCTTGCAGGAATATCTTTTACAAACGGTAACAGAATATACTTTTTAAATGGTGACTTTTTATAAAGTTTGTCATGCAGTGTTCAATAATCATGAAATCCAATATAAAGTGATACTTATTTCTGTTTCACCTACAGGCTACGTAATTTACCGTATCAGAGTACGTCGTGGTGGTCGCAAGCGCCCAGTGCCCAAGGGTGCCACCTATGGAAAGCCAGTACATCATGGAGTAAACCAACTTAAGTTTGCTCGCAGCCTCCAGTCTGTTGCTGAGGTAGGCTTTTCCAGCTTTGACAAAACCTATTGAATTGGCTGTATTTTACATGTTGTGGTGGACCCTAGGATTCATGCAGCTGGCCTTCGTGATCTGGTCTACTCCATTGGACATCACAATGAGAGTTTATGGCAAACATTCCAGCATAGTGGCTGACTCTAGAGCGTAGCTTGTGCATGACTACCAAGAGTTGACAGATGTCTCTTAAGTTTACCCCAGCCCATAAATGTGTTGTATTTTCCTGATATATCTACATCCTTGTCTGGCTCCCAGTTTTCAAATAAACTGTTCAAACCCTGACCTACCCTGTAGACAAATATATTCATTGGTAAATCTGACTCTCTTCAAAACGCACCTTCTCCAGAATGGTGGCGTCAATTGCTCTTAAATGTGTTTTTGCATAACATAATCCCACTTACTACCCCCCCCCCCCTTGTACAATTACCTGTTCAACTTGTTTCAGAAGTAGTGAGCTAATGGGGTATTTCCCTTGTTTTAGGAACGTGCCGGTCGTCACTGTGGAGGGCTGAGAGTTCTGAATTCATACTGGGTGGGTCAAGACTCAACATACAAGTTCTTTGAGGTCATCCTCATCGACCCATTCCACAAGGCAATTCGTCGCAACCCAGACACCCAATGGATCACAAAGGCTGTGCACAAGCACAGAGAGATGCGTGGCTTGACATCTGCTGGCAAGAAGAGCCGTGGTCTTGGAAAGGGCCACAAATTCCACCTCACCATTGGTGGCTCTCGCCGTGCTGCCTGGAGAAGACGCAACACACTTCAGTTGCACCGTTATCGCTAAACTGGGATTGTACCTGTATATTTGACAATAAAATAGTTTCTCGACCACTTGCTGTCTTCTTTAGTGATCCTTGAATGCTGGTTTTGCAGCACCTTGACATAAAACTACTGCTACTTTAATACAAAGTGTTATGTTACCATATTGTTCCCCTTTTTTGTAAGGCATGCAGTATTGGGCACATCGCAAACATAACTGCTCCAGGGCAGCTACACTGTATACAGGTCTGTATACGCTTGCCTTCCATTTTTAATGTGGTTGGCAACATTTTATTATTTAATAACTAGCAAGTTTTCACAATTCCTGTAATCCTTGTCACACTTGTGGCTTTTAGGGTTTATTTTCCTGGATATTTGATGGGTGCACACAATGACATGTATTTTAACAATCCTGTTTTGTAGTTTGGGTTGTAACTGATTTTACAAGCACTTGGCGTTCTGGTTAACAATTCAATGTGTGGACGCTGATGCAGAAATTGATCCTTCAGCTGCAGCCAGTCTTCTGTTCATGGTGTACTTATTCCTACTAACTGCAATTTTCTGTTGCCACAGCAATGGAAGTGGAACCCGATGGTTCTCTAGCCCTGATTTTTAAGTAGGGTGCCCTTTACAGACGGCATTCAGTCTGGTTATTTTTGGCCAATTTCCCCTAAGCCAGGCACTTTAAGACCTAGAGAATAGGGAAAAATCCAGTGACACTGCTCTGATGCTGGTAAAAAATGCTCAGTGGTACATCTTGGGACGGTGTGTAACCTTAATGATCACATTGCTGTCACACATGCCTAGGATGTTTCTATTGTGGCACTACTTAAAGGTCTACATACAAATAGACTAGACCCCCCCCCCCTCTTTCCTGTTGTACAGATGCTGCTGACATCTGCCCAGTTAATGTGAATGTACTTGCCTTTTTCTCCCTCTGGATGTGCAGCTCTTAATCTCCATGGGCTTTGTGTGAGTTTTTTTTTTTTGGCATTCTACAATGCCAATCCGGCGGTTTTCCCCAACATACCCACACATTATTATATATTTCTCACCATGAAATTCTTTTCATCCTATCATATACTTTACAATTTAAAAGATAAAATGATAGTTTTTCCGTGCCTGTCATACTCTATCTGCCACTAGGAGCTGCCTGGGCCCCTTCCTGTTAAGAGGCCAGCCTCCCATTGCAGGTGGGTTTTTTGAATGTCTTGGACCAATGGTGCTTTCCCGTTGGTCCAAGCTATTCCATTGCTCTGTCATGGCCTCGCTAAGGCTCGAACAAGCAGTATTAAGTAAGTAGGCAGCGCGTGTGCTCTATTTGAACAGACGCACAGCTGCAGACCTCTAAAGCAGCCTATGCAATTAGCGTAGCAGGGAAGCACCTCTCTGCTACGCAAATTGCGCAGGCTGTAAAAAGAATGCGTGCAGAGGACTGAGCAGACGGCAGGGTAGCGCAGAGCTGGTGAGTTTCTTTTTATTTAACGCTTATTGGCAGATGAGGCTCTGCCTTGTGTTTATCCTGATGGCACGTCCCTGCTTCACTTGCTTTATCTATGGAACACCAAAAAGCTGAACGGTTGCCAAACTGTTTAAAAAAAAAAAAGCAACTTTTAGAAAGGAGTTTTAACAAACTAGTGTGTGGAAATGCCTGGAAATAATATAGATCCTATGAATAACAATAAATAGGTCCTACAGAATTAAAAAAAAAAAAAAATCCCAAAAAGGGATTTCACTGCCATGGAACTGCACCATATTTTGCTTGCATTTCGCTAATAGTGGCTACTCGCCAGCTTGTTGAATGGCAACAAATTTGCACCATATGGGGAATTCACTAAGTGCTCTTAGAATAACCCCCTTTAAATCCCAGGTTGTGCTTTGATGTAATTGTGCTATTTGGCAAGCAGATGGTGCCATCTGCCTGTCATAAAATGCATACACTTGAAAATGTTCTTTGGATATTTGAAGCTATATTTGTTGCAATGTATGTAAAATGCAATTTGTTTTCCATAAACTCACTGGGTCCCGGCAGTGGATTTATGGAAAACAACTTGGTAGTGAAGGGTCTGAGTCCACCACCTGTAGGAAAATATCCACCATTCGGTTATCTTCTGCATTGCATAAGGTGATTTAAAACAAACACCATCTGGGGGTGTGGCCAGCTACCAACAGGAGCGGACGTGTCCCTGTAGAGCTCTCCATGTCTGCGACTATTAGGGACCTCCAGCTGACTATTCACACGAGGATTTATTTCTTTCAATTGAGGTGCTGTAGTTGCTGGCCACTGGAATTGTGCTGTCTGGAGCCCGTTTAGGCCCCCTTACTTGGGTACACGGCTGCCTTGGATCACGGAGAAGGAGGGCTTCCGGCGGCTGCAGCTACCACCATAGCGAAGATAGCAGCGGATGGCTCGCCCACCCCACACCAGAAGTCTGGAAGCCATTCTAGAGGGCCTTGAGGCCTGTCTAGCATCAACACCCAGGGACAAAGAGGAGAGCCCGACCAGTGGTGGTATGTGGCGCCGACTGATGGCAGTAATGGGGACTGATCGGTGGACAGAGGCTCTGTTGGCCACGTGGCTGAGATCTCCGTGGTGGAGGCAGAGACCACAGAGCAAAGCGACAACGATGAGCTGCTGGCTGTCGAATCTGGACAAACACATTGAGGAGCCTGTGCAGTTCGATGTCACTCCCCCTCGCCGTCTATGCTGGGACTGCAGAGGACCACCAGGTGGATGTGTGCCGCTGAGCTGCAGCATTCATCCGGGCAGCTGTGATGTGGCCCTAGCTGTGGTGGAGTTGGCTCAGTGGATGGCTGCCTCAGCATGATGGGGCTGCAGGAGAAGCCTTCCTGCTGGACACGGGCTGAAGCGGTCAGCTTTGTTGCCGACCCGTGCTTTCTGAGATGACCACCTCATGCAGACCTTTTCTTGTGCCCCCCCCCCTGAGTATTTTTGCCATGATCCCCCTCACAATGACCCTTTTTATTTTTGCCTTTATGGCCCTCACCTTATTGCTCTATTTTTGTTTGCGGCTCACATTGTGGACATTTTTGATTTCTCCCCCCCCCCCCTTGTTATTTTTGATGTGCCATACTCTGGGGTATCTGCTTCCCCCTCTTCATTTTGTTTCTCCCCCCCCCCCCCCATAATAGGCTCCGAAGACTCCGCTTGATTATTGGCTTAGCTTCTGGCTGACTTTTTTTTTTCCCTTCATACTTTCTCTGACACCTTTTTTATATTTTTTGTTTAACCCCCCCCCCCCCCTGCTTTTATTTTACTTTCCCATACCCTTATTGTTTTGGCATATCCGTGGCCTGGTGCCCAGTCTGACGCCCGAGTGTCCGGGCCTGGTGCTGTTTACCCCTGTAGCCTCCCCCGGACCACAGGGAATACGGCAGGATCAGCACAGTTATGACCTTTGCCGTCTTACTCCCCCCCCCCCTCCCCCTTTTTATTATATTCGATGTCTTCAGCTGACCTCTACTTTATTTTTTATCATGATGAGCTCTAGTTGCTGTTTTCATGCGGCTCTGCGAGGCCCTCTTTTTGCTTGTATGCTGACTTATTTACAAAATGTAAATTGTGAATTTTTTTCTAAAAAAAAAAACCCCATCCATTAACAAAATAAGCCTAAAAATCGGGTGAAACAACAAATCGATTAATCAACAACTAACTGATAATGAGAATAGTTGGCAACTATTCTCATCGATTAGTCAATTTGCCTACAGCAGACACTGTTTAGAGCCAGACTGTTTGCTGTCCGTCATAGCTTTTCAAAGGAGTCAATAGAGAACACACGATGCACACTTTTTCACGCACGGGTAACGCATGTTGCTACGGATGTCAAAATGGCATTGACATGAAAAAGCTACAACGGACATAGAGAAACCCCTGCATACAGCTTTTCTTCTGAACGTCAGTCAAAATTATACAGCCTTCTTAATTCTTTTTCTCCTCGTCAGTCAAAACCAATTTTTACTAGACAGCTTCTTTTTTTCTCTCTCAACGTCAGTCATAACTAACTGATACAATGTAACCACAATCTCATCCGTTATAAAGTGCATCAGTTTCAACGGACGCACTGTGTGCAATCAGTGTGCTCGTGTGACCGCAGCCTAAACGTTAATAATTTCAGGTGCTAGTTCAGAGCTGATTGGAGAATACGTGCCGCTGCTTTACTCTGTATGATTTGGTTCTAGGGTTATGTCAGACATAACCACTTTGTTTTTATCTAGTTTACAACTGTTGCAGAACTACAGAACAGATAATGGAGTGCTGCCACTGGGTGGAGGAACTGTACTTCTGGTGTTTTCTCCTTATTTGGAGCTGGAGTCCTGTACCCCCAAACCACCCTCTCTCTGATCTGGAGCTGCAATTCCTTCCTTTGATCCTGATCCTTCCCCCAACCTCCCTCACACATTTTGAAAAAACAAAGTGGTCAGGCAGCATGGAGTGTCCCCCCCCCCCCAATTCATCCTGCTATACATATCCTCATGTCTATCTCAGCACTCGTAGCAGCGTTCATTTGGGGAAAAAGGAGACCAATCCCTCATTCTGACCAGGAGTTTGCATACCTTGCGTGCAAAACGTGAGATACACAATTTACGTATGTACATACGAAAGTTACGTACCCTACACAAATTGCTTAAAGAAAAAAAAGGGTGGATTTTTACAATGAGTGTTGCTTTAAGTTTAAGCTTTCCGGACATCCTGAGTGATTTAGGCTGGGGTCAGACCAGCGCACTTTTAACGTGCGTTCTGGCGCACATAATTACGGCCGCACTAGCAACAGATGACGGGCAATGACGGCCAATATATGATGTATGGCCGCACAAAAGTCCAGCCGTGCAACACAAGTGGAATTTAAACGCATTTTTTTGAGAACGCTGAACCGCTAGTACTGACGTACTAAGTGCGCAGCTGCGGCATAGCGGCGTGTGTGCGTGATTAGGAGATATCAGACGCTGCTAATGTCCAGCCTACATAATGTCCAGATGCAAAAAGAGTTTTATTGACGATCCGTACAAAATCACGCCCGAAAATGTGCGTCGTCTGACCGTTTTTGCGCATTCCGTGAAAAAATACATCAATGCGTTCGGACGCACTTTTTCACGTTCGCGGGGAAAAATGCTTTCGTCTGACCCTAGCCTTAAGTGTTGTTAGACACTGCTGTGCGCATATTTATAGGTCCTTTGTGAACGTATTTTACTGATATACAGGGTTATTCAGAGAGCGGTGAAAACCAGGAGAAGTGAAAATTCTAGGTCAAAATCGCCAAACCAGAAAAATTCTCCCATTTATATCACTTTCCAAATCGGCTATTTGGTCTCGATTGTTCATTCTCCTGGCAATTCACCTGGTTTTCACCTCTCTATTTGTTTTGTCTGCACTGTTGAATCATTTATTTGGTTTTCAGGTAGATCTATTCCCGATTAATTTTTAAATATTTTAGTCGAAAAAATATTCTGCAAACTAATCGATTACGAAAATAGTCGTTAGTTGCAGCCCTACTAGAAATGATGATTATGCCTTTTCCCCGTGTTCCTGACGGATCCTTATGCAACGATCAGATTACAGAGAAACAGGAAAAACGAACATTATCTCAGAATACCAGGAAAAAAAAAACCTGCTAATAAGAAAGTGAGTCACGGAGTACTATACCTTAATTTCTGCATTTCAGAAGGCGTTTATGCTCCCCGTATTCGTTTGCTATTAGTTTCTAGGTGAGTTATCACAGCTAATGATGTCACTTGACCTTACCTGACTGAGGACAAGTTAATGAGCACTGTATACATGCCAAACCATGAATTAAACCAGTATGAATCCAAATGGCTCTTACAAAACGCCTAACAAAAGAACATGTCTGAGGATAATATGCTGTCCAAGCAACCAATCAGGCTCATAGGTGACACGTGTCCATAAGCAAAGCTCGGGGCCACTGATACAGACCTGCCATAGTGTCACCTGTGTCTGTAATAGCACATTACGACCCATCCGTGGTTATCGTCATCATCATAATGAACAAAAACAAACAAACTCACCTCACACTATAGTTTTCCTTTTTTGCATTTGTTATAATTCTCTAACAATGATTTGGACTTGATGCAGAATTCAACATTCTCAAACAAAAAAATATTAATCTTTATTTATTTGTATCTTGCTAACATATTCCGCAGCGCAGTACAGACTTCATAATAAGGGTAGTTCTTTTTTTGTTTTGTTATATATATATATATATTCATTCACAATTTCAGTTTTCACAATACAATAGTCACATGATAATACAGAATTAATCCATAAGAAACGAGATAATACGGGCGGGATAGAAAAATTGTCCCATGTCAGGGAATATGAGGTTGATTTGTACACCAGAAGGGTCAGTCCCTACGGGAACTCCCAATCTATGTTACTGCGGAGGAGTGCGGAACTGAACACGATAGAAACAAGAAAGCGAAAGAAAGGATGCAGAGGAGGAGGAAGAAAAAAAAAGGGGTGAGGGGAGAAAATGGAGGGGCGCAGAGCAGTTGGGCGGAGGAAAGGTGGGATGGGAGGTAAAATTAAAGGAAGGAGGGTATCAGTCCCCCAGGAGGCACCTCAAGTCTGCAGAGCCACTGCCTTAGTCCAGTCAGCAGGAGCGGGTGGAGAAATCAATCTTGTAGGGGAGAGACATCTCCGCCGATATCAGTAAGCCCGAAGGAATCTAAGCCACTAGTACCAGGTATCTGTACCAGTACCAGGTATCTGTAAACCGTTGACGGGCCTTATCCAAGGCCACCAGAGTGTCTTCAATGTTGCGCATCCATTCAATCTTATTTATCAGGTCTCTAGGACGGAATCACCGTGGAACACCACAATGTTGGGATCAAAAGTCTGGTGCTAAGCAAGATGCAAAGCAGCAGGGACCGTTTAAGCTGCCTGACAGACACATCCAATTTTAGGAGTAAGAACGATGATGGAGCAAAAGGAATCTCTAAAAGTCACAAGTCTTCACAATCATGTCACGGACCATTCGCCATTAAGGTACAAGAATAGAGCAGGACCACCATACATGTAGGTAGGAACCAGGAATTGAACATCCCCTCCAACAGTGCGGGACGATGGTCGAGCCTATCCCACATAGGAGAATCGGAGGGCGGTACCAAAATATGAGCAACTTAAAGGACATTTCAAAGAGAGACAAAATTTGCATACCCTAATGTATCAGAGAAAGGATTTTCGACCACTGCTCCTCCGAAATATGTTCCTCCAATTCCCTTTCCCACCGCATAGGGTAGCTCTTAGTACCGAAATGAGGTAGGAAGGGCTCTGCTCCCAAGAAGCTCACATTCAAAGAATAAACCACCTGCACAGAATAACTGGAGCGACCAATGATTACCCCTGAATTAGTAAATACTTCATTTTTACAGGGTCGCTCTAACCCATTTTTATAATGAGTAGGGGGTCTGGCAGTATGACCCCCCCCCCCCAAAACGAAATACCTCTCTACTACTGCACTCCTGAGAGTTAGTGATCATTGTGGAAATATGAGGTCAGGAGTCTTGATGATTGTTCGTTGGGGCAGCGCCCCACTAGTCCTCCCTTAATAAACATTGTAAAAGAGTCAAAGAACAAAATACAATTATATTTTTCAGGTGGGATATTGGCTTAAATTTTAAAGAAAAAAGAAAATCATGAAAAAATACTGTTCCCATCTCCAACCGTGACGAGGTAAATAGGCTTATAGTATTTCTGTACTACATAACTCCTTAACCCCTTAATGATGCCCGCCATAGCGGTAAATTGTGGGTTAACTTGTATTAATGACAGGTGATGCCCTGGTACGTCCCGATGGGGATCTGGTGCCCGTGTTCCATCATTTTATTGAACCTGTGGCAACTCGAGAAGCAAAGGGGTTAACATCTATGTATCAAACCTCTGGAGTTCACTTGACAAGGATATTTCCTAGATACACGCACAGTATTTACATTATAGAAGTTTATATACTTTATGTCCAAACGTGTGTCTATAGATGTGTATGTGTCTTTTGAGTGTATGTCTGTACACAACTGTATGAGTGTCCTCACTCCTAGCCCCGTCTTCTACTATGTCTTCCTTTTCTCCAGTCTCAGTGGAGGATGTCTCAGAAGTTCTCATGCCTGACCACCTGCCCACTTGACCCCATCCCCTCGCATCTTACTCAGTCTGTTCTACTAGTCATTGTCCCTGCATTGACTCATATTTTTAACCTCTCCTCTGGTGTCTTCCTCTCTGCATTCAAACGTGCTCTGATCGCCCCCATTCTAAAGAAACCATCTCTTGATCCCACCTCCCTCTCCAACTACCATCCCATCTCTCTGCTCCGATTTTCCTCCAAAATCCTAGAACGCCTGGTCTATAACCAGCTCACCCACCTATTTTCTCACTGCTAACTCTGCTTGAGCCACACCAGTCTGGCTTTCCATCCCAGTATTCAACTGAGACTGCTCTGACCAAGGTGACTAATGATTTAGCTGCCGTTAAAACCAAAGGTCACTTCTCCCTCCTTATTTTTCTTGACCTTTCCGCTGCATTTGACACTGTTGACCACCTTCTCCTGCTCCTCACGGTGCGTCAACTTGGCCTCGGTGACACTGCACCTGAACTGAAAAATGTCCGAAATGCCCCCGAGAAAGTGGCTGATTAGTGCTATGGGGTGAATGAAATCAAGTTTGGCTGAAAAAAACCCATCATGTGTGCTGTTTTCACACCAAATATGACTTTTTCCCGCTAACATCCTAATTTTTAAAGTTCCACTTTGATGCTCTGTTCACTGCAGTGACCACAAGGTGGCAGAGAACCCAAAAGGAGACTATCTTAAAATGAATTGGCATCTTGGGTAGGCATGTATGTATGTATGATGTTATGATGGCTAGTGAAATTTGGGGAAAAAATAATTGAATTTTTTAGTTAATTTTACCGTTAGGTGTCTTGCCCAGGACATACTTGAAAACGAGAGAAATCTCAATGTATCCTTCCTGCTAAAATCTATACTATAAAAGGATAAGCTAAAAACTGTCCGTCGCCAAAACCCTACTGCGCATGCGCGACGGACATTTGAAAGCGGCCGTTAGAACACACAGGTAGCTGCGCGTGCCGCCGCGTGAAAAAAAAACAAAAAAAAAAAAACGGCACGAGCCGCGCGCAGCTACCCGTGTGTTTACACGGCCAGATGCCCCGATCCTCCAGCGGTGACCGTCCTCCGGCTGCTGCTGGCTGCTCGGCGGGCCTCCAGGCTCAGGCGAGCCCCCGGCTTGGTTTGGGCCTACAGGCCCAGCCGAGCCGGGGACTCGCCTAAGCCTAGAGGCCCGCCGAGCAGCCAGCGACAGCCGGAGGACGGTCACCGCTGGAGGATCGGGGCCAAAGTTCCCAAAACATAGTCCCATAATCGGCCCTGAGCTCCAGCGGTGACCTCCTCCGGCCGAGCAGGCTGCTAGGCGGGCCTCCAGGCTCAGGCGAGCCCCCGGCTTGGTTTGGGCCTACAGGCCCAGCCGAGCCGGGGACTCGCCTAAGCCTAGAGGCCCGCCGAGCAGCCAGCGACAGCCGGAGGACGGTCACCGCTGGAGGATCGGGGCCAAAGTTCCAAAACATAGTCCCATAATCGGCCCTGAGCTCCAGCGGTGACCTCCTCCGGCGAGCAGGCTGCTAGGCGGGCCTCCAGGTTCAGGCGAGCCCCCGGCTTGGCTTGGGCCTACAGGCCCAGCCGAGCCGGGGACTCGCCTAAGCCTAGAGGCCCGCCGAGCAGCCAGCGACAGCCGGAGGAGGTCACCGCTGGAGCTCAGGGCCTAAATTCCCAAAACATACTCCACCAAATCGGCCCTGAGCTCCAGCGGTGACCTCCTCCGGCCGAGCAGGCTGCTAGGCGGGCCTCCAGGCTCAGGCGAGCCCCCGGCTTGGTTTGGGCCTACAGGCCCAGCCGAGCCGGGGACTCGCCTAAGCCTAGAGGCACGCCGAGCAGCCAGCGACAGCCGGAGGAGGTCACCGCTGGAGCTCAGGGCCTAAATTCCCAAAACATACTCCACCAAATCGGCCCTGAGCTCCAGCGGTGACCTCCTCCGGCCGAGCAGGCTGCTAGGCGGGCCTCCAGGCTCAGGCGAGCCCCCGGCTTGGTTTGGGCCTACAGGCCCAGCCGAGCCGGGGACTCGCCTAAGCCTAGAGGCCCGCCGAGCAGCCAGCGACAGCCGGAGGAGGTCACCGCTGGAGCTCAGGGCCTAAATTCCAAAACATACTCCACCAAATCGGCCCTGAGCTCCAGCGGTGACCTCCTCCGGCCGAGCAGGCTGCTAGGCGGGCCTCCAGGTTCAGGCGAGCCCCCCGCGTTGGCTTGGGCCTACAGGCCCAGCCGAGCCGGGGACTCGCCTAAGCCTAGAGGCCCGCCGAGCAGCCAGCGACAGCCGAGGAGGTCACCGCTGGAGCTCAGGGCCGATGTTGCCTAACACATACTCACCGACATCGGCCCTTAGCTCCTCCAGCGATGGCGGTCCCGCTTCCAGCGTCCTCTCTCTCTCCGTTGCTCGCCGGAATGACGTCACAAAGCCTTTGACCCCGGGGGTCAAAGGCTTTCGTGACGTCATCCTGGCGAGCAACGGAGAGAGAGAGGACGCTGGAAGCGGGACCGCCATCGCTGGAGGAGCTAAGGGCCGATGTAGGTGAGTATGTGTGGAACCGGTGGAGGACTCGGAGGCCGATGTAGGTGAGTATGTGCTCTACACACACCCTGCTTGCTCGGCCGGTATCCAAGCTTAGGCGAGCCCCCGGCTTGGCGTGGGCCTAGAGGCCCTGCCGAGCCGGGGACTCGCCTGAGCATGGAGGCCGGTCGAGTTGCATGCTCGGGCGTCCTCCAGGCTCAGGCGAGTCCCCGGCTCGGCTGGGCCTCTAGGCCCACGCCAAGCCGGGGGCTCGCCTAAGCTTGGATACCGGCCGAGTAAGCAGGGTGGGTGTGGAGAGCACATACTTACCTACATTAGCCCTGAGCTCCAGCGGTGACTGTCCTCCGGCTGTCGCAGGCTGCTCGGCCGGCCTCCAGGCTCAGGCGAGCCCCCGGCTTGGCTTGGGCCTACAGGCCCAGCCGAGCCGGGGGCTCGCCTAAGCCTGGAGGCCGGCCGAGCAGCCTGCGACAGCCACCGCTGAGGCTCCGGGCCAATGTAGGGGGATGTTGCCTACACATACTCACCTACATCGGCCCTTAGCTCCTCCAGCGATGGCGGTCCCGCTTCCAGCGTCTTCTCTCTCTCTCCGTTGGTCGCTGGGGCAGTATCCACGTGCTGGGGCAGTATCCACGTGCTGGGGCAATATCCACGTGCTGGGGCAGTATCCACGTGCTGGGGCAATATCCACGTGCTGGGGCAGTATCCACGAGCTGGGGCAATATCCACGTGCTGGGGCAGTATCCACGAGCTGGGGCAGTATCCACGTGCTGGGGCAATATCCACAAGCTGGGGCAGTATCCACGTGCTGGGGCAGTATCCACGTGCTGGGGCAATATCCACATGCTGGGGCAGTATCCACGAGCTGGGGCAATATCCACGTGCTGGGGCAGTATCCACGTGCTGGGGCAGTATCCACGTGCTGGGGCAATATCCACGTGCTGGGGCAGTATCCACGAGCTGGGGCAATATCCACGTGCTGGGGCAGTATCCACGAGCTGGGGCAGTATCCACGTGCTGGGGCAATATCCACAAGCTGGGGCAGTATCCACGTGCTGGGGCAGTATCCACGTGCTGGGGCAATATCCACATGCTGGGGCAGTATCCACGAGCTGGTGGGGCAGTATCCACGTGCTGGGGCAGTATCCACGTGCTGGGGCAGTATCCATCCACGTGCTGGGGCAATATCCACGTGCTGGGGCAGTATCCACGTGCTGTGGCAATATCCACGAGCTGCGGCAGTATCCACGTGCTGGGGCAGTATCCACGAGGGGGCAATATCCACGTGCTGGGGCAATATCCACGAGCTGGGGCAATATCCACGTGCTGGGGCAGTATCCACGTGCTGGGGCAGTATCCACGTGCTGGGGCAATATCCACGTGCTGGGGCAATATCCACGTGCTGGGGCAGTATCCACGTGCTGGGGCAGTATCCACGTGCTGGGGCAGTATCCATCCACATGCTGGGGCAATATCCACGAGCTGCGGCAGTATCCACGTGCTGGGGCAGTATCCACGAGCTGGGGCAATATCCACGTGCTGGGGCAATATCCACGAGCTGGGGCAATATCCACGTGCTGGGGCAGTATCCACGTGCTGGGGCAGTATCCACGTGTTGGGGCATATATCCATGAGCAGGGGCAGTATAAACGCAAAACAGAATAAACGCCACAGAGCCGAGCACAATAAAAACGCCACAGAGCCGAGCACAATAAAAACGCCACAGAGCCGAGCACAATAAAAACGCCACAGAGCCGAGCACAGTACCATAGACGGCACAGAGCCGAGCACAGTACCATAGACGGCACAGAGCCGAGCACAACAGAATAAACGGCACAGAGCACAGAACCAAGCACAATGCACCACACTTATCAATAGACTGCCCTCTGGGCAGGCTTTACACCTAGTACTTTATAAATAAATAAGGACACTTACTGGAGAGGTGCTCTTGCCAGGATTTAAACCTATGTCTCCATGGTTATAGATCAGTGATGTTACCTCTACTCCATCCAGCTGATACTTAGCAACATTTGCCCTCCTCGTAATACTTAAAGGGCCAGTACCACCAAAAAAATGA
The DNA here is from genome assembly GCA_009667805.1 of Leptobrachium leishanense. Taxonomy (NCBI): domain Eukaryota; kingdom Metazoa; phylum Chordata; class Amphibia; order Anura; family Megophryidae; genus Leptobrachium; species Leptobrachium leishanense. Next base: position 288,765,995 of record CM019067.1, read on the forward strand.
AATGTTCTTATTTTTTTTCGTACTCTATCAGGGTTATTCAGAGAGCGAGAAAAGCAGGAGAATGACTGGAGAATGAAAAATTCTAGGTCAAAATAGCCAATTTGGAAAGTGAGATGAAAGGGAGAATTTTTCATTCTCCAGTCATTCTCCTGCTTTTCACGCTCTCTGAATAACCCTGCATGTATACGTATGTACAACATGTGCTTTGTTTAGGTAGTTAAGAAAATATGTTACTCTATATGTGTCATGCCCCGCTCCACGGCCCGCTCCCGGTCCGGACCGCCATGCTGGGAGAGGTGCTCTACTCACCTGAGGTCCCTCGTGGCGCGTTGCTCCGGGTTCCTGGTCCGCCGGATGGAGAGAGAGAGCCTGGAGATGCCCCACGCCGCCGGCCGGATCCGAGTACTGAAGAGGAAAGTGCGCATGCGCGAGAACAGACTCTCCTAAGTAATGCAAAGCCTGGTACTCTGGCGCCCTCCGCTGGCCGATTAGGGGTACTGCTTGACATCTGTTCTGGAGATCCTCGTATTCCTCCCATTGACCTACCAAAGACTCAGGTACCTCAACTCCACCTACAATACCCAGGTGAAAGGTATTCCCATGATCCTTTGAACCCTATTTAAAAGGGACCCCAAAGCCCAAACCCAGGGCCCAGACCCTATGGCCCAGACCCAGGGCAAAGGCCCAGGGCCCAGACCCCTAGGCCCAAACCCAGGGCCCAGGACCCAGACCCAGGGCCCAGACCCCAAAGCCCAAACCCATGGCCCAGACCCCAAGGCCCAGACCCTGGGCCCAGACCCCCTAGGCTTAAACCCAGACCCCAGACCCCAAGGCCTTAGACCCAAGGCCCAGACCCTGGGCCCAGACCCCCTAGGCCCAAACCCAGGGCCCAGACCCTAAGGCCCAGACCCAGGGCCCAGACCCCCTAGGCCCAAACCAAGGGCCCAGACCCTAAGACCCAGGGCCCAGACCCCTAGGCCCAAACCCTGGGCCCAGAACCCTAGGCCAAACCCAGGGCCCAGACCCCAGGACCCAGAACCTAAGGCCCAGGGCCCAGACCCCAAGGCCCAGACCCCAAAGCCCAAATACAGACCCAGGGCCCAGACCCTAGGGTCCAGACCCCATACCCAGGGCCCAGACCCCAAGGCCCAGGACCCAGACCCTAAGGCCCAGACCCAGGGCCCAGGGCCCAGACCCTAAGGCCCAGACCAAGGGCCCAGACCCCAAGGCCCAGACCCAGGGCCCAAGGCCCAGACCCAGGGCCCAGAACTTGGGCCCAGACCCCAAGGCCCAAACCCAGGGCCCAGACTCCTAGGGCCAGACCCCTAGGCCCAAACCCAGGGCCCAGACCCCAAGGCCCAAACCCAGGGCCCAGACCCCAGGGCCCAGACCCCAAAGCCCAAACCCTAGGCCCAGACCACAGGGCCCAGACCCCAAGGCCCAGACCCCAGGGCCCAGACCCCAAAACCCAGGGCCCAGACCGCTAGGCCCAAACCCAGGGCCCAGACCCCAAGGCCCAGGGCCCAGACCCCAAGGCCCAGACCCAGGGCCCAGACCCCAAGGCCCAGGGACCAGACCCAGAGACCAGGGCCCAGGCTAGATCCCAGGGACCAGACCCCAGGCCAGACCCAGGGACCAGGCCCAGACCTCAGGGACCAGACCCCAAGGCCCAGTCCCAGGGACCAGACCCAGGGCCCAGGCCCAGACCCAAAGGCCATCATACACAGCCCGTTTCTGTGAGATTTATTGCTGTGGATTCTGTGATACGTTCAGACACACCGCTCATTACTGTGAGTTTTATTGCTGTGGATACTGTGATAAGCTAATACACACTGCACATTACTGGGAGTTTTATTGCTGTGGTGCTATGTTATGTCCTTTTTTTTTCGAAGGGGGAGAAAAGCTGTTAGAGGTTGAGGGGGCCCTGGGGGGCCCCATCGTGAGGTTTAGTAAGGGGCCCCATCATTTCTGATGGCTGCCCTGACTATAACTATAGGTCTATTAATTTTTGGCAGAGTGATTAGGAAATAAAAACAGAGAAAAGCAAACAGGTAGCAGGAACACACAGCCGGATTTACCCTGGCCTGGTTTATATACATCTCATTTATCATTGCCTTCTTAACCCACTAACCCACATATAGAATAGGACACTGGGGCAACCTGCTCTGCCAGGTGGCTAATCTATTTTCGTTGGGAAAATAACCTTGTTAGTTCTTGTCTGTAGGTCAAATGTAACACTTTTAATTGTATATTCAGGTTTTTCAACAAGGCACCAATAGCATGCTTGGGAAAAGTTATACTATGTATAAGTAGAGTGTGCTACATTGTAAGGAGATACAAAGTACTACCATACAGCTGTGGTTTTAGTTCAATTGGTGGAGCTCATAGATTCTGCTGTATCTTCACAGACAGACACTATACTTATTATCACTCCCAGTACACTCCTGAGGACGCCACTCTGTAGGCGAAACGCGTAAAGTGATGGGTGATTTTTAAATACCCTCTTTTTTGATTTTGATCTCCTATGGCAATAGTGTTACTTCCAGAGAGGGCTGATCTGAAGCACTTCTAGTCACTGTTTCCTTGTGTATGTCCAGTTCAGGTGGACTAGTTACTTTGTATGCAAGATATGCTCACTATGCCACTGCTCTGTGCAATAACTTTTCCTCCTTTCCTATTTGTCGTGAACCCACGAAGGTTCACATTCCTACTGCGTCAGGATATTTTTTGCACTAGTTTCAGAACATGGTTATTCACTAACATTTTCAGGGTTATTCAGAGAGAAGTGAAAACCAGGAGAATGACTGGAGAAGTGAAAATTCTAGGTCAAAATAGCCAATCCAGACAAATTCTCCCATTTATCTCACTTTCCAAATCAGCTATTTTGACCTAGAATTTTCACTTCTCCAGTCATTCTCCTGGTTTTCACCTCTCTCTGAATAACCCTGATAGACTCCTAGCCATAGGGGAACCTTTTGAGGTTTGTATTGTCATGTGTCCTTTATCTGCTTGTCAGTTTGTGTCTGCCTGAGTTAAGGCAGCAGGTTCTCTTAGGCTAGGGTCAGATGAACGCATTTTTCACGTTGTCCGTGAAAAAGTACGTTCGAACGGAATACGCAATAGCGGTCATACAATGCGCATTTTTGTCCGTGATTTTGTACGGATCATCAATAAAACACTTTTTGCGTCTGGACGTTATGTTGGCCGGACATTAGCAGCGTCTGACGTCTCCTAATCACGCACACACGCCGCTAGCTGTTTGACGTTCTCGAAAAAATGCGGTCGATTGCCACTTGCGGTGCGTGGCCGTACTTTCATGCGGCCGTTCTTCGTATATTGCCCGGCATTGGACGTCATTTGCTGCTAGCACGGCCGTGATTAAGTGCGGCTTAAGGCTAGGGTCAGACGAACGCATTTTTCACGTTGCCCGTGAAAAAGTGCGTTCGAATGAACGTACGTATTTTTTCCCGGAATACGCGATAGCGGTCATATGATGCGCCTTTTCGTCCGTGATTTTGTACGAATCATCAATAAAACACTTTTTGTGTCTGGACGTTATGTTAGCCGTACATTAGCAGCGTCTGACGTCTCCTAATCACGCACACACGCCGCTATGCGGCCGCAGCGCACTCTGTACGTCAGTAGTAGCGGTTTGACGGTCTCGAAAAAATGCGTTCGTTGGCCACTTGCGTTGCACGGACGAACTTTCGTGCGGCCGTTCGTCGTATGTTCCCCGGCATTGGACGTCATTTGCTGCTAGCACGGTCGTGATTTTGTGCGGCTAAACGCACGTGAAAAATGCGTTCGTCTGACCCTAGCCTTAACGCACGTTAATACTGCGCTCGTCTGACCCTAGCCTAAGTTTAATTTATTAAAAGTTATGTTTTAAATTATATTCACCATATCATGCTTCTTAGGCTAGGGTCAGACGAACGCATTTTTATGTTGTCTGTGAAAAAGTGCTTTCGAACGAATGGACGCATTTTTTCACGGAATACGCGATAGTGGTCATACTATGCGCATTTTCGTCCGTGATTTTGTACATATCATCAATAAAACCCTTTTTGGGTCTGGACGTTATGTTGGCCGGACATTAGCAGCGTCTGACATCTCCTAATCACGCACACACGCCGCTAGCGGACGCAGCGCACTCTGTACGTCAGTACCTGCGGTTTCACGTTCTCGAAAAAATGCGTTCATTTTCCACTTGCGTTGCGCGGCTGGACTTTTGTGCGACCGTACTTCGTATATTGGCCGTCATTGCCCGGCATCTGCTGCTAGTGCGGCCGTGATTAAGTGCGCCAGAACGCGCGTTCGCACTGCCTCAGTCTGACCCTAGCCTAAGCTGTTACATTGTAAGGAGACATAAATAAGTCTCTGCACTCCCGTGGGAAGTAAAATGCTGAAATACCATTGTTTTATAAGAAACCTGCTTCCAAAAGGTGGCCCTGAACTTAGAGAGGCCTTAGTCAAGGCTCTAAAGACCGGGTGGGATGGATCCTGCTACTCCAAATGAGTAGATCCATCGCTGAGGTCTTCCTTGCTCAGGAGACACTGAGGAAAAGTGTGAATTAACTCCCAGCACACCCAGTCACATGTTGAGACACAGTGTAGGATGAAAAGAATGGATCCTTTTAATGGGAAACTGCATAGCCTTTCAAAAACCACAGAATCAGCTAAGCTGGCACTCCCCATTGGCACATCCTGTCCTCCCCAGACATCCCAGCTCCATGTGCCGCAGAACCCAGCCATAGCCCATTCTGGAGACGCTGCCCACAGCCATAGCCCATGGCCAAAGTACACTACTCTGTGAGGCTGTTTTGAATTGGCCAGGATTGCTTCTGGCACTGGTTTCCTCTCTGGGGTGCATAGGGGGCCTTGCGAGCAGCACAGTGTGGGGTGTGACAGTCTTTTCTTTTAACCATGTTAAAGGAAAGGATTCTTGAACATCTAAAACCACATAGATTACAGGATCAGAAACAACATGGGTTTACCTCAGGGAGATCATGCCAAACTAATCTTATTGATTTTTTTGATTGGGTAACAAAAATAATATACGCTGGGTGGTGCAGTAAATATTGCTTATTTAGATTTCAGTAAGGCTTTTGATACTGTTCCGCATAGAAGGCTTATCAATAAATTGCAATCTTTGAGCTTGGATTCCAATATTGTTGAATGGATTAGGCAGTGGCTGAGTGACAGGCAACAGAGGGTTGTGGTAAATGGAGTTTATTCGGCGCAAGGTCTTGTTACCAGTGCGGTACCTCAGGGGTCAGTACTTGGACCCATTCTATTTAATATTTTTATTAGTGATATTGGAGAAGGTATTAATGGAAAAGTATGTCTTTTTGCTGATGACACAAAGATTTGCAACAGGGTTGACGTTCCTGGAGGGATCAGCCAAATGACAAAGGATTTAGGTAAACTAAAAAAATGGTCGGAGTTGTGGCAATTGAGTTTTAATGTGGATAAGTGCAAGATAATGCACCTGGGACGTAAAAACCCAAGTGCTGAATATAGAATATTTGATACAGTCCTAACCTCAACATCTGAGGGTTGTGATTTAGGGGTTATTATTGCAGAGGATCTAAGGGTAAGTAGTCAATGTAATAGAGCAGCAGGAAATGCTGGCAGAATGCTTGGTTGTGTAGGGAGAGGTATTAGCAGTAGGAAAAGGGAAGTGCTCATGCCACTGTACAGAGCACTGGTGAGACCTCACTTGGAGTACTGTGTGCAGTACTGGAGACCGTATCTCCAGAAGGATATAGACACCTTAGAGAGAGTTCAGAGAAGGGCTACTAAAATGGTGTACGGCTTGAAGGAGAAAAGTTACCAGGAAAGGCTTAATGATCTTAACATGTACAGCTTGGAAAAAAGACGAGACAGAGGAGATATGATAGAAACATTTAAATACGTAAAGGGAATCCACAGGGTAGAGGAAGGGAGTATATTTAAAAGGAAACAAAGTAGCAAAACAAGAGGACATAGTCTTAGATTAGAGGAGCAAAGGTTTAAAAGTAACATCAGGAAGCATTATTTTAGTGAGAGGGTGGTGGATACATGGAACAGTCTTCCAGTAGAAGTGGTAGAGGCCAAAACAGTAATTGAATTTAAGCAGGCATGGGATAGGCATAAGGCTATCCTAAACAAAAGATAAATCCAGGTAAAGTATCCATGTAATTGGGCAGACTAGATGGGCCGAAAGGTTCTTATCTGCCGACATTTTTCTATGTTTCTAAGTCACACAGTTCAAACTGTTTAATATACATATCACTCCAAATGATGGTCGTGCCATCACACCGGGTGCGCAACCTTGGCCCTCCATGGGCCCTTTTCCAACCCTGGTGTACGGTAACCAGAGCTGTTATAAACTTACCAGAGCCATTATAGTCTATGGAGTTGCTATGTTTACAACAGCTCTTGTTACGTTAACTACAGTGCTAGAATAGAGCCCAGATGTTTTAGAACTACATTTCCCACAAGGCTCTGTCAACCTAATGAGTGGCCGGGTGTCATGGCATGGGATATGTAGTTCCAATACACTTGGGAGGGCCAAAGAGAAATTAACCTTATATTCAGGGCTGGATACAGTGGCGTCACTAGGGTTGGTGTCACCCGGTCCGGTAACTCATGGTGTCACCCCCCCCCCGAGTTTTACGTTTATTTATTTTTTTAACTACTCTTACTCATAAAGCAGTACTCACATATAACACTGAATGCTCATAATACATGGCGCACATTACTGTGAGGTTTATTGCTGCGCAGCTCTCTCCTATACTCACACACAAATTTTGGTGAACTGCCAGCAAGTACGGTGCCTGTTCGACGGCAGTGAAAGTCCCCATAGAGAAGTAATGGTAAATCTGTTCAGAGACACCGAACAGCAGAGAAATGTCCTGATGTTCAGTGGTTTCATTAGACAGGTTTTTTTCAGGCGAACACCATCAGGGCTATTCAGAGAGAGGTGAAAACCTTGAGAATTGCCAGGAGAATGAACAATCTAGACCAAATAGCCAATATGGAAAGTTAGATAAATGGGAGAATTTTTCTGGTTTGACTATTTTCCCCTAGAATTTTCAATTCTACAGTCATTCTCAAGGTTTTCACCCTTCTCTGAATAACCCTGCATAGGTTTCAATGTTAAAAAAATTCCCGTTTTTACCCAATATCTAATAAAACGTTTATTCCATTAATCTGTAGTAAAAAGTCTCTTTTAGGGATGTGTGTTTCGTTTCGGACCGATTTGTTTTTTTTCACTAATCGGCCCGATTCGGTGATTCGGACGATTTTTCCAAATCGGATCGGATCCAAAAACGTCCGAAACTCAACGATTTCCGATCCGAAACGAAAAATTTTCGGATATTTCGTTTAAGTCGTAATTTTGGTTCCACTTCGGTAATTTTCAAAAAATGCTTAAAAGATCCTAAAAAAATCTAAAAATAAAGAGACTCTTTACTACAGAATATAATAATAAACGGTTTATTAGATATTGGATTAAAACGGGAATATTTTTAACATTGACATCTATGGGGCAAAACATTTCCCACACCGAATACACGAAAATGTCCGAAATCACGAAAAAAAGTCGATATGAAAAACGAACCGATCCGAAAACAGGAAAATTTCCAATTTCACGAAAAAAAAATCGATACGAAAAAAAAATCGATACGAAAAACAAGCCGAAACGAACCGAAACGGAAATTGGCCGAAACGATCCAAAATGAAAATTGTTGAATTACGAACGAAGTGAGCCGAAACGAAAAAAAATTGGTGCACATCCCTAGTCTCTTTATTTGTTTTTTTTTTCTTAGTATCTATTTTTTTTAAAAAAATCTAATTTTTTTTCTTTCTAATAGCGTTTTTTTTCTGTAACAGACCTTTTTATTAAAAATCATAGGATCTTATATGTTAATTCCAGACATTTTCGTTCAGTAGTTTTTTTGAAAACAGCGGGGGATGGGTTCGTGTTGGCATTCGGTGGCTGATTCCCTGCACTTCAGGGACCCTGCGGTGAATTCACCAGGGAAATTTGATTCCCCGAAGTGCGGGGAACAACAGAACACTGAAATGTCTGCGTCATTTCGGTGCTCTGTGAATATCCCCTTTAGTGGTGTTTTTTTTGCTGCCCCCTGGAAAGTGCCAGCCTAGGCCTTGCCTACCGAGGACATACTTGAAAATGACAGAATTCACAATGTATCCTTCCTAGTAAAATAGTTTTGTGTAAAAATTTTTTTTTTTTTTAGGGTGTCACCCTAGAGGATGGTGTCACCCGGTGCGGGCCGCACCCCCGCCCCCACCTAGCGACGCTAGTGGCTGGATATACCCGCAATGCTGCCCCAAGGCCACTTTCCTCAATGTGCCCCCTTGCCATAGGGTTATAAGTTACGGTCAGAGCTAGGTTACTATTTGTGCTTGTTTTAGGGCTATGGTTACACTTTACCCTAAACTCTATCTACTGCATTTTTAGGCAACATGAAGAGGCAGAATCTGTTGCCTAAAAATAAAGCAAACAAATGGAGCAGAATGTAAGGTTTATGGTTAAACCTAAACATAACCCTACAACAAGCATAAATAGTAACCCAGCCCTAAGGCTAAGCAAACAGCCCTAAGGCTAAGGTCAGACGAGCGCAGTATTAACGTGCGTTTAGCCGCACTTAATCACGGCTGTGCTAGCAGCAAATTATGTCCAATGCCGGGCAGCATATGAAGAACGGCCGCACAAAAGTGCGGCCGCGCAACGCAAGTGGCAAACGAACGCATTTTTTTGAGAACGTCAAACCTCTAGTACTGACGTACAGAGTGCGCTGCGTCCACTAGCCGCGTGTGTGTGTGTGATTAGGAGACGTCAGACGCTGCTAATGTCCGGCCAACATAACGTCCAGACACAAAAAGTGTTGATATTGATGTGTATTGATAACCGTACAAAATCAAGAACGAAAATGCGCATCGTATGACCGCTATCGCGTATTCCGTGAAAAAATGCGTCCATTCGTTCGAACGCACTTTTTCACGGACAATGCGAAAAATGCGTTAGTCTGACCCTAGCCTATAGCTATAGCTATAGAAAAATTATGCTACATTTCAAGCAAAGAGCATCCAGTTTGTCTGTGACTTGCAGTGTCTTTTTTCCCGCATCTTTTATAATATAACCAGCGTTTACCCGAACGTTTCCTACCAGCTGCCTTTTTCTTTTCATCACTTTTTTTTTCATCACTCTATTCATAAAATTTTTACGTTGTCTGTAATGTTTTTCACTTTATTAATAACTATTAGGTAATTAGGGATGAACCCCATTATTACAGTATCTTTCACAACTAATTAATCAATTTAATATTAAAGGTCTACTCCAAAGGACCAATTCTATATCACTATATTACTTCTGCACATGTACTTTTTAGACAATGCAATGTGCACACCTTGATTATAAGGTTAAGTGAATAATCCCCTGTGTATCCCTGCATGGAACGCATGATAAGGGGGTCTGTAGATGATTAATGTGAGAGCATTTGTAGATGGAGGGTTATGGTTATCCTCTTTAACATGTGGCATTCCGCAGGAGACTGCGTTGAGGATATATATTGTGACAGGACTCTTTATGCGATGGTCGATTGCGCGCATCAAAGAACGAGAAATACCGGAAGTGCAGAGTGGAACGCATGGAACGCACGCACCACCAACGCGCATTCGCAAAATGGCGGCGCGCACCGAGAGTTTGCCGGCAGAGGCGTGGAAAGCACGCCAATTGATCTAATTGATTCCGGACACATGGGGACCTTTTTTACTCTAATTGAGGGACTATATATATATGTTATGTTAAAATCTGTTCTCCCATCCCACCTTATGTTCTACGATGGGATCGGGAACTAGATCTAGACATCTCTGATGCACTATGGACCCAGACCTTCGCACTTATCCATAAAGGATGCGGTGTGACACGTGTCCAAGAAAATTCGTATAAAATTGTGACGTTTTGGTACAGATCGCCTCATTTCTTACACTCCATATTTCCCACGACCTCGCCGGTTTGTTGGAGATGTGAGGTGGCCAGTGGCACTTATGTGCACATCTGGTGGTCGTGTCCTGACCTGCAACGGTTTTGGAGTCACATTCGAGACGCTGTCCGCCAGGTGACAGATGTGACTTTGCCCCTCACACCAGAATGTTTCTTACTTCTTCACATCCCATTGCCTCTCAGGACTCTGAAACGATCGGTTCTGCTACTGATGCTCCTCTCTGCCCGGACCTTGATTCCTGTCCTTTGGAAATCCACTAGGACGCCTTCCTTACGGGAATGGGTCAGAGGAGTGGAGACCCTTCGGTCAGTCGACAGAATGGACGCCGAATCTCGGGGATTATTGCCTGAATTTGCCATGAAGTGGTTCTATTGGGAGAGATACACTGCGTCATTACGATTTGATGCACCCGAGGATTAGTCGAACTAAACCTGACATGAGAGATTGACAACTGTTACCCTCCCGGGGCTGGTCCCTACTGATGTGTATGGGGGGCGGAGTTTCCCTAGATGATGGGGGTGGGTGCCGGTGTCTGGACGGGGGGTGACTGCCCTTGCCGTTTCATCTGTGTTTGAATCAAAGTACATATGTGTCGTCCTTAGTGTTCCCCCCCTTCTCTTCCCTTCTCCTTCTCTCACTATTCCCCTCCTCCCCCTTTCCATCTCACTTGATACCCTCTTTCCCCTTTCTTATTCTACTATATTTTCTCTGACTGTTTCCACTTATTCCTCCGTCTGTCCCCCCCCCTTTTTTTTTTCTTTTCTTTTTTTTTGGGAGATGGGACATGGTACGCCATAAGAGTTTCTATACGACGGGGTAATTACTGTTCGGGATGTTGGTCCTGTAACATTACCTTATTAAGCTGAATATCTCTGCCCGTCTCAGAGTCCCCCCCCCTTTTTCAGACGTGCCTCTGGTTGCAGGGGATTGATTCGGTTTTTTTTTGTTCCCCCTTTTTTTCTCTTGGTGTGTACTTTCTTATGTTGTACTTTATATACTCTGTATACTTGTCTTTACTTCCTGTAATTTCTGCCTTATACCTCTTACAATAAACTTTGAATTACAAAAAAAAAAAAAATCTGTTCTCTGTAAACCAGCTGAAGAAGCCGCAGCACGCAGCAAAACGCGTTCTGGCGATTAAGGCTAGGGTCAGACGAACGCATTTTTATGTTGTCTGTGAAAAAGTGCGTTCGAACGAATGGACGCATTTTTTCACAGAATACGTGATAGTGGTCATACTATGCGCATTTTCGTCCGTGATTTTGTACGGATCATCAATAAAACTCTTTTTGTGTCTGGACGTTATGTTGGCCGGACATTAGCAGCGTCTGACGTCTCCTAATCACACACACACGCCGCTAGCAGACGCAGCGCACTCTGTACGTCAGTACCTGCGGTTTCACGTTCTCGAAAAAATGCGTTCGTTTGCCACTTGCGTTGCGCAGCCGGACTTTTGTGCGACCGTACTTCGTATATTGGCCGTCATTGCCCGGCATCTGCTGCTAGTGCGGCCGTGATTAAGTGCGGCTGCACGCGCGTTCGCACTGCCTCAGTCTGACCCTAGCCTTAGCAGAGCCTGATTTATTTTATTACAATATCATTTTATTATTTTTTGTTTTAATTAAAGGTTTTTTTTTCAAAAAGAACCTGGTCCCTTTTGTTCTGGTATTCGTTAGAGGTTTTTTTGGATTTGACCCTCTAAACAAATCCGCTGGCACTACCACCTAGAGCTTGGCCGTAAGCTCCATCAAATGTGAGTTGATACTCTATTTGTATTATCTTTTATACTCATTGGCGGACCTGCACAAGGAAGTTTTCTCTTCCGTCTTTTATGCTTTCTTTCATGTCCGACGGTTGAGAGGAGCCATCAATTGTGAAGGGTGTGGGTCTCCTTCAAAATAACAAGAAAAAGGACCCAGATGTACTCAACCAGTCAGAGCCAGTGATAGGGCTCTACACTTGTGAGTGGAACAGCTTACTATTGCTATATCCCATTACTGTTTGTACACCCTACACTATTATATGTATTTTGTGCTTTGCTTCTTTTTATATAATCCATTTGGATGATTCACAAGAATGCTATGCTGCCACGGACGTACAAATGTGCGGCAACACGGACGTGATAACTGCGCTCGTCTGACCCCAGCCTTAAGCAATGTTATTTTTCACCTCGGGATTAAACATTCACAGGGTTATTCAGAGAGCAGTGAAAAGCAGGAGAATAACTGGAGAAGTGAAAATTCTAGGTCAAAATAACCAAACCAGAAAAATTCTCCCATTTAACTCACTTTCCAAATTGGCTATTTGGTCTAGATTGTTCTCTTCTCCTGCCAGTTCTCCTGGCTTTCACCTCTCTCTCAGGGTTGTTCAGAGAAAGGTGAAAACCAGGAGAATGGCAGGAAAAGAGAACAATCTGGACCAAATAGCCGATTTGGAAAGTGAGATAAGGCTAGGGTCAGACTAACGCATTTTTCGCAGCGACCGTCAAAAAGTGCGTCCGAACACATTGCCTTATTTTTTCATGGAATGCGCGAAAATGGTCATACGATGCGCATTTTTGTGCGTGATTTTTTACGGATCCAAACCAGGAAACTTTGGGTGTCTGGACGTTATGTTGGCCAGACATGAGCAGGGTCTGACGCCTCCAACTCACGCACAAACGCCGCTAGTGGACGCAGCGCACTCTGTACGTCCGTACTAGCGGTTCTGCGTTCTCGAAAAAATGCGTTAATTTTCCACTTGCGTTGCGCAGCCGGACTTTCGTGCGACCGTACTTCGTATATTGGCCGTCATTGCCCGTCATTTGCTGCTAGTGCGGCCGTGATTAAGTGCGCCTAAACGCACGTTAAAAGTTCGCTAGTCTGACCCTAGCCTAAATGGGAGAATTTTTCTGGTTTGGCTATTTTGATCTAGAATTTTCCATTCTCCAGTCATTCTCCTGCTCTTCACCGCTCTCTGAATAACCCTGACAGGGTTATTCAGAGAAAGGTGAAACTCAGGAGAATGACTGAAGAGAAAATTCTAGGTCAAAATAGCCGAACCAGAAAAATTCTCCCATTTATCTTACTTTCCAAAACGGCTATTTGGTCTAGAATTTTCCATTCTCCAGTCATTCTCCTGCTTTTCACCGCCAGAAAATCAGTAAACTTTTTCTGCGTGTCCGAAAATGTCTCCTCTTTTCATACAGACTGCCGCCCCAAGCAGCTGTTTATGGATAGATTAAAGGAAAAGCATTTACCGTCATTTGAAATGTCATTTTTTGGTTTTTACATATTTCTATACATCCTAGAAATCCGCCACTTCACGGGCAGGTTATGGGGACCTCCTAGGCACGATATTTTGAAGGAATTTTTATTTATAACCCTTATTTCATGGAAAACTCACTGTCCCTTTAAAAACGTTTTTTTTTTACTTTTTGTCCTTGTTTCCTGTCCCCCAGGGCACTACCCGGACCCCCATACACCTTTTATGGCAAATATCTAGCATATATGCCCTCTTAAAACCGAATTTTCAGCCCTATTGACTTGCATTGAGTTCGAGTTCGAATCCGAACATTTGGAAAGTTCGGGTTCGGCTTCGAACCGAACTCGGGGAGTGTTCGGCTCATCCCTACTCACCATTTCCTTTATAACAAATATAAATAAAGTGAACAACGGCCAGATATGAAAGTGTAGGGTGGATAGGGCGTGAGCAAAGGTAGAGAAACTCTAAGGCTGGGGTCAGACCAGCGCACTTTTAACGTGCGTTCTGGCGCACATAATTACAGCCGCACTAGCAGCAGATGACGGGCAATGACGGCCAATATACGATGTACGGCTGCACAAAAGTCCGGCCGTGCAACGCAAGTGGAATTTGAACGCATTTTTCTGAGAACACTGAACCGCTAGTACTGACCTACTGAGTGCGCAGCTGCGGCATAGCGGCGTGTGTGCGAGATTAGGAGATGTCAGACGCTGCTAATGTCCAGCCTACATAACGTCCAGACGCAAAAAGAGTTTTATTGACGATCCGTACAAAATCACGCCCGAAAATGCGCGTCGTCTGACCGTTTTTGCGCATTCCGTGAAAAAATACATCAATGCGTTCGGACGCACTTTTTCACGTTCGCGGGGAAAAATGCTTTCGTCTGACCCTAGCCTAACAGCACACAATAATGGTCATTTTTGGCCCAGGAGTCCCCAAGCCCCAGACATCTGTCCAGGGGTTACCCGATCAGTAATATTAAAGTCACAATGGGGAAGCTTGGCACCCCAGATGTTTCATGATCCTCAGCCAGCCTTATCTGTGACTAAGCACCATGAAACATGTATTTCAGAAACATCTGGGGTTCCACATCCCTATAAGTGCTCAGGGTGACTAGCGAGTCCATCTAAGCGCTGTAAAGCTGCGCCTCATTCAAACCGCTCGTAGTTTTTACCGCAATATTTGAAAAGCATGCATTGCAATCGCACAGCGGATAACCTGAGGGGCGAGTTTGGCCTGATTTTACGCACGTGTAAAAACATGCATACACCTGTACACAAATACGCGGTCACGTGCGGATACACACAAAACAATTCACACACACTCATCCAGTGACATCCAATCATACAAATCCTAGGTGCATCAGCGGAGGGGCATGGCGTGATGGTATGGGGGGGCTGCGAATAAAAGATAGAAATATTACTCTGTGCGTAACATTTGTGTCCTTTCAAAGCAAGCACCAGATGCCGCAGAACCTGACACGACAAGGCGTCTGGGACACGTCCTCCTACGCCAGATGCCTGTAATGTCCCTGTGTGTCCGGGGAGGTGCCAGATGGCTTCATCTTGGTAATTCCTAACAAGTGCATCGGTCCGCCCATTGAGAAGGCAGTCAGAGGGGGGGGAGGCAGAAAAAGTCAGAGCAAGAAGAGCCTGCATGACAGTGAGTGAAGGTTAGGCACAGCTGGCCAGGACTAGAGGGGGTACAGTCACACAGCATCCTAAAAAGCCAGGGAAGGGTTACCCATAGCACCTAAAAAGCCAGGGAGGTACACTCAGTACCCAAAAAAAGGCTAGGGAAGGGGGCACCTCCTGAGCTCTCAGCCGCCTATCCCTCTGTAACCTGGTGACACTGGAGTGCATGGACTCCCAGGCAGATCTCTGCTCACCCAGCAGCCACCGCTTCCAGAGGATGGAGCAGGGGCCACAATGAGTAGCTGAGCACAGGAGAGAGAGGAGGAGGAACAGAGAGAGAGAGGAGCTCTCTCTGGAGAGCAACCATCACCTCACAACCTCCTCTGCAGCACCAGGAAACACAACCTCCTCTGCAGCACCAGGAAACACAACCTCCTAAACACAGGGGTCAGCATGGAGAGCAACACAGGTAAGTGGAATGTGGGGGGTCCTGTGCGGTTAGGGTTGCCAGGGCGGCCATGTTTTCCTGGACACATATTACTGCTTCATGCAGAGGGGAGCACAGGGAAACGTGCTGCCCTGCAAGATGTATAATTCATATGCTGTAGGAAGAAACTGAAGGCCGTTCACCTGGGATTCCAGCGTATGGATTACACATGTTATGGGGTGGCATTCTTTCAGCACTGCCCATCAACATGAATAAATGATGTGTCCAGGAAACATGGCCGATCTGGCACCTTATGTGCGGTGTGGGCTGAAATCTATGTATTTCACTGCACGCGTTAATTTGGCCCCTCGTGTGGGATATTGCGGTATAATGGGGTTTCCTGAGGCTCCTGTACGTGTTTCTGGGTCGTTGTACTGCGCTACGCGTTATGTAGGCGCCTGAACGAGTGCATAAATCTAGGACTTCTCAGGGGTGCCTCTACCAGGCAGGTGGCCGTGTTATTGAGATGCGGGCAGTGTCCCCAGGTAACTTTAACGAGGTGTGGCGGCGCCGCCGCAGGGAGGATGCAGGGCACTGCCTGTCTGCCATGCCGCAGCCCGCTCACATGGACTGGCCATGTGCACGCTGTGTTTACGTTCCGCCGCTCGCCGCCTGTGATTGGCCGGCGCCGCCCGTGACGCAGCGATTACATGTTCATGGGAGGCTGAGCGCGAGCGGCTTTCCACGTGAGGCGCGCCGAAAGGGGTCGCTGTTTTACTGTCAGCGACCTACTTTCTCCGGATCGTGTGGCGGAAGACAGAGCCCCAGGCTCTGGGCCAATGACCGTTCGGCTGGTGGCGCTGTAAGCCACGCCCCGCGGCGGCGATTGGCCGAATGCGTAGCGACAGAGGTGCCAGTGAGTGACGCGCAGGGGGCGGGAGGCCCAGCACGTGGCCCAGTTGCTGGCTGATGCTGCATGAGTCAGACCATGTGATCTGGGGAGCAGAATGATTGGCATTTGGGGAGAAGGAGGCTGTCGCCATGTGACTGTGGGCATAGCTGGGGTTGCAGTACCATGCTGTGTGACTGCTCGGTTACAGTTAGAAGCTTTTATAAAGCGCTAACAGCTTCCCCAGCGCTGTACAATGGGAGGCAGGACAACATAATGTACATACAGGTTCCATACACAGTACAGTAGGCGAGAGGACCTTCTCAAGGTGTCCCCATTAATATACATTAGCCTTTATGTGAGCGTCCAGACCTGAAGAAGAGACTCGCTCGAAGGCTCAATGTATCGCCACGTACACTGCTATACTCCTGATTTTGGCATCTGGACAAACACGGCCTATTTACTTTTTGGATCACCTTTTATGTATTTTTGATTCCCAATATTTTTTTTTTTTATGCTTTTCTTTTTTTTTTTTTAAAGGACCTTTTTTATTATTTAGACACTTAATGCATTTTTATTGGTTTAAACACATATTAGAAGAATAGCAGAGTTCTGTTCTTTTTCTTTTTATGCAGTTTCGGAATCCAGGTCAATGGTGTTCGACAGTCAGTTCTCGTGTAAGCTCTTTTGTTGTTTGGCTGAGAATGATAGGCATGCGCAGGGGGTGTGCCTCGTGCCCAGGCTCACCCTAATATTGGGTGAAGAGGTCCTTTTTCACCTACATTGGCATTTTAGATGTCCCTTATCTGGTTCATGATGAATAACATAAACCTGACTGTATCTGATTATAGACTTGTCGTTGCTAATGAAAAATGTTAATTGTGCAAACTTTTTCTAACCAGGTTTTCAATTAATAACTGGTCCATAGGTGCAGAACGTAATGTAATGGGGTGCGCGCACCAGTGCTGAGCATGAGGACAGTTATCCTACAGGCAGTGTCGTCACTTCCTCATGTATCATTATTGTGTCTCATGTTTTGTGCTTCCTCTGTAAAGCGCTGCAGAATCTGTTGGCGCTATATAAATGCTGCTGTAACTGTACTGTATCATTCTGGGCCATACTCAAACTGCAAACCTGTCCATACAGGTTACCGCTGACATTACAAAGCAACTCATCCAAGCCTTTGTAATCTCCCTACTTGACTACTGTAATAATCTTCTAGCTGGCCTCCCGCCTCTCCCCCCTACAATCCATTCTGAACGCCTCCGCCAGGCTCATCCACCTCACCCGCCGCTCTGTCTCTACCGCTCCCCTCTGTGAGTTCCTTCACTGGCTCCCCATCCACTGCAGAATTAAATTCAAAATCCTTATCCTTACCTACAAAACCCTCACTAACTCAGCTCCCCTCTCTCTGCCTGTCCTCACTAATCACCAAATACACCCCAGCCCGCTCCCTAAGGTCAAACAGTGACCTGCGCCTAGCTTCTCCCCGCATCACCTCTTCCCATGATAGACTATAGGATTTTTCACGCGCAGTCCCCATCCTCTGGAACACTCTCTCTCGTACCGTCAGACTTTCCCCTAGTTTTCCTTCCTTCAAATGCTCCCTTAAGACTTTCCTATTTAGGGAAGCCTACCACCCGACTCACGCAACCAGTCCCATCACTCTCACCTTGTAGTCCCATCGCTCTCACCTTGTAGTCCCATCGCTCTCGCCTTGCAGTCCCATCGCTCTCGCCTTGCAGTCCATCGCTCGCGCCTTGCAGTCCATCGCTCGCGCCTTGCAGTCCCATCGCTCTCGCCTTGCAGTCCCATCGCTCTCGCCTTGCAGTCCCATCGCTCTCGCCTTGCAGTCCCATCGCTCTCGCCTTGCAGTCCCATCGCTCTCGCCTTGCAGTCCCATCGCTCCCGCCTTGCAGTCCCATCGCTCCCGCCTTGCAGTCCCATCGCTCCCGCCTTGCAGTCCCATCGCTCCCGCCTTGCAGTCCCATCGCTCTCGCCTTGCAGTCCCATCGCTCTCGCCTTGCAGTCCTCTCCTCCTGTCCCCTTCTAAATTGTAAATTCCCACGGGAATAGGGCCCTTGTTTCCTCCTGTACTGGTTTGTCAAAATGTTGTTCAATGTATTGTAACCCTGTCTATACTGTGCCCATTGTACAGCTCTGCGGAATATGCTGGCGCTATATAGATAAAGAATAATAATACAGGTGATATATATTGCAGACCTGCCACCCCACACTGGGCAGGTCAGATAAAAGGAGTGACAAGGCATCATGGGTATGTGATGGACGGATAGTGATCCAGAGGCGCAGTGAGAGTATGTTCAGTATGTGTGGTGTATTTATGGATACTGGAATGTAGGAGCATTTTCTGTTGGAGAGAGACCCAGAGGACCAGAATAAACTTGGTTTGTTTGTTTTTAGTCATCCTGCAAGACAAATCATATGTCTAATATTAGCAGTAGCGTGCAATGAAAACCACGTGACCTGTTTTTTTTTTCTTCTTTTTCTAACACGGCTATTTTTACATATAAAGTACAGCAAAACGAGATTCCCACGTCTCACTTCAGTAGGTGATTCTGGCCAGACGCCATATATCATTGCATTTGCTACTTTATATCAATCTGATTGTCACCGATAATGCTCTCTTTAATCTAAGCCACACTCAGCACATCCGGCATAAACTTTAAAATCATTTAAAAATAAATTGTATGTGTTATTTTTTTCTTCTTCTCTGTTTATAAACGTCTTCTGGCTCAGTGTTCACTCATTGTTCAGCACCGCTCTGTATGCCAGCAGTGGAGTACACGTGACTGAGACCAGTTATTGGCGTTCCGTGTATAATAGGGTATTCTCAGAGACTGGTTTTTACTGGGCTGATTGGGTGGAAATCCCAGCTTTGTCCCCGAGGCAGGGAGCATGAGCCAGTATCTGGATCGACACATCCACGTGTTTCTCCCACCCTCCCTGCTGGTCATGAATGCGCAGCATTCTTCACAAATCTCCATTTGTCACTCCTTTTTTTAAAAAAAAATTTAGACCATCAGCAAAATCACCTAAGTTCCTCTTCTGGTTATTTAAAACATTCTTGGAAAGCACCAGAAGGAAGCGGCTTCATATTGGATTAGAGTTGGTGCATCAAGGTTGCAGTGGCAAAGTCACCGTGTGTAATCAGGAAAGTGAGTTGGGATCATAGTCTAAAGGTTCTTTTTTTCCCCATCCTTATTAACCAGTTAATGACTGACGAAAGTCCATGTGCCATGATACTTATATGTATGGGAAAGCTACGAACTGATAATTGGCAACCTGTTTATTAACAGAACTGTGTAAAGCACAAGAGGACTGCCAGTTAGACTTGAAGAAAGGAGATTTCACCTACATCAGTGGAAAAAGTTCCTTATTGTAAAACCGATTAGTAACAACAGGGGGTCATTGTCTGTCTGTGTTATTTTAGATTGTATCATGCAGCTGATAAACCTCTTGCTGAATATACCGCAGGGTTGCCGAAATGGGATCGCCAAATCACACCGAATTGAAGAGAACGAAAAGTCACCTAACGTGCGTTGACTTTTCGATTCTCTGTGAATAACCCTGTAAGTTTATATGTAACGAAGGGGAAAGAAGACCTGACACGTTCCATGGAAAATGTAGACTTTATCGTAGAAACTCGGTCAGTGCTTTTTAGATCAATTCTGTTTTGACCTGCCAAGGTAAATGTGGCTTGAAAATGTGTGGAAATAATAAAAAGGTCTGTTACAGAATATAAAAAAATTCACAAAAAATTTAATAAAGACGGTTTGTTGAAAATAGGGCTGCAACTAACGATTATTCTCAATCAATTAGTTGGCCGATTTATTATTTCGATTAATCGATTCATCGGATAAAAAAAATAGAAAAAAAATTTGTTTCCTTAAAAGTAATTTGATGTAAGAAAATAAACTCAACCCCTCCCCCTTTTTTCATAAGCAATTTGCGTAGTGTATGTAACTTTTGTACATACATACGCAAATTGCGTATCTTGCGTACTTTTCACACAAGGTATGCGAGTGCTTGGTCAGAGGGATGGGTTGATGCTGCATGCGCAGCTTAAGCCCAGGTTTTCTTTCTTAAATGAACGCGGCTACAAGCACTTGGTCATAGATGATGTCAGCATTAAATCTGGGTTAATAAACTAAAGTGGTCAGTGTGCGTAGAGTGTCTCTTTTAAATAATTTTGTGAACAAACTGTGGGAGGCGGGACTGGAGGTGGAAGGGAGTGACTTTGCTCAAGTGACTTGACCTGAGTGTGAGAGGGAGTGGGTACGGACAAAAGACCGGATCTGAGTGTGGGAGTGAGTTTGGGGAAAGGGACCAGACTAAAGGGAGGGAATGGCAGTTCCCGAACAAAGAGGTTGTAGCAGGGAGGGTGGGGTGGTGGCACAGGATTCCAGCTTCAAGGATAAAACACAGATGTACAGCTTCTTCACCCAGTGGCAGTATCCTATTGTTTGTGTTACAGTAATCCCCTGAAATTTGCGGGGGTTATGTTCCAACAACCCCTGCAAATTTTTCAAAAAACGCGAATTGTGGCTGTGCTAAAAAAAGCACAGCAATGCGGCATTAGGACCCAGGAGCCGTCGTCCTCCTGGCAGAATGGCCGCTCCTGTGCATCTCCAGACTCAAGATCGCGTCCAGGGCATTCTCCTCTCTTGGCATCATTCAGAGAGCGGAGATGCCGAGACTCCTGTGCACCCCCGCAAGCGTGGTCCGGGGATCCAGGAGCCTTGGCATCTCCTCTCTCATAATGATGCCGAGAGAGGAGAATGCCCTGGCCACGATTGTGCGCCCGGAGACGCACAGGAGCAGCTTCTCTGCCGGGGTGTTGTGTCCTATATGGTTCCTTATCGAATACGGTTCGAATGAGCCCTCGGCAAAGAACGGAACTTCACCTCCCCAGGCTCCAACACATCAGGGGGCTGCACAAAGGCGTGTGTTTGGGAGGCGCTGATGTGTTGGAGCCTGGGGAGGTGGAGTCCCGTTCTTTGCCGAGGGCTCCTTGGAACAATATTCGATAAGGAACCATAGATGACACACCAGGATGCTACTACCACGTGGTAAGCGGAAAAAATCTGCGAACCACTGAGTCCGCGAACGCAGAACCGCGAATGACCGGGGGATTACTGTATAGTTCTACTGTTGTAAACTTAATAAAAACAAACTGGTTGTGTCTGACATAATCCTAGAACTAAATCATAGCGAGTAAAGCAGCAGCGCGTCTTCCCCAATCAGCTCCGAAGCTGAGGTTATTTACGTTTAACTCAGTCTGACTCGAAACAGTGTGTGCTGTACACAGGACGATTAATCGACACCGATTAATCGATAATGGAAATAAGTTGACAACTAATTTATTCATCGATTTAGTTGTTTCAGCCCTAGTTGAAAATCAAAAGAATAAATGTTGAATAAAAATTATATATATATTTTTTCATTGAATCCTATGGAATTCGCCTGTTTAAACCTCTTGAACTGAACCACCGAAAATCAGGCCATTTCGGTGCAGTTCGTCGTTCTAAAAATAGAGCATTACTTCTCTATGGGACAATTTCGCTGCTGCCTAAGCTTGACGAACTGCACCGTGTTTCGCTGTCAATTTGCCATTATATGGCGAATTGACAGCTTTCTAAATAGCTGAACTGCCAGGAAATTCACTGTTCGGTGCTCTTTGAAAAACCTGTTTAGGTTAGGGTCAGACGAGCGCGTTTTCTACGGACTGTGCGCCCGTGCAGTACAGACGCACTTTTTGACGGAAGACGCAGTAGTGACCACACAGTCCGTTTTTGTGACTGACGTTATTTTTGACGGATGTAGGAGGGAAAATAAATTTAAATGAAAAAACATTTTGTCCGTCAAAAATGCTGGACGTATAAATGCAGTCCGTATGACCACGTTCCATCACTCACACACAAAGCTATGCGGACGTGGCGCACTCCGCACGTTTGTCCTAGCGGTTCGACGTTCTTGCGTCCGTTTGCCGCGACTGTAGTGGGTCCGCACTTTCGTGCGGACGTACATTGTGTGTGGGCCTTCATTGGTCATGATTATCTACTACCACAGACGTACTAAAGTACGTACAGATGTTAACACTGCGTTCGTCTGACCCCAGCCTCAGTCTTCATACCTCCATTTAATTATTTATTAATAATAATACCTGAAACATTAAAACCTGTAACACGTAATTCTGGAATAAACACCCTTGAATGCCTGCTATTTTTTTCCTTATGGATTTATTTAAATATATAATGTGTATGTCTTGTTTTGTTTATGAGCAAAGTAATAGCTATCTAGAGCTGAAATAAAACGTAGAAAAATGAATGAAAATCACATCTGACATCAGTGTTCTTTTCTTTCTTTCTCTCTTCTCCCCTTTAGGCTAGGGTCAAACAAACGCATTTTTCGCATCGTCCGTAAAGTGCGTCCGAATGCATTGACGTATTTGTTTCACGGAAGACGCGAAAGAGGTCATACGATGCTCATTTTCGTGCGTGATTTTTTTACGGTTCTTCAATAAAACGAGAAATCTAAGTAACCAAATCAATTTGGTCGTTATGTTGGCCGGACATTAGCAGCGTCTGACGTCTCCTAATCACGCACACACGCCGCTAGTGGACGCAGCGCACTCTGTACGTCAGTAATAGCGGTTCGACGTTCTCGAAAAAATACGTTTGTTTGCCACTTGCGTTGCGCGGCCGAACTTTCGTGCATCCGTACTTCGTTTATTGGACGTCATTAGCTGCTACTATGGCCGTAATAAAGTGCGGCTGCACGCGCGTTTGCACTGCATTCATCTGACCCCAGCCTAACACTGAGGGAGAGGAGCTTCACGCTCTTACTCTGTGATTGGCTATCAGAGAGATCAAATGCGCAGGGGACATTAAAATTTGCTGGTGTGCTTTGGACGTCGAGGCACCAAGCAACAATGTTATTATTATCATCATTTATATAGCGCCAACAGTTTCTGCAGCGCTTTACAATACCCAAAGCGAGCGAGATACAGATAAATGGACATATGATGGGAACATTAGCAGGGTTATTCAGAGAGAGGTGAAAACCAGGAGAATGATTGGAGAAGTGAAAATTCTAGGTCAAAATAGCCAAACCAGAAAAATTCTCCCATTTATCTCCCTTTCCAAATCAGTTATTTTGACCTAGAATTTTCACTGCTACAGTCATTCTCCTGGTTTTCACCTCTCTTTGAATAACCCTGTAGGTGTAGAGTGTCCTGCTCATAGGAGCTTACAGTCTAGATTAGGGGTTGAGGAAGACCAGGGGAATTCTACTGGATGTCAGGATCATTATTGTCAGTGGTTGGGAATGGTGGGGCCATAGAGGCAACTTCAATCGTGTGAGCAGAGGGATGAGTTGCGTCAGTGATGTGGTGCGCTAATCTGAGGAGATAGGTTTTGAGGGATTTCTTGAAGGCCCAAAGATTAGAGGCTAGTTTGATGGGGCAAGGTAAGTCATTCCACAAGACCGCAGCAGCTTGCAAAGTCTTGAAGGTGAGAGTTGGCAGCGCAGGTGTAAACAGAGGACAGGTGGAGGTCGCCTGACAACCGGAGTTGTCTAGACAGGACATGCTTGCGGAGTAACAAAGACTTGTAAGGAGGGGTCGAGTTATTGAGAGATTTGAACATGAGCGTCAGTATTTTAAAATGTATCCAGAAACGTACAGGAAGCCAATGGAGGGACTGGCAGAGGGGGGAGGTACACAAGGTGCATCTGGTGAGAAACATAAGCCTGGCACCAGCATTCATTACAGATTGCAAAGGGCCGATACGGGAGTTGGGGAGGCCAATAAGGAGCAAGTTGCAGTAATCAAGTCATAAAATGACAAGTGCCTGAACCAGCACCTTCGTGGTATCTTGTGGCAGAAAGGGGCAGTTGCGGGCAATGCTTTTGAGTTGATAGTAACACGATTTGGTCTCTGGACGTGGGGAGAGAACGTTAGCTCAGAATCGAAAGTGACAACAAGGCAGCGAGCTTGAGGCGTCGGGCTAATGAGCGTTCCATTTACTCGTAGAGAGATTGGTGACCAGTGGCTTAACGTTACCTTTCTCACGGCTGCACAGCGCGTTATAGCGGCATGATGGAATATTTCCATCATAAGGTGGTAAGGTGCTAAAAATGTTAGCGCCAGTCTCAAAAATAATAAATCTGCATTGTGACATAAACATAATAGACACAGAGAAATTTTCTTCTGATTCTTCAGCTCAATTTCCATAGTTTTTTGTTATTTTGTATCAGTCACACAGTAAAAAAAAAACAACCGTGAAATAACACCTCCTGGGTGGAAGCGCAGGCTACTTTGTAATATTCTGTGCTTCCTCGTGGAGGTGGAAATTAACATCTCCCATAAAAAATAGAGGAGACGTTAATGTACAGTAACCTCACGCAGAGAAATGGCTACATTCGAGTCGCCTAGTTTGCGGCAGGAATGGAATAGCAATTCCCGTCGATGAAATAACTACAGATGATGTTATGTGTAATGTTTCCTGTAGATATCTTATCAACATGTATGGAATATAGCCCTTTAATGGCTCTGGTATGTTCACAGCAGCTCTGAGTAAGTTTATATCGGAGTTGGAATAGGGCCCCCTGTATTTTCATTATATATATATATATATAATGTGTTTATTAAGGAAAATTAAAGATTTGAAGAAATTAAGACGGCTCCAGACAAATGTCACTCTCGCTGGATACAGATATTTTTTGTTCCGTAGATAAACCTGCATGATGCGGGGTTCTTTCCACGTATAATGGATCTCCAATACAAGGTGTGCAGAAGACATGTGATTTCTCTCTGACCTTCACTTGAAATTAACGCCCAGTTCTTCATACAATGTGTCCAGTGTGTATGGTGGTGGATAACGTGTCCCTGGCAATTATATGACTGTAGACGTGAGTGAGAGGGCAGCTGAATCCCGTCTTATTCAATACAAGATACTCTGACAATGGTGAAATGATTACCTAACCACATGGGGTAGTTTGGTTCATCTGAGCAAGCACGACTCCGACTGGTCCCCATTGGCTACATCCACGTGATGTGGGTTTGGTGATTTCCTGAGATATATAATACATATAAACGTATTATTTTTTTTCTTATATTTTTTTTTTTTTTTTTTTACAGTAAATGTTCAGCACGTTGACACATACTTGTCTATTCTCTGACAATCTTATCAAATAAACATGCAGGGCTGGGTCTGTGAAATACACATCCGTTATGATGTGAGACCTCCTTATTTCCACATACACTATTTCTCTTTTTGGGGGAATATTTTTAATATTTAGGGGTGAACAAATATATAAATTTTTGTGGTTGAACAATTTATTCAAAATCCTTCTGTTGCTAGCAGTTCGGCAAGCACAAACTTCTACCTCTATCAAATGAGTTGTATTTGTAGAATATAGAAATTGCGTATTATTGTCATTTTTTTGTTGCATTTTCTCCTGAACCCTCACAGCCTGTTAGTCAGTCATAATATACATCACCCATTTTTCTCTGTCAGGCACACGTCAAGAACCTTAGCGCCCCAGTTGTTTTGAATTTCCCATGATGCTCAAACACTATGATATGACATATAGGTCTATACAAAGAAAGGTGAACCTTAGGAGAATGACTGGAAAAGTGAAAATTCTAGGTCAAAATGGCCAAACCAGAAAAATTCTCCCATTTATCTCACTTTCCAAATCGGCTATTTAGTCTAGCTTGTGCTCTTCTCCTGCCAGTTCTCCTGGTCTTCACCTTTCTCTGAATAGACCTGTGAGCGTCATGAGATACATACCCAGCAAGGGTTAACAGATACCAAAATACAATGAGACACTTGTTTGGAATAACAGCGGTCTTCGTACCAGGAGAGGTAGTCAGCCATATTCCAATATCGGTACACAGAGCGGGTTCGTCATGAATAGCCACGGTCAAATACAGAGTAGCCAAATAAATCAATAGAAAGCACTGAGGGTTATGAGAACCACGTCAGGGCAATGAGTCTGTCTGTGCATACTGGCTTTAAACTCAGTGGCGCCGCATCGCTGTGCCACACCCCTCGGCCATCCGCGTGACTGGGGGCATGCATATCACTCAGCGCCCAGTCACCAAACAGTGAGGACGGCGCTGCCGGGCACCGGGTCCAATTTTCGACGTGGGTTGTGACAGACTTCATGGGTGGTTGCACTGCCTTGAGTCCTGCGCAATCCTGCACGCACGAGATCGCCCAAGCCCGCGGAGTGATCGCGGACAGAGACTGGGTACTCCAACCTGGACACCTAGTGCACTTCCAAAGGTTCCACCTCTCCCTAGCAGCAGGATTATGGCTATATGTCCAAATGTCGCAATTTTTCTCTGTGCCTTTATGATTAATCAATATATGGTCATCTTGTGGAATATGTTGCGCACTGCTTTCTCTTTGAGAGTTGAACATCATTTGCAGTGTAGTGCTTCCCTAGTGAAGACCCAGTAATTTTGCATGTCCAAGATGGTACATCTTAAAACGGATCTCATGATCTATATCTGAGCTCAAATATTTTATTTCAGAATTTAAAGAGTTTTTGTTACCCTTTAGATTGTAAGCTCACGGGATGTCTGGCTGAGCACGTGTATAAGTGCTGTATTTGCAGGACAATGCTCCTACGGGCAGGTTCCTTATGTTTCATTATTTATTATGTCTCCTGTTTGTGCTTCCCCATTGTAAAGCACTATGGTATATGTTGGCGCTATATAAATTCTGATACTGTTACTGTTTTTTTTTTTGTTTTTTTTTGCATCGTTCCTTTTTGTGCATTTTTAAGTAATTCTTATGATTTATTGCTATTTTGCAGGTGGTGTCATTGCTTACATCAGCTCCTCAAGCTCAGCCTCCAGCCCTTCCTCCTGCCACAGCGAGAGTTCAAACAGCAGTTTCCAGTCCTCGGCGTCCTCGCTGCCATCCTCTCCCAACAGTTCTTCCTCAGAGGGAAGCAGCGGTGGAATCAGTGGGAATGGCGGCAAGAGAAAAAGTGACCTTTCTAGCTTTGAGGAAACCCAGCGGAATCAGCAGGTGGACACACTGTGCATCACTACAACCTACACAAGTGCACCGACCCAGACCAAAGCCCACGGAGGACCTCCATCCAGTAAGTCACCCAGTGTTTCGATTATATTAAGAAAAAAAAGCGGTATTCACATTAATAACATTTTTTTCCAGCCATACAAGACTAGTGATTTGATATAGGAAGGTGAAACAAGTAACTAAAAATCCCTATATAAAGCTTTTCTAATGTGCTGAATACTGTTAAAAGGAGATTAATACAGATATTGAGTACAGGCATGGGCACCAGCATTGCCTGTCGACTATAGGCAGTTCTTCAGATATTCCTTGACCGGTAAACCCCCGCAGTTCTGATTGGACCACACATGCTATTACCAAGATGGCCGCAATCTGTAGGAAAGTTTGATAGATGTGCCCAAAGCATCTAAAAATACACTATGTTGCCAAAAGTATTCGCTCACCTGTCCAGCTCCTGATTTGGATGGGTGAGCGAATACTTTTGGCAATATAGTGTAGATGGGATTTAATTTTGTATTCCTTTTGTGGTGCAGAATATATAGAACATGTATTTAAGTCAGAACAAGGTAAATAATAATTGCCCCCAAAGTCACTATCTAATCAGTTTCTTGAAATTTTTGTACCTTTGCTAAAACTGAGGTGTAGCTTGGTATCAAGGGTGGGTATCTCTGTGCAGAAAGGCTCCCTTTTGCCATCCGTATCACAAAGAAGTACTGATTCTTGTCCAATCCCATCCAATCAAAAGCTGGAGGTCGTGTGAAGACAAAACTTAAAGTGCTTTTATTTTGAGTTTTCAAAGGGACAACATACACAGAGGATGGACATACCAACAAAATTACCATACTGAATAGCCGCCCTGCACCAGCAAATACACCTTGGTGTAACAGACAAAAGAAGGAACTCACCTCCCTAGAATGGCAGTGATTGCAGAAATAGCTTCCACCAGGTCCTGGGGAGGTGACCTAGATCTTGTTTAACCCAGTTCTTGAACGGTTAGATTGAAGCTTGGAGAAACTTTTAGCATAATACATTACAAATCAGGGAAACAGTGAAACATATGCAACACACCACTCTTCAATGGATACATACATCCGTGAATAATACGACACAGACATCAGGGGAGAGTGCACACAAATCCCCATACCTACATGGTGACCTTGACACAGGAGAGGGCAGGAGAACAATATAAAATATCAGACCCTCCAAACCCACATTCCACACCTCCCAAAAGTATTTTCAGGTGCCCAGAGGCCTAAGTGCCTACCATCACAAAAGCTATTGTAATTTTTTATTTTCGATTCACCAAAGTGAACTTCAGTTTGTAGATAAAATTGCATAAGGTGGCCAAATGGATGCCGCACCCTCCTGCTCCTTTTCCAGGGTTGTCTTAACGCTGTATGTGCTCACGGGTCATTTTAACCAGCTGCTGTATGCAGAATTTGTATACTGCGGAAAGGATTCCAGTAACCAATTAAGGAGTATCTATTGAAGTCCCTTCTATAAGCTGATTGCATTTTACTTCCGCAGCGTATGAATTCTAGATGCTGCTGCATAACACTTTGCATGTGCCACCCATCAGCATGTAGAGATAACACGTGCCCTAAGACATGGTGCATGTAGCGTTCACAGCTCCACTGTATGGGAATAGCTCACCCAGGGTGTTGGTGTATCGATCCTGAGCCTAATACCCACAGCGAGTGGGATCTGTTTATTTTACACCTTCACATTTTGTGTTTTTTATATCCACAGAATTCAACGGTATGATCCTCCTCTGTAAGGTCTGTGGCGACGTAGCGTCCGGATTCCACTATGGAGTGCACGCTTGTGAAGGCTGCAAGGTAACTACAAACTGCATTCTGCATCGTTCGCAAAGTATTTTCTCCTGGAATCCCTTGTTATTTTTACCAGAACCAAACTCACAATTATTTACAAAAATAAACTAGAAATAGAAGAATTTTTTTATATTGTTTTTGCAACAATCCTCTGTGCGTACTTTTTCTTTTTTACTATTACCTAAATGTCTGTATTTGCTGGAGCAAAAGGTGATGCGTAGAGAAAGAGATGCTGTATGTGTGGCTGCTATGAATAAATGTAGAAAGCACCCATTTCTCTAGGTGGAGTTGCCCTGTGGGGACGTGGAGCTGGTTTATGGTAAAGCGTCAGATAAAACCCGGTCCAAGGAGGCTGGAGGTAGTGAATAACATGCAAAAATAGTGTGTATAGCGCACTGTACATGCAAACAGTGTTTTTTTTAAAAATTATTTATAGGGGACTAAGGGCCCAAATGTCCTTAATCTGAATACCGTATAATCGCTATGTATGCATATGTTTGTTTGTGCTACAATCCGGCAAACCTTCATAGTTTATCAACGTTCCGCTTCTCGTGTCGCACTGATCTATCTGACGATGCACCTCTTTTCTTTTCGAAGGGATTTTTCAGGAGAAGCATACAACAGAACATCCAGTACAAAAAGTGCCTCAAGAATGAGAGCTGCTTCATCATGAGGATGAACCGGAATCGATGCCAGCAATGCCGCTTCAAGAAGTGTCTGTCTGTTGGGATGTCCAGAGATGGTAGGTTTAATTCTATATTCCCATTCTAGCTGAAGTGTCTAACGCTATAAATATCTCCAGTAGGACCACATTTTACGGTCTTTGTGAGTGCTTTGGGTATTAACAGCTGTATATGTGTTTGTATAGCCCATTGACAATTAATGAAATCGCTGTGGAAGACGACCTGCAGTACTCTAATACTGTGACCACAATACCTCCTCATCACAATCAGTCCTTTGTGCACCTGCCCCATCCCACTCACACCCATTTTGCTTCTAACTTATCATTTACACCCTTCATTGTGTACCTGTTCCATCCTGCTCCACCCCTATTTTGCCTCATTCTGCTCTCCCACATTGTGCCTTTGCCCAATCCTTCTCTCCTCGGTGTATCTCTGGCCCATCCCTCTCTCCTCGGTGTGTCTCTGGCCCATCCCTCTCTCCTCGGTGTGTCTCTGGCCCATCCTTCTCTCCACGGTGTGTCTCTGGCCCATCCTTCTCTCCACGGTGTGTCTCTGGCCCATCCTTCTCTCCACGGTGTGTCTCTGGCCCATCCTTCTCTCCACGGTGTGTCTCTGGCCCATCCTTCTCTCCACGGTGTGTCTCTGGCCCATCCCTCTCTCCGCGGTGTGTCTCTGGTCCATCCCTCTCTCCGCGGTGTGTCTCTGGTCCATCCCTCTCTCCGCGGTGTGTCTCTGGTCCATCCCTCTCTCCGCGGTGTGTCTCTGGCCCATCCCTCTCTCCGCGGTGTGTCTCTGGCCCATCCCTCTCTCTCCGCGGTGTGTCTCTGGCCCATCCCTCTCTCCGCGGTGCCCATCCCTCTCTCCGCGGTGTGTCTCTGGCCCATCCCTCTCTCCGCGGTGTGTCTCTGGCCCATCCCTCTCTCCGCGGTGTGTCTCTGGCCCATCCCTCTCTCCGCGGTGTCTCTGGCCCATCCCTCTCTCCGCGGTGTCTCTCTGGCCCATCCCTCTTTCCACAGTGTGTCTCTGGCCCATCCCTCTCTCCTCGGTTTGGGTTGTGTGTGTTCCTCTTTCTTATTCTTCCTCTCCTGGAGGACGGCCAGCATGGGGAAAGAGTGTCATTACACCGGTCAATGCAATATTGACAAATTCCCAGAGAAGTTTCACTTTATTTTTATGTTTTATTTAATCTTTATTTTAAGCATGCTTTTATTGTACCCTTTATAGCTGTCCGTTTTGGTCGCATTCCAAAGCGTGAAAAGCAAAGAATGCTGATGGAAATGCAGAGTGCCATGAAAACCATGATGAACAGTCAATTCCGAGGCCCTGTACCTCACGAAACCCTACCGGATTATCAAGTGTCTCCATCTCTGCTGCCGCCTGCCCCTCATCCAACTCAAGAAAAGTCCGGATCCAAGTCTCAGTGTTACTCAAACAATAATAGCCTCACACCACCAACTCCACCTTCTGCTCCACAACCTCCACCTCCGTCTTCACTTCCATCACCTCCTCCTCCATCCTTCGATGTCAGTAAAGAAGATGTTATTCACACTGTAACCAGGGCTCACAGGGAAACCTTCATGTACAACCAAGAGGCTCCGGAAGCTCCAAGTGCTGCTCACGGTCATCGAGCAGAAGGAAATGTCGGCGTCAAGTTTAACAACATCAGCCACTTCAACAATCTGCAGAATTCACCTCATTATCCTGCGACCGTAAGCCAGAACCACGTGAACGGCCCACAGAAAGGCAGGAATATCATGGACTACCCGAGCGGGCATGCCATCTCCTTCGCCAATGGGCACAGCATCAACTTTTCAAATGGGGTGTACCACAAAGGATGCAACAAAGCATCAGTATCGCACAACAACAACAACGCGAATGGCTGCTTGCACAGAGGAGGACAGCGAAGGCATCTGGTACAAAGTTATTCATTGATTAAATCTTGTTGATTTAACTCATTCATTCTCTTCACCGCAGAGGGTGACCGAGTAACTAAAACAACCCCCAAATTATAGCCATGTATAATTTGTAGGCAAGTGCTTTATAAAGAGGGACTTGAGCAATCTTCATGATGTCCCTGTTTATACATCACTTGTGTTTTCTCAATATCCTGCCTCTCGTGGTGTGCGCAGGGCAGTGCGATGGCTGCTCTCTAGCCTCGAGTTTGTTACATTGCTAATAAAGAACAGCTGCATCCGGACTAGTGAAACAAATGAACTTTTGCAGGAAAAAAAAACACTTTTATTGCAGGTAATTGAGCCGTATTTAGTTTAAGGGATACGGATGTCGTATTTTGTGTTCTAACGGAGACCTGACATACATACACAGTATATAGTATAGAAATAAAAGAATGAGCTAAACACACACCAGCTATATATAGTGTGCAGGGTCAAGGCAACACGCACAGCAAATATATAAAGATTACATCTATAAAATGAGCATCATTTCCGCATTGATGTTGCATATCCAAGTCCATTCAAGAGATAAACTATGAGCTATAATAAAGTTTATTATTGTAGAGGCCATTTACACATACCAGCAAGTCAAAGAACTGCATCACAGAGCCCATGTGCTACATTTCCCATATGCAGCACAGAACTCTGGGTAAGATATGCAAATGACATCTGCAATGTGTAATATATATTATAGTGTGTGTGTAGGTTTTCAATTTTTTTTGTTCTTTTACCTACAACAGAAAGCAGCTCGATTTTTATTGAGAAAATGTATTTTCTCATTTATTTATTATATATTATTATATTTTCAATTAGCGATTCATTCCTACTGTGGGTATTGCACATTGCGTTACTATTTCTACCTTTGTTTTTTGTTACCTGGCACAGCACTCCCTGCAGGCGCTGTAAAGCCCTGAGGATCTGCAGTAAATGCAACAATGTTAAACACTAACATCATTATTTTTTTCATTCAGAATTGCTTGTATAATGCGTTAATAATCACAGATTGAGTGAAACGAACGTATGAGGCAGCGTCCCTTTAAATTTACTACATTAAAGTCACTGTCCATGTGTCTATTTAGGGGGGGGGTTATTTTAACATGACAGCCAGATACACTTTGTACATAGAATGCAATCTCAGGTCTTCAAACCACACGACTTTTGCACGTTGAGTTGAGTAAACGAGGCTGTTCTCATGTTTGCGCGTGCGTTTCTGTTTTGTTTTACAACATGCAGGTCTGTCCAATGAGCATGTCCCCGTACATGGACCCCAATAAATCCGGAACTCAGATCTGGGAGGAGTTTTCCATGAGTTTTACCCCGGCTGTTAAGGAGGTTGTCGAGTTTGCCAAGCGCATTCCAGGATTTAAAGATCTCTCACAGCCTGACCAGGTCAACCTTCTAAAGGCTGGGACATTTGAGGTGAGCTGGATTTTGGTATTGAAGGAAAAAAAATCTAATCGGCTCCTCTGCGGCCTAGTAAGTTTGGGGTTCTTTGCACAGCACTACCTATAGTTAAGTCAGTGGTAAAGGATAAAATGTATCTTGCAACGTGTAAGTGTCTTGTCCTGTCAGCGCAAACCTGAAGTAAAATCACTTTACGATTAGTAAATCGGTTAGTCTCTTGTGTGCCGTCATCTCCATCATGCACGATGAAAACCTGAAACCTTTCTCATAGAATTTCTTAAAAAAATTATTGAAAAAATTCCACATTTTTTATTCTATGTTAAAAAAAAAAAGCCAATCACATCTCCTTTTTGTCACAGGTGTTGATGGTCCGGTTTGCATCGTTGTTTAATGCCAAGGAATGCTCAGTCACCTTTCTTAGCGGGAAGAAGTACACTGTCCACGAGCTGCACACAATGGGAGCTGGGTATCTGCTCAACTCCGTGCTCGACTTCAGCGAGAAACTCAGTGCTTTGCAACTCACAGAAGAGGAGATGAGTTTATTCACAGCGGTTGTCCTGGTGTCTGCCGGTAAGGATGAGTTTATAGTCCTGTCCACTCATGTCATACAGCCAAAAAAATAAACTAAAGGAGATTATAATGGATTTATCAACATGAGAAGCACAGAGTTCATCTGTTTTGAGTTTTGTTTTGTTTACCTTTCCCTATTTCTAAATAAATGTAGCAAAACTGAAAATAACAGACCATATTACATTGTTCCCGCTAACGTTAGTGCTCAGCTGTGTGAGCGTTAATGTTAGCTCTGGTTGTCCTAGCATGGGCGCACCATATTACAATCCGAAAGATAACAGGTTAAAAAACATGGGCGATTCGGATCTTGCACTTTTCAGCACGAGGTTACTGTACTTTGTGCTCCCTATGCTTAACATGGGGATCACAAAGTGTTAATTAGCGTTAGGATTACAAAGTCCTAGCGCTAATTACCGTCCCATTACTGTTGACCAGAGCTGGTACCTGGTGCTAACGTATTTCATCTCTGTGGATTCAGTCAGCACCAGCTGAATTCCCCCCCCCCAAAAAAAATCACATACTCACCTCTCATCCCGCGGCAAGGACGGCGGCTCCATCCGCTTCTCCTGGCCGCTGGGAGCAGCAAGAGACTGGGAGAAAAAAGTCGCCCAGTCTCTCTCTGCGAATCACTCTGCGGCTAACGGATCGTGCAAGGCGAGATCCTGAAGGTCATTTGACCGGCAGCCTCAATGGAGTCCCATGGTGGGGATGCTCGCGGCGGCGCTTAGTGCTCCGCGAACATCCCAAGGCTTAGCGTTGCGTTACGGTGCAGGTTGCTGGATTAGCGCCTGCACTGTAATATCACGCTAAAACGGGGACACTAAGGAAAAACCTGCAGGCGTAATATAGCCCAACGTTTTTTGAATGTTTCACTTTTTCCTTTTAAATTTTATTTTGTCCAAATTGTGAGTTCTGTGTATTAACACTTTCACTGCCAAGTGATTTTTCCATTGAACCAATGGCAGGACCCAGTGGTTTTATGGAAAATTGCTTTCCATTACTCACGCAGTAAATTTATACCGAGTTGCCACATTGTATATTCATGTAGGTATTGTTTCCTATAGGTAAGCTCGACATGAGGGCTCCCTCTGCTGAACAAATGTACATTATAGCTTGAGCTCCGGACTTCCGTGCAAGAAAAAAGGATCTCAAAGCTTCTTAAACAATTTCAACACGTCGGCTGTCATAACTGATGTGTTGAAATTACAAGGGCGTCTTCTGGAGCCCATTTGCAAATGAAATTTGTTTGCAGTAAACTAAATTTCTTTCCATTTCGCTCCAGAATTGGCCTACATCGAGTATACTTGATATCAGGGCACCAGCAGGTGCTTATAAAGATCGAGTATACTCGAAACTGGTAGTGATGGAGTTAAAAGAAAGGTCAGTTTGTCTATAAATGGTAAAAACAATGAGTTTCACTCATACGGATGAACAAAAAAGCATGAAATTATGGCTGTATATACTCAACAACATGCCAAAGTCATCCACGGATTTAGCGGATGATGTTTTGGTGTTGTGATTCGTTAACGGTAAGAAAAAAAAAGTCTGGATCAGGGCTGACAAACTCTGGCAAACCAGAGTTGAGTGGCATTGAAAGAATTTTGGGAATGATCGGAATCAGCATCTGGGGGTCAGTGAGTTTGACAACCCTGGATATATTTAGATCGTGAACATAAAGTGTGCATTTTTTTTTTTTTTTTTTAATCTGGAAATTCTAAAACCTTTCCCAGATTTCCATGTGCTGTAATTTCGTGGTTCATTTTATTTTCGAGCACTCTAGCTTTTGTTACAGAAAGGTGTTTTTTGTGTCTCGTTCTCAATAAGCTTTATTATACCTCTTTGTCTCCTCAGATCGATCTGGCATTGAAAATGTAAACTCTGTCGAAGCGCTGCAAGAAACGCTGATCCGGGCTCTTAGAACTTTAATCATGAAAAACCATCATAACGAGGCCTCAACCTTCACCAAACTCTTACTCAAGTTGGCCGACCTGCGGTCCCTCAATAACATGCACTCAGAGGAACTACTGGCCTTCAAAATTCACCCCTAGGCCTCTTAATGACTAAAGTGTTGTGTCTACTGTATGTTGTATGATACGTTTTACGATACATCTGTAATGTCTAGTGTTAGGCCACACTCTTGTTACTTGCTGAGCCCAAATAATCCACTCGGGCATGTCCACTCCAACTCGCACAGGCTTCTGCCTTCCGAATGACTGACCACTGTCCTTTGCGGGTGTCCTCTCGCTACGTCACATAGAAAAGCCGACTATTTAGCAATTCTCCCTAACCTTTTAAAGGGATTTTGTTTGAGAGGTACTTTGTGGAAGGTATAACCAGTCCCACTGGAAGATGCTGTGTTAATGTTGGAATGGTCAAGTGGTTGTGGATCTTGAATCAATTTCGAGGAACCAAAATAATGAAAATTAATTATGATCCAAAAATGTTTATTGTGGTCATGACGGTTGCTTTCTGATCCAAACAAAATCACCGAGCTCAGCTGTATGACCGGCCGTTATAGAGACGATGGGTGGCATGTTATCCGACCATGTGTCAATCCAGGTTTAAATAATTGTGAAATGCACTTTCCAGTCGCTTTTAATGGTCTGTCTAGTAATTTATAGATGTTAGAGGTTATTATGTTGAGATGTGAAGCCATTTCGTCTTGACCTTAGAATACTAAGCCAGTTTGAAATCGCATGTGCCTCGGCTAAGACCATCTGAAAATTGCTTTGCATCGGCACATTTTCGTAGATCCTGTATATATGAATAGGTAGAACGTTAATGAATATATCGAGCGGCATCCTTGCAATATTTTAACCTGCGGAGGAAGCTGCTTCAGATTAGTTTATATGAAATTCAAAAAATGTCTAATACTGAGAATTTATCGAAGATTTACACATTGTATATTTTTATAGAAAAATAAATTTATAAAATCGGCAATGCTGCAGGCGTTGAATAGCCTTTGAGCACCATGTTTGGTGGTGGCGTGCCAGTACCAACACGCTACAAAGAAATCTGATGGCACAATAGCTTAGATGAGTATCAGAAATGAAAGCTAAGGGTTCTGAATATCACTGGATCGCTTGTGGACTGAGCTGCTACCCCTGCGAGCACTGGTGTGCACATACAAAGACTGTTGCGAAGTTGATGCTAGGTCCAGGTCGGGGCAGAACAGGCATATTCTGTGTCCTATATCGTACATTTTTTGGGATGCGTGGGAAACCCAAAGATCTGAACATCATGAGAGACTTTTAAATAGGTTTTACTGATGTTTGTCTCGTTGTGGAACGCTAGGAAGAGTTACAGGTTACCCTGCTCGCTCTAACTTGTAACGGGACCTGTCGTGGAACCCTGTGTCCTGCATACGCTCAGTATCCCCACATGCACCAAGCCGTTGATGATGATTCTTGTCAAGGAAGGATGTTCATGGATTTTTCTCTCAAGGTATTTAGCGTGTACATTTTATACCGTAGCTCGCAGGGCTACTTCTATATAAACGCGTTTGCTGCATGAGTTTATCACGCAGCTCAAAGGGTTAAATGGTCACATTTAACCCATTTACAATAGGGCTCTTTTTTTTTTTTCCTCTCAAGTTGCCTGTTACCGGAACTAGACCTGGAATGTCGAACGGACGAAGTATGTATGAATCCCAGGTGATCCCAGTTCGGTTCCGTTGCCCGAACCTTGGCAGCATTTCATTTTACGCATCGGAGCGCCATGGGGGTTGAACAACTTCCGTATCTTTTTGCTCAACCCTCCGGTATTGAAGCAATCCATGCAGCCAAGTCAGAAACTATTGAGCGAGGGAGGAAAAAGAAAAACCTATATATTTTACTAGGAAAGTGGGTCAGGTCGACTTACTTTGTAAAATCTCTTTTCTTGTAACATCATCTTTTGAGACTTTTTTATGCAAATTATATATAGATCTATTATCAAGTTCATGAAACCTAGATTTATATGTGTATTTTTAGAAGAAATATGCGTAGTCAGAGCACTGTCCTAGGTAATACCTATAAATGTTTACTTTCGCAAATAATCACTCTTACATTGTTTTGTTTGCAAATCCACCAGAAAGTCCACTACATTTATGTTTGTTTTCGGGCGATCTATCTAGACTAGTCCATCCTTTACTTGTGAACAGCTTCGGCTCGCCGTTGTGACATCAGAAATTGTGTAGGTTCTGGAGAGAATAAAAACCCGTACATACCATTTTCTTTTAATCTACCGCTCTTTACATATATGATTTATGACATGTGATCACCAAGACAACCCTTGAGGAAAAGTTGCTGATTTTACAGCAGTCACCATAGGACTGAATTAGAAATATACTAAGTTCTATTCACTGTTTGCTGTGATTTAGTATCGATCACAGTATCCATGAATTATCCATTTAATGCATTGAATGTTTACAGAATAATTATAATATTAAATATGTGCATATTGAAAGTTCCTGAAATTGCTACCGATCCCCCAAGCCTCCTCCAGAGATCCCTGCTCAGACCAGGAAGAGGCTCGGCCAATCGGCATGCTCCAGTACCTATAATTGACGGTATTCCTCTCATTCTGTAAACCTATGCACATCAGTGCTTTACATACGCAGATTAGGTTTCATATTTGTGCTTCAATATCTGCTCAAATTGCCTCACCCCCCAAAAAAAGAAATTCTTGGCATGCCACCACTCAATATAGTAGAAGTGCTTGCATGGGCAGACAGACTCATGACTTCCTTACATGAGATATTGGAGTGCAGGACAGACTTATAATTGCATGGAATTCTAAGTGAGGGTGACTGGTACCTCCTAGTATCAAACCTGGGAAAACGACATAGAGTTCCGAAGCTTTTTCAACTTTGTAACAAATCACAAGGAACTTCATTTTTGTGAAAAAGATTCCCGGCAGCCGACATCTTTATTTGCTAAAATGTAAAGCTGTTCATTTTGGGGACCCTATAATCAGTTTCTGGAAGGCTTTCAGATTTTAGGCACATCTTTTATTTCTAGAGGGTTACATCATTTCAGAGCTAAACTCCCCGATATTTTAGTACCATGAAGAAAATGCCTTCCCCAGCATGTATTTTGTGGGGGGCGATTATGTTTATGGTGCGACGTGTACTCTATGCTCGTAGCGTTTCTACCAACTGAGCTTTTCATTTTCCAATGATCCCCAATAGATTGCCCTGGCACCCCAGATGCTGCAGAACTGCATGTTCCTTGATGCTCCGTCAACTTTACAGCTGACCAAGCCTTGTGGCATCCTGGGACATATGGTTCTGAAACACTAGGGGTGCCAAGGTCAGAAAGCGTTCTGTCCCACGTCCATTGTCCTGGTTAGTCTCTTATTATATTTACTTGGTTGGTTGTTAATAAATGTCTTGTGGGAAGTGTCTGCCATTTCTTCTCCTTAACGTTCATCACGTCTGGTCTTTGTCACCACTGATCGGTCACACAACAGAAAGTTCCTCCAGGGCTGATAATTCCATGGCTGTCTTGGCTTTTCTGAGTCCTACCTCCGACTTCTTTATTTTATTCTTCCAGTCTTTGTACTTTGTACAATTTCTTTCTATTTTAGGGCCTCTTTCACGCTCTGGCCTTCTGTGCACAGCTCATATCCTTTTCTTAGGCTAGGGTCAGACGAGCGTGATTTCTACGGACTGTACGTCTGTGCACACGGACGTACGTCAGTACGGAAGACACAGTAGTGGCCACACAGTCCGTTTTTTCCACTGACGTATATTTTGACGGATGTAGGAGGGAAAATAAATTAAAAAGCAAAACCATTTTGTCCGTGAAAAATGCTGGACGTATAAATGCAGTCCGTCTGACCACGTTCCATCACTCACACACAAAGCTATGCGGACGCAGCGCACTTTGTGCGGCCGTTCTAGCGGTTGTACGTTCTTTCCTGCCTTGCGTCCGTGGGCCGCAGCCGTTGTGCGTCCGCAGTTCAGTGCGGATGTACTTCGTGTGTCAGGCTCCAATGGGCTTTCTGTCATGCTATCACTGACGTACTTTTAGGAGCCATCACGGACGTGAACACTACGCTCGTCTGACACCAGCCTTAGCCTTGCAAAGTAATTCTATATATATATATATTATATATATCTCTATCTTTCTATTTGTATATTTGAGAGAGGTGCTAGTATATTTACTCTTAATATCTCATGAAAGCGAGAAACTTAAACCTGACGTGTTGAGTGGTCCCAGATTCTCTTTAGAACCGTGAGAGAAACAGGAATTACCAGCATCAAATGATTAACTGCAAGGTCTTATGGATTTTTGTTCTTTAAAACAGAAAAAAAAAATAACATTCTATATGTGTATTTTTTTTTTTTTTAGAATTTACTATAGTCTAGGGTGTAGAGTAATATTTACTTCTTTTAAAGGTTAATATGAAACGTGACTTTATTATTATTAATATTCTTTTGCATAATATTGAGTTTTAAGGGCTCCAAAGTAAATAAAAATAATAAAAGTAATGAAAGCAGTCATTTTTTTTGTTTTTGAACTGGAGAGAAGGACCCTCTGTCCTTTTAAATTTTTTATAAGAGTATTTTTATATTATTTAACTTACTGCTTTTCACCCATCGTGAAATTGATCGCTGAAAGCAAATACCCTTCTAGTATTGGCATCTGCTGTGTCAATTTATGTCTAGTTTATTCTAATTAAATGTATTGGCCCCAGTGATATTGAGGGACATAACCACGTGACTTTCTAGACTTCAGAGTATATGAGATGCTATGGGATTCTTTATATGAAGCATTTACTGGATTTAAATACAAAATTTCCATTGGTTTTTACCATAACATTTTATGCTGATCCAGTAAGATGCCGTATACAAATCTCAAGTCAATTTTAGTAAGTACCACCATATCAACTAAGAGACACAGTAAAAGTCACAGTAAAATCTGGGCATTATCCGATCATACACGATATTTTTTCCATTGTTAAGTTGTGTATGTGTTGTTCTTGTGAAAACTGTAGTGTGTCACTCAGGAGAGTCTGGATCCATGCCCCCCATTTTTTTAGCTACTTAGCCGTGACACTGAGTACCCACGTTTCACTTTTTCATTGCCAGATGTTCTAGCTGGCGTGCTGACTAGGCCGGTGCTCCCTCCATTGAAAGGGACTTTACCTTTTCGTGTAGATAGAATATTTAGAAATGCCTGGGAAAATGTATATCCGACCATCATTTCTCACACTAATGTACTGTAATGCTGTAAGATGACCATTGTTGCCTACAAAGATCACGCAAAGCGAGATGTAGTGACCTAGTACGATTTTTAAGTTAAAGTGGCACTGCCAATAGTTTGTGGGATGTTTTGTTTTGCCCTTTCAGAAATAATTTTAAATCCGCATTTCCAGAATTCCTACGGTTATTTTCATCCATCTAATCTGTAGTAATTTTGGCAGCAATTGCCACTTGAAAGTCTGTCAGAGTTTGAGTGTGGAAGCGGCCATCTTGGAATTGACCACAAAATAGTTGTTTTGTTCTCTGCTCCTCTAGAATTTAGGCTCACCTGAGCAGAGAACACTACACCTATGTTTATGTTTTTTGAAGTTATTTATCCTTGTGTCTATTGTAACTTTTCAAAGCCATTGCATAGACGATTAACGAAGTAAAAACTGCCTAGTACACGGGGCGTGGCAGCAGCTAATCCTAATAGGAGATTTTCTGAGTAGTTCCCAGATTGTTCTTTTTGGAAATGTCCCTCTGAACCCTCTGTAAATACCGCAAGCCCAGGGAAATAAATATAAAGTATACCCAGTTAGAAGTAATTGATTAAATATTTATTTAATTATGAAAATTAGGATATATTTTAATTTAAAAGAAAAAAGCTCTGGAACAAGGTGTAGGTAGAATTATATTGTTTTTTTACAGGTGATTTCTGTTGACAGTGCGACTTTAAACAGAAATGCTAAGCTGACGTAGGAGAATGAGCCCCAACTCGTAGAACTTCGTTTTTGACTTTTCA
Organism: Leptobrachium leishanense; assembly: GCA_009667805.1. Lineage (NCBI taxonomy): Eukaryota > Metazoa > Chordata > Amphibia > Anura > Megophryidae > Leptobrachium > Leptobrachium leishanense. Next base: position 288,807,690 of record CM019067.1, read on the forward strand.
CTGAATGTATGCTCTGTTTTTTTTTTTTTTAAATAAAAAAACACACAACAACGTATACAGTTTCCTATAGTACATGGTGAAGGGTCATTGGTCATTTTATACAACTGTATTTAACATATTTGTGTTTGAATTGCTCCTAAAAAGAAATCTATATATAAATGGTAAATGATTATATTTGTTTGAATGATGTATGAATAGTTCGTAAAGTGTACGTTTGGGGCAAAATAAATGTATATGGTTTTGATTTGTGTACGAGCTTAATGTCTCACTAAACTTTATTAACCAAGCTTGCAAGTTATACATGCATGGATATCTCGATCGTGACTGGTATGGCAGTCAAGTCGCCGTGCCTGCTGGTGCAGAGTCTTTCAGAGGGTCTACATAAAATATACCTAGTTTAATAACCCTTTCATTAATTAAACGGAAAGACAAGTGTTTGTCACTGCAGGCCAGTGAAATGACTATCGAAGAACAGACCGACTTGCATGCTCAGATTAAGGTATTCAGGGGTTCTTAAAAAGGAAAGAAATCTTAAATACGTGTACATTTTTTTCCCCTTAAATTGCTTAAATGGGAAAATCCAGAGTTGATAAGGTTTTAAGGGACATTAAGCTGAAACTCGCTGTTACACAATGGTGGAATGGACATTTCTTAGTGACTTGTGTTGTTATGGTTTCAAATAAACAACTTTACAGAACAATATCTGTTTTGGGCTGATTTCTCATTTGTTATCAGAGATACTTCTCCTGTGTAGTTATTTTGGCTCACAGAGCTAAAGGGAGAACAAGAGACACTGTGGGTTAAAAACTGGGGTGGGGCCCTGTGGTCCATGGCCATTGCGGGCCATTGGGCATTTGCACCATGTGCCTTTTATGGCCGGTCCAAGTTCAATGCTGTGGTCAATTTGTGTTGGGTGGTTTGGAGGTTCTTAAGTATGCTAAAACGTCTATTCCCTCTGCACGAAAAGCAAAAGTGGCAACAGGGCTAGAATAGCTAGGGTTCTCTGGACTCCAGGAGAGAATACCATGTCAGACTTTCCCCTCCTTCAAACGCTCTCTGAAGACATTCCTGTTTACGGACGTTTACCACCCGACTCACTAACGCAACCAGTCCGTCACTCTCACCTTGCAGTCTGTCACTTCCACCTTGCGGTCCATCACTCTCCCCTTGCGGTCCATCACTCTCCCCTTGCAGTCCATCACTCCCCCCTTGCAGTCCATCACTCCCACCTTGCAGTCCTCTCCTCCTCTTTCCAACCCCAAACCTTCTAGATTGTAATTTCCCACGGGAATAGGGCCCTTGTTTCCTCCTGTACTGGTTTGTCAAAATGTTGTTCAATGTATTGTAACCCTGTCTATATACTGTGCCCTTTGTACAATGCTGCAGAATATGCAGGCGCTTTATAAATAATCATAATAAATAATACCAGCAGCGTTGCATTTATTAGCAGCTCCCTAAAATAGCTGAGCCAGTAACCAGAATCCACTTTATGGCTTTACGGCTTGTGTCACATTTTTGGTTTAGTGACTCTCTCTTTTACCAGCAAGAAGAGGCGCCTGGATTTATTACATGTTACTCTAAAAACCTCCTACGACTTTGATGGCGAACCTTGACACTCCAGATGTTTCTAAATTACATGACCCATGATGCTCAGCTAGCCTTAAGTGTTACGCATCATGGGACACTTAGTTCAGAAACATCTGGGGAGTCACAGTACGCCATCCGTGCCCTAGAATAACCATTTACTGTGGTTTAGTAAAATCTTTATTTGTCTCGCTCTATTCTCTGCGTGACCACTAGGTGTCAGTAAGAAAGCAATGATTTCTCAGAGGAAAGGAAAACTGGAAATCATTTGTACATTATCAAAGTAACCTATTTTGGCAGTCGACCTAGAAAATGCTTAATGCTTATGATTTACAGCAATTTGATTAGAGCTTGCATGAGCGTTTTGGTATGAAACATCCCAGTTCTAAACAACTGCTTGCATGACACATTCGGCTTTATTTATGGTGTATATGCGCATATGTAGCTGATTATACATTTCGGTCAAACAATATGATGTTTATTCAGTTAACAAAAATCAGGACTGCAGCGCTGAACTCGGATAAACAGGGTGAATGCAGGGGCACTGGGGGCCAACGGGGCTTTCAAATAGAAGTGAACAAAAAATATATCGCAGGAGAAAAGGTAACATAAATGAAGCTCAGATTAAATATAAAATTACTTTAAAGGAACACTCTACTCAAAAAATCACCCCCCGTTTTTTTATCCTAACCTATCCCTATTCCCTTAATAAATCTTTCGTTTTTATTTTTTTTCTTGTAACTGTAATACTTACCCTAAAATCTTGTTTCCAGCGGCGTCTTTTTTTTTTTTCTTTTTTTTTCATACTCACCTCCCTCCTCTTCCGCTCCCGTCCTTCTTCTTGCTTCTTGGCTTCTGGTTTACGTGAGATGCGCGCCTCTCACATAAGCCAGCCAATCGGCAGGCTTCCTCCCGGCTCACTCTGAGGATTAGTGTTGCGTGCAAGAGGATGCGCGCAACACTAACCCTCAGAGGGAGCCGCCAGCTTCTGCGGTGAGTTGGAGACGTCATCGCGCTGAAAGCGCGATGACGTCTCCTACTCGGCAAAAGTCGACAGAAGCGGGAAATATGATTCCCGCTCTGCTGACTGACAGCTGGGAGGGCGGAGTAAACTCCTCCGCCTCTCTCAGCTGTTTTCAGCATTTTCAGCTGAACTGCCGAGCCGAGGGAGGGGGGACAGAGGGCAGGATACTCCGGGCATCATGACCACCTAAAATAGCTTAGGTGGTCATGTTGCTTATGGTATAATTAAAGGGATACTCTAACAGTGTAGAGGTCCTGTTCTGAGGCCTGTGGGAGCAGTTTGCAGAGTGTGGAGGGTGCTCCTCAATTGTATTCTGTACTTGGTCCAGACATGGGCCACAAATACTTTGTAACAACGTGTGTTCCATTGTGGCTGCACTGAGAGCAGACGTCACGTGATACAGAAAAGCATGCAGTATAATTAAAAGGTCTCACTGGCGGCAAGTATAGTGTGACACTGCATTGTCTGTCATTCTGCTCAGAGGACCGAGAAGCTCAAAAAGCTGGACAGCTATTTATTTACATCTATACATGCTGTGATTGAAAAAGCTCTCCCTCCACTACCACCCCCTCACATATCACAGGCAGCTAGTGAATGAGATTAGTTGAAAGATTCAAAAACTTTAACAACAGGTTCTCTCTTAAAACACTGCTAGTATGATGAAATCTAAGTATTATAAGCAGGGGTTAAGGCCGGGGTCAGACGAGCGCACTGACGTGCCTTCTGACGTCCGTCGCAGCATTGTGACGGTTCGATGGGGCCGGTGACACGCTGTAGCGAGTGCCTAAATTGCGCGCTACAAGGGCACGTGCAGAAAGCCTCCCCGTCGAAACGCTAGACGTGCGTTGGACATGGCGGCAAAGCGCAATCCTACATAGGAGGATCGAGCCTTGCAGTGCTGAGCGCACTAACTGTGCTCAGCAAGGTGGCCAGACGGACGTCGAGTGGAAGGAACGTCCACTCCTTCCGCTCGTCTAACCCCGGCCTAAATTGTGCGGCAACCAGGGGTGGATCCAGACACAGGTTTTGGGGGGGGGCACTCTACCAGTTTTGGTTAAGAGCTGGTGTTGGGTTTGCAGTGACAGGCAGAGACACGACTAATCGCAAGCTGTACTCGTTACATTCACTCTCTCCAGAACATTGCACAGGGTCTGTACTCATGTGGCTCATGAGCCCTTCGAACCCTTTCCATACCAGGGGTCCATACCCCCCTCCCAGCTCACATGTAATATATTGCCCCCAGCTCACATTTTATATATATTGCCCCAGCTCACATGGATATATATTGCCCCAGCTCACATTTTATATATATTGTCCCCAGCTCACATTTTATATATATTGTCCCAGCTCACATTTTATATATATTGTCCCAGCTCACATGGATATATATTGCCCCAGCTCACATGAATATATATTGCCCCTCAGCTCACTCACATGGATATATATTGCCCCAGCTCACATTTTATATATATTGCCCCAGCTCACATGGATATATATTGCCCCAGCTCACATGGATATATATTGCCCCCCAGCTCACATGGTCTCAATCGGTCTCCTACCAGCCAGGCCCCTCCGAGTGTTTTTCTTTGTACGAGTGGCCGCCGGCATGAAGCTTACCAGCTCGCCTGGGAACCACGCACAAGCCGCGCTCTCGCAAGATCCCAGAGTTCATGAGATCTCATGAACTCCTTGATCTCACGAGATCGCGGCTGGTGGATCCCAGGTGAGCGGCCGAGCTTCATGCCGGCGGCCACTCGTACAAAGAAAAACACTCTGCGGCCGGCAATATTTTCTCGGGGGGGGGGGGCAATTACCCCCTGGTTTGAATAGACGTTGGCAATCTTCGCTAGCCTTAACTCTGTCCCTATTTCTAACCCTAACCCAATTTACAGAATTTTACTAAATATTATTGTTCACCATGGTTTCAATATACTGAAACTATGGGGATTTTCTTTCAAGCAACAGCGTCGTCGTCGTCGTCGTCCTTTGAATAAACTATGACAAATGTTCACTTCAGACAAGGGCAATGACATTGTTTGAGGCTATTCTCAGCTATTGAACGCACTCAGTGTTATTTGTAATCAATGCTAAAGTGTTGGCCATGAGGAGGTGACTTTACAATCTGATCCTGCATTCTCACTGCAAGGCTAACGCAGACTGACATGGTCAGCTTATCCTTCATGACCTGAAAATTAGGGAATCCTGTAAACCTATTGTAGAAAACTAAAAGTTATTCAGAGAGCACCGAAATTTCAGCGCTCTCTCCTTGGGCACACTTCAGTGCACTTGTGCGTTTTCAGTTTGCCTACCCTGGAGTGAATTCAGTATTCTCTGCAGGGCCCCCAAAGTGTGCCGACGATCCGCCGAACATTGCCAAGCTGGTGGAAAAGAAAAAAAAACAGAACTCTGGTGTTTTAAAAAGGTGTTTAAAACAACAAAAATGCATGAAACTGCATGGAAATAATAATAATAAAGATCCTATAGAAAATAATATGACGAACTGCTAAAGAATTAAAAAAGCTCAATTAAAAAAAAAGGGAATCACAAATTTCGCAGAAAAAACTCTAAAATATTCAAATTTTTTTTATAAAAAAGTTTTTTTCTGCAAATGAAAAAAATAGACAGTTGAATAAATAATTTAATAAAAACGCAAATATTTTTTAACATTGAATCTTATGGGAATTCACCTGTTTAAACCTATCGAACTGAACCACCAAAAAAAAGGAATCAGAAATTTTGCCGAAAAAAATCCAGGAAAAAAAGCCTAAAATATTCTAAAAAATTTAATAAAAATGCTTTTTTCTGCAAATGAAAAAAATAGACGTTTGAATAAAAAAATTAATAAAACGCAAATATTTTTTGACATTGAATCTTATAGGAATTTACCTGTTTAAACATGTCGAACTGAACCACCGAAAATCTGGGCATTTAACTGACACTTTGTCGCTGTTCGGCGTTCTCTGTATAGATTAACCATTACTTCTCTATGGGACAATTTCACTGCCACAGAAGGTTGCTGAAGTGCAGGGATCGGAGGTGAACTGCACCTTATTTCGATATATGGTGAATTGACAGCTTTCTGAATACCGGAACTGCCACGATTTTCCACCGTACGGGGAATTTCAACATTTGGTGCAATTCGGTGGCAAGTTCGGCACTTATTGAATAACCCTTACAAATACCAACCATACCTTCGATCCCAGACCCTCCCTATGCACATGAATCTAACACGTGGGACCTGTTTGCTTTCTCCCCCAGTCCCTTCACTTAGTTAAAAAGTAATTTCAGAGAAATGTGATTACATTTGTTTATAGCTTGTGTGTGTGTATATATATATATATATACTATGCAATGTAGTCCCAGACACAAGTACTATAGATAGTTAGGGCTTAGCTGTTAATTATCCATTTTCAACTATAAGCTCCTATGAGCAGGGCCCTACACCTAGGCAACCACTTTGGTTACCCACCACAGTTGCCTATCACCCCCTCTCATATCAATTTTCTGTTTCTCCTTTTTCTTTGTACTTTTCTTCGATACTTTTTCCAACTCCTGGTTTCTGTTCACTTCTCTCTTCTTTCACAGGCGTGTTGTTTTGTGTTACTGCCCCCTATAGGCTAGACATGCCGGCGCTCAAGGCACACTTCATGGCATCGTATCAAATAACACTTCCCCATACTCATACAATATAAATTTTACACAGCACTCAGCACAATCATCTCTAATTGCTCATTAAATGTTTTTTAATAGAGATTACTATTGTGTTGCTGAAAGCACATAGTACTTTTGACAATGTAAACTGTACTTAAATCAGGTATTATGTTGCAATGACCTATTTATTGTTTAAGAAAAACAAACATCTTTAATCCTCAGCTTCCTTTTTTATGTTTATGGTGAATAGACTAACAGGGTTATTGAAAGAGTATCGAAAAGTCACTGCACATTCGGTGACTTTTTGTTTTCTTCAATTTGGTGAGATTCGGCCATCCCATTTCGGTGACCCTGCGGTGTGTTCAGCAAGCACCACAGGGCCGTTGTAGTGCAGGGAAAAGCCGCCGCAAACCTGCCGAACACTCACCGCAAAAACCAGGCGAATGCTCACCGAAACCCGCAAAAACATCTGTATTAACCCCGCCGAACACGCCGGAGAAACCCGAGCAGGAGCCGATCACAGCGCAGAGCAGCCGCCGGAAAAACCCGACACCGCAGACGAATGGAGGGGGGAAAAAAAAACTGTACGCTGGAATGTTTGAAAAGTGAAACGCTGTTTGCAAAGAAACTACAGAACAAAAATGTCTGAAATTTACATATAAGGTCCAATGAATGATAATAAAAAGGGCTGTTACAGAAAAAAGAAAAACGATTTAAAAAAAATGGAAAAAAATGTTTTGCAAAAAAATCCCTAAAAAATGCCTAAAAGATCCTAAAAAATCTATAAATAAAGAGACTCTTTACTGCAGAATATTATAATAAACGGTTTATTACATATTGGATTAAAACGGGAATATTTTTAACATTGAAGCCTATTGCATTCGCCTGAATAAACCTGCCGAATGAAACCACCGAATGGCAGGGAAATTCGGCAACTTTTCACTGCTGGGTTTTGTTCTCTGAATAGCCGAATCATTGCTTCTATGGGGATTTCACTGGCCTCGAACAGGCACCGAACGGGCACCGTATGTGCAGGCAATTCGCCAACATTTGGCGAACTGCCTGCTCTCTGAATAGCCGAATGGCCAGGAAAGGTAACGGAACAATGAATTTCAGCGTTCGGTTACCTTTCGCCTGCAATTCGGATCTCTTTGAATAACCCTGTAATTGTTACCAAAATGTACGCACGTATTGCGTTGCTGCCTTTTTTTGAAATTTGTGTATGGTATAATGACATTAGGTGGTTCTGGATTATGCTACAACTTTTTATATATGTATTTGCTATATGTTCACATATTTTCTCATATAATTTTTTTTATAAAAAAAATTAAATAATAATTTTCTATATCTTTTGGAACAAATATGTTTAAGGGTTGATTTTCTCCCGAGTTAGTTCCATATTTAACCCCTTCACCACCAAGTGAATCACTTTCCATTACCCAGACAGTAAAAATATACTGTAGTGACTCTACTTTAATTGTTCACAGTAGGTAAGCTCTGTCTGACAGGCAGAGGGCTCCCTCTGGTGGTCAAAATGCGCTGCTACATATAAAGTATCTCTTGGGATCTGTGTTTCCATGAAGGCAAAACTGAACTCAAAGCTTTTCAAACAATTTCAACACCTCTCCTCTTCTGTCTGATGTGTTTAACGTTTAGGGGCACATTCTGGAACCCATTTACCAATAAATTTCATTTGCATTTTGCAAAATTCGATTGCTTTGCTCCAGAATAAGACCAGATTGAGTATACTCGATTTCTGGCTCCTGCGGGAGCTTTTGAAGATTGACTATGCATGATCATAGTAGTTAAGAGGATAAAGAGACTAGAATTCAAAAATAAAGAGGTTTTCACTGTACATTATGATATATAAGCATGTGATGTGTAATTTGGGTTCTGGATGATGACTAAAGGCAGAGATTAATAAAAAACAGAGATCGGACTCCTATGCAAAATCAGGTAATTTTACACAAACTGTGCTGTGTTGTGGATTGGGTATAAGGGAAGGTCATAAGTGGATGAGGCGGTGGCCAAGGGTCTGATGAGCCCGCATGTCTCGTGGGTCAACTTCGAAGTTTAGTGATCAACTAGCTTAGTTCATAAACATGACACGTTCACTGACGTCCAATATCTAGAAGCAGAATTTAAAAGAAATGTAATAAATCCAACAGCTCTGCTAATTGGATCACAATTTTTCAAGTTGTTTCTTACCAAAAAACTCTTAATTACAGACCCTTTGGTCTATCATCCCAGGGGGTCTCCATGCTTTTTCAGTGGGGTCCATCCCCCATGCTTCTGAAATGTAGGGATGTGCGTTTCGGGTTTCGGAATTTCGGAATTTTCACGAAATTTCCCGATTCGTGCATTCGGATTCGGCCGAATTTCTGAAAATTTTCAGATCCGAAAACGGCAGATCCGAACGAATTTTCGTGCCGAAACGAAAACTTTTCGGAATTTTTCGAATGGACTAGAAATGTGTAAAATCGAAATTCATTTTCGTTCCATTCGTGATTTTGGCTCCATTCCTGATTGTAATTAAATTTTGTATCATTCCCATCTCAATGTATCCTTCCTGGAAAACCAGAGAAATCTCAATGTATCCTTCTTGTAAAATATGAGAAATCTCAATGTATCCTTCTTGTAAAATATGAGAAATCTCCTCAATGTATCCTTCCTGGTAAAATTCTTTATAAATAAATAAATGTATCCTTTTTAAAAAAAATTAGAAATCTCAATGTATCCTTTTTGTAAAAAATGAGAAATCTCAATGTATCCTTCTTGTAAAACATGAGAAAGCTCAATGTATCCTTCCTGGAAATCCAGAGAAAACTCAATGTATCCTTCTTGTAAACATGAGAAATCTCAATGTATCCTTCCCGGGAAACCAGAGAAATCTCAATGTATCCTTCTTGTAAAACATGAAAAATCTCAATGTATCCTTTTTGTAAAACATGAGAAATCTCAATGTATCCTTCTTGTAAAACATAAGAAATCTCAATGTATCCTTCTTGTAAAACATGAGAAATCTCAATGGCAGAATTATCGTATCGGCAGAATTATCGTATCCGAAAAACCATTCGTTTATGTCAAAACGAATAGACACTTTGAAACAAGGAGAACAGACGTTCCGAAAAACACGAAAATTTCCGAAATCACGAAAAAAAAGTCGAAACGAAACGAACCGAAACGAAAATCGGCCGAAACGAGTCGAAATGAAAAATTACAAAATCCGAACGAACCGAATCGAACCGAAAAAAAAATCGGTGCACAAGCCTACTGAAAAGCAAGCGGCCTTTATTTCTGAGTCGATCAAATTATTAGGAATCACAGATCTTTGCATATGCTCAAATATTTATTATGCTACAAAATGACAACCTTTGCAATATAAATTAACACTGCGTTTCCGACACTCTGCCTTTGCATGCACTCTGTCCTCAGAAAACAGAAAACAAAACATCTCCACAGCTCCACCTTTTATTTTAAAACCATACGCTTGCTATCGCAAAGGGTTTTTATTTATTTTTTAAGTGCTTACAAACATATCAGAAAAATGCACACAAGATAAAGTACAGCAAAAATCTCAACCCATCTTGTGACTGTGTTGAAGGTACATCTAGATATATTGAGGCTAATTCAAAACAATTCCCAGAAATATACATGTTAACATGTTATGAGTTTGTTTGTTATTTTTTTTCCTTTCTTTAAAACTATCACCCTGGTATAGATGCTATAATTTGGGAGGTAGCCGGTCTGTGTCACATATTACCATTGTACGTCCTGCTAGTGGATAAGAAAATGTATTATACAACAACACACCATTTGTTTGCTCAGAACAAGAAGATGGAAAGCCCCCTGTCTTCTCAAAGAGCTACTGTAACATATTTTAAGGCCGCATGGCCATGCACGAAACCAGTCATATTCAGTGTCATGGATATTACGCCAAGCTACCACAGAGGGTTATTCGGCAAATGCTGGTCTTGGCGATGTTGCAAACACTGGCAAAAATCTTTGTTGTTGCAACTCTGCAAATGCTGGCATTTCAAACTGCCGAACAACGGCAGGAGCAACGTCACTGTGAAGCTTCTCTTGCCGATCTTTGGATTTTTTCTGTTGTGAAACGCGTTTGTCACGAGTTGCAGCAACTAAGATTTACACCGGTGTTTGCAACTTTGGCAAACACCTGCGTTTGCTGAATAATCCCACAGATGTTCTGAAGGTTGCCAGTTCTCCTCTGTATCTTAACCACCAATTGATCGGAAATATCTCTTGTGCTTTTTACAGTGATACCCTACATTCTTACACAGTCTTTTATTCATAGCACTCAGGAAATTAAAGCTTATACACTTTTCAAGCCCTGGAACTCAGATATCCCTATTCACGTAACCATGTCGAAGCTGAGACACAGGAAATGATGAAACAGGAACACGCTACATACATACAATATGGAAGGATTCGGTTTGCTAACATGCGTCTAGAAAGAGTGCAGTGACACGCTCTGTATTTTAGGAGAAATGTTCTAGTCCAAGCATTCTTATCTAATTTTCCAAATTTGCAATCTTTTTCACTTTTCTATATATTTTTTTTATGGCAAATTAAACAGATCTTTACATCCCAAAACCTTCTGGATATCAGGTAAAAGAACAAACGTTTATAGAATCTGGTGGTCATTAATAAATGTACTTTATAAAGCCCAAAACACAAAAAAGTCATGTCAGATATATGTACAGAAGGTATGGGTAGGCAACCTTCCACTCTCCAACCCATTCATGAACGAGGACTTCTAGTTTCCGCTACCAGTCACGGGTGGTAGGGTACCATAAAAATTGTAGCTGAAGTATCCTTAAAGAGATGAAGGTTCCTTCTTGTTGTACTGGAGGGACTGCAAATCGAAAAATGTGCAATATCACAAATGTGCAGATAGTTACAGCGACCACATAATGTTAGGGACTGAACATAGAAGTAAACATTTACAAGGGTAACGTCTTCAGGCTCTGCACATTTTGTTTCTTCTTGCTTTAGGTACAAATAAACGTTTCACAACATACTACAACAGTAATTGCGCTTAGCGTGTGATTGTCTTGTGCAGAAATAGACACTTTAAATGGCCTCCAAGCAGATTAAAATGTGCAATATACAAATCACATCCTACAGTCACTTGCTTTTATAGGTAGCTTAGAGTTCGAAGGTCTTTCAATGCTCGAGGATATTGCTATCAAGGGCAAAACGTAGATATTTCTTAATGTATATGGCCCAAAATTACCAAATAATTCATATAATATATATAATTCTTGCTTGTATTTTTCATATTATGGTTTTAACACGGATGTAAACTAGTGTCAGTAAGACACAACAACGGTGATGCCTCCAAGCCGAGGAACAACTAGTGCAGAACACAATAATCATCGATATATCCTATGGGAAAAGTCAATATCTTTGACGCATTGATAAGTCCTCCATCACTAAACTTGACAAAACTACTTTATTTTTATTCTTTTTTTTTACAATGCACACACGCAATATAAGTGTCCAATTTTACAACATGGAAAACAAAACATCTGGCAAGGCCAAACCTTTTTAAAATCTTATTTGTATTATAATTTGTGCAACAAACTTCTATATTGTAAAAATATTTCGTAATTCGTTCGGGATACTTTTTTGCGGAAAATAAATATCTCTTTCATAATATAATAAAATCTTTTTCTTTTCTTTTTCTTTTTTAAAAAAACACAATCTGTATACAGGGAATATTCTCTCTCTTCCAGGAAGTAAGACAAAATACTAGCTTTCTATCTCCTTGTCCAACAGGCGGGAGATTATGTACTTTATTAATATATCTATTTTTTAAATTTCCAATTCACGTTTCCTGTGGTGTTGAGAAATGTATTGAATTATAATAACATATTACTAGTTTAGAGTGTGGCATTTCAGACCCCACTAAATATAATAAAAATAAAACGTAGCTCTTTATTATTAACAATAGTCTCAAGACTATGACACTTTCCCAACGTTAAAGTTGCACCTCGTACTAAGGGAATCAATTGCATACGAGCGAGTCTCAGAAGACTATAAGTTACTCATTTAATGATAACTGACAATTATACTCCAGTATCACACAATAAAATATCTTCTATCTCCAGTCTACATAGAATTGGGTGAGTATCCATGGTAATAACATGTTAGACTTTGGCAATTCCTATGACTTAGTCGCTTGACCCATTTTATATGAAGTTTTATCTTCATAATATTTCTTCCTTCTGAGCAAATTTAGGTGATCATAATCATGTAAATACAACAAATTTACATCTATCCTCCTTCTATTTCTACATTAGTAAGAAGGTATATATATATATATATATATATATATATATATATATATATATTTCTACATGGTGACTCATATAGACCCGAAGCCAACGTTTTTGTTAACAATCTTAAACAAATGAATGAAAATCAATTCAGGAAACTCACCTCTTATGTTGAGCACATTATGAAAGTGGTCACCATTTTCTGTTAGGCACATATTGATGCGCGCAGCATGCTGTGGCTATTGTGTCACGATATTCCATCATTAATGTTTTGCAACTCTTACCTAATGTTAGTCACTAAGGCATCAGTCATGCAGGGCTTATTACGGCACATTCGTTTCTACGGACAGCCTCACAAAAAGACTGGGAGATGGTAACAGATTCTTGGAAATGAGTGTCTAGTGCGTACGATCTTCAAAAAAACTCTGGATTGTCAAAATTGACTCAAAGGAGGTGTAGCATGACGCGTCATCTTGCTGGAAGTAACTCTTCCAAAGAGTAAGCCAATTTGTTTTGTGGACTGCTGTTCTTATAGGTTCTTTCGGCATGTTTTGTGATGGGATGTGCTAAACATAAGAGGAGGTATGTTTCCTGGAACTCTCATTAAATGCATTTCATTCATTTGCGATCTATTTAATAAAAAACGTTGGTTTCGGTTCTATTGAATCACCCCGTATAATGCGTCTTTAAAAATGACTGAAATATCAAGCATCCGTTAGAAAGTGTACCAAAATGTGTCCTGTTTTCTGTGCATAGGTAGAGAATATGTTTTATAACCAGGAGAAAGTACTACAATGACTTTACAAAACACTGTGAAATATGAAATATTTCTGTAAGAAAACCATGATTTTGCTGGAGTTGTACACACAAAAATGAGGAGTACATAATAATTCCTTTAGTAAAAAAAAAAATCTTATAGTTATCTAATACTTTTTGATTTTTTTTTAATATTTCTATTTATTCTTAATAAAAAAAAGGTTTAGCCTTTACAAAAGTGAACATCTGAATCTGTTTTTAACCTGTGATACATGCAAGAGGTCAGTAATACGCATACATAGTCAATGTTACCTAGCATAAAGAGTAACAACAATACTAAGAGTCGACTTGCCGTTATTAGAAGTGATAACTGGGAGGGTGTTCTGATGAGCTGATTTTCCCTCTCAATGTTATTTATTGTTGCATAAGATATTTTAGAAAAATAAAACCTTTTATTTTTTATTTTTTGCGAGATCTGGTAACATGACAATGTGCAATCAAATGTGTTACTTGTGGAACAAATAACTCCTGAAGTTTGCAATGGTAGAAGCTTTTGTGATATGGGGAACCTGCTGCAATAAATGCGATTTAAAGAAAAATTTTTTTTGTAAACTTAACCAGAGCTGTTGTAAACTTAGCAACTCCATAGACTATGGGCCAGATCACAACCGAGACATTAAGGCCCCGTTCACACCGTGCGATTTTCATATTCGCGACGTCGCGCGATAATGTCGTGCGACGTTGCGGTTTTGCGCTATTATGTAAAGCACCACCAATTGAAATCGCAAAATCGCAAATCTCATAAAAAAGGTAATATACCAGCGACATGCTACCACGACGCGCGACTTCAAGCGGCAAAATGTGAACAGCTCCATTGAAATGCATTGGAGATGCTACATAGCACGACATCGTGCGGATTTTGCAGCAATTTTGCGGCAAACTCTGTGCGATAAATCGCACAGTGTGAACGTGGCCATGAAGCAAATGGAAAACTCCTTCAAACATCCGTATTACGACTGACCATCTTCTTCAGTGGCTTGAGCTGTAATAATTTAGAGCGGCAGGACGATTAGCGTCGCTGGTGTTATCAGCCCCAAGGAGACCATAGGACTCCATGAAGACAGACGCAAACTCCTGCGAGCGAGATCTGGTCGGGACGGCGGAAGGATTCCTGTCGGAACACTGGAAACTATTTGTTGCTAGTGTTCAGCTGTCGGCAGAGTGAGGAAGTGGTGTATTGCGCCACTCTCTCCACCCAGGGATCTGAGGTGGGTATGGTATTTTTTTGGTGGAATTACAGTAAAATGTTAAGTGATTGTGCTGAAGCGTAATCACTTAACACCAGCCTTTGAAAAATAGTTATTCTTTTCTAAATAACACTAGGCACAGACATAGAACGAGCGAGTTGGAATAGCTCGCTTTTCATCGGCTAGGGGCACAATAAAGTCTCCTGTACAAAGTATAGGAGACATTAATGTACAGTAAGGAGCTGCTACATCTGAGAAGAAAGCACAGCTTGCATCTCGGATTTAAAAGGACGAGGTAAAATTAAAGACATCGAACTGCTATGCTGTACGTCTCAAGCGCTGTGCTTCGCGTCTGGGTTGTGTTCTGGCCCAATAAAGGCTCTGGGAAGTTTACACTAAGGTTGGAATAGAGCCGCTGGTGTTTTTGAGTATATTCTTATCACTGCTGTACTTGATTCAACCTTCTCTCTAATTTCTCACTCATCGTATTCCTCTGTGAAATTAAGTTATATTAAAAGAACTCAATGGGACGTATAATTTTACATACTGCGATAGGAGTCAAGGTATTAATATCTTGCACATACATCATTTCATTCTAAATATGGATTATTGGCACAGACGTTCGGTTACATTTATTGTAGCATAATACATTGATTGTACTTGTTTTTCTAGTAATACCTGAATTCTATTTATTTATTTGCATTTGGTTTTTTGTTTAAGGCAATCACGTTGAAAAAAACAAAACAAAAAAACCCTAGAGTTATGCAAGGGGTTATTCAGAAAGCACTGAAATTTCAGTGAAATCTTGGTGCTTTCTTTTTCGGCGCGCTTCGGTGAGCTTCTATTTCGCCGACCCTGCGGTGAGGTGTGTAAACCAATAAAAATGCATTAAAATGTGTCTAAATAATAAAAAAAAGATCCTATGAAAAATAATAAAAAGGTCAGTTGCAGAATAAAAAAAAAAAGGCTTTTAAAAAGAATTTGAGAATCAAGCATTTTGTCTAAAAAATATATAAAATACAAAAGGGTGTTTCAAAAAATAAATAGACGATTTGCTGAAAATGAAAAGAATAAACGGTTAAATACAAAAAATAAAAACGATAATATTTTTTATATTGAATCCTATGGGATTCTCCTGTTTTACTTTAAACCTGTCGAACTGATCCACCAAAAATCAGGTAATTTCACTGACACTTCGGCGTTCTCTGAATAGATTAAACATTACTTGCGACGAACTACACCGTATTTCACAGTCAATTCGCCAGTTTAGCGAATAGACGAACTGCTACAAGATTTCACTGTATGGTGAAATTCACTGTTCGGTGCAATTCGGCGGCAAGTTCTCCGCTTACTGAAAAAATCCTTATAGGTTACAAAAGCAAATTTGATTGCTTGTTGCTCGCTCTGCTCATCGGGAGAAAGAGTTGCCGCAGCTATAGCTTTAAAAGAGAAACCTTAGGGTTAAACCGGGGTTGGGTGTGAAAGAGAAAAACAGAGGGGTTAAATATTAACCAATCCTCACCCCCACCCTGCACACACACACACACACACACACACACACCCTCTCCCATTTTAACCTTTGAGTTGAGGAAATTATTCAGCTTTCATTCCAGTGCCGGGCTCCCGCAGTGCAGTCACTGTTACTCATGGCAATGGCGGCTGCTGAAGCAGCAGAATGCAGGCTGCATAACAGAGGCTGCTCAAGGAGGCAGGGTGCAGGACGCATAACAGAGGCTGCTCAAGCAGGCAGGGTGCAGGATGCATAACAGAGGCTGCTCAAGGAGGCAGGGTGCAGGATGCATAACAGAGGCTGCTCAAGGAGGCAGGGTGCAGGATGCATAACAGAGGCTGCTCAAGCAGGCAGGATGCAGGATGCATAACAGAGGCTGCTCAAGCGGGCAGGGTGCAGGATGCATAACAGAGGCTGCTCAAGCAGGCTGGGTGCAGGATGCATAACAGAGGCTGCTCAAGCAGGCATCGTGCCGGGCTGCCGGATGCTCACTTGAATTTCCAGCCAATCCAATGGCCCTCAATTTGATCACACTGGAATCCAAGGTCTGATAGGGAATGTAATGTGCTGTACACTCCTGACCTAATCCCTGGCAGGCTGATCAGTGGATTGACAGTTTTCGGGGGGGGGGGCACACTCAGCCACCTGTGAGCTTTTCAATTGTATGAAATGCTCATGTGGTTAGATTGTCCCTTTAATTTGGGATTTACATCTATTTTTTTAAAGTAACTGGAACTTTCTGCCTATTTTTGTGCAATCGGTGGGCAATCAAATAAGACATACAGAATCCTCCACCCTATGCCGGAGATTTTAAAATATATTCAGAGTGACTAAGAAGATTTCTAACTATGAGCACTCAAAGACACACAGCAGATCCAAAAAAACTCTGCAGAACATCTATCGCTTTCCCACTCAATAAAAAGCTGCTGGCACTATGTCTGAACTCTTGTTTCTTGTTTTGTTTTGTCAGTATCTGTCTCGGAGAATTGTGAAATCCTCCTCACTCTGTAAGGTCTTTAGAAATAGAACGAAAGACCGAGCAAAGGAAAAATCGCACTTTTCTTCATTTTCTGTAAACAAACAAATAGTACAGAACTGTTTGATATGAATATATTCACACTCCCTCCCACGTCTCAAGATCTTCTCTTTGGTACTGTATTCATATCTTTGTATTAAACCTGATTTCATAAAAAAAATCAATAAACAAGTATTCTTTCTACATTCACTGGATATGTATATATATGTATATATGTTGATATACAGAATAAGGTGATTTGCTTTTGAATATCATCTACATTACGGGTCAGAGACCTTGACCCACCAGATGTATTACATCTTCCCTGATAGTCACTTATTAGGTTGTCTGAGCCTCATGGGAAATATGGTTCCAAAACATCTGGGGCAGTATCAGCTGGTGTGAGCGAATCCTAGCGTCAGCTTGTTTTCGCGTTAGCGCCAGGTAAATTCAGTCTAGCGCCGGACCAACAGATCGTTTGCCTCTTGCTACAAATGGAGAAAACCACTTAGCGCGCGGTAATTAATGATTCGTAGCGCGATCTCTATACTTAACATGGGTAGCGCTACAGAGCACTTGCGCTATTCTAACCAACAGATCGTTTGGTTCCGGCGATAATTTTAGCACCGACGCTAATCGCAAAAATTTACCTACTGCTCAACCCTGGTATTAGGAAGAAAAAAATAAAAGAAACGTCAAAAGTCCTTGCCAAGAATTTTAGGTGTCAGGCTAGGGTCAGACTGAGGCAGTGCGAACGCGCGTTCTGGCGCACTTAATCACGGCCGTGCTAGCAGCAGATGCCGGGCAATGACGGCCAATATACGAAGTACGGTCGCACAAAAGTCCGGCTGCGCAACGCAAGTGGAAAATGAACGCATTTTTTCGAGAACGTGAAACCACTAGTACTGACGTACAGAGTGCGCTGCGTCCGCTAGCGGCGTGTGTGCGTGAATTGGAGACATCAGACGCTGCTAATGTCCGGCCAACATAACGTCCAGATGCAAGAAGTGTTTTATTGATGATCCGTACAAAATCACGGATGAAACTGCGCATAGTATGACCGCTATTGCGTATTCCGTGAAAAAATACGTCCATTCTTCGAACGCACATTTTCACGGACAACGTGAAAAATGCGTTAGTCTGACCCTAGCCTAAAGGATGCATTGTATAGTTAAACCGGCGTCCATCCGGGAAACGTGAGAATATGCATTGTATAGGAAAACCTGCCGTGTGCGAAGAACACAGGATTCAATGTAAAAAATATTATCGTTTTTATTCAACCGTTTATTTTTTTAATCCGCAGCCAAAAGTCTTTTTATTTATTGACTTTTTCGAATTTATTAAGTATTTTTCTGGCGAAATTTGGGATTCAGATTTTTTTAAAAAAACGAGGCTTTTTTGCACTGGAACGCTTTTTATTCTTAACCACACAATGCACTAGCGCTGGTTCTCAGCCCGTGTCTTAGCGTTTCCCTAGCGTGCTCTAATGAATCTTGTACACGGACTACCGCGGACAAGGTGATCTGTTGGGGGGTTGTCAGGCGCCACGGTTTAGTGACTCGCTCTAGATTTTTTCTGTAGCGTTGTCGTTTTAGCTCACACCAGGTGATAGGGCCCCTCAAGGGCCAGGTTGCTGACTTCTGATCTACATAAACAACAGCAATATGTTGGATATTGTCATAATTCTCTTATCTCGAAATCCTATCATTTAGGCCGGGTGCACACGAGCACAGCTAGTGCGCCCGTGTGCACACACTTACCGGCGCCCGGCGCAGCCATATGATGCTGCGACGGGGCCGGTCACACGCTTGTGCGCGTGCACAAAGTGCGCGCATAGCATGCGTCCGCCTAGAGATCCTGTCGATGCGCTAGGATGCTTTGCAGAGCTGGGGGGGGTGCAGGCCGGCGTCGAGTGGAAGGAACGTCTGACCTCACTGACTGTTTGCTGTCCATTGTAGCTTTTCAAAGGAGCCAATAGAGAACAACACACAAAGCACGTGCGCACTTTTTCACGCGTGCGCAACGCATGTTGCAACGGATGCCAAAATGGCATCAACGTGAAAAATCTAGACAGACGTAGAGAAACAACTGCATACAGGTTTTTTTTTCTTTTTCTCAACATCAGTCAAAATTAACTGATACAATGTAACCACAATCGCATCCCTTAAAAAGTCCGTCCGTTACTGTGCGCTCGTCTGACCCCAGCCTTAGACCGGGTTCTCTTTAAATAAAATACCCTATACCTGGAGTTGAATAACTGCTGAAAATATACAAAGCTGCATATATAATCATTGGCTGGAATCTTTATTTTACGTTCCAAAGGAATATCTGTCCTCCCTTGCATTTTCTAATTAATTCACTCCTCTGTTGCCTGTATGTGTTCATTGCAATGGGAATAGTATTGCTGAGATGTTCTTTTGTTGTTTTTAATATCAACTCTATGTAAGCTTTTCAGGAGCTCAAAACACAACAAATCGCACCTTTCTCTCACTTTACAAATCGCATTGCATCGAACCTTTTTTATATTAAATCTTAGAGGAATGTTCGACCCCATCACTGCAAGAACAAATATTTACTTCCATTGTCTGTCGCTTAGTAACAAGCAACATTTGTCATTTTGGAAAATGAAAAGAAAGTAGTGAGTGTTTTCGGTATATCCAAAAATCGATGGCACCGCAGAGGATCGAAATTAAATCTCTGGCCACCTTCAAAAGATGTCTGGAAAAATCACTACTCACTAGACATCCTCCTCTCTATATTGATTACATTGACTATGTACAGGGACTCAGCTATAAGGGGTGAAAGTTACTTGTGACTTGACAATCAGTTGTTATTAAGATGATTTAGTGTCGGGGTCGGGGTCAGACGTTTTGGAACTACATTTCCCAAGATGCTCAGCCAATCTAATGATTGGCTGAACATCATGGGAGCTCTAGTTCTGCAACATCTGGAAGGCCAAGGTGGCTGACACCTGATTTAGTCTGACGGAGGAAAATAAGAACTTTTTTTTTAATCTCATGAAATTCTTCAGCAGGAAAAAAAATTTAATTTGAGGTAAAGAAGACAAATATGAGAAATCTCCACCTCAACTTTTTTTTCTAAAATGGATATTTTGGCTCACGCGCTTCGCTACTATTTTTTTTCTCAAGGTAATATTTTAGAATCAATGTTTTTCCTCCATTAAACATTTTAGTTAGAAAAGTATATATATAATAACTTGGAAGTGGGTAGACTTACTACACTTTACACCAACTAGAACTCCTGGACCTCCTAGCCCCTTCACTCGAGAGATCAAGACCACTCGGGCCTTCAAAGGCACCATCAGGTACTCAACATAGGGTTGCCAGGTCGCCATGTTTTCCTGGACACATATTACTAATTCATGCAGGGGGGGGCACAGGGAAAAGTGCTGCCCTGTAACATATATAATTAATTTTCGGCAGGAAGGAAATCAGGGTCACCTTCGATTCCTTGTTTATTTCTTACCTGCAGCGTATTGGATTCTACATGCTACAGGGTGCCATTTTTCATGCACTGCCCATCAGCATGAATAAATGATATGTGTCCAGGAAAACATGGCCAACCTGGCAACCCTAGCTCGACATCAGGTTATCTTGATCCACAGCTGAGCATTACAAAAGGAAGTGAAATTCATTTGTTGCAAACTACTTGTGTTTGCTTTTGTGCTCCAGAACATGCCCCTATAGACTTAGCACCATGAGCATGATGCCCAAGGTACTAAACCTACTTAAAATCCGTTAGGATTCACAAATCACGGAGCGATGAGCTGCAGTTGCAAGCACAGTAACTCCATTTGGCCAATATATGGCAACATTCTGCCTGCCAAATAGGTTATTATAGTAAGAAATACTCTGGGAAAATTACCAAAAATTTCTTACTGTATAATTAATTAAGAATGATTTTCCAAAAACTCACTGGTTCCTGACAATGGTTCTTTGGAAAATCACTTGGTAGTGATGGGGCTAGAGGTCAATGATATAAGTCACATTTACATATGGAGGCTATGCTGAGATTACATTAATTTGTTGATTAACACCAATTGTTGATTTTCTTTTTTTGTTCGATAATTTGTTGATTACAACGAACGGAATAAATTGAAAAACTAAGGCAATGTCCCATGATGGCCGTTCTTGTTCAGTTGCCATTAGGCTTATTATATCTATTAAAAAATATAAACTCTTTAATATATAAGAGAATTTTGCATGAAAAAAATAGAATTTAACAACTGCACTTTTCCAACAAAAATTATAAGGCTGGAGTCAGACGAGCGTCATTGGAGAGTGGAAGGAACGTCTGTGAGAGTGGACGTTCCTTTCACTCGATGCCCGTCTGGCCGCCTCGATGAGCGCAATTAGTGCTCTCAGCGCTGCAATGCTCGATCCTCCTATGGATGCTGCTGCACGCCTAATTCGTGCATGCGCAACAGCGTGTGGCTGGCCCCGTCGCAGCGACTCAATGCTGCGACGGACGCAAGAAGGCTCGTGAGTACGGGCGCACATGGTGTGCTCGTCTGATGCCAGTCTAATAAAATGTATATATATATATGTATATGTTTTGGATTACACTGATTTTTTATATATTTATTTCCTTTATATCAGCCTAGTGAGCATTCTAGGGTTTATTTCCCTTCGTTTTTTGTTTCTTTAACCAGAAAACCACTTTAATTAAATGTCGAATCTATCAAACAAATACTTATTGTCAAGGGAAACATTAATCTGGAATTCATAAGAACAAAAAATTCCCAAATGCACTCCAGACGTAGGTACATTAAGACAAACACATCCTTCTCTCTGCCCTATATGGGTATAATATTGTTACTTTTGCCATTTTAGTTTTTGTTACTTCTCCAGGCCTTGTAATGAATGTGTCATTCTGTTTCCATCTGAATAGAGAATCAGACAAGTGCATGAGTTTGCAGTCGCTTCGGTAATGCGCAATATTATGTAACATAAATAAAGCTTCATTTTTAATAAAACCATAGTTCATTGTTCGAGCCACTTAACGCACAATGTAGACCTGCCTTCATCCTGAAGCAAAATAAATGGGACAATACCAATAAAAAAAGGGAGAAAAAAAAGCTTTGTGCATTTACGTGCCTTATTGTGCACAGTTCAATAGTTTTAAATATAGTACTTTTCATTTTGTTTTGTATTTTATTATTCCCCCAAAGTGTCATTTTTCTCTGGCAGCTGAATAAATGCCAGGCCATACTTTAGTTTTTATTTATTTTGCGCAGTTCTGGGAGACTTGTTCTCTCGCAAAAATAAAATGTCACGAAATAGAGGTTGGTGTTTTAACAAATACAGATTACAACATTGTAATCAGCTGACATTTCAGGTAGCACAGGTTGAAAGATTTATACCTGGTTGAAATATTTTTCTACAAGCGATGAACGGGTCCAGGGGTTATTCAGTGGCTGCTGGTGGTTGTCGAAGTTCCTAATGTCAGTGAAAATCCAAAGAGTGGCAGGAGAAGCTTCACTTTGCAGAGCTCCAGTCCTTCCTTCCAAATTATAACATAGAAAAATGTCGGCAGATAAGAACCTTTCGGCCCATCTAGTCTGCCCAATTACATGGATACTTTACCTGGATTTATCTTTTGTTTAGGATAGCCTTATGCCTATCCCATGCTTGCTTAAATTCAATTACTGTTTTGGCCTCTACCACTTCTACTGGAAGGCTGTTCCATGTATCCACCACACTCTCAGTAAAATAATGCTTCCTGATGTTACTTTTAAACCTTTGCCCCTCTAATCTAAGACTATGTCCTCTTGTTTTGCTACTTTGTTTCCTTTTAAATATACTCCCTTCCTCTACCTTGTGGATTCCCTTTACGTATTTAAATGTTTCTATCATATCTCCTCTGTCTCGTCTTTTTTCCAAGCTGTACATAGAAACATAACGATGTGTGATAAACAGCTTACATTGCCAGGAGACACAAAACGGGCAATAAATAAGAACGAAAACACAATGACAGCGAATCTTCTGTCACCGCTCTTTGGATTTAACTTTCGAGAAATGCTGGCATTTATAGAAGGTTGCGACACCTAAGATTTTCACAGGTGTCTTTGGAATGTCGACAAGTACCGCCAGACACTGGATATTTTCCCATAATGTTAAAGAGAAGAATGGCAGTGTCCCCTTAAAAAAAGTATCCCAGGGCCTAAATCATTTGAGCAGGGGTCAGCAACCTTGGCTCTCCCAGATGTTTGGTAACTACCCGCTTGATCCTCAACAACTTATTAGGTTGGCTGAGCTTCATGGGAAATGTAGTTTCAAAACATCTGGAGGGTAGAAGTCGCTGACCCCTACTTTATGGCCTGTATTGAGGTCAAGGTCCTAGCATTAAGTTGTCCTGTCTCTTAAGATTCCTGATTGAATGGGAGAGGTAGCATAAGATCAGCATACTATGACTGATTATCCAAATTCAAAGAAGAAAAACTTGCAATAAAAGATGCATATTGTAAATGCCGCATATTATTGGTTCACTCAAGTCCTATGGCTGTCACTCACACACATATATATACATATATATACACATTCTGTCAATCTGGTATCCCAGCACTCACCTATTCTCACAGTTCATCTCAGTTGTTGAAAACCACGCTGCATAGCCCAAAGGAAAAAATGGATATCCAACATCAGAAAAGGCTGCACACGTGTATAAAAATAAATATTTATTTCAAATCATTAAAACATTGACCGAAGTTTCAGCCCTAAAAGGAACCATTATTAAGGTTCAACCTTTGGCTCCTTTGAGTGCCGAAACATCAGTAAATTTTTTTAATGATTTGAAATAAATATTTATTTTTATACACGTGTAAAGCCTTTTCTGATGTTGGAGATATACAAATATATATCCATACAATCCACAAATAGCGGCACTCCAGGGTCTTCTTCAACGATTTCCTAAAGAAAATCTGCAGTGAGCAGATTGAAACGTTGATTTACATGGAATAAAGTATTATTGAAGAAGACCCTGGAGTGCCGCAATTTGTGGACTGTATTATGGCCTGGCGTTGCATTGGGCAGTAACTGCAGTTATCGTGAGTGCTGGATTTCCTTGAAATATATATATATATATATATATCTTCAAGACCTACTTAATTTTATTTTCTGCTTGCCAAAAAAAAAAACTAATAACAAAATAATAAAGTGAGATATGTGAGAAGAAAAGCAGTTTATCAGATTGGCTTATGCTGCTTCCTCGCTAGGCACTGTTAAGCATTTGGATAATGAAGGAGGTAGTAATATAATAAGTATGGCAATATCACACTTCAGGAGTTTAGATGCCATCAACCTATTGGCTCTCAGGAGTACAATGATGTGATGTTACCAAATCTCGGAGTGCCACTCTGTCACAGTATGACATGAAGCACATGACATTAAGACCTGCCATGACCGTTTCACCAGAGAGAAGAAGAGGGTTAATAATGTGTAAAACAAGAGGGAAAATAGGAAATCCAAGAGGTTTGATTCCAAATACCTGAGAAGGGAATGTGCAGAATTAAGGAACTAGTTCTGTAAAGTCATCCTATTAACACAGGCGAAATAACAAGTGCGCAATATAGTTTCATACTTAACATCCAGACCTGTTTAGCTCATTACTTTGTTATAAAATAAAAAATAAAAAGGATAATGGAAAAGGAAAGCTAGCATAAAAAAATACATTCTTTTCAGGATTATTATGTTTTTTTTTTCTTTTTAGTATAAAGATATAATTATATAGGATTTTTTTAACCAGACTAAAATTTCTTTCTAGCAAACCAATTCAGAAAACGAAAAAAACCAAAAACAAAAACATGCTACCGATTAATCCCTGACTCGGGAGGACAACTCCCAAGTTCCAAACAAGGGGCTTTAGATTTGACTTTAGAAAAATAAATTAAAAAAATATCATCTAGTGATAAAACCAAATATCTGCCTTGTTCTTTGAGGAAACCATGTATTTGCGGCAATAACACACCGTTACTGTTGCACATTGCACGAGTGAGTGATCATCGTTGGAGATGGTCAAGAGGGATTTTAACCGCAGGCACAATATTTGAAGAATACCTTTTTCTGTGTAGGATCCGTAGTGCTGGTGAATGCAAGTTAATATACTTTTTTTTTTTTACCTTTTTTTTTTTTTTCTCCAAAAACAAAACCTCTTTAGAACCAGAAGGACCGCCAAATGCACAGCTGTGAAATGTATTGACAGTCACTTCAGCACGAAAGGGGTTATACTTCCACGGATAAACTTCACATCAAAAGGACAGAATAACAAAAACACGATAGTCACGAGTACCCGCATCAGAGGAACATTTTTTTTTATCCATGTCTATTTAGAACGGACGAGAACAAAAAAAAAAAAAAAAGTGACGGAGGCAATGGAATGGAAGGGGAGACCCCACTAGTGTTGAGAATCCAGAAGCACAGTCTGTTCTAATCCTCGAACACTTCCAAAAAGAGTGGGGGAAAGAGTTCAGTGGGGCACTCCACCTTCATGTGCAGGAACCGGCTGGCGTGGCAGGCTCCGATCATGCGGAGGTCGGTGACTTTCATCAGCAGTTTTGGCCAAAAGTGTGCAACGTTGTGTTTCCTGTAATTAATGTAGTGTTCGAAAGCCAAGAGGAAACCTTCTTGACACTTTTCTATCCTCTGCACACTGGAGAGACCAGGACGATCTACATGAAAAAGAAAGAAGAATGGTTTTGTGTATATGTCAAAATAGGATAAAATAAGTTTCTCCCACCACAAAGCAAACAAATAAACTGCGGTGCCAACACATATCACCATTGACCTCTTTCACTAGACTTGATTTGCATTGTGATACATATTATGTATAAAATACCTGTGAATCTGTTTAATGCAGTACTAGTGTGGACGAAACAAATGAACTGAGATCTCACTCCTGTAACCCTGTATTACTGTAAAAAAACCTACAAGTGGCAGCTCCCACACCTCACTGTAACAAAAAGTTCAACAAACATTACTGCTGCATTATAACAGCCAGGGAGAAGACAGACTACAGAGGGAGATCTGGGATTACTGACTGCTGTACAGGGATAAGATTCAGATAATTCATAGAATTGCTGAACATTCTTGTACAGTACAGATACAAGGTGTTACTGTAATTTCCACACACAGGCATTATGCCACACACAGATATTATTTTTATATTCTATTGGTATTTCACGGATGCTGCATTGCTAATAATCTCATTGTGATCTCTACAAATCCCCACAAGCAAGATATATGACCATTTTTATGGCCTATCTTTATCACATTTACTGTATTTGACACAAAGGCCATTTCTGCCTGTATAGTAATAATGCAGACCCCATGTTAAATTGCGTAATATAAGGGACACCATCTAGAGCTTAGAACTGTTTATTTCAGAAATATTTCTGCAGAGGATAAATGAATACATAAAAAATGAAACATGAGAAAATGTAAATTATTTAATGTTTTAACTGTCTCAAAACAACAATTTCTGTGCAAAATTTATATTATAACCTATGTTTAATCATTAACTTTGAATCCCATGTTTCAAATTAATGTTCTGATAATATATTTTAATCAAAAATGCTTGATGAAAGGGTTAATTGGTTTGAATTTTTTAACTGGGTTACAGTGCTAATACTCAATAATATATATATACAGGGTTATTCAGAGAGAGGTGAAACTCAGGAGAATGACTGGAGAAGTGAAAATTCTAGGTCAAAATAGCCAAACCAGAAAAATTCTCCCATTTATCGCACTTTCCAAATCAGCTATTTGGCCTAGATTGTTCTCTTCTCCTGTCAATTCTTCTGGTTTTCACCTTTCTCTGTATAACCCTGATAGTATACACTGTATCAAACTCCTAAAGGGAAAAAAACAGTTTACAGTGTTTAGAGACTTTTTCAAATAAGAGACTAGATTGCAGCATTGCTTAGTACACCTTTATAAAAACACTTTTAATGCAAGTACACTTTATAAACGTGTTCCTGATTGTTATATCAGGTGTATTGTTTGCAACACATTCAGGGTTATTCAAAGAGATTCGAAAAGTCACCGCACGTTCGGTGACTTTTCGTTCTCTTCAATTCGGTTCCTTTTGCCGATCCCATTTCGGCGACCCTGTGGTGTATTCAGCAAGCACCACAGGGTCCCCGAATTGCAGGGAAAAGCTGCCGCAAACCTGACGAAAACTAACCGCAAAACCCGGAGAATGCACGCCGAAAACCCTCAAAAACATCTGGATTAACCTGCCGAAAACGACGGAAAAAACCGAGCAGGAGCCGATCACCCGCAGCGAAGCCGCCGGAAAAACCAGAGAAAGCCAAGACCGCAGACAGAGGGAAGTGAATAAATTAGGAAAACAGTTTGCATGAATGATTGAAAAGTGAAACGATGTTTGCAAAGAAACTACTGAGCGAAAATGTCTGAAATTTACATATGAGATCCAGGGAATGATAATAAAGAGGGCTGTTACAGAAAAAATAAGTAAACTTAAAAAAAAAAAAAAATCGGACTTTTAAAAAAAAAAATACAGAAAAATGCTTAAAATATCCTAAAAAATCTATAAATAAAGAGACTTTTTACTGCAGACTTTTATAATGAACGGTTTATTAGATATTGAATTAAAACAGGAATATTTTTAACATTGAAGCCTATGGGATTCGCCTGAATAAACTTGCCGAATTAAACCACCGAATGACAAGGCATTTCGGGACCCTTTCACTGCTGGTTTGTGTTCTCTGAATAGCCGAAGCAGTCCTTTTTTATGGGGATTTAACTGCCCTCGAACAGGCACCGTATGTTCAGGCAATTCGCCAGGATTTGGCGAATTGCCTGCTCTCTGGATAGCCAAATGGCCAAGAAAGGTAACCGAACACTGATTTTCAGCGTTCGGTTACCTTTCTCAAGCAATTCGGATCTCTTTGAATAACCCTGATTGTCAAATCAGACTGAGCTGAACACCTATAATAATCAATGTTACAGAGTTTACAGAATGTGGCTTTATGAATCTGCTCTCCAGCGGCAACAGAAAGCAATTCAACACATTGTTCAAATCGCAGATTACAATTAGTGATCATAAATTTCTCAGCATTACCATTTATATGCTAATCTCTAAATCCGGTTTTATGCGCTCCTTTGCTGGTACACACAGTGAAGGATTAGTATCTCAAAGCCCAGGTTTTAGCTCCCCAATTGGGTACGAAATAGCAATGTGACATATTTTAACGGCAGACTAGTAAAATGATTACAACGACAGATTTAGAAAGCTGTGTAAACAGCCACTTAAATGCAGTAATAATAATTATGTCTTGTTAGTAAGATATAAAGGAAACATTATTTACGTTGTGCCAATTATTATAAACTAATCGGAATGTTAAAGAATTTAATCACCATGATCATTTCATTTAAATTGTCATGGTGTGATGAGTGCCCCTCTCCATCAGGTGTCCCTGTTGGCTGTGACAGCCTTCCAAAGTGAAGGGCTTTCCTCTGGCCAGAAGGCAGTCAATCAGCATTCGCTGGTCAGCCCTCCAGAGACTCAGACACCAATGCACAGGTAGTGCGTGGCTGATCAGCCACTGCTGCTCCATGGATTTGTATCACATGAGCGTTCGGCCCACTGACAGCGTCTGCTGCAGAAGAAGAAGCAATGCTATCAAAATGAGAGAGCGCCAAGCAAGACCCCTGCCCTGAAGAATATGTACATTTCAACGGAGGACCAGGTGGGTCAGGAGGGGTTAAAATATATCTCTGGAGCTCTTCCCCATTTCAAACTTAGGCGATCACTGTAAATATTAAATTACAACTTAAAAACAACAACTTTTCTTTAACCCTCAACCATCCAAACCTTGAGCCTCGACTTAATTCCTTTGGATATGCATTTTCAAATGAATACAATCATGTTTGAAAAACTTCAAATCGTTTATATATTAAATTTTGTAGATAAAATAAATAAATAAAAAATCGCCAGCTTACAAAATGTGGTGTTAACACCCTAAAGAAGGTCAAAACTATCCCTTATTTCATGGGGAAGAGGACCACGGCACGTCCTCACTTTGTAAAGTGATGGAAACATACACAGGGTTATTCAAAGAGAATCTAAAAGTCAACGCACGTTCCGTGACTTTTCATTCTCTTTGATTCGGTGAGATTTGGCGATCCCATTTCTGCGACCCTGCGGTGTATTCAGCAAACACCACAGGGCCGTCGTAATGCAGGGAAATGCCGCCGCAAACTCGACGAACACTCACCACAAAACACGGCGAACGCACACCGAAACCCGCAAAAACATCTGGATTAACCACGCCAAACACGCCGGAGAAACCCGAGCAGCCACCGATCACAGAGCAGAGCAGCCGCCGGAAAAGGCCGACACCGCAGACGAATGGTGTGAAAAAAAAACAGTACGCTTGAATAGCCGAATGGCCAGGAAAAGTAACCGTACATTGAATTTCACTGTTCGGTTACCTTTCAGCCACTATTCGGATCTCTTTGAATAACCCTGAAAGAACAATTAGTTCTCTGGCATCCTTTAGACCAGTGGTTCCCAATCCCAACCACGTCCTCAAGTACCCCCAACAGGCCAGGGTTTGAGGATTACCTTGGGGAAATGCAGACTGAATCCTGCAATCAGTGAGCAGCAAATCGTATCACCTGCGCTGTGCTTCACATATCTGGAAAACCTGACTTGTTGGGGGGACTTGAGGACCGCGGTTGGGAACAACTTCCTTTGACAGTACTGCATGAGTCTCCATGGAGACCTATGGACACCAGAAGAGAATAGAGTGGCAGAAGGCAAGCTTTTTGCGTACTGGCTCCCTCTTACAAGCTCAAGTGGAATAGGGGGAGCCAGATCAGTCCATTTAACCTTTCTATATCTCTGAAATCCAAATGGCCTCGCTCAATTGATCAATTGACCTCAGTCTCTTCAGATTCGTCCAAATCTATTTGACTACAATCTCTGCATCTCCTTGTCCATAAACCATTTTTAATCTTGCCATTTCTAGTCCTCAAAACCATAACATTGCCAACCCTCCCTAAACCCTTCCTATCTAAATCCCATCCAACCTTTTTAAAATCTTTCTAAAGTTTAGTCTCAGTTTCCAGAATCTCTAAATCTGCCATCACATTTTTATCTTGTCATGGTTTTTTACATTTTTTTGTGTCTCTTTTACATTGGTTTATGCTTAGGGTTACAATTAGGTTATATTTAGAGTTAAGGTTGCTTAAGTGTTATGCTACTATTTGTGCTTGTTTTAGGGTTAGGGCTACAAGTTAAGTTACTTGTTTCCAAGAGTTAACACTTGCAATTGTTGACAACAAGCACGGAACTCTAAAGGAAGATACAGAACACTGTCATATAAATCTTCAGATCTACAGTTTTTCTTTATTATGATCTTGATGAAGACCTTTGTGAGGGCCAAAACAATCTTTTACTATATGAGAAAATGAAGTTAATAGTTTTATTGAAGGGCTGGAGTGCACCCATGGTGATATTGTTATATGTATTATATTTAAGGACTTAAGCACCTGGGCGTATTTTTGATGTGAAGGATTTGTGAGTGCCAGCATTTATCTTCTCTCGCTCTCTCTTATATATATATATATATATATATATATGACATTTTAAGACCAGGATGAAAATCGGCTTCAGCGTGGCTAGACTAACATATGATTGAAATAGATCTACACACCTGATGACATGAGCAGCACAGCCTGCAACAAGGCGACTTCGGTATCATCGAGGTTGAACGAGGACAACGATACACCCAAATCGAAAATAGCGTCTGACACCACACCTAGTCCTCCATTTTTCAGCTGCCCCCTTGTGACTGCCATCTCACCATTCAGTGTAAGAGTTTCACTTTCTGGATCATAGCGCACCGCTGCTCGTAGGGACATGATCTCCATGCAGCAGCCTTTTAGGAGAATGATCTGATCTTCACACGGAAGCTGGGAGTGAAAGAACAAAAAGCACAGAATTCACGTCTGCAAATCAAAGTGTGTGACAAGGATGCGTTTGGCTCAATATTACTATATGGTATATGTTTACACGGCCACTTTACTCTCCGTCGACAATGTGTTACGTTTCAAGAATTCTAAAGATGTCTGTAACAGGAACACACTGGGGTTCTCTCCAAAGCTCCTGGAACAAACCCAACCTGTTACTTTGTCCGTTCCTTCTCCGAACCAGAACAACTCAAGGGGCCAGCGTTCAGCGTCCAGAGTACCTGATTGATGGTAGCTCTGGCATTGCAGAGGGGTTACCCATTGACGTAGAGTCCCCCCCAACAAACAGACAGACTCATCTTGTTGGACTGAGAAAAGAAATCTGTTTATTGGAGTGGACATCAGCTCATGAAAACACGAGGCGAGGGTAAGACTTTGCAAACAGTAACAGGACTCGAGATATCAACCAGTAACAATACAAGCATAATTAAGTTGCACCCACCCCTCGTAACATAGTTTCTAGGCAGCACTAATTCAAGACTTAATAACATTATTATAAACTAACTTTAGCACTGGCCACTTGTACTGTCATCTACCATTGCCACAATGGCCCATAGCCACTTGGCATGAGGCTGGTATCCAAACATAGGGTACAAAGTCTGTATCTGGTGTGGGCAAGGCTTGAGTGACGACTGTGCTAGCCAGAGTATGACATGAAAAGGTGACTCTTTGAAAAGGTGGGGGAGGAGGGTTCCATCACAATGTCTTTATTTGCAAATTTCAAACACATTTTTGTAATGGTCCATATCTCACAGATTGTCTATGAGCAATTTCACAATGTGTGGTGCATGAGGTTAACCTCCCTCCAGTAGCTCCACACCCCTATCTCCTTGGAAGACCTGTGATTTTATTAAAAAAAAATTGCATAGAAAAATATAAAAGAACTGGGCACAATCCCACTGTATTCAGGTATCTGTATTGATTACAGTGAGAGGCTTGAGCCTTGAGAAAGGCTGCCGGTGGGCTGAAACGTTGCAAGGGTTTAATTGATAAAGGTTCCTGAATGCAGTGGGATTGTGCCCAGTCCTTTTGTTTTTAATTTGCAATTGCTGTGGGGTTGGTTACCCTGGGACCTATGGAGCATTCGGATTGCACACTGCGACGTTCGACTATTTCTGAATTTGAGAGGTCATGTGCAGGTGACTCAAAGGGCTCTATTACATTCAACGCGCAAATTCGTACACGCAGCGCAATTTTTGTTCCGCGCAGCGTTAAACGTTAACGCACGTAAATTAACGCAGGATCAGAGCGCATTTTTTCATCCTTCAAAAAATATCACGCGTAAAAAAGACGTGCAAAAACGCACGCGCATTAACGTTGCGCACAGAAATCGGTGGGCAGACTGTATTTTCACGCGATTCAGCCAATCAGAATTAAGAACCACAATTGTCTCCCGTTCAGTTTTAGCTGAAAAAAATGACAAAATCAATCTGCGTATATATGCTGCAGCAATAATAAAAACACGCACAACTTCTCTATTTTATTGTTTGGGTATGTGTAGAATGTGTAACTATACTGTGCTGTATTGTTTTTTTCGGGCTGGTGTATTTGGTTTCGGCCAGAACGTTCAGATTTGCCGTTACCACCAGCTTTTCAAAGATGTTAAAATTATGCGTGCAAACGTCGTTTGTAAAAAGTTGCGCATCGATTGTAATACCACCCGCGTACCAGCGCACAAACGCATTTGCACTCACAATGTTAAGTATGGGATGCGCGCACGAACTTGCGTTTGCACAGGGCTCGCGCAGGGTCACTTGCGCTAGACGTTAATGCGCATCGTATGCGCGAACGTCGTCATACGATGTTCAGCGTGAAGGGTTTTTCGCCTCGCGTTAATGCGTTTTTGCGCCCGCGTACATTGTTGCGCGACCAGTGTAATAGAGCCTCTAGTATTTTCAGTAAAAATATTTTGAAGAATGCCAGTGTTAACTGTATTTCTATTTTAAATGTTAATTCTACTTTAAAGAAATTAAACTAAAATTCATTTTAAAAAGATTTTAATGTTAGTAAGTGGTGATGTAAATTCCTTCTGGGAAAAATTAACTCCGGGATCAGCTGTCCATAACATCTGGGTTCAAATATACTGCTGAAAAACATGACCTAAACCCATTTGGAGTGGGCTTACATTAATGGTTGGTGGTAATCAGAACACATTTGGCTCCTGACATGACATTCCCTCATCCATAGAGTGAACCCCTGGGATTTCCTTGGTTATTATGGTCCTAAGGAAGCAAATGCAAGATTGTGCATGGCTGAAATGTATGTAAAGGAACATACCGCATTCAATATTTTTACATTGTAACCCAAAACAGTATTGTTTTTATTAAACTGTGCTAATGCATTGTTTAACGTCTTGTTTTTTCTCGCTTCCTTTGAAATCTCTATGCTGGCCAGCTGAGTAGCCGAAGAATAAAAATCCTAAAAGATGACGTTTTCTTGTAAAGATCTTTAAATATGCATGTTCACAAAGCATAAAAGACATTTGGCTACCATGGCAACACAAAAAAAGTCCATTGCCCAGCATTATTTCACATGATTAGACATTCAGACTTGTAGACATTCAAATAAAAGTATATTTTTTGTACAGGTGCAACAAAGCAAGCAAAATAATATCATTTCTTGGGAGCGATTCTTCCACTCTATTTATAGTCAGGTCCAGAAATATTGGGACATCGACACAATTCTAACATCTTTGGCTCTATACACCACCACAATGGAGTTGGAATGAAACAAACACAATGTGCTTTAACTGCAGACTGTCAGCTTTAATTTGAGGGTATGTACATCCAACTCAGGTGAACGGTGTAGGACTTACAGCAGTTTGCAGATGTGCCTCCCACTTGTTAAGGGACCAAAGGTAATGGGACAGAATAATAATCATAAATCAAACTTTCCCTTCTTAATACTTGGTTACAAATCCTTTGCAGTCAATCACAGCCTGAAGTCTGGAACGCATAGACATCACCAGATGCTGGGTTTCATCCCTGGTGATGCTCTGCCAGGCCTCTACTGCAACGGTCTTCAGTTCCTGCTTGTTCTTGGGGCATTTTCCCTTCAGTTTTGTCTTCAGCAAGTGAAATGCATGCTCAATGGGATTCAGGTCAGGTGATTGACTTGGCCATTGCATAACATTCCACTTCTGTCCCTTCAAAAACTCTTTGGTTGCTTTTGCAGTATGCTTTGGGTCATTGTCCATCTGCACTGTGAAGCGCCGTCCATTGAGTTCTGCAGCATTTGGCTGAATGTGAACAGATAATATTGCCCGAAACACTTCAGAATTCATCCTGCTGCTTTGTCAGCAGTCACATCATCAATAAATACAAGAGAACCAGTTCCATTGGCAGCCATACATGCCCACGCCATCACACTACCACCACCATGCTTCACTGATGAGGTGGTATGCTTAGGATCATTCATGAGCAGTTCCTTTCCTTCTCCATACTCTTCT
Source organism: Leptobrachium leishanense (assembly GCA_009667805.1). Taxonomy (NCBI): domain Eukaryota; kingdom Metazoa; phylum Chordata; class Amphibia; order Anura; family Megophryidae; genus Leptobrachium; species Leptobrachium leishanense. The sequence continues at coordinate 288,842,242 of CM019067.1, forward strand.
CTTCCCATCACTCTGGTACAAGTTGATCTTGGTCTCATCTGTCCATAGGATCTTGTTCCAGAACTGTGAAGGCTTTGTTAGGTGTTGTTTGGCAAACTCTAATCTGGCCTTCCTGTTTTTGAGCCTCACCAATGGTTTACATTGTGTGATGAACCCTCTGTATTCACTCTGGTGAAGTCTTCTCTTGATTTTTGACTTTGACACACATACACCTACCTCCTGGAGAGTGTTCTTGATCAGGCCAACTGTTGAGAAGGGTGTTTTCTTCACCAGGGAAAGAATTCTTCGGTCATCCACCACAGTTGTTTTCCGTGGTCTCCCGGGTCTTTTGGTGTTGCTGAGCTCACCGGTGCGTTCCTTCTTTTTGAGAATGTTCTAAACAGTTGTTTTGGCCACGCCTAATGTTCTTGCTATCTCTCTGATGGGTTTGTTTTGTTTCTTCAGTCTAATGATGGCTTGCTTCACTGATAGTGACAGCTCTTTGGATCTCATTTTGAGAGTTGACAGCAACAGATTCCAAATGCAAATAGCACACTTGAAATGAACTCTGGGCCTTTTATCTGCACATTTTAATTGGGGTAATGAGGGAATATCACACACCTGGCCATGGAACAGCTGAGAAGCCAATTGTCCCATTACCTTTGTCCCATTACCTTAACAAGTGGGAGGCACATCTGCAAACAGCTGTAAGTCCTACACCGTTCACTTGAGTTGGATGTACAAACCCTCAAATTAAAGCTGACAGTCTGCAGTTAAAGCACATTGTGTTTGTTTCATTCCAACTCCATTGTGGCGGTGTATAGAGCCAAAGATGTTAGAATTGTGTCGATGTCCCAATATTTCTGGACCTGACTGTATATACACACAAATGTAAAAGTATATATATGTATACATATATACACATACATATACTTACAAACATGTGAATGGTCACATGATCCCAAATTATATAGGATTATTACTTTTATTATTATTGTTACAATACACCTTTTCTACATTCATCACTAAGGTTGTAACTAGCAGACTTATTATTCCAAATATATAACATCTGTCTAGGGGAACAATGATGGGGAATTGGCCACAAATTATGATCATAAGACGTTTAAGCCTGCCGCTACGTCAGTCTCCTTGAGCAAGGCTCAGCCAAAATCTCAAAGAAACGGAGCCCTATTACATTCTTCACGCAATTTCGCCCGCGCATTTTTTTTTTGCACACAGCATAATGCGTTATCGCATGAAAATTTACGGTGGTATTACCGTCAAAAAATAACGTTCGTAAAACCGACGCGCAAAAATGCACGCAAAGTACTTTGCGCGCAGAAATCAGTTAGCGCAATGTAATTTTTGACGCGAGTCCGTAATTTTTGACGCGAGTCTGTCATTTTTTGATGCAAGTCCGTCATTTTTGTGCGGACTGCGCACAACAGACGTACGTTTTGACGGAAGACAAGGTAGTGGCCGTCATTTTTGACAGATCTAGTAAAAAAAAACGTGCACATCGACGTTCTCCGTTGTGAATCCGCACTTTGGTACGGTCAGGTTGTTACAATTTGCCGTTACCACCAGCTTTTCAAAGACGTTAAAATCATGCACGCAAACGTTGTCTGTTAAATTTTGCGCGAAGATTGTAATACCATGCGGGTACCAGCGCACAAACGCATTTGCGCTAACAATGTTAAGTATAGGCCGCGCGCAGTTCATCTCGCTTGCACAGGTCCATCCGCGTTAAACGTTAACGCGCATTTTTTGCGCGAACGTTGTAATACGACGTTCAGCGCGAAGGGTTTTGCCCCTCGCGTTAATGCGTTTTTGCGCACCCGCACAATTGTGCGCGAAGAATGTAATAGGGCCCACGGTGTTTAATGTTGTTCTTATAAATTATTGTTTTTATTTATAAAATAAAATAGTGACATAGTGCTGGGATCCCTGGATGATATGGATATATATAATACATATACAGGGTTATTCAGAGAGAGGTGAAAACCAGGAGAATGGCTGGAGAAGTGAAAATTCTAGGTCAAAATAGCCAAACCAGAAAAATTCTCCCATTTGTCTCACTTTCCAAAGCGGCTATTTGGCCTAGATTGTTCATTCTCCTGGTTTTCACCTCTCTCTGAATAACCCTGGTAGTTACATAGGCCGAAAAAAGACGTGCGTCTATCGAGTTCAGCCTTTCACACATTACCTACTGCTGTTGTTCCAAAAGAAGGCAAAAAAACCCCAGTATGAAGCGCTTGAAACATACATTTATTTCATCAACACTTTTTCAAACGAACGGACAAATAATAACTTCCTTCTTAAGAGCATAATTGGGAGCCTTAGTCATTTTTGGTGAGCTGCGTGTCCATTTTCATATCCGGTCAGGTCACCGTCATGGACTATAAGGACTTAATCAGATGAATTAGACCGGAGGACCTACCTCACAAAACATCGGTAATTTTTTGGCAAAATCAACCACTCTCGTAATCGCTGGGGTGATTATTTTTGTAAACTGGCTGAAGGCTTCCAGGTCGACTTTCCCACCTTCGGGTGCATTGACTATAGGAGCCTGTCCAATATCTTCTGGCTGGAATAAGGAGCACGTGCCATTAGATTTGTAAATAACGATAAGGTGTAAAGAACTGCTACAATAAACCTATAAACATTTATTTCATTATAGAAGCACATGGGATTACTTTACCTTATCAAGGAGCGTAATTTATTTTTGGATCTGAACACAATACTCCTGACCAGACCCATGTGCATAAAGAAGAAGTCCTCCATGCTCACCCGTTTCATGAAAACAGCCTTGTTTAAAAGGACTCTCTACACACTCTGACCAATTTCGCTTTTTTAAGTGGTCAGGTTGAGTGGATTGCCCCCTCCCCACTTCTACGTCCATCCGGTGATGTTTTGGAGATATTGCTGTGTGAA